>JANJGN010000066.1:1787500-2387500 GCA_026770705.1 Isurus oxyrinchus
CCTTGGTGTTTGAGACTTGGTGCTCTTGGTGTTTGAGAGCTGGTAGTCATGATGTTTGAGACCTGGTGCTATTGGTGTTTGAGACCTTTTTCTCTTGGCGTTTGGGACCTGGTGGTCTTGGTGTTTTGATGCCTGGTGCTCTTGGTGTTTGAGACCTGCTGATCTTGGTGTTTGAGACCTGGTGCTCTTGGTGTTTGAGACCTCGTTGTCTTTGTGTTTGAGACCTGGTGCTTTTGGTGTTTGAGACCTGGTGCTCCTGGTGTTTGAGATTTGGTACTCTTTGTGTTTGAGAGCTTGTGCTCTTGGTATTTGAGACGTGGTGCTCTTGGTGTTTGAATCCTGGTGTTCTTTGTGTTTGAGACCTGGTGCCCCTGGTGTCTGAGGTCTGGTGCTCTTGGTGTTTGAGACCTGATTGTCTTGGTGTTTGAGACCTGGTGCTCTTGGCTTTTGAGACCTGGTACACTTGGTGTTTGACGTTTGGTGCTCTTGGTGTTTGAGACCTTTTTCTCTTGGCGTTTGAGACCTGGTGATCTTGGTGTTTGTGACCTGTTTGTTTTGGTGATTGAGACGTGGTGCTGTTGGTTTTTGACACCAGGTGCTCTTGGTGTTTGAGACCAGGTGGTCTTGGTGTTTGAGACCTGGTGGTACTGGTGTTTGAGACCTGGTGACCTTGGTGTTTGAGACTTGGTGCTCTTGGTGTTTGAGACCTAGTACTCATGGTGTTATAGACCTGGTGCTATTGGTGTTTGAGACCTTTTTCTCTTGTTGTTTGAGACCTGGTGGTCTTGGTGTTTGAGACCTGGTGCACTAAGTGTTCGAGAGCTGGTGGTCCTGGTGTTTGAGACTGGTACACGTCGTGTTTGAGACATGGTGCTATTAGTGTTTGACACCTGGTGCTCTTGGTTTTGCAGACCTGGTGATCTTGGTGTTTGGAACATGTTGCTCTTGGGGTTTGAGACCTGGTGGTCTTGGTTTTTGTGACCTGGTACACTTGGTGTTTGAGACCTGGTACAATTGGTTTTTGAGACCCGGTAAACTTGGTGTTTGAGACCTGGTACTCTTAATGTCTGAGACCTGGTGCTCTTTGTGTTTGAGAGCTTGTTCTCTAGGTTTTTGAGATGTGGTGCTCTTGGTTTTTGAGACCTGGTTGTGTTGGTGTTTGAGACCTGGTGCTCTTTGTGTTTGTGACCTGTTGGTCTTGATTTTTGAGACCTGGTGCTCTTGGTTTTTGTGACCTGGTGGTATTGTTGTTAGAGACCTGGTGGTCGTGGTGTTTGAGATCTGGTTGTACTGGTGTTTGAGACCTGATGATCTTTGTGTTTGAAAGCTCGCGCTCTTGGAGCTGGGGACCTGATGGTCTTGGTGTTTGAGACCAGGTGGTCTTGGTGTTTGAGATCTGGTCGTATTGGTGTTTGAGACCTCTGATCTTGCTGTTTGAGACCTGGTGCTCTTCGTGTTTGAGACCTGGTGCTTTTCGTGTTTGTGACCTGGTTGTCTTGGTAATTGAGACCTGGTGCTCTTGGTTTATGACACCTGGCGCTCTTGGTGTTGCAGACCTGGTGATCTTGGTGTTTGAGACATGTTGCTCTTGGCGTTTGAGACCTGGTGGTCTTGGTTTTTGTGACCTGGTACACTTGGTGTTTGAGAGCTGGCACACTTGGTGCTTGAGACCTGGTGGTCTTGGTGTTTGAGACCTGGTGCTCTTCATGTTTGAGACATGGTGGTCTTGGTGTTTGAGACCTGGTGATCTTGGTGTTTGAGATCTGGTGGTACTGGTGTTTGAGACCTGGTGACCTTGGTGTTTGAGACTTGGTGCTCTTGGTGTTTGAGAGCTGGTAGTCATGATGTTTGAGACCTGGTTCTATTGGTGTTTGAGACCTTTTTCTCTTGGCGTTTGAGACCTGGTGGTCTTGGTGTTTTGAAGCCTGGTGCTCTTGGTGTTTGAGACCTGCTGATCTTGGTGTTTGAGACCTGGTGCTCTTGGTGTTTGAGACCTCGTTGTCTTTGTGTTTGAGACCTAGTGCTTTTGGTGTTTGAGACCTGGCGACCTTGGTGTTTGAGACCTGGTGCTCTTGGTGATTGAGACCTAGGACACATGGTGTTATAGACCTGGTGCTATTGGTGTTTAAGACCTTTTTCTCTTGTTGGTTGAGACCTGGTTGTCTTGGTGTTTGAGACCTGGTGCTCTTCATGTTTGAGACATGGTGGTCTTGGTGTTTGAGACCTGGTGATCTTGGTGTTTGAGATCTGGTGGTACTGGTGTTTGAGACCTGGTGACCTTGGTGTTTGAGACTTGGTGCTCTTGGTGTTTGAGAGCTGGTAGTCATGATGTTTGAGACCTGGTGCTATTGGTGTTTGAGACCTTTTTCTCTTGGCGTTTGAGACCTGGTGGTCTTGGTGTTTTGAAGCCTGGTGCTCTTGGTGTTTGAGACCTGCTGATCTTGGTGTTTGAGACCTGGTGCTCTTGGTGTTTGAGACCTCGTTGTCTTTGTGTTTGAGACCTAGTGCTTTTGGTGTTTGAGACCTGGTGACCTTGGTGTTTGAGACTTGGTGCTCTTGGTGTTTGAGACCTAGTACTCATGGTGTTATAGACCTGGTGCTATTGGTGTTTAAGAACTTTTTCTCTTGTTGGTTGAGACCTGGTGGTCTTGGTTTTTGAGACCTGGTGCACTAAGTGTTTGAGAGCTGGTGGTCCTGGTGTTTGAGACTGGTACACGTCGTGTTTGAGACATGGTGCTATTAGTGTTTGACACCTGGTGCTCTTGGTTTTCCAGACCTGGTGATCTTGGTGTTTGGAACATGTTGCTCTTGGGGTTTGAGACCTGGTGGTCTTGGTTTTTGTGACCTGGTACACTTGGTGTTTGAGACCTGGTACAATTGGTTTTTGAGACCTGCTAAACTTGGTGTTTGAGACCTGGTACTCTTGTTGTTTGAGACCTGGTGCTCTTTGTGTTTGAGAGCTTGTTCTCTAGGTTTTTGAGATGTGGTGCTCTTGGTTTTTGGGACCTGGTTGTCGTCGTGTTTGAGACCTGGTGCTCTTGGTGTTTGAGACCTGGTACAATTGGTTTTTGAGACCCGGTAAACTTGGTGTTTGAGAGCTGGTACTCTTGTTGTCTGAGACCTGGTGCTCTTTGTGTTTGAGAGATTGTGCTCTACGTGCTTGAGCCGTGGTGCTCTTGTTTTTTGAGACCTGGTTGTCTTGGTGTTTGAGACCTGGTGCTCTTTGTGTTTGAGACCTGGTGCTCTTCGTGTTTGTGACCTGTTGGTCTTGATTTTTGAGACCTGGTGCTCTTGGTTTTTGTGACCTGGTGGTATTGTTGTTGGAGACCTGGTGGTCGTGGTGTTTGAGATCTGGTTGTACTGGTGTTTGAGACCTGATGATCTTTGTGTTTGAAAACTCGTGCTCTTGGAGCTGGGGACCTGATGGTCTTGGTGTTTGAGACCAGGCGGTCTTGGTGTTTGAGATCTGGTCGTATTGGTGTTTGAGACCTCTGATCTTGTTGTTTGAGACCTGGTGCTCTTGTTGTTTGACAGCTGGTGCTCTTCGTGTTTGAGACCTGGTGCTTTTCGTGTTTGTGACCTGGTTGTTCTGGTAATTGAGACCTGGTGCTCTTGGTTTTTGACACCTGGCGCTCTTGGTGTTGCAGACCTGGTGATCTTGGTGTTTGAGACATGTTGCTCTTGGGGTTTGAGACCTGGTGGTCTTGGTTTTTGTGACCTGGTACACTTGGTGTTTGAGAGCTGGCACACTTGGTGCTTGAGACCTGGTGGTCTTGGTGTTTGAGACCTGGTGCTCTTCATGTTTGAGACATGGTGGTCTTGGTGTTTGAGACCTGGTGATCTTGGTGTTTGAGATCTGGTGGTACTGGTGTTTGAGACCTGGTGACCTTGGTGTTTGAGACTTGGTGCTCTTGGTGTTTGAGAGCTGGTAGTCATGATGTTTGAGACCTGGTGCTATTGGTGTTTGAGACCTTTTTCTCTTGGCGTTTGAGACCTGGTGGTCTAGGTGTTTTGAAGCCTGGTGCTTTTGGTGTTTGAGACCTGCTGATCTTGGTGTTTGAGACCTGGTGCTCTTGGTGTTTGAGACCTCGTTGTCTTTGTGTTTGAGACCTGGTGCTTTTGGTGTTTGAGACCTGGTGACCTTGGTGTTTGAGACTTGGTGCTCTTGGTGTTTGAGACCTAGTACTCATGGTGTTATAGACCTGTTCCTATTGGTGTTTGAGACCTTTTTCTCTTGTTGTTTGAGACCTGGTGGACTTGGTATTTGAGACCTGGTGCACTAAGTGTTTGAGAGCTGGTGGTCCTTGTGTTTGAGACTGGTACACGTCGTGTTTGAGACATGCTGCTATTCGTGTTTGACACCTGGTGCTCTTGGTTTTCCAGACCTGGTGATCTTGGTGTTTGGAACATGTTGCTCTTGGGGTTTGAGACCTGGTGGTCTTGGTTTTTGTGACCTGGTACACTTGGTGTTTGAGACCTGGTACAATTGGTTTTTGAGACCTGCTAAACTTGGTGTTTGAGACCTGGTACTCTTGTTGTTTGAGACCTGGTGCTCTTTGTGTTTGAGAGCTTGTTCTCTAGGTTTTTGAGATGTGGTGCTCTTGGTTTTTGGGACCTGGTTGTCGTCGTGTTTGAGACCTGGTGCTCTTGGTGTTTGAGACCTGGTACAATTGGTTTTTGAGACCCGGTAAACTTGGTGTTTGAGAGATGGTACTCTTGTTGTCTGAGACCTGGTGCTCTTTGTGTTTGAGAGCTTGTGCTCTACGTGCTTGAGCCGTGGTGCTCTTGCTTTTTGAGACCTGGTTGTCTTGGTGTTTGAGGCCTGGTGCTCTTTGTGTTTGAGACCTGGTGCTCTTCGTGTTTGTGACCTGTTGGTCTTGATTTTTGAGACCTGGTGCTCTTGGTTTTTGTGACCTGGTGGTATTGTTGTTAGAGACATGGTGGTCGTGGTTTTTGAGATCTGGTTGTACTGGTGTTTGAGACCTGATGATCTTTGTGTTTGAAAACTCGTGCTCTTGGAGCTGGGGACCTGATGGTCTTGGTGTTTGAGACCAGGTGGTCTTGGTGTTTGAGATCTGGTCGTATTGGTGTTTGAGACCTCTGATCTTGCTGTTTGAGACCTGGTGCTCTTCGTGTTTGAGACCTGGTGCTTTTCGTGTTTGTGACCTGGTTGTCTTGGTGATTGAGACCTGGTGCTCTTGGTTTTTGACACCTGGCGCTCTTGGTGTTGCAGACCTGGTGATCTTGGTGTTTGAGACATGTTGCTCTTGGGGTTTGAGACCTGGTGGTCTTGGTTTTTGTGACCTGGTACACTTGGTGTTTGAGAGCTGGCACACTTGGTGCTTGGGACCTGGTGGTCTTGGTGTTTGAGACCTGGTGCTCTTCATTTTTGAGACATGGTGGTCTTGGTGTTTGAGACCTGGTGATCTTGGTGTTTGAGATCTGGTGGTACTGGTGTTTGAGACCTGGTGACCTTGGTGTTTGAGACTTGGTGCTCTTGGTGTTTGAGACCTGGTGACCTTGGTGTATGAGACTTGGTGCTCTTGGTGTTTGAGAGCTGGTAGTCATGATGTTTGAGACCTGGTGTTATTGGTGTTTGAGACCTTTTTCTCTTGGCGTTTGAGACCTGGTGGTCTTGGTGTTTTGAAGCCTGGTGCTCTTGGTGTTTGAGACCTGCTGATCTTGGTGTTTGAGACCTGGTGCTCTTGGTGTTTGAGACCTCGTTGTCTTTGTGTTTGAGACCTGGTGCTTTTGGTGTTTGAGACCTGGTGACCTTGGTGTTTGAGACTTGGTGCTCTTGGTGTTTGAGACCTAGTACTCATGGTGTTATAGACCTGGTGCTATTGGTGTTTGAGACCTTTTTCTCCTGTTGTTTGAGACCTGGTGGTCTTGGTGTTTGAGACCTGGTGCACTAAGTGTTTGAGAGCTGGTGGTCCTGGTGTTTGAGACTGGTACACGTCGTGTTTGAGACATGGTGCTATTAGTGTTTGACACCTGGTGCTCTTGGCTTTCCAGACCTGGTGATCTTGGTGTTTGGAACATGTTGCTCTTGGGGTTTGAGACCTGGTGGTCTTGGTTTTTGTGACCTGGTACACTTGGTGTTTGAGACCTGGTACAATTGGTTTTTGAGACCTGCTAAACTTGGTGTTTGAGACCTGGTACTCTTGTTGTTTGAGACCTGGTGCTCTTTGTGTTTGAGAGCTTGTTCTCTAGGTTTTTGAGATGTGGTGCTCTTGGTTTTTGGGACCTGGTTGTCGTCGTGTTTGAGCCCTGGTACACTTGGTGTTTGAGACCTGGTGCTCTTGTTGTTTGAGACCTGGTGCTCTTTGTGTTTGAGAGCTTGTGTTCTTGGTGTTTGGGACCTGGTTATCTTGGTTTTGAACACTTTGTGCTCTTGGTGTTTTTTGACCTGTTTGCCTTGGTGTTTGAGACCGGGTGCTCTAGGTTTTTCACACCTGTTACTCTTGGTGTTTGAGACCTCGTGATCTTGTTATTTGTGACCTTTTGGTCTTGGTGTCTGAGACCTCGTGGTCTTGGTTGTTGAGACCTGGTGCTCTTGGTCTTTGAGACCTGGTACACTTTGTGCTTGAGACCTGGTGCTCTTGGTGTTTGAGACCTGGTGCTCTTGGTGTTTGAGACCAGGTGGTCTTGGTGTTTGAGACCTGTTGGTCTTGGTGACTGAGACCTGGTGGTCTTGGTTTTTGTGATCTGGTACACTTGGTGTTTGAGATCTGGTACACATGGTGCTTGAGACCTGGTGGTCTTGGTGTTTGAGACCTGGTGCTCTTGTTGTGTGAGACGTGGTGGTTTTGATGTTTGAGACCTGGTGGTCTTGGTGTTTGAGATCTGGTGGTACTGGTGTTTGAGACCTGGTGCTCTTGGTGTTTGAGAGCTGGTACGCATGGTGCTTGAGACCTGGTGCTACTGGTGTTTGAGAACTGTTTCCCTTGCTGTTTGAGACCTAGTGGTCTTGGTGTTTGAGACCTGGTTCACTTAGTGTTTGAGAGCTGGTTGTACTGGTGTTTGAGACTTGGTACACATGGTGTTTGAGACATTGTGCTATTTTTGTTTGAGACCATGTGCTCTTGGTGTTTGAGAGGTGGTGCTCTTGGTGTTTGAGACCTGGTGGTCTTGGCATTTAAGACCTGGTGCTCTTCGTGTTTGTGACCTGATGCTCTTGGTGTTTGAGACCTGATGCTCTTGGTGTTTGAGACCAGATGCTCTTGGTGTTTGACACATGATGCTCTTGGTGTTTGTGACCTGGTTGCCTTGGTGTTTGAGTGCTGGTGCTCTTGGTGTTTGAGACCTGGTGGTCTTGGCATTTAAGACCTGGTGCTCTTCGTGTTTGTGACCTGGTGCTATGGGTGTTTGAGAGCTGGTACCATTGGTGTTTGAGGCCTAGTGCTCCTGGTGTTTGAGACCTGCTGCTCTTGTTGTTTGAGACCTGGTGCTCTTGGTGTTTGAGACCTGATGCTCTTGGTGTTTGAGGCCTGATGCTCGTGGTGTTTGACACATGGTGCTCTTGGTGTTTGTGACCTGGTTGCCTTGGTGTTTGAGTGCTGGTGTTCATGGTGTTTGACACCTGTTGCTCTTGGTTTTTGAGACCTGGATGTCTTGGTTTTTGAGACCTGGTGCTCTTGGTGTTTGAGACATGGTACACTTGGTGTTTGACACTTGGTGCTCCTGGTGTTTGGGACCTGGTGCTCTTGGTGTTTGACACTTGGTGCTTTGGTGTTTGTGACCTGGTTGCCTTGGTGTTTGAGACCTGTTGCTTTTGGTTTTTGAGACCTGGTGATCTTGGTGTTTGTGACCTGTTGGTCTTGGTTTTTGAGATCTGGTGGTCTTGATGTTTGAGACCTGGTAAACTTGGTGTTTGAGACCTGGTACACTTTGTGCTTTAGACATGGTGCTCTTGGTGTGTGAGAGCTGGTGCTCTTGGTTTTTGACACCTGTTGCTCTTGCTGTTTGAGACCTGGTGATCTTGGTGTTTGAGACCTGTTGGTCTTGGTGTTTGAGACCTGGTACACTTGATGCTTGAGACGAGGTTCTCTTGGTGTTTGAGACGAGGTTCTCTTGGTGTTTGAGAGCTGGTGCTCTTGGTGTTTGACACCTGGTGCTCTTGGTTTTTGAGACCTTGTGCTCTTGAAGTTTGAGAACTGGATCTCTTGATGTTTGTGACCTGGTTGCCTTGGTGTTTGAGAGCTGGTGCTCATGGTGTTTGACACCTGTTGCTCTTGGATTTTGAGACCTGGTGATCTTGGTGTTTGAGACCTGGTAAACCTGGTGTTAGAGACCTGGTACACTTTGTGCTTGAGACCTGGTGCGCTTGGTGTGTGAGACCTGGTGCTCTTGGTGTTTGAGTCCTGATGGTCTTGGTGTTTGAGACCTGCTGCTCTTGGTGTTTGTTATCAGATGGTACTGGTGATTGAGACCTGCTGACCTTGGTGTTTGAGAACTGGTCCTATTGGTGTTTGTGACCTGGTGCTCATGGTGTTTGACACCTGTTGCTCTTGGATTTTGAGACCTGGTGATCTTGGTGTATGAGACCTGGTAAACTTGGTGTTAGAGACCTGGTACACTTTGTGCTTGAGACCTGGTGCGCTTGGTGTGTGAGACCTGGTGCTCTTGGTGTTTGAGTCCTGATGGTCTTGGTGTTTGAGACCTGGTGCTCTTGGTGTTTGTTATCAGATGGTACTGGTGATTGAGACCTGCTGACCTTGGTGTTTGAGAACTGGTCCTATTGGTGTTTGTGACCTGGTGATCATGGTGTTTGAGAACTGGTGCTCTAGGTGTTTGAGAGCTAGTTGTCTTCGTGTTTGAGACCTGGTACAATTGGTTTTTGAGACCTGGTACACTTGGTGTTTGCGAGCTGGTGCTCCTGGTGTTTGAGACCTGGTGCTCTTGGTGTTTGAGACCTGGTACAATTGGATTTTGCGACCTGGTACTCTTGGTGCTTGAGACCTGGTGCTCAAGTGTTTGAGACGTTGTGCTCTTGGTTTTTGAGAAATGGTTGTCTTGGTGTTTTTGACCTGGTGCTCATGGTGTGTGAGATCTGATGCTCTTGGTGTTTGAGACATGGTGCTCTTGGTGTTTGACACCTGTTGCTCTTGGTTTTTGAGACCTGGTGATCTTGGTGTTTGTGACCTGTAGGTCTTGGTTTTTGAGATCTGGTGGTCTTGGTGTTTGAGATCTGGTAATCTTGGTGTTTGAGACCTGGTACACTTTGTGCTTGAGACATGGTGCTCTTGGTTTGTGAGAGCTGGTGCTCTTGGTTTGTGAGACCTGGTGCTCTTGGTGTTTGAGACCTGGTGCTCTTAGTGTTTGAGAGCTGGTGCTCTTGATGTTTGACACCTGGTGTTCTTCGTTTTTGAGACCTTGTGCTCTTGGAGTTTGAGAACTGGATCTCTTGATGTTTGAGACCTGGTGCTATTGGTGTTTGAGAGCTTGTGCTCTTGGTGTTTGTGACCTGGTTGCCTTGGTGTTTGAGAGCTGGTGCTCATGGTGTTTGACACCTGTTGCTCTTGGTTTTTGAGACCTGGTGATCTTGGTGTTTGTGACCTGTTGGTCTTGGTGTTTGAGACCTGGTAAACTTGGTGTTTGAGACCTGGTAAACCTTGTGCTTGAGACCTGGTGCTCTTGGTGTGTGAGACCTGGTGCTCTTGGTGTTTGAGTCCTGATGGTGTTGGTGTTTGAGACCTGGTGCTCCTTGTGTTTGTTATCTGACGGTACTGGTGTTTGAGACCTGCTGACCTTGGTTTTTGAGAACTAGTCCTATTGGTGTTTGTGACCTTGTGATCATGGTGATTGGGAGCTGGTACACTTGGTGTTTCAGACCTGGTGCTCTTGGTGTTTGAGAACTGGTACAATTGGATTTTGCGACCTGGTACACTTGGTGTTTGAGACCTGGAGTTAAGTGTTTGAGACGTTGTGCTCTTGGTTTTTGAGACCTGGTTGTCTTGGTGTTTGTGACCTGGTGCTCATGGTGTGTGAGATCTGGTGCTCTTGGTGTTTGAGACATGGTTGTCTTGGTTTTTGAGACCTGGTGCTCTTGGTGTTTGAGACATGGTACACTTGGTGTTTGACAGCTGGTGCTCTTGGTGTTTGGGACCTGGTTGCCTTGCTGTTTGAGACCTGGTGCTCTTGGTGTTTGACACCTGTTGCTCTTGGTTTTTGAGACCTGGTGATCTTGGTGTTTGTGACCTGTTGGTCTTGGTGTTTGAGACCTGGTAAACTTGGTGTTTGAGACCTGGTAAACCTTGTGCTTGAGACCTGGTGCTCTTGGTTTGTGAGACCTGGTGCTCTTGGTGTTTGAGTCCTGATGGTGTTGGTGTTTGAGACCTGGTGCTCCTTGTGTTTGTTATCTGATGGTACTGGTGTTTGAGACCTGCTGACCTTGGTTTTTGAGAACTAGTCCAATTGGTGTTTGTGACCTTGTGATCATGGTGATTGAGAGCTGGTACACTTGGTGTTTTAGACCTGGTGCTCTTGGTGTTTGAGAACTGGTACAATTGGATTTTGCGACCTGGTACACTTGGTGTTTGAGACCTGGAGTTAAGTGTTTGAGACGTTGTGCTCTTGGTTTTTGAGACCTGGTTGTCTTGGTGTTTGTGACCTGGTGCTCATGGTGTGTGAGATCTGGTGCTCTTGGTGTTTGAGACATGGTTGTCTTGGTTTTTGAGACCTGGTGCTCTTGGTGTTTGAGACATGGTACACTTGGTGTTTGACAGCTGGTGCTCTTGGTGTTTGGGACCTGGTTGCCTTGCTGTTTGAGACCTGGTGCTCTTGGTGTTTGACACCTGTTGCTCTTGGTTTTTGAGACCTGGTGATCTTGGTGTTTGTGACCTGTTGGTTTTGGTTTTTGAGATCTGGTGGTCTTGGTGTTTGAGACCTGGTAAACTTGGTGTTTGTGACCTGGTACACTTTGTGCTTGAGACATGGTGCTCTTGGTTTGTGAGAGCTGGTGCTCTTGGTGTTTGAGACCTGGTGCTCTTGGTGTTTGAGACATGGTACTCTTGGTGTTTGAGACCTGGTGGTCTTGGTTTTTCAGACCTGGTAGTCTTGGTGTTTGTTATCTGATGGTACTGGTGTTTGAGACCTGCTGACCTTGGTGTTTGTGACCTGGTGTTTATTGTCATTGAGACCTGGTACTCTTGCTGTTTGAGACCTGGTGCTCTTGGTGTTTGAGACCTGATGGTAATGGTGTTTCAGACCTGGTGGTCTTGGTGTTTGAGAACTGGTCCTATTGGTGTTTGTGACCTGGTGATCTTGGTGTTTGAGAGCAGGTGCTCTTGGTTTTTTTGAGCTGGTGCTCTTGGTGTTTGAGACCCGGTTGTCTTGGTTTTTGAGACCTGGTGCTCTTGGTGTTTGGGACTTGGTACACTTGGATTTTGCGACCTGGTACACTTGGTGTTTGAGACCTCGTGCTCTTGTTGTTTGAGACCTGGTGCTCTTTGTGTTTGAGGGCTTGTGCTCAAGTGTTTGAGATGTCGTGATCTTGCTTTTTGAGACTTGGTTGTCTTGGTGTTAGAGACCTGGTGATCATGGTGTGTGAGATCTGGTGCTCTTGGTGTTAGAGACCTGGTGCTCTTGGTGTTTGAGACCTTGTTGTCTTCGTGTTTGAGACCTGGTGCTCTTGTGTTTCAGACCTGGTGTTCTTGGAGTTTGGGACCTGGTGTTCTTGGTGTTTGACACTTTGTGCTCTTGGTGTTTGTGACCTGGTTGCCTTGGTGTTTGAGCCGGGGTGCTCTGGGTGTTTGACACCTGTTGCTCTTGGTGTTTGAGACCTCGTGATCTTGTTATTTGTGACCTTTTGGTCTTGGTGTTTGAGACCTCGTGGTCTTGGTTGTTGAAACCTGGTGCTCTTGGTCTTTGAGATCTGGTACACTTTGTGCTTGAGACCTGGTGCTCTTGGTGTTTGAGACCAGGTGGTCTTGGTGTTTGAGACCTGTTGGTCTTGGTGATTGAGACCTGGTGGTCCTGGTTTTTGTGATCCGTTACACTTGGTTTTTGAGATCTGGTACACATGGTGCTTGAGACCTGGTGGTCTTGGTGTTTGAGACCTGGTGCTCTTGGTGTTTGAGACGTGATGGTCGTGGTGTTTGAGACCTGGTTGTCTTGGTGTTTGAGATCTGGTGGTACTGCTGTTTGAGACCTGGTGAACTTAGTGTCTGACACCTGGTGCTCTTGGTGTTTGAGATCTGGTACTCATGGTGCTTGAGACCTGGTGCTACTGGTGTCTGAGAACTGTTTCCCTTGCTGTTTGAGACCTGGTTTTCTTGGTCTTTGAGACTTGGTACACTTGGTGTTTGACAGCTGGTGCTCTTGGTGTTTGAGACCTGGTTGCCTTGGTGTCTGAGACCTGGTGCTCTAGGTGTTTGACACTTGGTGCTCTTGGTATTTGTGACCTGGTTGCCTTGGTGTTTGAGACCTGGTGCTCTTCGTTTTTTGAGACCTGGTGATCTTGGTGTTTGTGATCTGTTGGTCTTGGTGTTTGAGACCTGGTACACTTTGTGCTTGAGACCTCCTGCTCTTGGTGTGTGAGACCTGGTGCTCTTGGTGTTTGAGACCTGTTGGTCTAGGTGTTTGAGACCTGGTGGTCTTGGTGTTTGTTATGTGATGGTACTGGTGTTTGAGACCAGCT
The DNA here is from genome assembly GCA_026770705.1 of Isurus oxyrinchus. Lineage (NCBI taxonomy): Eukaryota > Metazoa > Chordata > Chondrichthyes > Lamniformes > Lamnidae > Isurus > Isurus oxyrinchus. Next base: position 1,800,141 of record JANJGN010000066.1, read on the forward strand.
GACCTTGGTGTTTGAGACCTGGTGTTCTTTGTCTTTGACACGTGGAACTCTTGCTGTTTGAGACCAGGTGCTCTTGGTCTTTGAGACCTGGTGGTCCTGGTGTTTGAGAACTGGTCCTTTTGGTGTTTGTGACCTGGTGCTCTTGGTGTTTGAGACCTGGTACACTTGGTGTTTGAGAGCTGGTGCTCCTGTTGTTTGAGATCTGGTGCTCTTGGTATTTGAGAGCTGGTGCTCTTCGTGTTTGTGACCTGGTGCTCTTGCCTTTTGAGACCTGGTTGTCCTACTGTTTGAGACCTGGTGCTCTTGGTGTTTGAGACCTGGTACAATTGGATTTTGAGACCTGGTACACGTGGTGTTTGAGACCTGGTACTCTTGTTTATTGAGATTGGTGCTCTTTGTGTTTGAGAGCTTGTGCTCCAGGTGTTTGAGACGTCGTGCTCTTGGTTTTTGAGACCTGGTTGTCTTGGTTTTTGAGACCTGGTGCTCTTTGTGTTTGAGACCTGGTTGTCTTGGTTTTTGAGACCTGGTGCTCTTCGTGTTTGAGACCTGGTGCTCTTGGTGTTTGAGACCTGGTGCTCTTGGTGTTTGGGTCCTGGTGATCTTGGTGTTTGACACTTTGTGCTCTTGGTGTTTGTGACCTGGTTGCCTTGGTGTTTGAGACCGGGTGCTCTGGGTGTTTGACACCTGTTGCTCTTGGTGTTTGAGACCTGGTGATCTTGTTATTTGTGACCTTTTGGTCTTGGTGTTTGAGACCTCGTGGTCTTGGTTGTTGAGACCTGGTGCTCTTGGTCTTTGGGACCTGGTACACTTTGTGCTTGAGACCTGGTGCTCTTGTTGTTTGAGACCAGGTGGTCTTGGTGTTTGAGACCTGTTGGTCTTGGTGATTGAGACCTGGTGGTCTTGGTTTTTGTGATCTGGTACACTTGGTGTTTGAGATCTGGTACACATGGTGCTTGAGACTTGGTGGTCTTGGTGTTTGAGAACTGGTGCTCTTGGTGTTTGAGACGTGGTGGTGTTGGTGTTTGAGACTGGTGGTCTTGGTGTTTGTGATCTGGTGGTACTGGTGTTTGAGACCTGGTGACATTGGTGTTTGACATCTGGTGCTCTTGGTCTTTGAGATCCGGTACTCATGGTGCTTGAGACCTGGTGCTACTGGTGTTTGAGAACTGTTTCCCTTGCTGTTTGAGACCTAGTGGTCTTGGTGTTTGAGACCTTGTTCACTTAGTCTTTGAGAGCTGGTGGTCCTGGTGTTTGAGACCTGGTGCTCTTGGTGTTTGAGATGTTGTGCTCTTGGTGTTTGAGACCTGGTGGTCTTGGCATTTAAGACCTGGTACTCTTCGTGTTTGTGACCTCGTACTCTGGGTGTTTGAGAGCTGGTACCATTGGTGTTTGAGGCCTAGTGCTCCTGGTGTTTGAGACCTGCTGCTCTTGGTGTTTGAGACCTGATGCTCTTGGTGTTTCAGACCTGGTGGTCTTGGTGTTTGAGAACTGGTCCTACTGGTGTTTGTGACCTGGTGATCTTGGTGTTTGAGTGCTGTTGCTCTTGGTGTTTGAGAGCTGGTGCTCTTCGTGTTTGAGAACTGCTGTTTTTGGTGTTTGAGACCTGGTTGTCTTGGCGTTTGAGACCTGGTGCTCTTGGTGTTTGATACCTGGTACACTTGGTGTTTGACAGCTGATGCTCTTGTTGTTTGAGACCTGGTGCTCTTGGTGTTTGAGACCTGGTACAATTGGTTTATGTGACATGGTACGCTTGGTGTTTGAGACCTGGTGCTCATTGTTTTTGAGAGCTTGTGCTCAAGTCTTTGAGATGTCGTGCTCTTGGTTTTTGAGACCTGGTTGTCTTGGTGTTTGTGACCTGGTGCTCATGGTGTGTGAGATCTGGTGCTCTTGGTGTTTGAGACCTGGTTGTCTTGGTTTTTGAGACCTGGTGCTCTTGGTGTTTGAGACATGGTACACTTGGTGTTTGACACTTGGTGCTCCTGGTGTTTGTGACCTGGTGCTCTTGGTGTTTGACAGCTGTTGCTCTTGGTTTTTGAGACCTGGTGCTCTTGGTGTTTGAGACCTGGTGCTCTTGGTGTTTGAGACCTGGTGCTCTTGGTGTTTGACACTTGGTGCTCCTAGTGTTTGTGACCTGGTTGCCTTGGTGTTTGAGACCTGGTGCTCTTGGTGTTTGACAGCTGTTGCTCTTGGTTTTTGAGACCTACTGATCTTGGTGTTTGTGAACTGTTGGTCTTGGTTTTTGAGACCTGGTGGTCTTGTTGTTTGAGACCTGGTACACTTTGTGTTTGAGACCTGTTGCTCTTGGTGTGTGAGACCTGGTGCTCTTGCGGTTTGAGACCTGGTGGTCTTGGTGTTTGTAACCCGGTGATCTTGGTGTTTGTTATCTGATGGTACTGGTGTTTGAGACCAGCTGACCTTGGTGTTTGAGATCTGGTGTTCATTGTCTTTGAGTCCTGGTGCTCTTGCTGTTTGAGACCTGGTGCTCTTGGTGTTTGAGACCTGATGGTAATGGTGTTTGAGACCTGGTGGTCTTGGTGTTTGAGAACTGGTCCTATTGGTGTTTGTGACCTGGTGCTCTTGGTGTTTGAGACCTGGTACACTTGGTGTTTGAGAGCTGGTGCTCCTGTTGTTTGAGACCTGGTGCTCTTGGTATTTGAGAGATGGTGCTCTTGCTGTCTGAGACCTGGTGGCCTTGGCGTTTAAGACCTGGTGCTCTTCGTGTTTGTGACCTGGTGCTCTTGCTTTTTGAGACCTGGTTGTCTTAGTGTTTGAGACCTGGTGCTCTTGGTGTTTGAGTCCTTGTCGTCTTTGTGTTTGAGTGTACGTTTCTTGGTGTTTGAGACCGTGTGCTCTTTGTGTTTGTGACCTGGTGCACTTGGTGTTTGAGACCTGGTACACTTGGTTTTTGAGACATGGTACACTTGGGGTTTGAGAGCTGGTGCTCTTGATGTTTGAGACCTGGTGCTCTTGGTGTTTGAGACCTGGTGCTCTTGGTGTTTGAGACCTGGTGGTCTTGGTGTTTGAGAGCTGGTGCTCTTGGTATTTGAGACCTGGTGGTCTTGGTGTTTGGCACGTGGTGCACTTGCTGTTTGTGGCCTGGTTGTCTTGGTATTTGAGACCTGGAACACTTGGTGTTTGACACCTGTTGTTCTTGGTGTTTGAGACCTGGTGATCTTGGTGTTTGAGAACTGTTGGTCTTGGTGTTTGAGACCTGGTACACTTGGTTTTTGAGACCTGGTACACTTGGTGTTGAGACCTGGTTCTCTTGGTGTTTGAGACCTGGTGGTCTTGGTGTTTGACACCTGGTGTTCTTGGTTTTTTGACCTTGTGCTCTTGGAGTTTGGGAACTGGATCTCTTGATGTTTGAGACCTGGTGCTATTGGTGTTTGAGATCTTGTGCTCTTGGTGTTTGAGACCTGGTGCTCTTGGTGTTTGAGAGCTGGATCTCTTGATGTTTGAGACCTGGTTCTCTTGGTGTTTGAGTGCTTGTGCTCTTGGTTTTTGAGAGCTGGTGCTCATGGTGTTTGAGAACTGGTGATCTTTGTGTTTGTGACCTGTTTGTCGTGGTGTTTGAGAGCCGGTACTCTTGATGTTTGAAACCTGGTGTGCTTGGTGTTTGAGACCTGGTGCTCTTGGTGTTGAGACCTGGTACTCCTGGTTCTTTGAGATCTAGTACCCTTGTTTTTTGAGACCTGGTGTTCTTGGTGTTTGAGACCGGGTGCTCTTGGTGTGTAAGGTCTGGTGCTCTTGGTGTTTGAGACCGGGTGCTCTTGTTGTTTGAGACCTTTTACACTTGGTGTTTGAGACCTGGTGCTCTTGGTGTTTGAGACCTGGTGCTCTTGGTGTTTGAGACCTGGTACTCATGGTGTTTGAGACCTGGTGCTACTGGTGATTGCGAACTGTTTCTCTTGGTGTTTGAGACCTAGTGGTCTTCGTGTTTGAGACCTGGTTCTCTTAGTGTTTGAGAGCTGGTGGTCCTGGTGTTTGAGACTTGGTACACTTGGTGTTTGAGACATGGTGCTATTTTTGTTTGAGACCTCGTGCTCTTGGTATTTGAGAGCTGGTGCTCCTGGTATTTGAGAGCTAGTGCTCTTGGTTTTTGAGACCTGGTGGTCTTGGCATTTAAGACCTGGTGCTCTTCATGTTTGTGACCTGGTGCTCTGGGTGTTTGAGAGCTGGTACGCTTGGTGTTTGAGGCCTAGTGCTCTTGGTGTTTGAGACCTGGTTCTCTTGGTGTTTGAGACCTGATGATTGTGGTGTTTGAGACCTGGTGGTCTTTGGTGTTTGAGAACTGTTCCTATTGGTGTTTGTGACTTGGTGATCTTGGTGTTTGAGAGCTGGTGCTCTTGGTTTTTCAGAGCTGGTGCTCTTGGTGTTTGAGACCTGGTGCTCTTGGTGTTTGAGACCTGGTTGTCTTGGTGTTTGAGACCTGGTGCTCTTGGTCTTGGAGACCTGGTACATTTGGTGTTTGAGAGCTGGTGCTAATGGTGTTTGAGACCTGGTGCTCTTTGTGTTTGAGACCTGGTACAATTGGTTTTTGAGACCTGGTACACTTGCTGTTTGAGACCTGGTGCTCTTGTTGTTTGAGACCTGGTGCTCTTTGTGTTTGAGAGCTTGTGCTCAAGTGTTTGAGACGTCGTGCTCTTGGTTTTTGAGACCTGGCTGTCTTGATGTTTGTGACCCGGTGCTCATGGTGTTTGAGATCTGGTGCTCTTGGTGTTTGAGACCTGATTGTCTTGGTTTTTGAGACCTGGTACTCATGGTGTTTGAGACCTATTGCTACTGGTGTTTGAGAACTGTTTCTCTTGGTGTTTGAGACCTAGTGTTCTTGGTGTTTGAGACCTGGTTCACTTAGTTTTTGAGAGCTGGTGGTCCTGGTGTTTGAGACTTGGTACACTTAGTGTTTGAGACATGGTGCTATTTTTGTTTGAGACCTGGTGCTCTTGGTGTTTGAGAGCTGGTGCTCCTGGTATTTGAGAGCTGGTGCTGTTGGTGTTTGAGACCTTGTGGTCTTGGCATTTAAGACCTGGTGCTCTTCGTGTTGTGACCTGGTGCTCTGGGAGTCTGAGAGCTTGGACACTTGGTGTTTGGAGGCTGTGACTCTTGGTGTTACGAAACTGGGACACTTCATGTTTGAGACATGGGACAATTGGTGTTTGAGAGCTGGGACTCTTGCTGTTTGGAAGCTTGGATACTTGGTGTTTGAGAACTGGAACAATTGGTGTTTGAGAGCTGGGACACCTGGTGTTTGAGAGCTGGGACATTTGGTGTTTGAGAGCTGGTACACTTGGTATTTGGGAGCTGGGACAATTGAATTTTGGAAGCGGGGACATTTGTTATTTGGAAGCTGGGACACTTGGTGTTTGGAAGCTGGGACACTTGGTGTTTGGAAGCTGGGACAGTTGGTTTTGAGAGCCGGGGCACTTGGTTTTAGGAAGGTGGGACACTTGGTGTTTCAGAGCAGGGCCAGTTGGTGTTTGAGAGCTGGAACACTTGATGTTTGGCAGCTGGGATATTTGGTGTTTGGAAGCTGGGACATTTGGTTTTTTGAGAGCAGGCTCACTAGATGTCTAGGATTCCAGCACATCTGGTGTTTGGAAGCTGGGACACTTCGTTTTTGAGAGCTGGGACAATTGGTGTTTGAGAGCTGGGACTCTTGCTGTTTGGAAGGTTGGACACTTGGTGTTTGAGAGGTGGGACAATTGGTGTTTGACAGCTGGGACACCTGGTGTTTGAGAGTTGGGACACTTGGTGTTTGGGAGCCGGGACATTTGGTGTTTGGAAGCTGGGACACTAGATTTTTGAGAGCTGGTACACTTGGTATTTGGGAGTGGGACACTTGAATTTTGGAAGAGGGGACATTTGTTTTTTGGAAGCTGGGACATTTGGTGTTTGGAAGCTGGGACACCTGGTGTTTGGAAGCTGGGACTCTTGGTGTTTGGAAGCTGGGACAGTTGGTTTTGAGAGCCGGGGGCACTTGGTGTTAGGAAGGTGGGACACTTGGTGTTTCAGAGCAGGGCCAGTTGGTGTTTGAGAGTTGGGATACTTGGTGTTTGGCAGCTGGGACATTTGGTGTTTGGAAGCTGGGACATTTGGTGTTTGAGAGCAGGCTCACTAGGTGTCTTGGATTGCGGGACATTTGGTGTTTGGAAGCTGGGACACTTCATGTTTGAGAGCTGGGACACTTGGTGTTTGAGAATTGGGACTCTCGGTGTTTGAGAGCTGGCCCACTTGGTTTTTGGACTCTGGGACATTTGCTGTTTGGAAGCTGGGACATTTGATGTTTGGAAGCTGGGACACTTGGTGTTTGAGAGCTGGGACACTTAGTATTTGGAAGCTGGGACACTTGGTGTTTGAGAGCTGGGACACTAAGTGCTTGGAAGCAGGGACGCTTGGTGTTTGGAACCTGGGACATTTAGTGTTTGTGAGCTGAGGCAATTGGTGTTAGGATGCTGGGACGCCTTATGTTTGAGACATGGGACACTTGGTGTTTGGAAGCTGGGACACCTGGTTATTGGGAGCCGGGACATTTGGTGTTTGGAAGCTGGGACACTTAGTGTTGGGAAGCTGGGACACTTGGCGTTTGGGAGCCAGGACACTTCGTATTTGGAAGCTGGGACCCTAGGTTTTTGAGAGCTGGGACACTTAGTGTTTGGAAGCAGGGACGCCTGGTGTTTGGAACCAGGGACATTTAGTGTTTGAGAGCTGAGACAATTGGTGTTAGGAAGCTGGGACGCCTCATGTTTGAGACATGGGACACTTGGTGTTTGAGAGCTGGGATACGTGGTGATTGGGAGCCAAGAGATTTGGTGTTTCGAAGCTGGGACACTTAGTGTTTAGAAGCTGGGACACTTCGTGTTTGGGAGCCGGGACACTTCGTGTTTGGAAGCTGGGACGCTTGGTGCTTGGAACCAGGGACATTTAGTTTTTGAGAGTTGAGCCACTTCGTGTTTGGAAGCTGGGACACTTGGCGTTTGAGAATTGGGATTCTGGGTTTTTGAGAGCAGGGACACTTGGTGTTTGTGAGCTGGGAGGCTTGTTGTTTGAGAGCTGGGACTCTTGGTGTTTGGGAGCTGGGACACTAGGTTTTTGAGAGCTGGGACAATTGGAGTTTGGAAGCTGGGACAATTGGTGGTTGGAAGCTGGGTCACTTGGTGTTTGGAAGCTGGAACACTTGGTGTTGGAGAGCCGGGACACTTGGTGTTTGGGAGCCGGGACATTAGCTGTTTGGAAGCTGGGACACGTGGTGTTTGAGAGCTGGGTCATTAGGTGTTTAGGATGCGAGACATTTGGTGTTTGGAAGCTGGGACACTTCGTGGTTGAGACCTGGGACAATTGGTGTTTGAGAATTCGGACTCTAGGTGTTTGAAAGCTGGCCCACTTGGTTTTTGGAAGCTGGGACATTTGCTGTTTAGAAGCTGGGACACGTGGTGTTTTGAAGCTGGGACACTTTTTGTTTTGAAGCTGGGCCACTTAGTCTTTGAGAGTTGGGACATTCGGTGTTTGAGAATTGGGACTCTCGGTGTTTGAGTGCAGGCCCACTTGGTTTTTGGAAGCTGGGACATTTGCTGTTTGGAAGCTGGGACACTTGGTGTTTGAGAGCTGGGACACTTGGTGTTTGAGAGCTGGGATATTTGGTGTTTGGAAGCTGGTACACTTGGTGTTTGGAAGCTGGGACACTTGATGTGTGGAAGCGGGGACATCTGGTGTGTGAGAGTTGCGACACGTGGTGTTTGGAAGCTGGGACACTTGTTTTTTGGAAGCTGGGACATTTGGTGTTTGGAAGCTGGGACCCTTGGTGTTTGGAAGCTGGGACTCTTGGTGTTTGGAAGCTGGGACAGTTGGTTTTGAGAGCTGGGAAACTTGGTGTTAGGAAGGCGGGACACTTGTTGTTTCATAGCAGGGCCAGATGGTGTTTGTGAGCTGGGACCCTTGCTGTTTGGCAGCTGGGACATTTGGTGTTTGGAAGCTGGGACATTTGGTGTTTGAGAGCTGGGACACTTCGTGTCTGAGAGGAGGGACATTTGGTGTTTGGAAGTTGGGACACTTGGTGTTTTGAAGATGGGCCACTTAGTCATAGAGTGTTGGCACATTTGGTGTTTTCAACCTGGGACACTTGGTATTTGGGAGCTCGGGCGCTTGGTTTTTGAGAGCTGGGACAATTGGTTTTTGACATCTGGGACTGTTGGTGTTTGGAATTTGGGACACTTGGTGTTTGTGAGCTGGGACACTTGCTGTTTGTGAGCTGGGACACATGGTGTTTGGGAGCCGGGATATTTGGTGCTTGGAGTCTGTGACTCTTGGTGTTAGGAAACTGGGACTCTTCGTGTTAGAGACATGGGACAATTGGTTTTTGAGAGCTGGGACACTTGCTGTTTGGAAGCTGGGACACTTCGTGTTTGGGAGCCAGGACATTTGGTGTTCGGAAGCTGGGACACCTCATTTTTGAGACATGGGACACTTGGTGTTTGAGAGCTGGGAGACTTGGTGATTGGGAGCCGGGACATTTGGTGTTTGGAAGCTGGGTCACTTAGTATTTGGAAGCTGGGACACTTGGTGTTTGGGAGCCGCGGCACTTCGTGTTTGGAAGCTGGGACCCTTGGTGTTTGAGAGTTGGGGCTCTGTTTTTTTGAGAGCAGGGACACTTGGTGTTTGTGAGCTGGGAGGCTTGTTGTTTGAGAGCTGGGACTCTTGGTGTTTGGGAGCTGGGACACTAGGTTTTTGAGAGCTGGGACAATTGGAGTTTGGAAGCTGGGACAATTGGTGGTTGGAAGCTGGGTCACTTGGTGTTTGGAAGCTGGAACACTTGGTGTTGGAGAGCCGGGACACTTGGTGTTTGGGAGCCGGGACATTAGCTGTTTGGAAGCTGGGACACGTGGTGTTTGAGAGCTGGGTCATTAGGTGTTTAGGATGCGAGACATTTGGTGTTTGGAAGCTGGGACACTTCGTGGTTGAGACCTGGGACAATTGGTGTTTGAGAATTCGGACTCTAGGTGTTTGAAAGCTGGCCCACTTGGTTTTTGGAAGCTGGGACATTTGCTGTTTAGAAGCTGGGACACGTGGTGTTTTGAAGCTGGGACACTTTTTGTTTTGAAGCTGGGCCACTTAGTCTTTGAGAGTTGGGACATTCGGTGTTTGAGAATTGGGACTCTCGGTGTTTGAGTGCAGGCCCACTTGGTTTTTGGAAGCTGGGACATTTGCTGTTTGGAAGCTGGGACACTTGGTGTTTGAGAGCTGGGACACTTGGTGTTTGAGAGCTGGGACATTTGGTGTTTGGAAGCTGGTACACTTGGTGTTTGGAAGCTGGGACACTTGATGTGTGGAAGCGGGGACATTTGGTGTGTGAGAGTTGCGACACGTGGTGTTTGGAAGCTGGGACACTTGTTTTTTGGAAGCTGGGACATTTGGTGTTTGGAAGCTGGGACCCTTGGTGTTTGGAAGCTGGGACTCTTGGTGTTTGGAAGCTGGGACAGTTGGTTTTGAGAGCTGGGAAACTTGGTGTTAGGAAGGCGGGACACTTGTTGTTTCATAGCAGGGCCAGATGGTGTTTGAGAGCTGGGACCCTTGCTGTTTGGCAGCTGGGACATTTGGTGTTTGGAAGCTGGGACATTTGGTGTTTGAGAGCTGGGACACTTTGTGTCTGAGAGGAGGGACATTTGGTGTTTGGAAGTTGGGACACTTGGTGTTTTGAAGATGGGCCACTTAGTCATAGAGTGTTGGCACATTTGGTGTTTTCAACCTGGGACACTTGGTATTTGGGAGCTCGGGCGCTTGGTTTTTGAGAGCTGGGACAATTGGTTTTTGACATCTGGGACTGTTGGTGTTTGGAATTTGGGACACTTGGTGTTTGTGAGCTGGGACACTTGCTGTTTGTGAGCTGGGACACATGGTGTTTGGGAGCCGGGATATTTGGTTCTTGGAGTCTGTGACTCTTGGTGTTAGGAAACTGGGACTCTTCGTGTTAGAGACATGGGACAATTGGTTTTTGAGAGCTGGGACACTTGCTGTTTGGAAGCTGGGACACTTCGTGTTTGGGAGCCAGGACATTTGGTGTTCGGAAGCTGGGACACCTCATTTTTGAGACATGGGACACTTGGTGTTTGAGAGCTGGGAGACTTGGTGATTGGGAGCCGGGACATTTGGTGTTTGGAAGCTGGGTCACTTAGTATTTGGAAGCTGGGACACTTGGTGTTTGGGAGCCGCGGCACTTCGTGTTTGGAAGCTGGGACCCTTGGTGTTTGAGAGTTGGGGCTCTGTTTTTTTGAGAGCAGGGACACTTGGTGTTTGTGAGCTGGGAGGCTTGTTGTTTGAGTGCTGGGACTCTTGGTGTTTGGGAGCTGGGACACTAGTTGTTTGAGAGCTGGGACAATTGGAGCTTGGAAGCTGGGACAATTGGTGCTTTAAAGCTGGGTCACTTGGTGTTTGGAAGCTGGAACACTTGGTGTTGGAGAGCCGGGACACTTGGTGTTTCGAAGCCGGGACATTAGCTGTTTGGAAGCTGGGACACGTGGTGTTTGAGAGCTGTGTCATTAGGTGTTTAGGATGCGGGACATTTGGTGTTTGGAAGCTGGGACACTTCGTGGTTGAGAGCTGGGACACTTGGTGTTTGAGAATTGGGACTCACGGTGTTTGAAAGCTGGCCCACTTGGTTTTTGGAAGCCGGGACATTAGCTGTTTGGAAGCTGGGACACGTGGTGTTTGAGAGCTGTGTCATTAGGTGTTTAGGATGCGGGACATTTGGTGTTTGGAAGCTGGGACACTTCGTGGTTGAGAGCTGGGACACTTGGTGTTTGAGAATTGGGACTCACGGTGTTTGAAAGCTGGCCCACTTGGTGTTTGGAAGCTGGGACACTTGTTGTTTTGAAGCTGGGCCACTTAGTCTTTGAGAGTTGGGACATTCGGTGTTTGAGAATTGGGACTCTCGGTGTTTGAGTGCAGGCCCACTTGGTTTTTGGAAGCTGGGACATTTGCTGTTTGGAAGCTGGGACACTTGTTGTTTGAGAGCTGGGACACTTAGTGTCTGAGAGCTGGGACATTTGGTGTTTGGAAGCTGGGACACATGGTGTTTTGAAGATGGGCCACTTGATGTTTGTGAGCTGGTTCACTTGGTGTTTGGAAGCTGGGAAACTTGATGTGTGGAAGCGGGGACATTTGGAGTTTGAGAGTTGCTACACTTGGTGATTGGAAGCTGGGACACTTGTCTTTTGGAAGCTGGGACTCTTGGTGTTTGGAAGCTGGGACAGTTGGTTTTGAGAGCTGGGACACTTGGTGTTAGGAAGGCGGGACACTTCTTGTTTCATAGCAGGGCCAGATGGTGTTTGAGAGCTGGGACACTTGCTGTTTGGCAGCTGGGACATTTGGTGTTTGGAAGCTGGGACATTTGGTGTTTGGCAGCTGGGACATTTGGTGTTTGGAAGCTGGGACATTTGGTGTTTCAGAGCCGGGTCATTAGGTGTTTAGGATCCGGGACATTTGGTGTTTGGAAGCTGGGACACTTCGTGTCTGAGAGCTGGGACATTTGGTGTTTGGAAGCTGGGACACTTGGTGTTTTGAAGATGGGCCACTTAGTCTTTGAGAGTTGGCACATTTGGTGTTTGGAAGCTGGGACACTTGGTGTTTGAGAGCTGGGACACTAAGTGCTTGGAAGCAGGGACGCTTGGTGTTTGGAGCCTGGGACATTTAGTGTTTGTGAGCTGAGGCAATTGGTTTTAGGAAGCTGGGACGCCTCTTGTTTGAGACATGGGACACTTGGTGTTTGAGAGCTGGGACACCTGGTGATTGGGAGCCGGGACATTTGGTGTTTGGAAGCTGGGACACTTAGTGTTTGGAAGCTGGGACACTTCGTGTTTGGGAGCTCGGGCACTTGGTGTTTGAGGGCTGGGACAATTGGTTTTTGAGATCTGGGACTCTTGGTGTTTGGAAGTTGGGGCTATTGATGTTTGTGAGCTGGAACACTTGCTGTTTGTGAGCTGGACACATGGTGTTTGGGAGACGGGATATTTGGTGCTTGGAGTCTGTGACTCTTGGTGTTAGGAAACTGGAACACTTCGTGTTTGAGACATGGGACAGTTGGTACTTGCGAGCTGGGACACTTGCAGTTTGGAAGCTGGGACACTTGGTGTATGAGAGCTGGGACAATTGGTGTTTGAGAGCTGGGACTCCTGGTGTTTGAGAGCTGGGGCACTTGGTGTTTGGGACCCGGGACTGTTGGTGTTTGGAAGCTGGGACACTTTGTGTTTGAGAGCTGGGACGCTTGGTGTCTGAGAGCTGGGACACTTGGTGTTTGAGAGTTGGGACTCTGGGTTTTTGAGAGCAGGGGCAATTGGTGTTTGGGAGCTGGGACATTTGGTGTTTGCAAGCTGGGACATTTGGTCTTTGGAAGCTGGGACATTTGGTGTTTGGAAGCTGGGACACTTGGTGTTTTGAAGATGGGCCTCTTAGTCTTTGACGGATGGGACATTTGGTGTTTAGAAGCTGGGACACTTGGTGTTTGAGAGTTGGGACTCTGGGTTCTGAGAGCAGGGGCAAGTGGTGTTTGGGAGCTGGGACATTTGGTGTTTGCAAGCTGGGACATTTGGTCTTTGGAAGCTGGGACGTTTGGTGTTTGGAAGCTGGTACACTTGTTGTTGGACAGCTGGGACACTTGGTGTTTGGAAGCTGGGCAATTGGTGTTCAGAAACTGGGACATTTGGTGATTGGACGTTGGGACAGTTGGTTTTTGGAAGCTGGGACATTTGGTGTTTGAGAGCTGGGACATTTGGTTTTGGAAGCTGGAACATTTGGTTTTGGAAGCTGGGTCACTGGGATTTTGACAGGTGCTACTTTTGGTTTTTGACAGCTGGTACATTTTGCGTTTGTGAACTGGTGCACTTGGCAATGGGAGTTGGGAAACATGTAGTTTTGCTGTCGGTAAACTTGGTTTTTGGGACCTGGTACACTTGATGTTTGGGACCTGGTACACATGGTGTTTGGGAGCCGCTACATTTGGTGTAAGGGAGCAGGGGGATTTGGAGTTTGGAATATGGGACACTTGGTGTTTGGAAGCTGGGACACTTGATGTTTGGAAGCTGGGACACTTGATGTTTGAGAGCTGGTACACTTGGTGTTTTGGTGCTGGGACACTTGATGTTTGGAAGCGGGGACATTTGGTGTTTAGAGAGTTGCGACACTTGGTATTTGGAAGCTGGGACACTTGGTTTTTGGAAGCTGGGATATTTGGTGTTTGGAAGCTGGGATACTTGGTATTTGTGATCTCGGGCACTTGGTGTTTGAGAGCTGGGACACTTCGTGTTTGGAAGGTGGGACACTTGGTGTTAGAGAGCTGGGACACTTGGTGTTTGTGAGCTGGGACACATGGTGTTTGGGAACCGGGATATTTGGTGCTTGGAGGCTGTCACTCTTGGTGTTAGGAAACTGGGACGCTTCGTGTTTGAGAGCTGGGACAATTGGTGTTTGAGAGCTGGGACGCCTGGTGTTTGAGAGCTGGGACACTTGGTGTTTGGGAGCCGGGACATTTGGTGTTTGGAAGCTGGGACACTTGGTGTTTGAGAACTGGGACACTTGGTGTCTCAGAGCTGGGACAATTGGTATTTGAGAGCTGGGACGCTTGCTGTTTGGAAGCTGTGACACCTGGTGTTTGAGAGCTGGGACAATTGGTGTTTGGGAGCTGGGACACCTGGTGTTTGAGCGTTGGGACACTTGGTGTTTGGGAGCCGGGACATTTGGTGTTTGGAAGCTGGGACACTAGGTGTTTGAGAGCTGGGACACTTGGAGTCTGAGAGCTAGGACATCTGGTGTCTGGAAGCTGGGACATTTGGTTTTTGAGAGCTGGGACACTTAGTATTTGGAAGCAGGGACTCTTGGTGTTTGGAACCAGGGACATTAAGTGTTTGGAAGCTGGGACACTTGGCGTTTGAGAGTTGGACTCTGGGTTTTTGAGAGCAGGGACACTTGGTCTTTGAGAGCTGGGAGGCTTGGTGTTTGAGAGCTGGGACACTTCGTGTTTCGGAACTGGGACACTAGGTGTTTGAGAGCTGGGACATTTTGTGTTTGGAAGCTGGGCCACATGGTGTTTGAGAGCTGGGACATTTGGTGTTTGGAAGCTGGGACACTTGATGTTTGGAAGCTGGGACACTTGATGTTTGAGAGCTGGTACACTTGGTGTTTTGGAGCTGGGACACTTGATGTTTGGAAGCGGGGACATTTGGTGTTTAGAGAGTTGCGACACTTGGTATTTGGAAGCTGGGACACTTGGTTTTTGGAAGCTGGGACATTTGGTGTTTGGAAGCTGGGATACTTGGTATTTGTGATCTCGGGCACTTGGTGTTTGAGAGCTGGGACACTTCGTGTTTGGAAGGTGGGACACTTGGTGTTAGAGAGCTGGGACACTTGGTGTTTGTGAGCTGGGACACATGGTGTTTGGGAACCGGGATATTTGGTGCTTGGAGGCTGTCACTCTTGGTGTTAGGAAACTGGGACGCTTCGTGTTTGAGAGCTGGGACAATTGGTGTTTGAGAGCTGGGACGCCTGGTGTTTGAGAGCTGGGACACTTGGTGTTTGGGAGCCGGGACATTTGGTGTCTGAGAGCTGGGACACTTGGTGTTTGAGAGTTGGGACACTTGGTGTTTGGGAGCCGGGACATTTGGTGTCTGAGAGCTGGGACACTAGGTGTTTGAGAGCTGGGACACTTGGAGTCTGAGAGCTAGGACACTTGGTGTCTGGAAGCTGGGACACTTGGTTTTTGAGAGCTGGGACACTTAGTATTTGGAAGCAGGGACTCTTGGTGTTTGGAACCAGGGACATTTAGTGTTTGGAAGCTGGGACACTTGGCGTTTGAGAGTTGGACTCTGGGTTTTTGAGAGCAGGGACACTTGGTCTTTGAGAGCTGGGAGGCTTGGTGTTTGAGAGCTGGGACACTTCGTGTTTCGGAACTGGGACACTAGGTGTTTGAGAGCTGGGACATTTTGTGTTTGGAAGCTGGGCCACATGGTGTTTGAGAGCTGGGACATTTGGTGTTTGGGAGCTGGGCCACATGGTGTTGGAAGCTGGGGCTCTTAGTCTTTGAGAGCTGGGAAAATTGGTGTTTGAGAGCTGGGGCATTTGGTGTTTGGAAGCTGGGACACTTCGTGTTTGGGAGATGGAAGAGTTGGTGGTTAAGAGCCGGGAAATTTGGTGTTTGACAACTGGGATACTTGGTGTTTGGATGCTGGGACACTTGGTGTTTGGAAGCTGGGACTTTTGGTGTTAGGAAGGTGGGACACCTGGTGTTTGGAAGCTGGGACTCTTGGTGTTTGGAAGCTGAGACAGGTGGTTTTGAGAGCCAGGGCACTTGGTGTTAGGAAGGTGGGACACTTGGTGTTTCAGTGCCGGGCCAGTTGGTGTTTGAGAGCTGGGACACTTGGTCTTTGGCAGCTGGGACATTTGGTGTTTCGAAGCTGGGACATTTGGTGTTTGAAAGCTGGGACATTTGTTGATTGGAAGCTGGGACAATTGGTGTTTGAGAGCCAGGTCATTAGGTGTTTTGGATCCGGGACATTTGGGGTTTGGAAGCTGGGACACTTCGTGCTTGAGAGCTGGGACACTTGGTGTTTGAGAATTAGGTCTCTCGGTGTTTGAAAGCAGGCCCACTTGGTTTTTGGAAGCTGGGACATTTGCTGTTTTGAAGCTGGGCCACTTAGTCTTTGAGAGTTGGGACATTTGGTGTTTGAGAATTGGGACTCTCGGTGTTTGAGAGCTGGCCCACTTGGTTTTTGGAAGCTGGGACATTTGCTGTTTGGAAGCTGTGACACTTGGTGTTTTGAAGATGGTCCAGTTAGTCTTTGAGAGCTGGGACATTTGTTGTTTGAGAGCTGGGGCACTTGGTGTCTGGGAGCTTGCAGACGTGGTGTTAGGAAGATGGGCCACTTAGTCTTTGAGAGTTGGGACATTTGGTGTTTGAGAGCTGGGACACTTGGTGTTTGAGAGCTGGGACACTTGGTGTTTGGGAGCTTGGACACTTGGCGTTTGGAAGATGGGCCACTTAGTCTTTGAGAGATGGGACATTTGGACTTTGAGAGCTGTTCCAGTTAGTCTTTGAGAGTTGGGACATTTGGTGTTTGCAAGCAGGGACATGTGGTATTTGGAAGCTGGGTCATTTGGAGTTTGGAAGCTGGGACACTTGGTGTTTGGGAGCTCGGGCACTTGATGTTTGAGAGCTGGAACACTTGGCTTTTGAGAGCTGGGACTCTTGGTGTTTGGAATGTGGGACTCTTGGTGTTTGAGAGCTGGGACACTTGTTGTTTGTCAGCTGGCACACATGGTGTTTGGGAAACCGGATATTTGGTGCTTGGGTGCCAAGACACTTGGATTTTGTGACCTGGGACACTTGGTGTTTGAGAACGGGGACACTTGGAGTTTGGAGGCTGTGACTCTTGGTGTTAGGAAACTGGGACACTTCGTGTTTGAGCCATGGGACACTTGGTGTTTGAGAGCTGGGACACTTGGTCTTTGGCAGCTGGGACATTTGGTGTTTCGAAGCTGGGACATTTGGTGTTTGGAAGCTGGGACATTTGTTGATTGGAAGCTGGGACACCTGGTGTTTGAGAGCTGGGACAATTGGTGTTTGGGAGCTGGGACACCTGGTGTTTGAGCGTTGGGACACTTGGTGTTTGGGAGCCGGGACATTTGGTGTTTGGAAGCTGGGACACTAGGTGTTTGAGAGCTGGGACACTTGGAGTCTGAGAGCTAGGACATCTGGTGTCTGGAAGCTGGGACATTTGGTTTTTGAGAGCTGGGACACTTAGTATTTGGAAGCAGGGACTCTTGGTGTTTGGAACCAGGGACATTAAGTGTTTGGAAGCTGGGACACTTGGCGTTTGAGAGTTGGACTCTGGGTTTTTGAGAGCAGGGACACTTGGTCTTTGAGAGCTGGGAGGCTTGGTGTTTGAGAGCTGGGACACTTCGTGTTTCGGAACTGGGACACTAGGTGTTTGAGAGCTGGGACATTTTGTGTTTGGAAGCTGGGCCACATGGTGTTTGAGAGCTGGGACATTTGGTGTTTGGAAGCTGGGACACTTGATGTTTGGAAGCTGGGACACTTGATGTTTGAGAGCTGGTACACTTGGTGTTTTGGAGCTGGGACACTTGATGTTTGGAAGCGGGGACATTTGGTGTTTAGAGAGTTGCGACACTTGGTATTTGGAAGCTGGGACACTTGGTTTTTGGAAGCTGGGACATTTGGTGTTTGGAAGCTGGGATACTTGGTATTTGTGATCTCGGGCACTTGGTGTTTGAGAGCTGGGACACTTCGTGTTTGGAAGGTGGGACACTTGGTGTTAGAGAGCTGGGACACTTGGTGTTTGTGAGCTGGGACACATGGTGTTTGGGAACCGGGATATTTGGTGCTTGGAGGCTGTCACTCTTGGTGTTAGGAAACTGGGACGCTTCGTGTTTGAGAGCTGGGACAATTGGTGTTTGAGAGCTGGGACGCCTGGTGTTTGAGAGCTGGGACACTTGGTGTTTGGGAGCCGGGACATTTGGTGTCTGAGAGCTGGGACACTTGGTGTTTGAGAGTTGGGACACTTGGTGTTTGGGAGCCGGGACATTTGGTGTCTGAGAGCTGGGACACTAGGTGTTTGAGAGCTGGGACACTTGGAGTCTGAGAGCTAGGACACTTGGTGTCTGGAAGCTGGGACACTTGGTTTTTGAGAGCTGGGACACTTAGTATTTGGAAGCAGGGACTCTTGGTGTTTGGAACCAGGGACATTTAGTGTTTGGAAGCTGGGACACTTGGCGTTTGAGAGTTGGACTCTGGGTTTTTGAGAGCAGGGACACTTGGTCTTTGAGAGCTGGGAGGCTTGGTGTTTGAGAGCTGGGACACTTCGTGTTTCGGAACTGGGACACTAGGTGTTTGAGAGCTGGGACATTTTGTGTTTGGAAGCTGGGCCACATGGTGTTTGAGAGCTGGGACATTTGGTGTTTGGGAGCTGGGCCACATGGTGTTGGAAGCTGGGGCTCTTAGTCTTTGAGAGCTGGGAAAATTGGTGTTTGAGAGCTGGGGCATTTGGTGTTTGGAAGCTGGGACACTTCGTGTTTGGGAGATGGAAGAGTTGGTGGTTAAGAGCCGGGAAATTTGGTGTTTGACAACTGGGATACTTGGTGTTTGGATGCTGGGACACTTGGTGTTTGGAAGCTGGGACTTTTGGTGTTAGGAAGGTGGGACACCTGGTGTTTGGAAGCTGGGACTCTTGGTGTTTGGAAGCTGAGACAGGTGGTTTTGAGAGCCAGGGCACTTGGTGTTAGGAAGGTGGGACACTTGGTGTTTCAGTGCCGGGCCAGTTGGTGTTTGAGAGCTGGGACACTTGGTCTTTGGCAGCTGGGACATTTGGTGTTTCGAAGCTGGGACATTTGGTGTTTGAAAGCTGGGACATTTGTTGATTGGAAGCTGGGACAATTGGTGTTTGAGAGCCAGGTCATTAGGTGTTTTGGATCCGGGACATTTGGGGTTTGGAAGCTGGGACACTTCGTGCTTGAGAGCTGGGACACTTGGTGTTTGAGAATTAGGTCTCTCGGTGTTTGAAAGCAGGCCCACTTGGTTTTTGGAAGCTGGGACATTTGCTGTTTTGAAGCTGGGCCACTTAGTCTTTGAGAGTTGGGACATTTGGTGTTTGAGAATTGGGACTCTCGGTGTTTGAGAGCTGGCCCACTTGGTTTTTGGAAGCTGGGACATTTGCTGTTTGGAAGCTGTGACACTTGGTGTTTTGAAGATGGTCCAGTTAGTCTTTGAGAGCTGGGACATTTGTTGTTTGAGAGCTGGGGCACTTGGTGTCTGGGAGCTTGCAGACGTGGTGTTAGGAAGATGGGCCACTTAGTCTTTGAGAGTTGGGACATTTGGTGTTTGAGAGCTGGGACACTTGGTGTTTGAGAGCTGGGACACTTGGTGTTTGGGAGCTTGGACACTTGGCGTTTGGAAGATGGGCCACTTAGTCTTTGAGAGATGGGACATTTGGACTTTGAGAGCTGTTCCAGTTAGTCTTTGAGAGCTGGGACATTTGGTGTTTGCAAGCAGGGACATGTGGTATTTGGAAGCTGGGTCATTTGGAGTTTGGAAGCTGGGACACTTGGTGTTTGGGAGCTCAGGCACTTGATGTTTGAGAGCTGGAACACTTGGCTTTTGAGAGCTGGGACTCTTGGTGTTTGGAATGTGGGACTCTTGGTGTTTGAGAGCTGGGACACTTGTTGTTTGTCAGCTGGCACACATGGTGTTTGGGAAACCGGATATTTGGTGCTTGGGTGCCAAGACACTTGGATTTTGTGACCTGGGACACTTGGTGTTTGAGAACGGGGACACTTGGAGTTTGGAGGCTGTGACTCTTGGTGTTAGGAAACTGGGACACTTCGTGTTTGAGCCATGGGACACTTGGTGTTTGAGAGCTGGGACACTTGGTCTTTGAGAGCTGGGAGGCTTGGTGTTTGAGAGCTGGGACACTTCGTGTTTCGGAACTGGGACACTAGGTGTTTGAGAGCTGGGACATTTTGTGTTTGGAAGCTGGGCCACATGTTGTTTGAGAGCTGGGACATTTGGTGTTTGGAAGCTGGGACACTTGATGTTTGGAAGCTGGGACACTTGATGTTTGAGAGCTGGTACACTTGGTGTTTTGGAGCTGGGACACTTGATGTTTGGAAGCGGGGACATTTGGTGTTTAGAGAGTTGCGACACTTGGTATTTGGAAGCTGGGACACTTGGTTTTTGGAAGCTGGGACATTTGGTGTTTGGAAGCTGGGATACTTGGTATTTGTGATCTCGGGCACTTGGTGTTTGAGAGCTGGGACACTTCGTGTTTGGAAGGTGGGACACTTGGTGTTAGAGAGCTGGGACACTTGGTGTTTGTGAGCTGGGACACATGGTGTTTGGGAACCGGGATATTTGGTGCTTGGAGGCTGTCACTCTTGGTGTTAGGAAACTGGGACGCTTCGTGTTTGAGAGCTGGGACAATTGGTGTTTGAGAGCTGGGACGCCTGGTGTTTGAGAGCTGGGACACTTGGTGTTTGGGAGCCGGGACATTTGGTGTCTGAGAGCTGGGACACTTGGTGTTTGAGAGTTGGGACACTTGGTGTCTGGAAGCTGGGACACTTGGTTTTTGAGAGCTGGGACACTTAGTATTTGGAAGCAGGGACTCTTGGTGTTTGGAACCAGGGACATTTAGTGTTTGGAAGCTGGGCCACATGGTGTTTGAGAGCTGGGACATTTGGTGTTTGGAAGCTGGGACACTTGATGTTTGGAAGCTGGGACACTTGATGTTTGAGAGCTGGTACACTTGGTGTTTTGGAGCTGGGACACTTGATGTTTGGAAGCGGGGACATTTGGTGTTTAGAGAGTTGCAACACTTGGTATTTGGAAGCTGGGACACTTGGTTTTTGGAAGCTGGGACATTTGGTGTTTGGAAGCTGGTATACTTGGTATTTGTGATCTCGGGCACTTGGTGTTTGAGAGCTGGGACACTTCGTGTTTGGAAGGTGGGACACTTGGTGTTAGAGAGCTGGGACACTTGGTGTTTGTGAGCTGGGACACATGGTGTTTGGGAACCGGGATATTTGGTGCTTGGAGGCTGTCACTCTTGGTGTTAGGAAACTGGGACGCTTCGTGTTTGAGAGCTGGGACAATTGGTGTTTGAGAGCTGGGACGCCTGGTGTTTGAGAGCTGGGACACTTGGTGTTTGGGAGCCGGGACATTTGGTGTCTGAGAGCTGGGACACTTGGTGTTTGAGAGTTGGGACACTTGGTGTCTGGAAGCTGGGACACTTGGTTTTCGAGAGCTGGGACACTTAGTATTTGGAAGCAGGGACTCTTGGTGTTTGGAACCAGGGACATTTAGTGTTTGGAAGCTGGGACACTTGGCGTTTGAGAGTTGGACTCTGGGTTTTTGAGAGCAGGGACACTTGGTCTTTGAGAGCTGGGAGGCTTGGTGTTTGAGAGCTGGGACACTTCGTGTTTCGGAACTGGGACACTAGGTGTTTGAGAGCTGGGACATTTTGTGTTTGGAAGCTGGGCCACATGGTGTTTGAGAGCTGGGACATTTGGTGTTTGGGAGCTGGGCCACATGGTGTTGGAAGCTGGGGCTCTTAGTCTTTGAGAGCTGGGAAAATTGGTGTTTGAGAGCTGGGGCATTTGGTGTTTGGAAGCTGGGACACTTCGTGTTTGGGAGATGGAAGAGTTGGTGGTTAAGAGCCGGGAAATTTGGTGTTTGACAACTGGGATACTTGGTGTTTGGATGCTGGGACACTTGGTGTTTGGAAGCTGGGACTTTTGGTGTTAGGAAGGTGGGACACCTGGTGTTTGGAAGCTGGGACTCTTGGTGTTTGGAAGCTGAGACAGGTGGTTTTGAGAGCCAGGGCACTTGGTGTTAGGAAGGTGGGACACTTGGTGTTTCAGTGCCGGGCCAGTTGGTGTTTGAGAGCTGGGACACTTGGTCTTTGGCAGCTGGGACATTTGGTGTTTCGAAGCTGGGACATTTGGTGTTTGAAAGCTGGGACATTTGTTGATTGGAAGCTGGGACAATTGGTGTTTGAGAGCCAGGTCATTAGGTGTTTTGGATCCGGGACATTTGGGGTTTGGAAGCTGGGACACTTCGTGCTTGAGAGCTGGGACACTTGGTGTTTGAGAATTAGGTCTCTCGGTGTTTGAAAGCAGGCCCACTTGGTTTTTGGAAGCTGGGACATTTGCTGTTTTGAAGCTGGGCCACTTAGTCTTTGAGAGTTGGGACATTTGGTGTTTGAGAATTGGGACTCTCGGTGTTTGAGAGCTGGCCCACTTGGTTTTTGGAAGCTGGGACATTTGCTGTTTGGAAGCTGTGACACTTGGTGTTTTGAAGATGGTCCAGTTAGTCTTTGAGAGCTGGGACATTTGTTGTTTGAGAGCTGGGGCACTTGGTGTCTGGGAGCTTGCAGACGTGGTGTTAGGAAGATGGGCCACTTAGTCTTTGAGAGTTGGGACATTTGGTGTTTGAGAGCTGGGACACTTGGTGTTTGAGAGCTGGGACACTTGGTGTTTGGGAGCTTGGACACTTGGCGTTTGGAAGATGGGCCACTTAGTCTTTGAGAGATGGGACATTTGGACTTTGAGAGCTGTTCCAGTTAGTCTTTGAGAGCTGGGACATTTGGTGTTTGCAAGCAGGGACATGTGGTATTTGGAAGCTGGGTCATTTGGAGTTTGGAAGCTGGGACACTTGGTGTTTGGGAGCTCGGGCACTTGATGTTTGAGAGCTGGAACACTTGGCTTTTGAGAGCTGGGACTCTTGGTGTTTGGAATGTGGGACTCTTGGTGTTTGAGAGCTGGGACACTTGTTGTTTGTCAGCTGGCACACATGGTGTTTGGGAAACCGGATATTTGGTGCTTGGGTGCCAAGACACTTGGATTTTGTGACCTGGGACACTTGGTGTTTGAGAACGGGGACACTTGGAGTTTGGAGGCTGTGACTCTTGGTGTTAGGAAACTGGGACACTTCGTGTTTGAGCCATGGGACACTTGGTGTTTGAGAGCTGGGACACTTGGTCTTTGGCAGCTGGGACATTTGGTGTTTCGAAGCTGGGACATTTGGTGTTTGGAAGCTGGGACATTTGTTGATTGGAAGCTGGGACAATTGGTGTTTGAGAGCCAGGTCATTAGGTGTTTTGGATCCGGGACATTTGGGGTTTGGAAGCTGGGACACTTCGTGCTTGAGAGCTGGGACACTTGGTGTTTGAGAATTAGGTCTCTCGGTGTTTGAAAGCAGGCCCACCTGGTTTTTGGAAGCTGGGACATTTGCTGTTTTGAAGCTGGGCCACTTAGTCTTTGAGAGTTGGGACATTTGGTGTTTGAGAATTGGGACTCTCGGTGTTTGAGAGCTGGCCCACTTGGTTTTTGGAAGCTGGGACATTTGCTGTTTGGAAGCTGTGACACTTGGTGTTTTGAAGATGGTCCAGTTAGTCTTTGAGAGCTGGGACATTTGTTGTTTGAGAGCTGGGGCACTTGGTGTCTGGGAGCTTGCAGACGTGGTGTTAGGAAGATGGGCCACTTAGTCTTTGAGAGTTGGGACATTTGGTGTTTGAGTGCTGGGACACTTGGTGTTTGAGAGCTGGGACACTTGGTGTTTGGGAGCTTGGACACTTGGCGTTTGGAAGATGGGCCACTTAGTCTTTGAGAGATGGGACATTTGGACTTTGAGAGCTGTTCCAGTTAGTCTTTGAGAGCTGGGACATTTGGTGTTTGCAAGCAGGGACATGTGGTATTTGGAAGCTGGGTCATTTGGAGTTTGGAAGCTGGGACACTTGGTGTTTGGGAGCTCGGGCACTTGATGTTTGAGAGCTGGAACACTTGGCTTTTGACAGCTGGGACTCTTGGTGTTTGGAATGTGGGACTCTTGGTGTTTGAGAGCTGGGACACTTGTTGTTTGTCAGCTGGCACACATGGTGTTTGGGAAACGGGATATTTGGTGCTTGGGTGCCAAGACACTTGGATTCTGAGACCTGGGACACTTGGTGTTTGAGAACGGGGACACTTGGAGTTTGGAGGCTGTGACTCTTGGTGTTAGGAAACTGGGACACTTCGTGTTTGAGCCATGGGACACTTGGTGTTTGAGAGCTGGTACACTTGGTGTTTTGGAGCTGGGACACTTGATGTTTGGAAGCGGGGACATTTGGTGTTTAGAGAGTTGCGACACTTGGTATTTGGAAGCTGGGACACTTGGTTTTTGGAAGCTGGGACATTTGGTGTTTGGAAGCTGGGATACTTGGTATTTGTGATCTCGGGCACTTGGTGTTTGAGAGCTGGGACACTTCGTGTTTGGAAGGTGGGACACTTGGTGTTAGAGAGCTGGGACACTTGGTGTTTGTGAGCTGGGACACATGGTGTTTGGGAACCGGGATATTTGGTGCTTGGAGGCTGTCACTCTTGGTGTTAGGAAACTGGGACGCTTCGTGTTTGAGAGCTGGGACAATTGGTGTTTGAGAGCTGGGACGCCTGGTGTTTGAGAGCTGGGACACTTGGTGTTTGGGAGCCGGGACATTTGGTGTCTGAGAGCTGGGACACTAGGTGTTTGAGAGCTGGGACACTTGGAGTCTGAGAGCTAGGACACTTGGTGTCTGGAAGCTGGGACACTTGGTTTTTGAGAGCTGGGACACTTAGTATTTGGAAGCAGGGACTCTTGGTGTTTGGAACCAGGGACATTTAGTGTTTGGAAGCTGGGACACTTGGCGTTTGAGAGTTGGACTCTGGGTTTTTGAGAGCAGGGACACTTGGTCTTTGAGAGCTGGGAGGCTTGGTGTTTGAGAGCTGGGACACTTCGTGTTTCGGAACTGGGACACTAGGTGTTTGAGAGCTGGGACATTTTGTGTTTGGAAGCTGGGCCACATGGTGTTTGAGAGCTGGGACATTTGGTGTTTGGGAGCTGGGCCACATGGTGTTGGAAGCTGGGGCTCTTAGTCTTTGAGAGCTGGGAAAATTGGTGTTTGAGAGCTGGGGCATTTGGTGTTTGGAAGCTGGGACACTTCGTGTTTGGGAGATGGAAGAGTTGGTGGTTAAGAGCCGGGAAATTTGGTGTTTGACAACTGGGATACTTGGTGTTTGGATGCTGGGACACTTGGTGTTTGGAAGCTGGGACTTTTGGTGTTAGGAAGGTGGGACACCTGGTGTTTGGAAGCTGGGACTCTTGGTGTTTGGAAGCTGAGACAGGTGGTTTTGAGAGCCAGGGCACTTGGTGTTAGGAAGGTGGGACACTTGGTGTTTCAGTGCCGGGCCAGTTGGTGTTTGAGAGCTGGGACACTTGGTCTTTGGCAGCTGGGACATTTGGTGTTTCGAAGCTGGGACATTTGGTGTTTGAAAGCTGGGACATTTGTTGATTGGAAGCTGGGACAATTGGTGTTTGAGAGCCAGGTCATTAGGTGTTTTGGATCCGGGACATTTGGGGTTTGGAAGCTGGGACACTTCGTGCTTGAGAGCTGGGACACTTGGTGTTTGAGAATTAGGTCTCTCGGTGTTTGAAAGCAGGCCCACTTGGTTTTTGGAAGCTGGGACATTTGCTGTTTTGAAGCTGGGCCACTTAGTCTTTGAGAGTTGGGACATTTGGTGTTTGAGAATTGGGACTCTCGGTGTTTGAGAGCTGGCCCACTTGGTTTTTGGAAGCTGGGACATTTGCTGTTTGGAAGCTGTGACACTTGGTGTTTTGAAGATGGTCCAGTTAGTCTTTGAGAGCTGGGACATTTGTTGTTTGAGAGCTGGGGCACTTGGTGTCTGGGAGCTTGCAGACGTGGTGTTAGGAAGATGGGCCACTTAGTCTTTGAGAGTTGGGACATTTGGTGTTTGAGAGCTGGGACACTTGGTGTTTGAGAGCTGGGACACTTGGTGTTTGGGAGCTTGGACACTTGGCGTTTGGAAGATGGGCCACTTAGTCTTTGAGAGATGGGACATTTGGACTTTGAGAGCTGTTCCAGTTAGTCTTTGAGAGCTGGGACATTTGGTGTTTGCAAGCAGGGACATGTGGTATTTGGAAGCTGGGTCATTTGGAGTTTGGAAGCTGGGACACTTGGTGTTTGGGAGCTCGGGCACTTGATGTTTGAGAGCTGGAACACTTGGCTTTTGAGAGCTGGGACTCTTGGTGTTTGGAATGTGGGACTCTTGGTGTTTGAGAGCTGGGACACTTGTTGTTTGTCAGCTGGCACACATGGTGTTTGGGAAACCGGATATTTGGTGCTTGGGTGCCAAGACACTTGGATTTTGTGACCTGGGACACTTGGTGTTTGAGAACGGGGACACTTGGAGTTTGGAGGCTGTGACTCTTGGTGTTAGGAAACTGGGACACTTCGTGTTTGAGCCATGGGACACTTGGTGTTTGAGAGCTGGGACACTTGGTCTTTGGCAGCTGGGACATTTGGTGTTTCGAAGCTGGGACATTTGGTGTTTGGAAGCTGGGACATTTGTTGATTGGAAGCTGGGACAATTGGTGTTTGAGAGCCAGGTCATTAGGTGTTTTGGATCCGGGACATTTGGGGTTTGGAAGCTGGGACACTTCGTGCTTGAGAGCTGGGACACTTGGTGTTTGAGAATTAGGTCTCTCGGTGTTTGAAAGCAGGCCCACCTGGTTTTTGGAAGCTGGGACATTTGCTGTTTTGAAGCTGGGCCACTTAGTCTTTGAGAGTTGGGACATTTGGTGTTTGAGAATTGGGACTCTCGGTGTTTGAGAGCTGGCCCACTTGGTTTTTGGAAGCTGGGACATTTGCTGTTTGGAAGCTGTGACACTTGGTGTTTTGAAGATGGTCCAGTTAGTCTTTGAGAGCTGGGACATTTGTTGTTTGAGAGCTGGGGCACTTGGTGTCTGGGAGCTTGCAGACGTGGTGTTAGGAAGATGGGCCACTTAGTCTTTGAGAGTTGGGACATTTGGTGTTTGAGTGCTGGGACACTTGGTGTTTGAGAGCTGGGACACTTGGTGTTTGGGAGCTTGGACACTTGGCGTTTGGAAGATGGGCCACTTAGTCTTTGAGAGATGGGACATTTGGACTTTGAGAGCTGTTCCAGTTAGTCTTTGAGAGCTGGGACATTTGGTGTTTGCAAGCAGGGACATGTGGTATTTGGAAGCTGGGTCATTTGGAGTTTGGAAGCTGGGACACTTGGTGTTTGGGAGCTCGGGCACTTGATGTTTGAGAGCTGGAACACTTGGCTTTTGACAGCTGGGACTCTTGGTGTTTGGAATGTGGGACTCTTGGTGTTTGAGAGCTGGGACACTTGTTGTTTGTCAGCTGGCACACATGGTGTTTGGGAAACGGGATATTTGGTGCTTGGGTGCCAAGACACTTGGATTCTGAGACCTGGGACACTTGGTGTTTGAGAACGGGGACACTTGGAGTTTGGAGGCTGTGACTCTTGGTGTTAGGAAACTGGGACACTTCGTGTTTGAGCCATGGGACACTTGGTGTTTGAGAGCTGGTACACTTGGTGTTTTGGAGCTGGGACACTTGATGTTTGGAAGCGGGGACATTTGGTGTTTAGAGAGTTGCGACACTTGGTATTTGGAAGCTGGGACACTTGGTTTTTGGAAGCTGGGACATTTGGTGTTTGGAAGCTGGGATACTTGGTATTTGTGATCTCGGGCACTTGGTGTTTGAGAGCTGGGACACTTCGTGTTTGGAAGGTGGGACACTTGGTGTTAGAGAGCTGGGACACTTGGTGTTTGTGAGCTGGGACACATGGTGTTTGGGAACCGGGATATTTGGTGCTTGGAGGCTGTCACTCTTGGTGTTAGGAAACTGGGACGCTTCGTGTTTGAGAGCTGGGACAATTGGTGTTTGAGAGCTGGGACGCCTGGTGTTTGAGAGCTGGGACACTTGGTGTTTGGGAGCCGGGACATTTGGTGTCTGAGAGCTGGGACACTAGGTGTTTGAGAGCTGGGACACTTGGAGTCTGAGAGCTAGGACACTTGGTGTCTGGAAGCTGGGACACTTGGTTTTTGAGAGCTGGGACACTTAGTATTTGGAAGCAGGGACTCTTGGTGTTTGGAACCAGGGACATTTAGTGTTTGGAAGCTGGGACACTTGGCGTTTGAGAGTTGGACTCTGGGTTTTTGAGAGCAGGGACACTTGGTCTTTGAGAGCTGGGAGGCTTGGTGTTTGAGAGCTGGGACACTTCGTGTTTCGGAACTGGGACACTAGGTGTTTGAGAGCTGGGACATTTTGTGTTTGGAAGCTGGGCCACATGGTGTTTGAGAGCTGGGACATTTGGTGTTTGGGAGCTGGGCCACATGGTGTTGGAAGCTGGGGCTCTTAGTCTTTGAGAGCTGGGAAAATTGGTGTTTGAGAGCTGGGGCATTTGGTGTTTGGAAGCTGGGACACTTCGTGTTTGGGAGATGGAAGAGTTGGTGGTTAAGAGCCGGGAAATTTGGTGTTTGACAACTGGGATACTTGGTGTTTGGATGCTGGGACACTTGGTGTTTGGAAGCTGGGACTTTTGGTGTTAGGAAGGTGGGACACCTGGTGTTTGGAAGCTGGGACTCTTGGTGTTTGGAAGCTGAGACAGGTGGTTTTGAGAGCCAGGGCACTTGGTGTTAGGAAGGTGGGACACTTGGTGTTTCAGTGCCGGGCCAGTTGGTGTTTGAGAGCTGGGACACTTGGTCTTTGGCAGCTGGGACATTTGGTGTTTCGAAGCTGGGACATTTGGTGTTTGAAAGCTGGGACATTTGTTGATTGGAAGCTGGGACAATTGGTGTTTGAGAGCCAGGTCATTAGGTGTTTTGGATCCGGGACATTTGGGGTTTGGAAGCTGGGACACTTCGTGCTTGAGAGCTGGGACACTTGGTGTTTGAGAATTAGGTCTCTCGGTGTTTGAAAGCAGGCCCACTTGGTTTTTGGAAGCTGGGACATTTGCTGTTTTGAAGCTGGGCCACTTAGTCTTTGAGAGTTGGGACATTTGGTGTTTGAGAATTGGGACTCTCGGTGTTTGAGAGCTGGCCCACTTGGTTTTTGGAAGCTGGGACATTTGCTGTTTGGAAGCTGTGACACTTGGTGTTTTGAAGATGGTCCAGTTAGTCTTTGAGAGCTGGGACATTTGTTGTTTGAGAGCTGGGGCACTTGGTGTCTGGGAGCTTGCAGACGTGGTGTTAGGAAGATGGGCCACTTAGTCTTTGAGAGTTGGGACATTTGGTGTTTGAGAGCTGGGACACTTGGTGTTTGAGAGCTGGGACACTTGGTGTTTGGGAGCTTGGACACTTGGCGTTTGGAAGATGGGCCACTTAGTCTTTGAGAGATGGGACATTTGGACTTTGAGAGCTGTTCCAGTTAGTCTTTGAGAGCTGGGACATTTGGTGTTTGCAAGCAGGGACATGTGGTATTTGGAAGCTGGGTCATTTGGAGTTTGGAAGCTGGGACACTTGGTGTTTGGGAGCTCGGGCACTTGATGTTTGAGAGCTGGAACACTTGGCTTTTGAGAGCTGGGACTCTTGGTGTTTGGAATGTGGGACTCTTGGTGTTTGAGAGCTGGGACACTTGTTGTTTGTCAGCTGGCACACATGGTGTTTGGGAAACCGGATATTTGGTGCTTGGGTGCCAAGACACTTGGATTTTGTGACCTGGGACACTTGGTGTTTGAGAACGGGGACACTTGGAGTTTGGAGGCTGTGACTCTTGGTGTTAGGAAACTGGGACACTTCGTGTTTGAGCCATGGGACACTTGGTGTTTGAGAGCTGGGACACTTGGTCTTTGGCAGCTGGGACATTTGGTGTTTCGAAGCTGGGACATTTGGTGTTTGGAAGCTGGGACATTTGTTGATTGGAAGCTGGGACAATTGGTGTTTGAGAGCCAGGTCATTAGGTGTTTTGGATCCGGGACATTTGGGGTTTGGAAGCTGGGACACTTCGTGCTTGAGAGCTGGGACACTTGGTGTTTGAGAATTAGGTCTCTCGGTGTTTGAAAGCAGGCCCACTTGGTTTTTGGAAGCTGGGACATTTGCTGTTTTGAAGCTGGGCCACTTAGTCTTTGAGAGTTGGGACATTTGGTGTTTGAGAATTGGGACTCTCGGTGTTTGAGAGCTGGCCCACTTGGTTTTTGGAAGCTGGGACATTTGCTGTTTGGAAGCTGTGACACTTGGTGTTTTGAAGATGGTCCAGTTAGTCTTTGAGAGCTGGGACATTTGTTGTTTGAGAGCTGGGGCACTTGGTGTCTGGGAGCTTGCAGACGTGGTGTTAGGAAGATGGGCCACTTAGTCTTTGAGAGTTGGGACATTTGGTGTTTGAGAGCTGGGACACTTGGTGTTTGAGAGCTGGGACACTTGGTGTTTGGGAGCTTGGACACTTGGCGTTTGGAAGATGGGCCACTTAGTCTTTGAGAGATGGGACATTTGGACTTTGAGAGCTGTTCCAGTTAGTCTTTGAGAGCTGGGACATTTGGTGTTTGCAAGCAGGGACATGTGGTATTTGGAAGCTGGGTCATTTGGAGTTTGGAAGCTGGGACACTTGGTGTTTGGGAGCTCGGGCACTTGATGTTTGAGAGCTGGAACACTTGGCTTTTGAGAGCTGGGACTCTTGGTGTTTGGAATGTGGGACTCTTGGTGTTTGAGAGCTGGGACACTTGTTGTTTGTCAGCTGGCACACATGGTGTTTGGGAAACCGGATATTTGGTGCTTGGGTGCCAAGACACTTGGATTTTGTGACCTGGGACACTTGGTGTTTGAGAACGGGGACACTTGGAGTTTGGAGGCTGTGACTCTTGGTGTTAGGAAACTGGGACACTTCGTGTTTGAGCCATGGGACACTTGGTGTTTGAGAGCTGGGACACTTGGTCTTTGGCAGCTGGGACATTTGGTGTTTCGAAGCTGGGACATTTGGTGTTTGGAAGCTGGGACATTTGTTGATTGGAAGCTGGGACAATTGGTGTTTGAGAGCCAGGTCATTAGGTGTTTTGGATCCGGGACATTTGGGGTTTGGAAGCTGGGACACTTCGTGCTTGAGAGCTGGGACACTTGGTGTTTGAGAATTAGGTCTCTCGGTGTTTGAAAGCAGGCCCACCTGGTTTTTGGAAGCTGGGACATTTGCTGTTTTGAAGCTGGGCCACTTAGTCTTTGAGAGTTGGGACATTTGGTGTTTGAGAATTGGGACTCTCGGTGTTTGAGAGCTGGCCCACTTGGTTTTTGGAAGCTGGGACATTTGCTGTTTGGAAGCTGTGACACTTGGTGTTTTGAAGATGGTCCAGTTAGTCTTTGAGAGCTGGGACATTTGTTGTTTGAGAGCTGGGGCACTTGGTGTCTGGGAGCTTGCAGACGTGGTGTTAGGAAGATGGGCCACTTAGTCTTTGAGAGTTGGGACATTTGGTGTTTGAGAGCTGGGACACTTGGTGTTTGAGAGCTGGGACACTTGGTGTTTGGGAGCTTGGACACTTGGCGTTTGGAAGATGGGCCACTTAGTCTTTGAGAGATGGGACATTTGGACTTTGAGAGCTGTTCCAGTTAGTCTTTGAGAGCTGGGACATTTGGTGTTTGCAAGCAGGGACATGTGGTATTTGGAAGCTGGGTCATTTGGAGTTTGGAAGCTGGGACACTTGGTGTTTGGGAGCTCGGGCACTTGATGTTTGAGAGCTGGAACACTTGGCTTTTGAGAGCTGGGACTCTTGGTGTTTGGAATGTGGGACTCTTGGTGTTTGAGAGCTGGGACACTTGTTGTTTGTCAGCTGGCACACATGGTGTTTGGGAAACCGGATATTTGGTGCTTGGGTGCCAAGACACTTGGATTCTGAGACCTGGGACACTTGGTGTTTGAGAACGGGGACACTTGGAGTTTGGAGGCTGTGACTCTTGGTGTTAGGAAACTGGGACACTTCGTGTTTGAGCCATGGGACACTTGGTGTTTGAGAGCTGGGACACTTGGTGTTTGAGAGCTGGGACACTTGGTGTTTGGAAGCTGGGACACCTGGTGTTTGGAAGCTGGGACTCTTGGTGTTTGGAAGCTGGGACAGGTGGTTTTGAGAGCCGGGGCACTAGGTGTTAGATAGGTGGGCCACTTGGTGTTTCAGAGCCGGGCCAGTTGGGGTTTGAGAGCTGGGACACTTGGTGTTTGGCAGCTGTGACATTTGGTGTTTGGAAGCTGGAACACTTGGTGCAAGAGAGCTGCGACACTTGGTGTTTGTGAGCTGGGACACTTTGTGTTTGTGAGCTGGGACTCTTTGTATTTGGAAGCTGGGCCACTTCGTCTTTCAGAGCTGGGATACTTGATGTTTGGAAGCAGGGTCATTTGGTATTTGGAAGCTGGGACATTTGTTGTTTGAGAGCTGGGACACTTGGTGTTTGGGAGCAGGGATATTTGCTGTTTGGCGCTGGGGCACTTGGTTTATTGGTCTGGGACACTTCGTGTTTGGAAGCTGGGACATATGCTATTTGGAAGCTGGAACACTTGGTGTTTGCAAGCTGGGCCACTTAGTCTTTCAGTGCTGGGACATTTGGTGTTTGGAAGCTGGGTACTTGTTTATTGAGAGCCGTGACACTTGGTGTTTGGGAGCCGGGACACTTCATTTTTGTAAGCTGGGACACTTGATGTTTGAAAGCTGAGGCACGTGGTGTTTGGAAGCTGGGACACTTGGTGTTTGGAAGCTGGGACACTTGGTGTTAGAGAACTGGAACATGTGGTAATTGCAAGCTGGGACATTTGGTTTTTGGAAGCTGAGGCACTTGTTATTTGGAAAATGGAACACTTGGTGTTTGAGAGCTGGGTTTCTTGGTATTTGAGAGCTGGGATATTTGGTATTTGCAAGCTGGCACACATGGTGTTTGGGAGCCGGGATATTTGGTGCTTGGGAGCCAAGACACTTGGACTTTGAGACCTGGGACACTTGGTGTTTGAGAACGGGGACACCTGGAGTTTGGAGGCTGTGACTCTTGGTCCTAGGAAACAGGGACACTTCGTGTTTGAGACATGGGACACTTGGTGTTTGAGAGGTCGGACACTTGGTGTTTGGCAGCTGGGAAATTTGGTGTTTCGAAGCTGGGACATTGGTGTTTGGAAGCTGGGACTTTTGTTGATTGGAAGCTGGGACATTTGTTGTTTGAGAGCCAGGTCATTAGGTGTTTAGGATCCGGGATATTTGGTGTTTGGAAGCTGGGACACTTCGTGTTTGAGAGCTGGGACACTTGGTGTTTAAGAATTAGGTCTCTCGGTGTTTGAAAGCTGGCCCACTTGGTTTTTGGAAGCTGGGACATTTGCTGTTTTGAAGCTGGGCCACTTAGTCTTTGAGAGTTGGGACATTTGGTGTTTGAGAATTGGGACTCTCGGTGTTTGAGAGCTGGCCCACTTGGTTTTTGGAAGCTGGGACATTTGCTGTTTGGAAGCTGTGACACTTGGTGTTTTGAAGATGGTCCAGTTAGTCTTTGAGAGCTGGGACATTTGTTCTTTGAGAGCTGGGGCACTTGGTTTCTGGGAGCTTGGAGACTTGGTGTTTGGAAGATGGGCCACTTAGTCTTTGAGAGTTGGGACATTTGGTGTTTGAGAGCTGGGACTCTTGGTGTTTGGGAGCTTGGACACTTGGTGTTATGAAGATGGGCCACTTAGTCTTTGAGAGCTGGGACATTTGTTGTTTGAGAGCTGGGGCACTTGGTGTCTGGGAGCTTGCAGACGTGGTGTTAGGAAGATGGGCCACTTAGTCTTTGAGAGTTGGGACATTTGGTGTTTGAGAGCTGGGACACTTGGTGTTTGAGAGCTGGGACACTTGGTGTTTGGGAGCTTGGACACTTGGCGTTTGGAAGATGGGCCACTTAGTCTTTGAGAGATGGGACATTTGGACTTTGAGAGCTGTTCCAGTTAGTCTTTGAGAGCTGGGACATTTGGTGTTTGCAAGCAGGGACATGTGGTATTTGGAAGCTGGGTCATTTGGAGTTTGGAAGCTGGGACACTTGGTGTTTGGGAGCTCGGGCACTTGGTGTTTGAGAGCTGGGACACTTGGCTTTTGAGAGCTGGGACTCTTGGTGTTTGGAATGTGGGACTCTTGGTGTTTGAGAGCTGGGACACCTGGAGTTTGGCAGCTGGCACACATGGTGTTTGGGAAACGGGATATTTGGTGCTTGGGAGCCAAGACTCTTGGATTCTGAGACCTGGGACACTTGGTGTTTGAGAACGGGGACACTTGGAGTTTGGAGGCTGTGACTCTTGGTGTTAGGAAACTGGGACACTTCGTGTTTGAGCCATGGGACACTTGGTGTTTGAGAGCTGGGACACCTGGTGTTTGGAAGCTGGGACACCTGGTGTTTGGAAGCTGGGACTCTTGGTGTTTGGAAGCTGGGACAGCTGGTTTTGAGAGCCGGGGCACTAAGTGTTAGATAGGTGGGCCACTTGGTGTTTCAGTGCCGGGCCAGTTGGGGTTTGAGAGCAGGGACAATTGGTGTTTGAGAGCTGGGACGCCTGGTGTTTGAGAGCTGGGACACTTGGTGTTTGGGAGCCGGGACATTTGGTGTTTGGAAGCTGGGACACTTGGTGTTTGAGAACTGGGACACTTGGTGTCTCAGAGCTGGGACAATTGGTTTTTGAGAGCTGGGGCACTTGCTGTTTGGAAGCTGTGTCACCTGGTGTTTGAGAGCTGGGACAATTGGTGTTTGGTAGCTGGGACACCTGGTGTTTGAGCGTTGGGACACTTGGTGTTTGGGAGCCGGGACATTTGGTGTTTGGAAGCTGGGACACTAGGTGTTTGAGAGCTGGGACACTTGGAGTCTGAGAGCTAGGACATTTGGTGTCTGGAAGCTGGGACACTTGGTTTTTGAGAGCTGGGACACTTAGTATTTGGAAGCAGGGACTCTTGGTGTTTGGAACCAGGGACATTTAGTGTTTGGAAGCTGGGACACTTGGCGTTTGAGAGTTGGACTCTGGGTTTTTGAGAGCAGGGACACTTGGTCTTTGAGAGCTGGGAGGCTTGGTGTTTGAGAGCTGGGACACTTCGTGTTTCGGAACTGGGACACTAGGTGTTTGAGAGCTGGGACATTTTGTGTTTGGAAGCTGGGCCACATGGTGTTTGAGAGCTGGGACATTTGGTGTTTGGGAGCTGGGCCACATGGTGTTGGAAGCTGGGGCTCTTAGTCTTTGAGAGCTAGGAAAATTGGTGTTTGAGAGCTGGGGCATTTGGTGTTTGGAAGCTGGGACACTTCGTGTTTGGGAGATGGAAGAGTTGGTGGTTAAGAGCCGGGAAATTTGGTGTTTGACAACTGGGACACTT
The DNA here is from genome assembly GCA_026770705.1 of Isurus oxyrinchus. NCBI lineage: Eukaryota > Metazoa > Chordata > Chondrichthyes > Lamniformes > Lamnidae > Isurus > Isurus oxyrinchus. The sequence goes on from JANJGN010000066.1 coordinate 1,834,821, forward strand.
GGTGTTTGGATGCTGGGACACTTGGTGTTTGGAAGCTGGGACTTTTGGTGTTAGGAAGGTGGGACACCTGGTGTTTGGAAGCTGGGACTCTTGGTGTTGGGGAGCTGAGACAGGTGGTTTTGAGAGCCAGGGCACTTGGTGTTAGGAAGGTGGGACACTTGGTGTATCAGTGCCGGGCCAGATGGTGTTTGAGAGCTGGGACACTTGGTCTTTGGCAGCTGGGACATTTGGTGTTTCGAAGCTGGGACATTTGGTGTTTGGAAGCTGGGACATTTGTTGATTGGAAGCTGGGACACTTGGTGTTTGAGAGCCAGGTCATTAGGTGTTTTGGATCCGGGACATTTGGGGTTTGGAAGCTGGGACACTTCGTGCTTGAGAGCTGGGACACTTGGTGTTTGAGAATTAGGTCTCTCGGTGTTTGAAAGCAGGCCCACCTGGTTTTTGGAAGCTGGGACATTTGCTGTTTTGAAGCTGGGCCACTTAGTCTTTGAGAGTTGGGACATTTGGTGTTTGAGAATTGGGACTCTCGGTGTTTGAGAGCTGGCCCACTTGGTTTTTGGAAGCTGGGACATTTGCTGTTTGGAAGCTGTGACACTTGCTGTTTTGAAGATGGTCCAGTTAGTCTTTGAGAGCTGGGACATTTGTTGTTTGAGAGCTGGGGCACTTGGTGTCTGGGATCTTGGACACTTGGCGTTTGGAAGATGGGCCACTTAGTCTTTGAGAGATGGGACATTTGTACTTTGAGAGCTGTTCCAGTTAGTCTTTGAGAGCTGGGACATTTGGTGTTTGGGAGCAGGGACATGTGGTATTTGGAAGCTGGGTCATTTGGAGTTTGGAAGCTGGGACACTTGGTGTTTGGGAGCTCGGGCACTTGGTGTTTGAGAGCTGGAACACTTGGCTTTTGAGAGCTGGGACTCTTGGTGTTTGGAATGTGGGACTCTTGGTGTTTGAGAGCTGGGACACTTGTTGTTTGTCAGCTGGCACACATGGTGTTTGGGAAACGGGATATTTGGTGCTTGGGTGCCAAGACACTTTGATTCTGAGACCTGGGACACTTGGTGTTTGAGAACGGGGACACTTGGAGTTTGGAGGCTGTGACTCTTGGTGTTAGGAAACTGGGACACTTCGTGTTTGAGCCATGGGACACTTGGTGTTTGAGAGCTGGGACACTTGGTGTTTGGAAGCTGGGACACCTGGTGTTTGGAAGCTGGGACTCTTGGTGTTTGGAAGCTGGGACAGCTGGTTTTGAGAGCCGGGGCACTAGGTGTTAGATAGGTGGGCCACTTGGTGTTTCAGAGCCGGGCCAGTTGGGGTTTGAGAGCTGGGACACTTGGTGTTTGGCAGTTCTGACATTTGGTGTTTGAGAGCTGGGACACTTGGTGTTTGGCAGCTGTGACATTTGGTGTTTGTGAGCTGGGACACTTTGTGTTTGTGAGCTGGGACTCTTTGTATTTGGAAGCTGGGCCACTTCGTCTTTCAGAGCTGGGATACTTGATGTTTGGAAGCAGGGTCATTTGGTATTTGGAAGCTGGGACATTTGTTGTTTGAGAGCTGGGACACTTGGTGTTTGGGAGCAGGGATATTTGCTGTTTGGTGCTGGGGCACTTGGTTTATTGGTCTGGGACACTTCGTGTTTGGAAGCTGGGACATATGCTATTTGGAAGCTGGAACACTTGGTGTTTGCAAGCTGGGCCACTTAGTCTTTCAGTGCTGGGACATTTGGTGTTTGGAAGCTGGGTACTTGTTTATTGAGAGCCGTGACACTTGGTGTTTGGGAGCCGGGACACTTCATTTTTGTAAGCTGGGACACTTGATGTTTGAAAGCTGAGGCACGTGGTGTTTGGAAGCTGGGACACTTGGTGTTTGGAAGCTGGGACACTTGGTGTTAGAGAACTGGAACATGTGGTAATTGCAAGCTGGGACATTCGGTTTTTGAAAGCTGAGGCACTTGTTATTTGGAAAATGGAACACTTGGTGTTTGAGAGCTGGGTTTCTTGGTATTTGAGAGCTGGGACATTTGGTATTTGCAAGCTGGCACACATGGTGTTTGGGAGCCGGGATATTTGGTGCTTGGGAGCCAAGACACTTGGACTTTGAGACCTGGGACACTTGGTGTTTGAGAACGGGGACACCTGGAGTTTGGAGGCTGTGACTCTTGGTCCTAGGAAACTGGGACACTTCGTGTTTGAGACATGGGACACTTGGTGTTTGAGAGGTCGGACACTTGGTGTTTGGCAGCTGGGAAATTTGGTGTTTCGAAGCTGGGACATTGGTGTTTGGAAGCTGGGACTTTTGTTGATTGGAAGCTGGGACATTTGGTGTTTGAGAGCCAGGTCATTAGGTGTTTAGGATCCGGGATATTTGGTGTTTGGAAGCTGGGACATTTGCTGTTTTGACGCTGGGCCACTTAGTCTTTGAGAGTTGGGACATTTGGTGTTTGAGAATTGGGACTCTCGGTGTTTGAGAGCTGGCCCACTTGGTTTTTGGAAGCTGGGACATTTGCTGTTTGGAAGCTGTGACACTTGGTGTTTTGAAGATGGTCCAGTTAGTCTTTGGGAGCTGGGACATTTGTTGTTTGAGAGCTGGGGCACTTGGTTTCTGGGAGCTTGGAGACTTGGTGTTTGGAAGATGGGCCACTTAGTCTTTGAGAGTTGGGACACTTGGTGTTTGAGAGCTGGGACACTTGGTGTTTGAGAGCTGGGACACTTGGTGTTTGGGAGCTTGGACACTTGGCGTTTGGAAGATGGGCCACTTAGTCTTTGAGAGATGGGACATTTGGACATGGAGAGCTGTTCCAGTTAGCCTTTGAGAGCTGGGACATTTGGTGTTTGCAAGCAGGGACATGTGGTATTTGGAAGCTGGGTCATTTGGAGTTTGGAAGCTGGGACACTTGGTGTTTGGGAGCTCGGGCACTTGGTGTTTGAGAGCTGGGACACGTGGCTTTTGAGAGCTGGGATTCCTGGTGTTTGGAATGTGGGACTCTTGGTGTTTGAGAGCTGGGACACTTGCTGTTTGTCAGCTGGCACACATGGTGTTTGGGAGCCGGAATATTTGGTGCTTGGGAGCCAAGACACTTGGATTTTGTGACCTGGGACACTTGGTGTTTGAGAACGGGGACACTTGGAGTTTGGAGGCTGTGACTCTTGGTGTTAGGAAACTGGGACACTTCGTGTTTGAGCCATGGGACACTTGGTGTTTGAGAGCGGGGACACTTGGTGTTTGGAAGCTGGGACACCTGGTGTTTGAGAGCTGGGACATTTGTTGTTTGGAAGCTGGGACACTTGGTGTTTGAGAGCTGGGACAATTGGTGTTTGAGAGCTGGGACACCTGCTGTTAAGAAGCTGGGACATTTGGTGTTTGAGAGCTGGGACACTTGTTGTTTAGGAGCTGGGACATTTGGTGTTTGGAAGCTGGAACACTTGGTGTTTTGAAGATGGTCCACTTAGTCTTTGAGAGTTGGGACATTTGGTGTTTGAGAGCTGGGCCATTTGGTTTTGGAAGCTGGGAAATTTGGTTTTGGAAACTGGGTCACTGGGATTTTGACAGGTGCTACTTTTGGGTTTTGACAGCTGGTACATTTTGCTTTTGTGAACTGGTGCACTTGGCAATGGGAGTTGGGAAACATGTAGTTTTGCGGTCGGTAAACCTGGTTTGTGGGACCTGGTACACTTGATGTTTGGGACCTGGTACACATGGTGTTTGGGAGCCGGTACATTTGGTGTAAGGGAGCTGGGAAATTTGGAGTTTGGAAGATGGGACACTTGGTGTTTGGAAGCTGGGACACTTGATGTTTGGAAGCTGGGTCTCTTGATGTTTGAGAATTGGTACACTTGATGTTTGAGAGCTGGTACACTTGGTGTTTTGGTGCTGGGACACTTGATGTTTGGAAGCGGGGACATTTCGTGTTTGAGAGTTGCGACACTTGGTGTTTGGAAGCTGGGACATTTGGTGTTTGGATGCTGGGACACTTGGTGTTTGAGAGCTGGGACACTTAATGTTTGGAAGCAGGGTCGCGTGGTTTTTGGAGCCTGGGACTTTAGGTGTTTGGAAGCTGGGACACTTGGTGTTTGTGATCTCGGGCACTTCGTGTTTGAGTGCTGGGGCACTTGGTTTTTGAGAGCTGGGACTCTTGGTGTTTGGAAGGTGGGACACTTAGTGTTTGACAGCTGGGACACTTTCTGTTTGGGAGCTGGGACACATGGTGTTTGGGAGCTGGGATATTTCGTGCTTGGAGGCTGTCACTCTTGGTGTTAGGAAACTGGGACACTTCGTGTTTGGACATGGGACAATTGGTGTTTGAGAGCTGGGACACTTGGTGTTTGGGAGCCGGGACATTTGGTGTTTGGAAGCTGGGACACTTGGTGTCTGAGAGTTGGGACACTTGGTGTCTGAGAGCTGGGACATTTGGTGTTTGGAAGATGGGACACCCTGTGTTTTGAAGATGGGCCACTTAGTCTTTGAGAGTTGGAACATTTGGTGTTTGGAAGCTGGGACACTTGTTGTTTAGGAGCTCGGACACTTGGTGTTTGCATGCTGGGACAATTGGTTTTTGAGAGCTGGGACTCTTGGTGTTTGGAATGTGGGACTCGTGGTGTTTGAGAGCTGGGATACTTGCTGTTTCTGAGCTGGCACACATGGTATTTGGGAGCCGGGATATTTGGTGCTTGGAAGCCAAGACACTTGGATTTTGAGACCTGGGACACCTGGTGTTTGAGAACTGGGACACCTGGTGTTTGAGAACTGGGACACTTGGAGTTTGGAGGCTGTGACACCTGGTGTTTGAGAGCTGGGACAATTGGTGTTTGAGAGCTGGGACACCTGGTGTTTAGAAGCTGGGACACTTGGTGATTGAGAGCTGGGACACTTGGTGTTTAAGAGCTGGGACATTTGGTTTTTGGAAGCTGGGACACTTGGTGTTTTGAAGATGGGCCACTTAGTCTTTGACATTTGGGACATTTGGTGTTTGGAATTTGGGACACTTGGTGTTTGACAGCTGGGACATTTGGTTTTGGAAGCTGGGACATTTGGTTTTGGAAGCTGGGTCACTGGGATTTTGACAGGTGCTACTTTTGGTTTTTGACAGCTGGTACATTTTGCGTTTGTGAACTGGTGCACTTGGCAATGGGAGGTGGGAAACAGGTAGTTTTGCGATTGGTAAACTTGGTTTTTGGGACCTGGTACACTTGATGTTTGGGACCTGGTACACATGGTGTTTGGGAGCCGGTACATTTGGTGTAAGGGAGCTGGGAGATTTGGAGTTTGGAAGATGGGACACTTGGTGTTTTGGAGCTGGGACACTTGATGTTTGGAAGCGGGGACATTTGGTGTTTGAGAGTTGCGACACTTGGTGTTTGGAAGCTGGGACACTTGGTTTTTGGAAGCTGGGACACTTGGTGTTTGCGATCTAGGACACTTAATGTTTGGAAGCAGGGTTGCTTGGATGTTGGAACCTGGGAGATTTGGTATTTGGAAGCTGGGACATTTGGTGTTTGGAAGCTGGGTCACTTGGTCTTTGTGATCTCGGGCACTTCGTGTGTGAGAGCTGGGACACATGGTGTTTGGGAGCTGGGACACCTTGTGTTTGGGAGCTGGGACACTTCGTGTCTCTGAGCTGGGACATTTGGTGTTTGGAAGATGGGATAGTTGGTGTTTTGAAGATGGGCCACTTAGTCTTTGAGAGTTGGAAAATTTGGTGTTTGGAACCTGGGACACTTGGTATTTGGGAGCTCGGGCACTTGGTTTTTGAGAGCTGGGACAATTGGCTTTTGAGAGCTGGGACTCTTGATGTTTGGAAGGTGGAACCCTTGGTGTTTGAGAGCTGGGACACGTGCAGTTTGTGAGCTGGGACACATGGTGTTTGGGAACCGGGAAATTTGGTGCTTGGAGTCTGTGACTCTTGGTGTTTGGAAACCGGGCCACTTCGTGTTTGAGACATGGGACAATTGGTATTTGAGAGCCGGGACACTTGCTGTTTGGAAGCTGGGACACTTGGTGTATGAGAGCTGGGACAATTGGTGTTTGTGAGCTGTGACACCTGGTGTTTGTGAGCTGGGACAATTGGTGTTTGAGAGCTGGGACACCTGGTGTTTGAGAGCTGGGACACTTGGAGTCTGAGATTTGGGACATTTGGTGTTTCGAAGCTGGGACACTTGGTGTTTTGAAGATGGGCCACTTAGTCTTTGAGAGTTGGGATATTTGTTGTTTGGAAGCTGGGAAACTTGGTGTTTGAGAGCTGGGACAATTAGTGTTTGGAAGCAGGGACGCTTGGTGTTTCGAACCTGGGACATTTAGTGTTTGAGAGCTGAGACAATTGGTGTTAGGAAGCTGGGACACCTCATGTCTGAGACATGGGACACTTCGTGTTTGAGAGCTGAGACACTTGGTGTTTGGGAGCCGGGACATTTGGTGTTTGGAAGCTGGGACACTTAGTGTTTGGAAGCTGGGACACTTGGTGTTTGGGTGCCAGGACACTTCGTGTTTGGAAGCTGGGACCCTTGGTTTATGAGAGCTGGGACACTTAGTGTTTGGAAGCAGGGACTCTAGGTGTTTGGAACCAGGGACATTTAGTGTTTGAGAGCTGGGACACTTCGTGTTTGGAAGCTGGGGCAGTCGTTTTTGAGAGCTGGGAGACTTGGTGTTTGAGAGCTGGGACGCTTGGTGTTTGGAAGCTGGGACACTAGGGTTTTGAGAGCTGGGACAATTGGAATTTGTAATTTGGGAGAATTGGTGCTTGGAAGCTGGGACAGTTGGTGGTGGAGAGCCGGGACACTTGGTGTTTGGGAGCCGGGGCATTAGCTGTTTGGAAGCTGGGACACGTGGTGTTTGGGAGCTGGGACATTTGGTCTTTGGAAGCTGGGACACATGGTGTTGGAAGCTGGGGCTCTTAGTCTTTGAGAGCTCGGACAATTGGTCATTGAGAGCTGGGACACTTGGTGTTTGCAAACTGGGACACTTGTTGTTTGAGAGCTAGGAAACCTGGTGTTTGGAAGCTGGGACACTAGGTGTTTGGGAGGTGGAAGAGTTGGTGGTTGAGAGCGGGGACATTTGGTGTTTGAGAGCTGGGACACTTGGTGTTTGGAAGCAAGGACACTTGGTTTTTGGAACCTGGGACATTTGGTGTTTGGAAGCTGGGACACCTGGTGTTTGGAAGCTGGGACTCTTGGTGTTTGGAAGCTGGGACAGCTGGTTTTGAGAGCCGGGGCACTTGGTGTTAGGAAGGTGGGACACTTGGTGTTTCAGAGCCGGGCCAGTTGGGGTTTGAGAGCTGGGACACTTGGTGTTTGGCAGCTGTGACATTTGGTGTTTGGAAGCTGGGACACTAGGTGCAAGAGAGCTGCGACACTTGGTGTTTGTGAGCTGGGACACTTTGTGTTTGTGAGCTGGGACTCTTTGTATTTGGAAGCTGGGCCACTTCGTCTTTCAGAGCTGGGATACTTGATGTTTGGAAGCAGGGTCATTTGGTATTTGGAAGCTGGGACATTTGTTGTTTGAGAGCTGGGACACTTGGTTTATTGGTCTGGGACACTTCGTGTTTGGAAGCTGGGACATATGGTATTTGGAAGCTGGAATACTTGGTGTTTGCAAGCTGGGCCACTTAGTCTTTCAGTGCTGGGACATTTGGTGTTTGGAAACTGGGATACTTGGTTATTGCGAGCCGTGACACTTGGTGTTTGAGAGCCAGGACACTTCGTTTTTGTAAGCTGGGACACTTGATGTTTGAAAGCTGAGGCACGTGGTGTTTGGAAGATGGGACACTTGGTGTTTGGAAGCTGGGACACTTGGTGTTAGAGAACTGGAACATGTGGCAATTGCAAGCTGGGACATTTGATTTTTGGAAGCTGCGGCACTTGTTGTTTGGAAAATGGGACACTTGGTATTGAGAGCTGGGTTTATTGGTGTTTGAGAGCTGGGATATTTGGTATTTGCAAGCTGGGACATTTGGTGTTTGGAAGGTGGGCCAGTTGGTTTTCGAAGCTGGCACATGAGGTTTTGGAAGCTGGGACACTTGTTGTTTGATAGCTGAGACAATTGGTGTTTGGAAACTGGAACACTTGGTATTTGGGAGCTGGGACAGTTGGTGTTTGGAAACTGGGACACATGGTATTTCAGAGCTTTGACAGTTGGTGATTGAGAGCTGGGACATTTGGTTTTGGAAGTTGGGACATTTGGTTTTGGAAGCTGGGACATGTCGTTTTGGAAGCTGGGACACTTGGTGATTGAGAGCTGGGACACTGGGTTTTTGAGAGCTGCTACATTTGGTTTTTGGCAGCTGGTACATTTTGCGTTTGTGAGCTGGTGCACTTGGCAATAGGAGCTGGGAAACATATAGTTATGCGGTCGGTAAACTTCGTGTTTGGGACCAGGTACACTTGGTGTTTGGGACCTGGTACACAACGTGTTTGGGAGCCGGGACATTTGGTGTAAGAGAAATGGGAGACTTGGGTTTGGAAGCTGGGACATTTGGAGTTTAGATGCTGGGAAATCTGGTGTTTGGAAGCTAGGTCATTTGGTGTTTGGAAGCTGGGACACTTGGTGTTTGAGAGCCAGGACACTTGATGTTTGTAATCTGGGACACTAAGTCTTTGAACGCTGGGACACTTGGTGTTTGGAAGCTGGGACACTTGGTGTTTGGAAGCTGGGAGACTTGGTGTTTGGGAGCTGGGACACTTGGTGTTTGAGACCTGGAACAGTTGGGGTTTGAGAGCTGGGACACTTGGTGTTTGAGAGGTTGGACACTTGACATTTGAGAGCTGGGAAACATAGTGTTTGGAAGCGGGGACACGTTCTGTTAGAGAGCTGGGACATGTGGTATTTGGGAGCAGGGACACTTGGTGTTTGGAAGCTGGGACACTTGTTGCAAGAGTGCTGGAATACTTGGTGTTTGAGAGCCGGGACATTTGGTGTTCGGAAGATTGGATATTTGGTGTTTTGAAGCTGGGACACTTGGTGTTTGGAAGCTGGGACACTTTAACTTGGAGAGCTGGAACACTTGGTGTTTGGGAGCTGGGACACTTGGTGTTAGAGAGCTGGGACATTTGGTATTTGCAAGCTGGGACATTTGGTGTTTGGAAGCTGAGGCACTTGGTGTTTGGAAGCAGTGACACTTGCTGTTTGAGAGCTCGGACTCTTGGTGTTTGAGAGCTGGGACATCAGGTATTTGCAAGCTGGGACGTTTAGTGTTTGGAAGCTTGGACATTTGGTGCTTGGAAGGTGGGACGCTTGTTTCGAAGCGGGGACACTTGGTGTTTGGATAATGGGACACTTGGTATTTGGGAGCGGGACACTTGGTGTTGTAGAGCTGGGACACTTGGTGTTTGGAAACTGGGACACTTGGTATTTGAGAGCTGTGACAGTTGGTGTTTGAGAGCTGGGACATTTGGTTTTGGATGTTGGGGCGTTTGGTTTTGGAAGCTGGGATATTTGGTTTTGGAAGCTGGGACAATTGGTGTTTGAGAGCTGAGACACTGGTTTTTGACAGCTGCTATATTTGTTTTTTGGCAGCTGGTACATTTTGCGTTTGTGAGCTGGTGCATTTGGGAATAGAAGCTGGGAATCATGTGCTTTTGCGGTCGGCTAACATCGTGTTAGGGACCAGGTACACTTGCTGTTTGGGACCTGGTGCACAAGGTGTTTGGGAGCCGGGATATTTGGTGTAAGAGAACTGGGAGACTTGGTGTTTGGAACCTGGGACATTTGGAGTATAGTAGATGGGACATTTGATGTTTGGAAGCTAGGACATTTGGTGTTTGGAAGCTGGGATGCTTGGTGTTTGAGATCCGGGACACCTGATGTTTGGAAGCTGGGACATTTGGTGTTTGGAAGCTGGGACATTTGGTGCTTGGAAGCAGGAACACCTGGTGTTTTGAGCGCTGGGACACTTGGTGTTTGGAAGCTGGGAGACTTGGTGTTTGCAAGCTGGGACACTTGGTGCTTGAGACCTGTAACAGTCGGTGTTTGAGATTTGGGACACGTAGTGCTTGAGAGGTGGGAAACCTAGCGTTTGAGAATTGGGAAATATAGTGTTTGGAATCGGGGACACTTTTTTTTGAGAGCTGGGACACTTGGTATTTGGGAGCTGGGACGTTTGGTCTTTGGAAGCTTCGACACTTGGTGCAAGAAAGCTGGGACACTTGGTGTTTGTGAGCTGGGACACTTTGTGTTTGTGAGCTGGGATTCTTGGTATTTGGAAGCTGGGCCACTTCGTCTTTCAGAGCTGGGACACTTGATGTTTGGAAGTCGGGACATTTGGTATTTGGAAGCTGGGACATATGGTATTTGGAAGCTGGGACATTCGGTGTTTGGGACCAGGGAAATCTGCTGTTTGGTGCTGGGACAATTGGTGTTTGAGAGGAGGGACACTTAGTTTTTGGGCACTCGGACACTTGGTTTTTTGGGCTTGGACACTTCGTGTTCGGAGCTGGGACATTTGGTGATTGGAAGTTGGGAGACCTGGTGTTTGGAAGGTGGGCCACTTAGTCTTTCAGTGCTGGGACATTTGGTGTTTGGAAGCTGGGATACTTGGTTATTGCGAGCCGGGACACTTGGTGTTTGGGAGCCGGGACACTTCATTTTTGGAAGCTGGGACACTTGATGTTTGAGAGCTGGGACACTTGGTGTTTGGAAGCTGGGACACTTGGTGTTAGCGAACTGGAACATGTGGTAATTGCAAGCTGGGACATTTGGTTTTTGGAAGCTGAGGCACTTGTTGTTTGGAAAATGGGACACCTGGTGTTTGAGAGCTGGGTTTCTTGGTGTTTGAGAGCTGGGACTTTTGGTATTTGCAAGCTGGGACATTTGGTGTTTGGAAGGTGGGCCAGTTGGTTTTCGAAGCTGGCACATGTGGTTTTGGAAGCTGGGACACTTGGTATTTGAGAGTGGGACAATTGGTGTTGGAGAGGTGGGACACTTGGTGTTTGGAAACTGGGACACTTAGTATTTGAGAGCTGGGACAGTTGGTGTTTGGAAACTGGGACAGTTGGTATTTGATAGCTGGGACAGTTGGTGTTTGGAAACTGGGACACTTGGTATTTGAGAGCGGAACACTTGGTGTTGGAGAGCTGGGACACTTGGTGTTTGGAAACTGGGACACTTAGTATTTGAGAGCTGGGACAGTTGGTGTTTGGAAACTGGGACACTTGGTATTTGAGAGCTGGGACAGTTGGTGTTTGGAAACTGGGACACTTGTTATTTGAGAGCTGGGACACTTGGTGTTTGGAAACTGGGACACTTGGTATTTCAGAGCTTTGACAGTTGGTGATTGAGAGCTGGTACATTTGGTTTTGGAAGTTGGGACATTTGGCTTTGGCAGCTGGGACATGTGGTTTTGGAAGCTGGGTCACTTGATGTTTGAGAGCTGGGACACTGGGTTTTTGACAGCTGCTACATTTGGTTTTTGGCAGCTGGTACATTTTGCATTTGTGAGCTGGTGCACTTGGCAATAGGAGCTGGGAGAGATGTAGTTATGCGGTCGGTAAACTTCGTGTTTGGGACCAGGTACACTTGGTGTTTGGGTCCTGGTACACAACGTGTTTGGGAGCCGGGACTTTTGGTGTAAGAGAACTGGGAGACTTGGTGTTTGGAAGCTGGGACATTTGGAGTTTAGATGCTGGGAAATTTGGTGTTTGGAAGCTGGGTCATTTGGTGTGTGGAAGCTGGGACACTTGGTGTTTGAGAGCCAGGACACTTGATGTTTGCAATCTGGGACACTAAGTCTTTGAGCGCTGGGACACTTGGTGTTTGGAAGCTGGGAGACTTGGTGTTTGAGAGCTGGGACACTTGGTGTTTGAGACCTGGAACAGTTGGGGTTTGAGAGCTGGGACACTTGGTGTTTGAGAGGTTGGACGCTTGACATTTGAGAGCTGTGAAACATAGTGTTTGGAAGCGGGGACACGTTTTGTTTGAGAGCTGGGACATGTGGTACTTGGGAGCAGGGACACTTGGTGTTTGGAAGCTGGGACACTTGTTGCAAGAGTGCTGGAATACTTGGTGTTTGAGAGCCGGGACATTTGGTGTTTGGAAGCTGGGACACCTGGTGCAAGAGAGCAGGAACACTTGGTGTTTGAGAGCTGGGACATTTGGTGTTCGGAAGATTGGATATTTGGTGTTTGGAAGCTGGGACACTTTAACTTGGAGAGCTGGAACACTTGATATTTGGGAGCTGGGACACTTGGTGTTAGAGAGCTGGGACATTTGGTATTTGCAAGCTGGGACATTTGGTGTTTGGAAGCTGAGGCACTTGGTGTTTGGAAGCAGGGACACTTGCTGTTTGAGAGCTCGGACTCTTGGTGTTTGAGAGCTGGGACATCTGGTATTTGCAAGCTGGGACATTTAGTGTTTGGAAGCTTGGACATTTGGTGCTTGGAAGGTGGGACTCTTGTTTCGAAGCGGGGACACTTGGTGTTGGAAACTGGGACACATGGTATTTGAGAGCTGGGACACTTGGTGTTCGGATAATGGGACACTTGGTCTTTGGGAGCGGGACACTTGGTGTTGTAGAGCTGGGACAATTGGTGTTTGGAAACTGGGACACTTGGTATTTGAGAGCTGTGACAGTTGGTGTTTGAGAGCTGGGACATTTGGTGTTGGATGTTGGGGCGTTTGGTTTTGGAAGCTGGGATATGTGGTTTTGGAAGCTGGGACACTTGGTGTTTGAGGGGTGGGACACTGGGTTTTTGACAGCTGCTACATTTGGTTTTTGGCAGCTGGTACATTTTGCGGCTGTGAGCTGGTGCACTTGGCAATAGAAGCTAGGTCGGCTAACATCGTGTTAGGGACCAGGTACTCTTGCTGTTTTGTACCTGGTGCTCAATGTGTTTGGGAGCTGGGACATTTGGTGTAAGAGAACTGGGAGACTTGGTGTTTGGAAGCTGGGACATTTGGAGTATAGCAGCTTGGAAATTTGATGGTTGGAAGCTAGGACATTTGGTGTTTGGAAGCTGGGACACTTGGGGTTTGAGAGCTGGGCCACTTAATGTTTGCAAGCTGGGACACGTATTGATTGTGAGTGGGGAATCTTAGTGTTTGGAAGCTGGGACATTTGGTGTTTGGAATCTGGGACGCTTGGTGTTTGAGATCCGGGACACCTGGTGTTTGGAAGCTGGGACATTTGGTGTTTGGAAGCTGGGACATTTGGTGCTTGGAAGCAGGAACACTTGGTGTTTTGAGCGCTGGGACACTTGGTGTTTGGAAGCTGGGACCCTTGGTGTTTGCGAGCTGGGACACTTGGTGCTTGAGACCTGTAACAGTCGGTGTTTGAGAGTTGGGACACTTAGTGCTTGAGACGTGGGAAACTTGGCGTTTGTGAGCTGGGACACTTTGTGTTTGAGAGCTGGGACTCTTGGTATTTGGAAGCTGGGCCACTTCGTCTTTCAGAGTTGGGACACTTGATGTTTGGAAGCTGGGGCATTTGGCATTTGGAAGCTGGGACATATGGTATTTGGAAGCTGGGACATTTGGTGTTTGGGAGCTGGGCACTTGGTGTTTGGGAGCAGGGAAATTTGCTGTTTCGTGCTGGGACACTTGGTGTTTTAGAGGAGGGACACTTGGTATTTGGTCGCTCGGACACTTGGTTTTTTGGGCTGGGACACTTCGTGTTTGGAGCTGGGACATTTGGTAATTGGAAGTTGGGAGACCTGGTGTTTGGAAGCTGGGCCACTTAGTCTTTCAGTGCTGGGTCATTTGGTGTTTGGAAGCTGGGATACTTGGTTATTGCGAGCCAGGACACTTGGTGTTTGGGAGCCGGGACACTTCATTTTTGGAAGCTGGGACACTTGATGTTTGAGAGCCGAGGCACGTGGTGTTTGGAAGCTGGGACACTTGGTGGTTGGAAGCTGGGACACTTGGTGTTAGAGAGCTGGGACATGTCGTAATTGCAAGCTGGGACATTTGGTGTTTGGAAGCGGAGGCACTTGGTGTTTGGAAGCTGGGACACTTGGTGTTTGAGTGCTTGGTTACATGGTGTTTTAGAGCTGGGTCATTTGGTGTTTGGAAGGTGGGACATTTGGTGCTTGGAAGTTGGGAGATTAGTATCGAAGCTGGGACACTTGGCGTTGGAGAGCTGGGACACTTGGTGTTTGGAAACTGGGACACTTGTTGTTTGAGAGCTGGGACACTTGGTGTTTGGAAGCTGGGACACTTGGTGTTAGAGAACTGGAACATGTGGTAATTGCAAGCTGGGACATTTGGTTTTTGGAAGCTGAGGCAGTTGTTTGGAAAATGGGACACCTGGTGTTTGAGAGCTGGGTTTCTTGGTGTTTGAGAGCTGGGACATTTGGTATTTGCAAGCTGGGACATTTGGTGTTTGGAAGGTGGGCCAGTTGGTTTTCGAAGCTGGCACATATGGTTTTGGAAGCTGGGACACTTGTTGTTTGAGAGCTGAGACAATTGGTGTTTGGAAACTGGGACACTTAGTATTTGAGAGTGGGACACTTGGTGTTGGAGAGCTGGGACACTTGGTGTTTGGAAACTGGGACACTTGGTATTTGAGAGCTGGGACAGTTGGTGTTTGGAAACTGGGAGACCTGTTATTGGAGAGCGGGAAACATGGTGTTGGAGAGCTGGGACACTGGGTTTTTGGAAACTGGGACACTTGGTATATGAGAGCTGGGACAGTTGGTGTTTGGAAACTGGGACACTTGGTATTTGAGAGCTGGGACACTTGGTGTTTGGAAACTGGGACACTTGGTAGTTTAGAGATGGGACACTTGGTGTTTGGAAACTGGGACACTTGGTATTTCAGAGCTTTGACAGTTGGTGATTGAGAGCTGGGGCATTTGGTTTTGGAAGTTGGGACATTTGGTTTTGGAAGCTGGGACATGTCGTTTCGGAAGCTGGGACACTTGGTGCTTGAGAGCTGGGACATGGGTTTTTGACAGCTGCTACATTTGGTTTTTGGCAGCTGTTACATTTTGCGTTTGTGACCTGGTGCACTTGGCAATAGGAGCTGGGAGACATGTAGTTATGCGGTCGGTAAACTTCGTGTTTGGGACCTGGTACACAACGTGCTTGGGAGCCGAGACATTTGGTGTAAGAGAACTGGGAGACTTGGTGTTTGGAAGCTGGGACATTTGGAGTTTAGATGCTGGGAAATTTGGTGTTTGGAAGCTAGGTCATTTGGTGTGTGGAAGCTGGGACACTTGGTGTTTGAGAGCCAGGAAACTTGTTGTTTGTAATCTGGGACACTAAGTCTTTGAGCGCTGGGACACTTGGTGTTAGAGAGCTGGGACATGTCGTAATTGCAAGCTGGGACATTTGGTGTTTGGAAGCGGAGGCACTTGGTGTTTGGAAGCTGGGACTCTTGGTGTTTGAGAGCTTGGTTAGTGGTGTTTGAGAATTGGGTCATTTGGTGTTTGGAAGGTGGGACATTTGGTGCTTGGAAGTTGGGACATTTGTTTCGAATCTGGGACACTTGGTGTTTGGTAAGTGGGACACTTGGTGTTTGGAAGCTGGGACATTTGGTGCTTGGAACAGGAACACCTGGTGTTTTGAGCGCTGGGACACTTGGTGTTTGGAAGCTGGGAGACTTGGTGTTTGCGAGCTGGGACACTTGGTGCTTGAGACCTGTAACAGTTGGTGTTTGAGAGTTGCGACACTAAGCGCTTGAGTGGTGGGAAACTTGGCGTTTGAGAGCTGGGAAATATAGTGCTTGGAATCGGGGACACTTTTTTTTTGAGAGCTGGGACACTTGGTATTTGGGAGCTGGGACGTTTGGTCTTTGGAAGCTTCGACACTTGGTGCAAGAGAGCTGGGACACTTTGTGTTTGAGAGCTGGGACTCTTGGTACTTGAAAGCTGGGCCACTTCTTCTTTCAGAGCTGGGACACTTGATGTTTGGAAGTAGGGACATTTGGTATTTGGAAGCTGGGACATTTGGTTTTTTGGGCTGGGAAACTTCGTGTTTGGAAGCTGGGACATTTGGCATTTGGAAGCTGGGACATATGGTATTTGGAAGCTGGGACATTTGGTGTTTGGGAGCTGGGCTCTTGGTGTTTGGGAGCAGGGAAATTTGCTGTTTGGTGCTGGGACACTTGGTGTTTGAGAGGAGGGACACTTGATTTTTGGGCACTCGGACACTTGGTTTTTTGGGCTGGGACACTTCGTGTTTGGAGCTGGGACATTTGGTGATTGGAAGTTCGGAGACTTGGTGTTTGAGAGCTTGGTTACTTGGTGTTTGAGAGCTGGGTCATTTGGTGTTTGGAAGGTGGGACATTTGGTGCTTGGAAGTTGGGACATTTGTTTCGAAGCTGGGACACTTGGCGTTGGAGAGCTGGGACACTTGGTGTTTGGAAACTGGGACACTTGTTGTTTGAGAGCTGGGACACTTGGTGTTTGGAAGCTGGGACACTTGGTGTTAGAGAACTGGAACATGTGGTAATTGCAAGCTGGGATATTTGGTTTTTGGAAGCTGAGGCACTTGTTTGGAAAATGGGACACCTGGTGTTTGAGAGCTGGGTTTCTTGGTGTTTGAGAGCTGGGACATTTGGTATTTGCAAGCTGGGACATTTGGTGTTGGAAGGTGGGCCAGTTGGTTTTCGAAGCTGGCACATGTGGTTTTGGAAGCTGGGACACTTGTTGTTTGAGAGATAAGACAATTGGTGTTTGGAAACTGGGACACTTGGTATTTGAGAGCTGGGTTTCTTGGTGTTTGAGAGCTGGGACAGTTGGAGTTTGGAAACTGGGACACTTGGTATTTAAGAGCGGGACACTTGGTGTTGGAGAGCTGGGACACTTGGTGTTTGGAAACTGGGACACTTGGTATTTGAGAGCTGGGACAGTTGGTGTTTGGAAACTGGAACACTTGGTATTTGAGAGCTGGGACAGTTGGTGTTTGGAAACTGGGACACTTGGTATTTGAGAGCTGGGACACCTGGTGTTTGGAAACTTTGACACTTGGTATTTCAGAGCTTTGACAGTTGGTGATTGAGAGCTGGGACATTTGGTTTTGGAAGTTGGGACATTTGGTTTTGGAAGCTGGGACATGTGGTTTTGGAAGCTGGGACAATTGGTGTTTGAGAGCTGGGACACTGGGTTTTTGACAGCTGCTACATTTGGTTTTTGGCAGCTGGTACATTTTGCGTTTGTGAGCTGGTGCACTTGGCAATAGGAGCTGGGAGACATGTAGTTATGCGGTTGGTAAACTTCGTGTTTGGGACCAGGTACACTTGGTGTTTGGGACCTGGTACACAACGTGTTTGGGAGCCGGGACATTTGGTGTAAGAGAACTGGGAGTCTTGGTGTTTGGAAGCTGGGACATTTGGAGTTTAGATGCTGGGAAATTTGGTGTTTGGAAGCTAGGTCATTTGGTGTGTGGAAGCTGGGACACTTGGTGTTTGAGAGCCAGGACACTTGATGTTTGTAATCTGGGACACTAAGACTTTGAGCGCTGGGACACTTGGTGTTTGGAAGCTGGGAGACTTGGTGTTTGGGAGCTGGGACACTTGGTGTTTGAGACCTGGAATAGTTGGGGTTTGAGAGCTGGGACGCTTGGTGTTTGAGAGGTTGGACACTTGACATTTGAGAGCTGGGTCACTTGGTGTTTGGAAGCGGGGACACGTTTTGTTTGAGGGCTGGGACATGTGGTATTTGGGAGCAGGGACACTTGGTGTTTGGAAGCTGGGACACTTGTTGCAAGAGTGCTGGAATACTTGGTGTTTGAGAGCCGGGACATTTGGTGTTTGGAAGCTGGGACACCTGGTGCAAGAGAGCTGGGACACTTGGTGTTTGAGAGCTGGGACATTTGGTGTTTGGAAGATTGGATATTTGGTGTTTGGAAGCTGGGACACTTGGTGTTTGGAAGCTGGGACACTTTAACTTGGAGAGCAGGAACACTTGGTATTTGGGAGCTGGGACACTTGGTGTTAGAGAGCTGGGACATTTGGTATTTGCAAGCTGGGACATTTGGTGTTTGGAAGCTGAGGCACTTGGTGTTTGGAAGAAGGGACACTTGCTGTTTGAGAGCTCGGACTCTTGGTGTTTGAGAGCTGGGACATCTGGTATTTGCAAGCTGGGACATTTAGTGTTTGGAAGCTAGGACATTTGGTGCTTGGAAGGTGGGACTCTTGTTTCGAAGTGGGGACACTTGGTGTTGGAGAGCTGGGACACTTGGTGCTTGGAAACTGGGACACTTGGTATTTGAGAGCTGGGACACTTGCTGTTTGGATAATGGGACACTTGGTATTTGGGAGCGGGACACTTGGTGTTGTAGAGCTGGGACACTTGGTGTTTGGAAACTGGGACACTTGGTATTTGAGAGCTGTGACAGTTGGTGTTTGAGAGCTGGGACATTTGGTTTTGGATGTTGGGGCGTTTGGTTTTGGAAGCTGGGTTATGTGGTTTTGGAAGCTGGGACACTTGGTGTTTGAGTGCTGGGACACTGGGTTTTTGACAGCTGCTACATTTGGTTTTTGGCAGCTGGTACATTTTGCGTTTGTGAGCTGGTGCACTTGGCAATAGAAGCTGGGAATCATGTGCTTTTGCGGTCGGCTAACATCGTGTTAGGGACCAGGTACTCTTGCTGTTTGGCACCTGGTTCACAAGGTGTTTGGGAGCCGGGACATTTGGTGTAAGAGAACTGGGAGACTTGGTGTTTGGAAGCTGGGACATTTGGAGTATAGAAGCTGGGAAATTTGATGGTTGGAAGCTAGGTCATTTGGTGTTTGGAAGCTGGGACACTTGGTGTTTGGAAGCTGGGACGCTTGCTGTTTGAGATCCGGGACACCTGATGTTTGGAAGCTGGGACATTTGGTGTTTGGAAGCTGGGACATTTGGTGCTTGGAAGCAGGAACACCTGGTGTTTTGAGGGCTGGGACACATGGTGTTTGGAAGCTGGGAGACTTGGTGTTTGCGAGCTGGGACACTTGGTGCTTGAGACCTGTAACAGTTGGTGTTTGAGAGTTGGGACACTTAGCGCTTGAGTGGTGGGAAACTTGGCGTTTGAGAGCTGGGAAATATAGTGCTTGGAATCGGGGACACTTTTTTTTTGAGAGCTGGGACACTTGGTATTTGGGAGCTGGGACGTTTGGTCTTTGGAAGCTTCGACACTTGGTGCAAGAGAGCTGGGACACTTTGTGTTTGAGAGCTGGGACTCTTGGTACTTGAAAGCTGGGCCACTTCGTCTTTCAGAGCTGGGACACTTGATGTTTGGAAGTAGGGACATTTGGTATTTGGAAGCTGGGACATTTGGTTTTTTGGGCTGGGAAACTTCGTGTTTGGAAGCTGGGACATTTGGCATTTGGAAGCTGGGACATATGGTATTTGGAAGCTGGGACATTTGGTGTTTGGGAGCTGGGCACTTGGTGTTTGGGAGCAGGGAAATTTGCTGTTTGGTGCTGGGACACTTGGTGTTTGAGAGGAGGGACACTTGATTTTTGGGCACTCGGACACTTGGTTTTTTGGGCTGGGACACTTCGTGTTTGGAGCTGGGACATTTGGTGATCGGAAGTTCGGAGACTTGGTGTTTGAGAGCTTGGTTACTTGGTGATTGAGAGCTGGGTCATTTGGTGTTTGGAAGGTGGGACATTTGGTGCTTGGAAGTTGGGACATTTGTTTCGAAGCTGGGACACTTGGCGTTGGAGAGCTGGGACACTTGGTGTTTGGAAACTGGGACACTTGTTGTTTGAGAGCTGGGACACTTGGTGTTTGGAAGCTGGGACACTTGGTGTTAGAGAACTGGAACATGTGGTAATTGCAAGCTGGGATATTTGGTTTTTGGAAGCTGAGGCACTTGTTTGGAAAATGGGACACCTGGTGTTTGAGAGCTGGGTTTCTTGGTGTTTGAGAGCTGGGACATTTGGTATTTGCAAGCTGGGACATTTGGTGTTGGAAGGTGGACCAGTTGGTTTTCGAAGCTGGCACATGTGGTTTTGGAAGCTGGGACACTTGTTGTTTGAGAGATAAGACAATTGGTGTTTGGAAACTGGGACACTTGGTATTTGAGAGCTGGGTTTCTTGGTGTTTGAGAGCTGGGACAGTTGGAGTTTGGAAACTGGGACACTTGGTATTTAAGAGCGGGACACTTGGTGTTGGAGAGCTGGGACACTTGGTGTTTGGAAACTGGGACACTTGGTATTTGAGAGCTGGGACAGTTGGTGTTTGGAAACTGGGACACTTGGTATTTGAGAGCTGGGACAGTTGGTGTTTGGAAACTGGGACACTTGGTATTTGAGAGCTGGGACACCTGGTGTTTGGAAACTTTGACACTTGGTATTTCAGAGCTTTGACAGTTGGTGATTGAGAGCTGGGACATTTGGTTTTGGAAGTTGGGACATTTGGTTTTGGAAGCTGGGACATGTGGTTTTGGAAGCTGGGACAATTGGTGTTTGAGAGCTGGGACACTGGGTTTTTGACAGCTGCTACATTTGGTTTTTGGCAGCTGGTACATTTTGCGTTTGTGAGCTGGTGCACTTGGCAATAGGAGCTGGGAGACATGTAGTTATGCGGTTGGTAAACTTCGTGTTTGGGACCAGCTACACTTGGTGTTTGGGACCTGGTACACAACGTGTTTGGGAGCCGGGACATTTGGTGTGAGAGAACTGGGAGTCTTGGTGTTTGGAAGCTGGGACATTTGGAGTTTAGATGCTGGGAAATTTGGTGTTTGGAAGCTAGGTCATTTGGTGTGTGGAAGCTGGGACACTTGGTGTTTGAGAGCCAGGACACTTGATGTTTGTAATCTGGGACACTAAGACTTTGAGCGCTGGGACACTTGGTGTTTGGAAGCTGGGAGACTTGGTGTTTGGGAGCTGGGACACTTGGTGTTTGAGACCTGGAATAGTTGGGGTTTGAGAGCTGGGACGCTTGGTGTTTGAGAGGTTGGACACTTGACATTTGAGAGGTTGGACACTTGGTGTTTGGAAGCGGGGACACGTTTTGTTTGAGGGCTGGGACATGTGGTATTTGGGAGCAGGGACACTTGGTGTTTGGAAGCTGGGACACTTGTTGCAAGAGTGCTGGAATACTTGGTGTTTGAGAGCCGGGACATTTGGTGTTTGGAAGCTGGGACACCTGGTGCAAGAGAGCTGGGACACTTGGTGTTTGAGAGCTGGGACATTTGGTGTTTGGAAGATTGGATATTTGGTGTTTGGAAGCTGGGACACTTGGTGTTTGGAAGCTGGGACACTTTAACTTGGAGAGCAGGAACACTTGGTATTTGGGAGCTGGGACACTTGGTGTTAGAGAGCTGGGACATTTGGTATTTGCAAGCTGGGACATTTGGTGTTTGGAAGCTGAGGTACTTGGTGTTTGGAAGAAGGGACACTTGCTGTTTGAGAGCTCGGACTCTTGGTGTTTGAGAGCTGGGACATCTGGTATTTGCAAGCTGGGACATTTAGTGTTTGGAAGCTAGGACATTTGGTGCTTGGAAGGTGGGACTCTTGTTTCGAAGTGGGGACACTTGGTGATGGAGAGCTGGGACACTTGGTGCTTGGAAACTGGGACACTTGGTATTTGAGAGCTGGGACACTTGGTGTTTGGATAATGGGACACTTGGTATTTGGGAGCGGGACACTTGGTGTTGTAGAGCTGGGACACTTGGTGTTTGAGAGCTGGGACATTTGGTTTTGGATGTTGGGGCGTTTGGTTTTGGAAGCTGGGTTATGTGGTTTTGGAAGCTGGGACACTTGGTGTTTGAGTGCTGGGACACTGGGTTTTTGACAGCTGCTACATTTGGTTTTTGGCAGCTGGTACATTTTGCGTTTGTGAGCTGGTGCACTTGGCAATAGAAGCTGGGAATCATGTGCTTTTGCGGTCGGCTAACATCGTGTTAGGGACCAGGTACTCTTGCTGTTTGGCACCTGGTGCACAAGGTGTTTGGGAGCCGGGACATTTGGAGTATAGAAGCTGGGAAATTTGATGGTTGGAAGCTAGGTCATTTGGTGTTTGGAAGCTGGGACACTTGGTGTTTGGAAGCTGGGACGCTTGGTGTTTGAGATCCGGGACACCTGATGTTTGGAAGCTGGGACATTTGGTGTTTGGAAGCTGGGACATTTGGTGCTTGGAAGCAGGAACACCTGGTGTTTTGAGGGCTGGGACACATGGTGTTTGGAAGCTGGGAGACTTGGTGTTTGCGAGCTGGGACACTTGGTGCTTGAGACCTGTAACAGTTGGTGTTTGAGAGTTGGGACACTTAGCGCTTGAGTGGTGGGAAACTTGGCGTTTGAGAGCTGGGAAATATAGTGCTTGGAATCGGGGACACTTTTTTTTGAGAGCTGGGACACTTGGTATTTGGGAGCTGGGACGTTTGTTGTTTGGAAGCTTCGACAATTGGTGCAAGAGAGCTGGGACACTTGGTGTTTGTGAGCTGGGACACTTTGTGTTTGAGAGCTGGGACTCTTGGTATTTGGAAGCTGGGCAACTTCGTCTTTCAGAGCTGGGACACTTGATGTTTGGAAGTAGGGACATTTGGTATTTGGAAGCTGGGACATTTGGTTTTTTGGGCTGGGAAACTTCGTGTTTGGAAGCTGGGACATTTGGCATTTGGAAGCTAGGACATATGGTATTTGGAAGCTGGGACATTTGGTGTTTGGGAGCTGGGCACTTGGTGTTTGGGAGCAGGGAAATTTGCTGTTTGGTGCTGGGACACTTGGTGTTTGAGAGGAGGGACACTTGATTTTTGGGCACTCAGACACTTGGTTTTTTGGGCTGGGACACTTCGTGTTTGGAGCTGGGACATTTGGTGATTGGAAGTTCGGAGACTTGGTGTTTGAGAGCTTGGTTACTTGGTGTTTGAGAGCTGGGTCATTTGGTGTTTGGAAGGTGGGACATTTGGTGCTTGGAAGTTGGGACATTTGTTTCGAAGCTGGGACACTTGGCGTTGGAGAGCTGGGACACTTGGTGTTTGGAAACTGGGACACTTGTTGTTTGAGAGCTGGGACACTTGGTGTTTGGAAGCTGGGACACTTGGTGTTAGAGAACTGGAACATGTGGTAATTGCAAGCTGGGATATTTGGTTTTTGGAAGCTGAGGCACTTGTTTGGAAAATGGGTCACCTGGTGTTTGAGAGCTGGGTTTCTTGGTGTTTGAGAGCTGGGACATTTGGTATTTGCAAGCTGGGACATTTGGTGTTGGAAGGTGGGCCAGTTGGTTTTCGAAGCTGGCACATGTGGTTTTGGAAGCTGGGACACTTGTTGTTTGAGAGCTAAGACAATTGGTGTTTGGAAACTGGGACACTTGGTATTTGAGAGCTGGGTTTCTTGGTGTTTGAGAGCTGGGACAGTTGGTGTTTGGAAACTGGGACACTTGGTATTTAAGAGTGGGACACTTGGTGTTGGAGAGCTGGGACAGTTGGTGTTTGGAAACTGGGACACTTGGTATTTAAGAGCGGGACACTTGGTGTTGGAGAGCTGGGACACTTGGTGTTTGGAAACTGGGACACTTGGTATTTGAGAGCTGGGACAGTTGGTGTTTGGAAACTGGGACACTTGGTGTTAGAGAGCTGGGACATTTGGTATTTGAGAGCTGGGACATTTGGTGTTTGGAAGCTGAGGCACTTGGTGTCTGGAAGCAGGGACACTTGCTGTTTGAGAGCTCGGACTCTTGGTGTTTGAGAGCTGGGACATCTGGTATTTGCAAGCTGGGACATTTAGTGTTTGGAAGCTAGGACATATGGTGCTTGGAAGGTGGGACTCTTGTTTCGAAGCGGGGACACTTGGTGCTTGGAAACTGGGACACTTGGTATTTGAGAGCTGGGACACTTGGTGTTTGGATAATGGGACACTTGGTATTTGGGAGCGGGACACTTGGTGTTGTAGAGCTGGGACACTTGGTGTTTGGAAACTGGGACACTTTTATTTGAGAGCTGTGACAGTTGGTGTTTGAGAGTTGGGACATTTGGTTTTGGATGTTGGGGCGTTTGGTTTTGGAAGCTGGGATATGTGGTTTTGGAAGCTGGGACACTTGGTGTTTGAGTGCTGGGACACTGGGTTTTTGACAGCTGCTACATTTGGTTTTTGGCAGCTGGTACATTTTGCGTTTGTGAGCTGGTGCATTTGGCAATAGAAGCTGGGAATCATGTGCTTTTGCGGTCGGCTAACATCGTGTTAGGGACCAGGTACTCTTGCTGTTTGGCACCTGGTGCACAAGGTGTTTGGGAGCCGGGACATTTGGTGTAAGAGAACTGGGAGACTTGGTGTTTGGAAGCTGGGACATTTGGAGTATAGAAGCTGGGTAATTTGATGGTTGGAAGCTAGGACATTTGGTGTTTGGAAGCTGGGACACTTGGGGTTTGAGAGCCGGGCCACCTAATGTTTGTAAGCTGGGACAGCTATTGATTGTGAGCGGGGAAGCTTAGTGTTTGGAAGCTGGGTCATTTGGTGTTTGGAAGCTGGGACGCTTGGTGTTTGACATCAGGGACAACTGATGTTTGGAAGCGGGACATTTGGTGTTTGGAAGCTGGGACATTTGGTTCTTGGAAGCAGGAACACCTGGTGTTTTGAGCGCTGGGACACTTGGTGTTTGGAAGCTGGGAGACTTGGTGTTTGCGAGCTGGGACACTTGGTGCTTGAGACCTGTAACAGTTGGTGTTTGAGAGTTGGGACACTTAGCGCTTGAGTGGTGGGAAACTTGGCGTTTGAGAGCTGGGAAATATAATGCTTGGAATCGGGGACACTTTTTTTTTGAGAGCTGGGATACTTGGTATTTGGGAGCTGGGACGTTTGCTCTTTGGAAGCTTCGACACTTGGCGCAAGAGAGCTGGGACACTTGGTGTTTGTGAGCTGGGACACTTTGTGTTTGAGAGCTGGGACACTTGGTGTTAGAGAACTGGAACATGTGGTAATTGCAAGCTGGGATATTTGGTTTTTGGAAGCTGAGGCACTTGTTTGGAAAATGGGACACCTGGTGTTTGAGAGCTGGGTTTCTTGGTGTTTGAGAGCTGTGACATTTGGTATTTGCAAGCTGGGACATTTGGTGTTGGAAGGTGGGCCAGTTGGTTTTCATAGCTGGCACATGTGGTTTTGGAAGCTGGGACACTTGTTGTTTGAGAGCTGAGACAATTGGTGCTTGGAAACTGGGACACTTGGTATTTGAGAGCTGGGTTTCTTGGTGCTTGAGAGCTGGGACAGTTGGTGTTTCGAAACTGGGACACTTGGTATTTAAGAGTGGAACACTTGGTGTTGGAGAGCTGGGACACTTGGTGTTTGGAAACTGGGACACTTGGTATTTGAGAGCTGGGACAGTTGGTGTTTGGAAACTGGGACATTTGGTATTTGGAAGCTGGGACATTTGGTTTTTTGGGCTGGGAAACTTCGTGTTTGGAAGCTGGGACATTTGGCATTTGGAAGCTGGGACATATGGTATTTGGAAGCTGGGACATTTGCTGTTTGGGAGCTGGGCACTTGGTGTTTGGGAGCAGGGAAATTTGCTGTTTAGTGCTGGGACGCTTGGTGTTTGAGAGGAGGGACACTTGATTTTTGGGCACTCGGACACTTGGTGTTTTGGGCTGGGACACTTCGTGTTTGGAGCTGGGACATTTGGTGATCGGAAGTTCGGAGACTAGGTGTTTGAGAGCTTAGTTACTTGGTGTTTGTGAGCTGGGTCATTTGGTGTTTGGAAGGTGGGACATTTGGTGCTTGGAAGTTGGGACATTTGTTTCGAAGCTGGGACACTTGGCGTTGGAGAGCTGGGACACTTGGTGTTTGGAAACTGGGACACTTGTTGTTTGAGAGCTGGGACACGTGGTGTTTGGAAGCTGGGACACTTGGTGTTAGAGAACTGGAACATGTGGTAATTGCAAGCTGGGATATTTGGTTTTTGGAAGCTGAGGCACTTGTTTGGAAAATGGGACACCTGGTGTTTGAGAGCTGGGTTTCTTGGTGTTTGAGAGCTGGGACATTTGGTATTTGCAAGCTGGGACATTTGGTGTTGGAAGGTGGGCCAGTTGGTTTTCGAAGCTGGCACATGTGGTTTTAGAAGCTGGGACACTTGTTGTTTGAGAGCTAAGACAATTGGTGTTTGGAAACTGGGACACTTAGTATTTGAGAGCTGGGTTTCTTGGTGTTTGAGAGCTGGGACAGTTGGTGTTTGGAAACTGGGACACTTGGTATTTAAGTGCGGGACACTTGGCGTTGGAGAGCTGGGATACTTGGTGTTTGGAAACTGGGACACTTGGTATTTGAGAGCTGGGACAGTTGGTGTTTGGAAACTGGGACACTTGGTATTTGAGAGCTGGGACAGTTGCTGTTTGGAAACTGGGACACTTGGTTTTTGAGAGCTGGGACACCTGGTGTTTGGAAACTTTGACACATGGTATTTCAGAGCTTTGACAGTTGGGTGATTGAGAGCTGGGACATTTGGTTTTGGAAGTTGGGACATTTGGTTTTGGAAGCTGGGACATGTGGTTTTGGAAGCTGGGACAATTGGTGTTTGAGAGCTGGGACACTGGGTTTTTGACAGCTGCTACATTTGGTTTTTGGCAGCTGGTACATTTTGCGTTTGTGAGCTGGTGCACTTGGCAATAGGTGCTGGGAGACATCTAGTTATGCGGTTGGTAAACTTCGTGTTTGGGACCAGGTACACTTGGTGTTTGGGACCTGGTACACAACGTGTTTGGGAGCCGGGACATTTGGTGTAAGAGAACTGGGAGTCTTGGTGTTTGGAAGCTGGGACATTTGGAGTTTAGATGCTGGGAAATTTGGTGTTTGGAAGCTAGGTCATTTGGTGTGTGGAAGCTGGGACACTTGGTGTTTGAGAGCCAGGACACTTGATGTTTGTAATCTGGGACACTAAGACTTTGAGCGCTGGGACACTTGGTGTTTGGAAGCTGGGAGACGTGGTGTTTGGGAGCTGGGACACTTGGTGTTTGAGACCTGGAATAGTTGGGGTTTGAGAGCTGGGACGCTTGGTGTTTGAGAGGTTGGACACTTGACATTTGAGAGCTGGGACACTTGGTGTTTGGAAGCGGGGACACGTTTTGTATGAGGGGTGGGACATGTGGTATTTGGGAGCAGGGACACTTGGTGTTTGGAAGCTGGGACACTTGTTGCAAGAGTGCTGGAATACTTGGTGTTTGAGAGCCGGGACATTTGGTGTTTGGAAGCTTGGACACCTGGGGCAAGAGAGCTGGAACACTTGGTGTTTGAGAGCTGGGACATTTGGTGTTCGGAAGATTGGATATTTGGTGTTTTGAATCTCGGACCCTTGGTGTTTGAGAGCTTGGTTACGTGGTGTTTGAGAGCTGGGTCATTTGGTGTTTGGAAGGTGGGACATTTGGTGCTTGGAAGTTGGGACATTTGTTTCGAATCTGGGACACTTGGTGTTTGGAAACTGGGACATTTGGTGCTTGGAAGCACGAACACCCGGTGTTTTGAGCGCTGGGACACTTGGTGTTTGGAAGCTGGGCGACTTGGTGTTTGCGAGCTGGGGCACTTGGTGCTTGAGACCTGTAACAGTTGGTGTTTGAGAGTTGGGACACTAAGCGCTTGAGTGGTGGGAAACTTGGCGTTTGAGAGCTGGGAAATATAGTGCTTGGAATCGGGGACTCTTTTTTTTTGAGAGCTGGGACACTTGGTATTTGGGAGCTGGGACGTTTGGTCTTTGTAAGCTTCGACACTTGGTGCAAGAGTGCTGGGACACTTTGTGTTTGAGAGCTGGGACTTTGGTACTTGCAAGCTGGGCGACTTCGTCTTTCAGAGCTGGGACACTTGATGTTTGGAAGTAGGGACATTTGGTATTTGGAAGCTGGGACATTTGGTTTTTTGGGCTGGGAAACTTCGTGTTTGGATGCTGGGACGTTTGGCATTTGGAAGCTGGGACATATGGTATTTGGAAGGTGGGACATTTGGTGTTTGGGAGCTGGGCACTTGGTGTTTGGGAGCAGGGAAATTTGCTGTTTGGTGCTGGGACACTTGGTGTTTGAGAGGAGGCACACTTGATTTTTGGGCACTCGGACACTTGGTTTTTTGGGCTGGGACCCTTCGTGTTTGGAGCTGGGACATTTGGTGATTGGAAGTTCGGAGACTTGGTGTTTGAGAGCTTGGTTACTTGGTGTTTGAGAGCTGGGACATTTGGTGTTTGGACGGTGGGACATTTGGTGCTTGGAAGTTGGGACATTTGTTTCGAAGCTGGGACACTTGGCGTTGGAGAGCTGGGACACTTGGTGTTTGGAAACTGGGACACTTGTTGTTTGAGAGCTGGGACACTTGGTGTTTGGAAGCTGGGACACTTGGTGTTAGAGAACTGGAACATGTGGTAATTGCAAGCTGGGATATTTGGTTTTTGGAAGCTGAGGCACTTGTTTGGAAAATGGGACACCTGGTGTTTGAGAGCTGGGTTTCTTGGTGTTTGAGAGCTGGGACATTTGGTATTTGCAAGCTGGGACATTTGGTGTTGGAAGGTGGGCCAGTTGGTTTTCGAAGCTGGCACATGTGGTTTTGGAAGCTGGGACACTTGTTGTTTGAGAGCTAAGACAATTGGTGTTTGGAAACTGGGACACTTGGTATTTGAGAGCTGGGTTTCTTGGTGTTTGAGAGCTGGGACAGTTGGAGTTTGGAAACTGGGACACTTGGTATTTAAGAGCGGGACACTTGGTGTTGGAGAGCTGGGACACTTGGTGTTTGGAAACTGGGACACTTGGTATTTGAGAGCTGGGACAGTTGGTGTTTGGAAACTGGGACACTTGGTATTTGAGAGCTGGGACAGTTGGTGTTTGGAAACTGGGACACTTGGTATTTGAGAGCTGGGACACCTGGTGTTTGGAAACTGGGAAACATGGTATTTCAGAGCTTTGACAGTTGGGTGATTGAGAGCTGGGACATTTGATTTTGGAAGTTGGGACATTTGGTTTTGGAAGCTGGGACATGTGGTTTTGGAAGCTGGGACAATTGGTGTTTGAGAGCTGGGACACTGGGTTTTTGACAGCTGCTACATTTGGTTTTTGGCAGCTGGTACATTTTGCGTTTGTGAGCTGGTGCACTTGGCAATAGGAGCTGGGAGACATGTAGTTATGCGGTTGGTAAACTTCGTGTTTGGGACCAGCTACACTTGGTGTTTGGGACCTGGTACACAACGTGTTTGGGAGCCGGGACATTTGGTGTAAGAGAACTGGGAGTCTTGGTGTTTGGAAGCTGGGACATTTGGAGTTTAGATGCTGGGAGATTTGGTGTTTGGAAGCTAGGTCATTTAGTGTGTGGAAGCTGGGACACTTGGTGTTTGAGAGCCAGGACACTTGATGTTTGTAATCTGGGAGACTTGGTGTTTGGGAGCTGAGACACTTGGTGTCTGAGACCTGGAACAGTTGGGGTTTGAGAGCTGGGGCACTTGGTGTTTGAGAGGTTGGACACTTGACATTTGAGAGCTGGGACACTTGGTGTTTGGAAGCGGGGACACGTTTTGTTTGAGGGCTGGGACATGTGGTATTTGGGAGCAAGGACACTTGGTGGTTGGAAGCTGGGACACTTGTTGCAAGAGTGCTGGAATACTTGGTGTTTGAGAGCCGGGACATTTGGTGTTTGGAAGCTGGGACACCTGGGGCAAGAGAGCTGGAACACTTGGTGTTTGAGAGCTGGGACATTTGGTGTTCGGAAGATTGGATATTTGGTGTTTTGAAGCTGGGACACTTGGTGTTTGGAAGCTGGGACACTTTAACTTGGAGAGCTGGAACACTTGATATTTGGGAGCTGGGACACTTGGTGTTAGAGAGCTGGGACATTTGGTATTTGCAAGCTGGGACATTTGGTGTTTGGAAGCTGAGGCACTTGGTGTTTGGAAGAAGGGACACTTGCTGTTTGAGAGCTCGGACTCTTGGTGTTTGAGAGCTGGGACATCTGGTATTTGCAAGCTGGGACATTTAGTGTTTGGAAGCTGGGACATTTGGTGCTTGGAAGGTGGGACTCTTGTTTCGAAGCGGCGACACTTGGTGTTGGAGAGCTGGGACACTTGGTGCTTGGAAACTGGGACACTTGGTATTTGAGAGCGGGGACACTTGGTGTTTGAGAGCTGGGACATTTGGTTTTGGATGTTTGGGCGTTTGGTTATGGAAGCTGGGATATGTGGTTTTGGAAGCTGGGACACTTGGTGTTTGAGTGCTGGGACACTGGGTTTTTGACAGCCGCTACATTTGGTTTTTGGCAGCTGGTACATTTTGCGTTTGTGAGCTGGTGCACTTGGCAACAGAAGCTGGGAATCATGTGCTTTTGCGGTCGGCTAACATCGTGTTAGGGACCAGGTACTCTTGCTGTTTGGCACCTGGTGCACAAGGTGTTTGGGAGCCGGGACATTTGGTGTAAGAGAACTGGGAGACTTGGTGTTTGGAAGCTGGGACATTTGGAGTATAGAAGCTGGGAAATTTGATGGTTGGAAGCTGGGTCATTTGGTGTTTGGAAGCTGGGACGCTTGGTGTTTGAGATCCGGGACAACTGATGTTTGGAAGCGGGACATTTGGTGTTTGGAAGCTGGGACATTTGGTGCTTGGAAGCAGGAACACCTGGTGTTTTGAGCGCTGGGACACTTGGTGTTTGGAAGCTGGGAGACTTGGTGTTTGCGAGCTGGGACACTTGGTGCTTGAGACGTGTAACAGTTGGTGTTTGAGAGTTGGGACACTTAGCGCTTGAGTGGTGGGAAACTTGGCGTTTGAGAGCTGGGAAATATAATGCTTGGAATCGGGGACATTTTTTTGTTGAGAGCTGGGATACTTGGTATTTGGGAGCTGGGACGTTTGGTCTTTGAAAGCTTCGACACTTGGTGCAAGAGAGCTGGGACACTTGGTGTTTGTGAGCTGGGACACTTTGTGTTCGAGAGCTGGGACACTTGGTGTTAGAGAACTGGAACATGTGGTAATTGCAAGCTGGGATATTTGGTTTTTGGAAGCTGAGGCAGTTGTTTGGAAAATGGGACACCTGGTGTTTGAGAGCTGGGTTTCTTGGTGTTTGAGAGCTGTGACATTTGGTATTTGCAAGCTGGGACATTTCGTGTTGGAAGGTGGGCCAGTTGGTTTTCGTAGCTGGCACATGTGGTTTTGGAAGCTGGGACACTTGTTGTTTGAGAGCTGAGATAATTGGTGCTTGGAAACTGGGACACTTGGTAGTTGAGAGCTGGGTTTCTTGGTGCTTGAGAGCTGGGACAGTTGGTGTTTGGAAACTGGAACACTTGGTATTTGAGAGTGGGACACTTGGTGTTTGGAAACTGGGACACTTGGTATTTGAGAGTGGGACACTTGGTGTTTGGAAACTGGGACACTTGGTATTTGAGAGCTGGGACAGTTGGTGTTTGGAAACTGGGAATTGTGGTATTTGGAAGCTGGGACATTTGGTTTTTTGGGCTGGGAAACTTCGTGTTTGGAAGCTGGGACATTTGGCATTTGGAAGCTGGGACATATGGTATTTGGAAGCTGGGACATTTGGTGTTTGGGAGCTGGGCACTTGGTGTTTGGGAGCAGGGAAATTTGCTGTTTGGTGCTGGGACGCTTGGTGTTTGAGAGGAGGGACACTTGATTTTTGGGCACTCGGACACTTGGTGTTTTGGGCTGGGACACTTCGTGTTTGGAGCTGGGACATTTGGTGATCGGAAGTTCGGAGACTTGGTGTTTGAGAGCTTGGTTACTTGGTGTTTGTGAGCTGGGTCATTTGGTGTTTGGAAGGTGGGACATTTGGTGCTTGGAAGTTGGGACATTTGTTTCGAAGCTGGGACACTTGGCGTTGGAGAGCTGGGACACTTGGTGTTTGGAAACTGGGACACTTGTTGTTTGAGAGCTGGGACACTTGGTGTTTGGAAGCTGGGACACTTGGTGTTAGAGAACTGGAACATGTGGTAATTGCAAGCTGGGATATTTGGTTTTTGGAAGCTGAGGCACTTGTTTGGAAAATGGGACACCTGGTGTTTGAGAGCTGGGTTTCTTGGTGTTTGAGAGCTGGGACATTTGGTATTTGCAAGCTGGGACATTTGGTGTTGGAAGGTGGGCCAGTTGGTTTTCGAAGCTGGCACATGTGGTTTTGGAAGCTGGGACACTTGTTGTTTGAGAGCTAAGACAAATGGTGTTTGGAAACTGGTACTCTTGGTATTTGAGAGCTGGGTTTCTTGGTGTTTGAGAGCTGGGACAGTTGGTGTTTGGAAACTGGGACACTTGGTATTTAAGAGCGGGACACTTGGTGTTGGAGAGCTGGGACACTTGGTGTTTGGAAACTGGGACACTTGGTATTTGAGAGCTGGGACAGTTGGTGTTTGGATACTGGGACACTTGGTATTTGAGAGCTGGGACAGTTGCTGTTTGGAAACTGGGACACTTGGTTTTTGAGAGCTGGGACACCTGATGTTTGGAAACTTTGACACATGGTATTTCAGAGCTTTGACAGTTGGGTGATTGAGAACTGGGACATTTGGTTTTGGAAGTTGGGACATTTGGTTTTGGAAGCTGGGACATGTGGTTTTGGAAGCTGGGACAATTGGTGTTTGAGAGCTGGGACACTGGGTTTTTGACAGCTGCTACATTTGGTTTTTGGCAGCTGGTACATTTTGCGTTTGTGAGCTGGTGCTCTTGGCAATAGGAGCTGGGAGACCTGTAGTTATGCGGTTGGTAAACTTCGTGTTTGGGACCAGGTACACTTGGTGTTTGGGACCTGGTACACAACGTGTTTGGGAGCCGGGACATTTGGTGTAAGAGAACAGGGAGTCTTGGTGTTTGGAAGCTGGGACATTTGGAGTTTAGATGCAGGGAAATTTGGTGTTTGGAAGCTAGGTCATTTGTTGTTTGGAAGCTGGGACACTTGGTGTTTGAGAGCCAGGACACTTGATGTTTGTAATCTGGGACACTAAGACTTTGAGCGCTGGGACACTTGGTGTTTGGAAGCTGGGAGACTTGGTGTTTGGGAGCTGGGTCACTTGGTGTTTGAGACCTGGAATAGTTGGGGTTTGAGAGCTGGGACGCTTGGTGTTTGAGAGGTTGGACACTTGACATTTGAGAGCTGGGACACTTAGTGTTTGGAAGCGGGGACACGTTTTGTTTGAGGGCTGGGACATGTGGTATTTGGGAGCAGGGACACTTGGTGTTTGGAAGCTGGGACACTTGTTGCAAGAGTGCTGGAATACTTGGTGTTTGAGAGCCGGGACATTTGGTGTTTGGAAGCTGGGACACCTGGGGCAAGAGAGCTGGAACACTTGGTGTTTGAGAGCTGGGACATTTGGTGTTCGGAAGATTGGATATTTGCTGTTTTGAAGCTGGGACACTTGGTGTTTGGAAGCTGGGACACTTTAACTTGGAGAGCTGGAACACTTGGTGTTTGGGAGCTGGGACACTTGGTGTTAGAGAGCTGGGACATTTGGTATTTGCAAGCTGGGACATTTGGTGTTTGGAAGCTGAGGCACTTGGTGTTTGGAAGCAGGGACACTTGCTGTTTGAGAGCTCGGACTCTTGGTGTTTGAGAGCTGGGACATCTGGTATTTGCAAGCTGCGACATTTAGTGTTTGGAAGCTAGGACATTTGGTGCTTGGAAGGTGGGACTCTTGTTTCGAAACGGGGACACTTGGTGTTGGAGAGCTGGGACACTTGGTGCTTGGAAACTGGGACACTTGGTATTTGAGAGCTGGGACACTTGGTGTTTGGAACCTGGGACACTTGGTATTTGAGAGCTGTGACACTTGGTGTTTGGAAGCTGGGACATTTGGTTTTTTGGGCTGGGAAACCTCGTGTTTGGAAGCTGGGTCATTTGGCATTTGGAAGCTGGGACATATGGTATTTGGAAGCTGGGACATTTGGTGTTTGGGAGCTGGGCACTTGGTGTTTGGGAGCAGGGAAATTTGCTGTTTGGTGCTGGGACACTTGGTGTTTGAGAGGAGGGCCACTTGATTTTTGGGCACTCAGACACTTGGTTTTTTGGGCTGGGACACTTCGTGTTTGGAGCTGGGACATTTGGTGATTGGCAGTTCGGAGACTTGGTGTTTGAGAGCTTGGTTACTTGGTGTTTGAGAGCTGGGTCATTTGGTGTTTGGAAGGTGGGACATTTGGTGCTTGGAAGTTGGGACATTTGTTTCGAAGCTGGGACACTTGGCGTTGGAGAGCTGGGACACTTGGTGTTTGGAAGCTGGGACACTTGGTGTTAGAGAACTGGAACATGTGGTAATTGCAAGCTGGGATATTTGTTTTTTGGAAGCTGAGGCACTTGTTTGGAAAATGGGACACCTGGTGTTTGAGAGCTGGGTTTCTTGGTGTTTGAGAGCTGTGACATTTGGTATTTGCAAGCTGGGACATTTGGTGTTGGAAGGTGGGCTAGTTGGTTTTCGTAGCTGGCACATGTGGTTTTGGAAGCTGGGACACTTGTTGTTTGAGAGCTGAGACAATTGGTGCTTGGAAACTGGGACACTTGGTATTTGTGAGCTGGGTTTCTTGGTGCTTGAGAGCTGGGACAGTTGGTGTTTGGAAACTGGGACACTTGGTATTTAAGAGTGGGACACTTGGTGTTTGGAAACTGGGACACTTGGTATTTGAGAGCTGGGACAGTTGGTGTTTGGAAACTGGGACATTTGGTTTTTGGAAGCTGGGACATTTGGTTTTTTGGGCTGGGAAACTTCGTGTTTGGAAGCTGGGACATTTGGCATTTGGAAGCTGGGACATATGGTATTTGAAAGCTGGGACATTTGGTGTTTGGGAGCTGGGCACTTGGTGTTTGGGAGCAGGGAAATTTGCTGTTTGGTGCTGGGACGCTTGGTGTTTGAGAGGAGGGACACTTGATTTTTGGGCACTCGGACACTTGGTGTTTTGGGCTGGGACACTTCGTGTTTGGAGCTGGGACATTTGGTGATCGGAAGTTCGGAGACTTGGTGTTTGAGAGTTTGGTTACTTGGTGTTTGTGAGCTGGGTCATTTGGTGTTTGGAAGGTGGAACATTTGGTGCTTGGAAGTTGGGACATTTGTTTCGAAGCTGGGACACTTGGCGTTGGAGAGCTGGGACACTTGGTGTTTGGAAACTGGGACACTTGTTGTTTGAGAGCTGGGACACTTGGTGTTTGGAAGCTGGGACACTTGGTGTTAGAGAACTGGAACATGTGGTAATTGCAAGCTGGGATATTTGGTTTTTGGAAGCTGAGACACTTGTTTGGAAAATGGGACACCTGGTGTTTGAGAGCTGGGTTTCTTGGTGTTTGAGAGCTGGGACATTTGGTATTTGCAAGCTGGGACATTTGGTGTTGGAAGTTGGGCCAGTTGGTTTTCGAAGCTGGCACATGTGGTTTTGGAAGCTGGGACACTTGTTGTTTGAGAGCTAAGACAATTGGTGTTTGGAAACTGGGACACTTGGTATTTGAGAGCTGGGTTTCTTGGTGTTTGAGAGCTGAGACAGTTGGTGTTTGGAAACTGGGACACTTGGTATTTAAGAGCGGGACACTTGGTGTTGGAGAGCTGGGACACTTGGTGTTTGGAAACTGGGACACTTTGTATTTGAGAGCTGGGACAGTTGGTGTTTGGAAACTGGGACACTTGGTATTTGAGAGCAGGGACAGTTGCTGTTTGGAAACTGGGACACTTGGTTTTTGAGAGCTGGGACACCTGATGTTTGGAAACTTTGACACATGGTATTTCAGAGCTTTGACGGTTGGGTGATTGAGAGCTGGGACATTTGGTTTTGGAAGTTGGGACATTTGGTTTTGGAAGCTGGGACATGTGGTTTTGGAAGCTGGGACAATTGGTGTTTGAGAGCTGGGACACTGGGTTTTTGACAGTTGCTACATTTGGTTTTTGGCAGCTGGTACATTTTGCGTTTGTGAGCTGGTGCACTTGGCAATAGGAGCTGGGAGACATGTAGTTATGCGGTTGGTAAACTTCGTGTTTGGGACCAGGTACACTTGGTGTTTGGGACCTGGTACACAACGTGTTTGGGAGCCGGGACATTTGGTGTAAGAGAACTGGGAGTCTTGGTGTTTGGAAGCTGGGACATTTGGAGTTTAGATGCTGGGAAATTTGGTGTTTGGAAGCTAGGTCATTTGGTGTGTGGAAGCTGGGACACTTGGTGTTTGAGAGCCAGGACACTTGATGTTTGTAATCTGGGACACTAAGACTTTGAGCGCTGGGACACTTGGTGTTTGGAAGCTGGGAGACTTGGTGTTTGGGAGCTGGGACACTTGGTGTTTGAGACCTGGAATAGTTGGGGTTTGAGAGCTGGGACGCTTGGTGTTTGAGAGGTTGGACACTTGACATTTGAGAGCTGGGACACTGAGTGTTTGGAAGCGGGGACACGTTTTGCTTGAGGGCTGGGACATGTGGTATTTGGGAGCTGGGACACTTGGTGTTTGGAAGCTGGGACACTTGTTGAAAGAGTGCTGGAATACTTGGTGTTTGAGAGCCGGGACATTTGGTGTTTGGAAGCTGGGACACCTGGGGCAAGAGAGCTGGAACACTTGGTGTTTGAGAGCTGGGACATTTGGTGTTCGGAAGATTGGATATTTGGTGTTTTGAAGCTGGGACACTTGGTGTTTGGAAGCTGGGACACTTTAACTTGGAGAGCTGGAACACTTGATATTTGGGAGCTGGGACACTTGGTGTTAGAGAGCTGGGACATTTGGTATTTGAGAGCTGGGACATTTGGTGTTGGGAAGCTGAGGCACTTGGTGTTTGGAAGCAGGGACACTTGCTGTTTGAGAGCTCGGACTCTTGGTGTTTGAGAGCTGGGACATCTGGTATTTGCAAGCTGGGACATTTAGTGTTTGGAAGCTAGGACATTTGGTGCTTGGAAGGTGGGACTCTTGTTTCGAAGCGGGGACACTTGGTGTTGGAGAGCTGGGACACTTGGTGCTTGGAAACTGGGACACTTGGTATTTAAGAGCTGGACACTTGGTGTTGGAGAGCTGGGACACTTGGTGCTTGGAAACTGGGACACTTGGTATTTGAGAGCTGGGACACTTGGTGATTGGATAATGGGACTCTTGGTATTTGGGAGCGGGACACTTGGTGTTGGAGAGCTGGGACACTTGGTGTTTGGAACCTGGGACACTTGGTATTTGAGAGCTGTGACAGTTGGTGTTTGAGAGCTGGGACATTTGGTTTTGGATGTTGGGGCGTTTGGTTTTGGAAGCTGGGATATGTGGTTTTGGAAGCTGGGACACTTGGTGTTTGAGTGCTGGGTTACTGGGTTTTTGACAGCTGCTACATTTGGTTTTTGGCAGCTGGTACATTTTGCGTTTGTGAGCTGGTGCACTTGGCAATAGAAGCTGGGAATCATGTGCTTTTGCGGTCGGCTAACATCGTGTTAGGGACCAGGTACTCTTGCTGTTTGGCACCTGGTGCACAAGGTGTTTGGGAGCCGGGACATTTGGTGTAAGAGAACTGAGAGACTTGGTGTTTAGAAGCTGGGACATTTGGAGTATAGAAGCTGGGAAATTTGATGGTTGGAAGCTAGGACATTTGGTGTTTGGAAGCTGGGACACTTGGGGTTTGAGAGCCGGGCCACCTAATGTTTGTAAGCTGGGACAGCTATTGATTGTGAGCGGGGAAGCTTAGTGTTTGGAAGCTGGGTCATTTGGTGTTTGGAAGCTGGGACGCTTGGTGTTTGAGATCCGGGACAACTGATGTTTGGAAGTGGGACATTTGGTGTTTGGAAGCTGGGACATTTGGTGCTTGGAAGCAGGAACACCTGGTGTTTTGAGCGCTGGGACACTTGGTGTTTGGAAGCTGGGAGACTTGGTGTTTGCGAGCTGGGACACTTGGTGCTTGAGACCTGTAACAGTTGGTGTTTGAGAGTTGGGACACTTAGCGCTTGAGTGGTGGGAAACTTGGCGTTTGAGAGCTGGGAAATATAATGCTTGGAATCGGGGACACTTTTTTTTTGAGAGCTGGGACACTTGGTATTTGGGAGCTGGGACGTTTGGTCTTTGGAAGCTTCGACACTTGGTGCAAGAGAGCTGGGACACTTGGTGTTTGTGAGCTGGGACACTTTGTGTTCGAGAGCTGGGACACTTGGTGTTAGAGAACTGGAACATGTGGTAATTGCAAGCTGGGATATTTGGTTTTTGGAAGCTGAGGCAGTTGTTTGGAAAATGGGACACCTGGTGTTTGAGAGCTGGGTTTCTTGGTGTTTGAGAGCTGTGACATTTGGTATTTGCAAGCTGGGACATTTGGTGTTGGAAGGTGGGCCAGTTGGTTTTCGTAGCTGGCACATGTGGTTTTGGAAGCTGGGACACTTGTTGTTTGAGAGCCGAGACAATTGGTGCTTGGAAACTGGGACACTTGGTATTTGAGAGCTGGGTTTCTTGGTGCTTGAGAGCTGGGACAGTTCGTGATTGGAAACTGGGACACTTGGCGTTGGAGAGCTGGGACACTTGGTGTTTGGAAACTGGGACACTTGTTGTTTGAGAGCTGGGACACTTGGTGTTTGGAAGCTGGGACATTTGGTTTTTTGGGCTGGGAAACCTCGTGTTTGGAAGCTGGGTCATTTGGCATTTGGAAGCTGGGACATATGGTATTTGGAAGCTGGGACATTTGGTGTTTGGGAGCTGGGCACTTGGTGTTTGGGAGCAGGGAAATTTGCTGTTTGGTGCTGGGACACTTGGTGTTTGAGAGGAGGGACACTTGATTTTTGGGCACTCAGACACTTGGTTTTTTGGGCTGGGACACCTCGTGTTTGGAGCTGGGACATTTGGTGATTGGAAGTTCGGAGACTTGGTGTTTGAGAGCTTGGTTACTTGGTGTTTGAGAGCTGGGTCATTTGGTGTTTGGAAGGTGGGACATTTGGTGCTTGGAAGTTGGGACATTTGTTTCGAAGCTGGGACACTTGGCGTTGGAGAGCTGGGACACTTGGTGTTTGGAAGCTGGGACACTTGGTGTTAGAGAACTGGAACATGTGGTAATTGCAAGCTGGGATATTTGGTTTTTGGAAGCTGAGGCACTTGTTTGGAAAATGGGACACCTGGTGTTTGAGAGCTGGGTTTCTTGGTGTTTGAGAGCTGTGACATTTGGTATTTGCAAGCTGGGACATTTGTTGTTGGAAGGTGGGCCAGTTGGTTTTGTAGCTGGCACATGTGGTTTTGGAAGCTGGGACACTTGTTGTTTGAGAGCCGAGACAATTGGTGCTTGGAAACTGGGACACTTGGTATTTGAGAGCTGGGTTTCTTGGTGCTTGAGAGCTGGGACAGTTCGTGTTTGGAAACTGGGACACTTGGCGTTGGAGAGCTGGGACACTTGGTGTTTGGAAACTGGGACACTTGTTGTTTGAGAGCTGGGACACCTGATGTTTGGAAACTTTGACACATGGTATTTCAGAGCTTTGACGGTTGGGTGATTGAGAGCTGGGACATTTGGTTTTGGAAGTTGGGACATTTGGTTTTGGAAGCTGGGACATGTGGTTTTGGAAGCTGGGACAATTGGTGTTTGAGAGCTGGGACACTGGGTTTTTGACAGTTGCTACATTTGGTTTTTGGCAGCTGGTACATTTTGCGTTTGTGAGCTGGTGCACTTGGCAATAGGAGCTGGGAGACATGTAGTTATGCGGTTGGTAAACTTCGTGTTTGGTACCAGGTACACTTGGTGTTTGGGACCTGGTACACAACGTGTTTGGGAGCCGGGACATTTGGTGTAAGAGAACTGGGAGTCTTGGTGTTTGGAAGCTGGGACATTTGGAGTTTAGATGCTGGGAAATTTGGTGTTTGGAAGCTAGGTCATTTGGTGTGTGGAAGCTGGGACACTTGGTGTTTGAGAGCCAGGACACTTGATGTTTGTAATCTGGGACACTAAGACTTTGAGCGCTGGGACACTTGGTGTTTGGAAGCTGGGAGACTTGGTGTTTGGGAGCTGGGACACTTGGTGTTTGAGACCTGGAATAGTTGGGGTTTGAGAGCTGGGACGCTTGGTGTTTGAGAGGTTGGACACTTGACATTTGAGAGCTGGGACGCTTGGTGTTTGAGAGGTTGGACACTTGACATTTGAGAGCTGGGACACTGAGTGTTTGGAAGCGGGGACACGTTTTGCTTGAGGGCTGGGACATGTGGTATTTGGGAGCTGGGACACTTGGTGTTTGGAAGCTGGGACACTTGTTGCAAGAGTGCTGGAATACTTGGTGTTTGAGAGCCGGGACATTTGGTGTTTGGAAGCTGGGACACCTGGGGCAAGAGAGCTGGAACACTTGGTGTTTGAGAGCTGGGACATTTGGTGTTCGGAAGATTGGATATTTGGTGTTTTGAAGCTGGGACACTTGGTGTTTGGAAGCTGGGACACTTTAACTTGGAGAGCTGGAACACTTGATATTTGGGAGCTGGGACACTTGGTGTTAGAGAGCTGGGACATTTGGTATTTGCAAGCTGGGACATTTGGTGTTTGGAAGCTGAGGCACTTGGTGTTTGGAAGCAGGGACACTTGCTGTTTGAGAGCTCGGACTCTTGGTGTTTGAGAGCTGGGACATCTGGTATTTGCAAGCTGGGACATTTAGTGTTTGGAAGCTAGGACATTTGGTGCTTGGAAGGTGGGACTCTTGTTTCGAAGCGGGGACACTTGGTGTTGGAGAGCTGGGACACTTGGTGCTTGGAAACTGGGACACTTGGTATTTAAGAGCTGGACACTTGGTGTTGGAGAGCTGGGACACTTGGTGCTTGGAAACTGGGACACTTGGCATTTGAGAGCTGGGACACTTGGTGATTGGATAATGGGACACTTGGTATTTGGGAGCGGGACACTTGGTGTTGTAGAGCTGGGACACTTGGTGTTTGGAACCTGGGACACTTGGTATTTGAGAGCTGTGACAGTTGGTGTTTGAGAGCTGGGATATTTGGTTTTGGATGTTGGGGCGTTTGGTTTTGGAAGCTGGGATATGTGGTTTTGGAAGCTGGGACACTTGGTGTTTGAGTGCTGGGATACTGGGTTTTTGACAGCTGCTACATTTGGTTTTTGGCAGCTGGTACATTTTGCGTTTGTGAGCTGGTGCACTTGGCAATAGAAGCTGGGAATCATGTGCTTTTGCGGTCGGCTAACATCGTGTTAGGGACCAGGTACTCTTGCTGTTTGGCACCTGGTGCACAAGGTGTTTGGGAGCCGGGACATTTGGTGTAAGAGAACTGAGAGACTTGGTGTTTGGAAGCTGGGACATTTGGAGTATAGAAGCTGGGAAATTTGATGGTTGGAAGCTAGGACATTTGGTGTTTGGAAGCTGGGACACTTGGGGTTTGAGAGCCGGGCCACCTAATGTTTGTAAGCTGGGACAGCTATTGATTGTCAGCGGGGAAGCTTAGTGTTTGGAAGCTGGGTCATTTGGTGTTTGGAAGCTGGGACGCTTGGTGTTTGAGATCCGGGACAACTGATGTTTGGAAGTGGGACATTTGGTGTTTGGAAGCTGGGACATTTGGTGCTTGGAAGCAGGAACACCTGGTGTTTTGAGCGCTGGGACACTTGGTGTTTGGAAGCTGGGAGACTTGGTGATTGCGAGCTGGGACACTTGGTGCTTGAGACCTGTAACAGTTGGTGTTTGAGAGTTGGGACACTTAGCGCTTGAGTGGTGGGAAACTTGGCGTTTGAGAGCTGGGAAATATAATGCTTGGAATCGGGGACACTTTTTTTTTGAGAGCTGGGACACTTGGTATTTGGGAGCTGGGACGTTTGGTCTTTGGAAGCTTCGACACTTGGTGCTAGAGAGCTGGGACACTTGGTGTTTGTGAGCTGGGACACTT
The DNA here is from genome assembly GCA_026770705.1 of Isurus oxyrinchus. Taxonomy (NCBI): domain Eukaryota; kingdom Metazoa; phylum Chordata; class Chondrichthyes; order Lamniformes; family Lamnidae; genus Isurus; species Isurus oxyrinchus. The sequence continues at coordinate 1,876,375 of JANJGN010000066.1, forward strand.
TGTGTTCGAGAGCTGGGACACTTGGTGTTAGAGAACTGGAACATGTGGTAATTGCAAGCTGGGATATTTGGTTTTTGGAAGCTGAGGCAGTTGTTTGGAAAATGGGACACCTGGTGTTTGAGAGCTGGGTTTCTTGGTGTTTGAGAGCGGTGACATTTGGTATTTGCAAGCTGGGACATTTGGTGTTGGAAGGTGGGCCAGTTGGTTTTCGTAGCTGGCACATGTGGTTTTGGAAGCTGGGACACTTGTTGTTTGAGAGCCGAGACAATTGGTGCTTGGAAACTGGGACACTTGGTATTTGAGAGCTGGGTTTCTTGGTGCTTGAGAGCTGGGACAGTTCGTGTTTGGAAACTGGGACACTTGGCGTTGGAGAGCTGGGACACTTGGTGTTTGGAAACTGGGACACTTGTTGTTTGAGAGCTGGGACACTTGGTGTTTGGAAGCTGGGACATTTGGTTTTTGGGCTGGAAAACCTCGTGTTTGGAAGCTGGGTCATTTGGCATTTGGAAGCTGGGACATATGGTATTTGGAAGCTGGGACATTTGGTGTTTGGGAGCTGGGCACTTGGTGTTTGGGAGCAGGGAAATTTGCTGTTTGGTGCTGGGACACTTGGTGTTTGAGAGGAGGGACACTTGATTTTTGGGCACTCAGACACTTGGTTTTTGGGCTGGGACACTTCGTGTTTGGAGCTGGGACATTTGGTGATTGGAAGTTCGGAGACTTGGTGTTTGAGAGCTTGGTTACTTGGTGTTTGAGAGCTGGGTCATTTGGTGTTTGGAAGGTGGGACATTTGGTGCTTGGAAGTTGGGACATTTGTTTCGAAGCTGGGACACTTGGCGTTGGAGAGCTGGGACACTTGGTGTTTGGAAGCTGGGACACTTGGTGTTAGAGAACTGGAACATGTGGTAATTGCAAGCTGGGATATTTGGTTTTTGGAAGCTGAGGCACTTGTTTGGAAAATGGGACACCTGGTGTTTGAGAGCTGGGTTTCTTGGTGTTTGAGAGCTGTGACATTTGGTATTTGCAAGCTGGGACATTTAGTGTTGGAAGGTGGGCCAGTTGGTTTTCGTAGCTGGCACATGTGGTTTTGGAAGCTGGGACACTTGTTGTTTGAGAGCTGAGACAATTGGTGCTTGGAAACTGGGACACTAGGTATTTGAGAGCTGGGTTTCTTGGTGCTTGAGAGCTGGGACAGTTGGTGTTTGGAAACTGGGACACTTGGTATTTAAGAGCTGGGACAGTTGGTGTTTGGAAACTGGGACATTTGGTTTTTGGAAGCTGGGACATTTGGTTTTTTGGGCTGGGAAACTTCGTGTTTGGAAGCTGGGACATTTGGCATTTGGAAGCTGGGACATATGGTATTTGGAAGCTGGGACATTTGGTGTTTGGGAGCTGGGCACTTGGTGTTTGGGAGCAGGGAAATTTGCTGTTTGGTGCTGGGACGCTTCGTGTTTGAGAGGAGGGACACTTGATTTTTGGGCACTCGGACACTTGGTGTTTTGGGCTGGGACACTTCGTGTTTGGAGCTGGGACATTTGGTGATCGGAAGTTCGGAGACTTGGTGTTTGAGAGCTTGGTTACTTGGTGTTTGTGAGCTGGGTCATTTGGTGTTTGGAAGGTGGGACATTTGGTGCTTGGAAGTTGGGACATTTGTTTCGAAGCTGGGACACTTGGCGTTGGAGAGCTGGGACACTTGGTGTTTGGAAACTGGGACACTTGTTGTTTGAGAGCTGGGACACTTGGTGTTAGAGAACTGGAACATGTGGTAATTGCAAGCTGGGATATTTGGTTTTTGGAAGCTGAGGCACTTGTTTGGAAAATGGGACACCTGGTGTTTGAGAGCTGGGTTTCTTGGTGTTTGAGAGCTGGGACATTTGGCATTTGCAAGCTGGGACATTTGGTGTTGGAAGGTGGGCCAGTTGGTTTTCGAAGCTGGCACATCTGGTTTTGGAAGCTGGGACACTTGTTGTTTGAGAGCTAAGACAATTGGTGTTTGGAAACTGGGACACTTGGTATTTGAGAGCTGGGTTTCTTGGTGTTTGAGAGCTGGGACAGTTGGTGTTTGGAAACTGGGACACTTGGTATTTAAGAGCGGGACACTTGGTGTTGGAGAGCTGGGACACTTGGTGTTTGGAAACTGGGACACTTTGTATTTGAGAGCTGGGACAGTTGGTGTTTGGAAACTGGTACACTTGGTATTTGAGAGCTGGGACAGTTGGTGTTTGGAAACTGGGACACTTGGTTTTTGAGAGCTGGGACACCTGATGTTTGGAAACTTTGACACATGGTATTTCAGAGCTTTGACAGTTGGGTGATTGAGAGCTGGGACATTTGGTTTTGGAAGTTGGGACATTTGGTTTTGGAAGCTGGGACATGTGGTTTTGGAAGCTGGGACAATTGGTGTTTGAGAGCTGGGACACTGGGTTTTTGACAGCTGCTACATTTGGTTTTTGGCAGCTGGTACATTTTGCGTTTGTGAGCTGGTGCACTTGGCAATAGGAGCTGGGAGACATGTAGTTATGCGGTTGGTAAACTTCGTGTTTGGGACCAGGTACACTTGGTGTTTGGGACCTGGTACACAACGTGTTTGGGAGCCGGGACATTTGGTGTAGGAGAACTGGGAGTCTTGGTGTTTGGAAGCTGGGACATTTGGAGTTTAGATGCTGGGAAATTTGGTGTTTGGAAGCTAGGTCATTTGCTGTGTGGAAGCTGGGACACTTGGTGTTTGAGAGCCAGGACACTTGATGTTTGTAATCTGGGACACTAAGACTTTGAGCGCTTGGACACTTGGTGTTTGGAAGCTGGGAGACTTGGTGTTTGGGAGCTGGGACACTTGGTGTTTGAGACCTGGAATAGTTGGGGTTTGAGAGCTGGGACGCTTGGTGTTTGATAGGTTGGACACTTGACATTTGAGAGCTGGGACACTGAGTGTTTGGAAGCGGGGACACGTTTTGCTTGAGGGCTGGGACATGTGGTATTTGGGAGCAGGGACACTTGGTGTTTGGAAGCTGGGACACTTGTTGCAAGAGTGCTGGAATACTTGGTGTTTGAGAGCCTGGACATTTGGTGTTTGGAAGCTGGGATACCGGGGGCAAGAGAGCTGGGACACTTGGTGTTTGAGAGCTGGAACACTTGGTGTTTGAGAGCTGGGACATTTGGTGTTCGGAAGTTTGGATATTTGGTGTTTTGAAGCTGGGACACTTGGTGTTTGGAAGCTGGGACACTTTAACTTGGAGAGCTGGAACACTTGGTGTTTGGGAGCTGGGACACTTGGTGTTAGAGAGCTGGGACATTTGGTATTTGCAAGCTGGGACATTTGGTGTTTGGAAGCTGAGGCACTTGGTGTTTGGAAGCAGGGACACTTGCTGTTTGAGAGCTCGGACTCTTGGTGTTTGAGAACTGGGACATCTGGTATTTGCAAGCTGGGACATTTAGTGTTTGGAAGGTGGGACTCTTGTTTCGAAGCGGGGACACTTGGTGTTTAAGAGCTGGGACACTTGGTGCTTGGAAACTGGGACACTTGGTATTTGAGAGCTGGGTTTCTTGGTGCTTGAGAGCTGGGACAGTTGGTGTTTGGAAACTGGGACACTTGGTATTTGAGAGCTGGGACAGTTGGTGTTTGGAAACTGGGACATTTGGTTTTTGGAAGCTGGGACATTTGGTTTTTTGGGCTGGGAAACTTCGTGTTTGGAAGCTGGGACATTTGGCATTTGGAAGCTGGGACATATGGTATTTGGAAGCTGGGACATTCGGTGTTTGGGAGCTGGGCACTTGGTGTTTGGGTGCAGGGAAATTTGCTGTTTGGTGCTGGGACGCTTGGTGTTTGAGAGGAGGGACACTTGATTTTTGGGCACTCGGACACTTGGTGTTTTGGGCTGGGACACTTCGTGTTTGGAGCTGGGACATTTGGTGATCGGAAGTTCGGAGACTTGGTGTTTGAGAGCTTGGTTACTTGGTGTTTGTGAGCTGGGTCATTTGGTGTTTGGAAGGTGGGACATTTGGTGCTTGGAAGTTGGGACATTTGTTTCGAAGCTGGGACACTTGGCGTTGGAGAGCTGGGACACTTGGTGTTTGGAAACTGGGACACTTGTTGTTTGAGAGCTGGGACACTTGGTGTTAGAGAACTGGAACATGTGGTAATTGCAAGCTGGGATATTTGGTTTTTGGAAGCTGAGGCACTTGTTTGGAAAATGGGACACCTGGTGTTTGAGAGCTGGGTTTCTTGGTGTTTGAGAGCTGGGACATTTGGCATTTGCAAGCTGGGACATTTGGTGTTGGAAGGTGGGCCAGTTGGTTTTCGAAGCTGGCACATCTGGTTTTGGAAGCTGGGACACTTGTTGTTTGAGAGCTAAGACAATTGGTGTTTGGAAACTGGGACACTTGGTATTTGAGAGCTGGGTTTCTTGGTGTTTGAGAGCTGGGACAGTTGGTGTTTGGAAACTGGGACACTTGGTATTTAAGAGCGGGACACTTGGTGTTGGAGAGCTGGGACACTTGGTGTTTGGAAACTGGGACACTTTGTATTTGAGAGCTGGGACAGTTGGTGTTTGGAAACTGGGACACTTGGTATTTGAGAGCAGGGACAGTTGGTGTTTGGAAACTGGGACACATGGTTTTTGAGAGCTGGGACACCTGATGTTTGGAAACTTTGACACATGGTATTTCAGAGCTTTGACAGTTGGGTGATTGAGAGCTGGGACATTTGGTTTTGGAAGTTGGGACATTTGGTTTTGGAAGCTGGGACATGTGGTTTTGGAAGCTGGGACAATTGGTGTTTGAGAGCTGGGACACTGGGTTTTTGACAGCTGCTACATTTGGTTTTTGGCAGCTGGTACATTTTGCGTTTGTGAGCTGGTGCACTTGGCAATAGGAGCTGGGAGACATGTAGTTATGCGGTTGGTAAACTTCGTGTTTGGGACCAGGTACACTTGGTGTTTGCGACCTGGTACACAACGTGTTTGGGAGCCGGGACATTTGGTGTAGGAGAACTGGGAGTCTTGGTGTTTGGAAGCTGGGACATTTGGAGTTTAGATGCTGGGAAATTTGGTGTTTGGAAGCTAGGTCATTTGGTGTGTGGAAGCTGGGACACTTGGTGTTTGAGAGCCAGGACACTTGATGTTTGTAATCTGGGACACTAAGACTTTGAGCGCTGGGACACTTGGTGTTTGGAAGCTGGGAGACTTGGTGTTTGGGAGCTGGGACACTTGGTGTTTGAGACCTGGAATAGTTGGGGTTTGAGAGCTGGGACGCTTGGTGTTTGATAGGTTGGACACTTGACATTTGAGAGCTGGGACACTGAGTGTTTGGAAGCGGGTCACGTTTTGCTTGAGGGCTGGGACATGTGGTATTTGGGAGCAGGGACACTTGGTGTTTGGAAGCTGGGACACTTGTTGCAAGAGTGCTGGAATACTTGGTGTTTGAGAGCCTGGACATTTGGTGTTTGGAAGCTGGGTCACCTGGGGCAAGAGAGCTGGGACACTTGGTGTTTGAGAGCTGGAACACTTGGTGTTTGAGAGCTGGGACATTTGGTGTTTGGAAGCTTGGACACCTGGGGCAAGAGAGCTGGGACACTTGGTCTTTGAGAGCTGGGACATTTGGTGTTCGGAAGATTGGATATTTGGTGTTTTGAAGCTGGGACACTTGGTGTTTGGAAGCTGGGACACTTTAACCTGGAGAGCTGGAACACTTGGTGTTTGGGAGCTGGGACACTTGGTGTTAGAGAGCTGGGACCTTTGGTATTAGCATGCTGGGACATTTGGTGTTTGGAAGCTGAGGCACTTGGTGTTTGGAAGCAGGGACACTTGCTGTTTGAGAGCTCGGACTCTTGGTGTTTGAGAACTGGGACATCTGGTATTTGCAAGCTGGGACATTCAGTGTTTGGAAGGTGGGACTCTTGTTTCGAAGCGGGGACACTTGGTGTTGGAGAGCTGGGACACTTGGTGCTTGGAAACTGGGACACTTGGTATTTGAGAGCTGGGACAGTTGGTGTTTGGAAACTGGGACACTTGGTTTTTGAGAGCTGGGACACCTGATGTTTGGAACCTTTGACACATGGTATTTCAGAGCTTTGACAGTTGGGTGATTGAGAGCTGGGACATTTGGTTTTGGAAGTTGGGACATTTGGTTTTGGAAGCTGGGACATGTGGTTTTGGAAGCTGGGACAATTGGTGTTTGAGAGCTGGGACACTGGGTTTTTGACAGCTGCTACATTTGGTTTTTGGCAGCTGGTACATTTTGCGTTTGTGAGCTGGTGCACTTGGCAATAGGAGCTGGGAGACATGTAGTTATGCGGTTGGTAAACTTCGTGTTTGGGACCAGGTACACTTGGTGTTTGGGACCTGGTACACAACGTGTTTGGGAGCCGGGACATTTGGTGTAAGAGAACTGGGAGTCTTGGTGTTTGGAAGCTGGGACATTTGGAGTTTAGATGCTGGGAAATTTGGTGTTTGGAAGCTAGGTCATTTGGTGTGTGGAAGCTGGGACACTTGGTGTTTGAGAGCCAGGACACTTGATGTTTGTAATCTGGGACACTAAGACTTTGAGCGCTGGGACACTTGGTGTTTGGAAGCTGGGAGACTTGGTGTTTGGGAGCTGGGACACTTGGTGTTTGAGACCTGGAATAGTTGGAGTTTGAGAGCTGGGACGCTTGGTGTTTGAGAGGTTGGACACTTGACATTTGAGAGCTGGGACACTGAGTGTTTGGAAGCGGGGACACGTTTTGCTTGAGGGTTGGGACATGTGGTATTTGGGAGCAGGGACACTTGGTGCTTGGAAGCTGGGACACTTGTTGCAAGAGTGCTGGAATACTTGGTGTTTGAGAGCCTGGACATTTGGTGTTTGGAAGCTGGGACACCTGGGGCAAGAGAGCTGGAACACTTGGTGTTTGAGCGCTGGGACATTTGGTGTTCGGAAGATTGGATATTCGGTGTTTTGAAGCTGGGACACTTGGTGTTTGGAAGCTTGGACACTTTAAATTGGAGAGCTGGAACACTTGGTGTTTGGGAGCTGGGACACTTGGTGTTAGAGAGCTGGGACATTTGGTATTTGCAAGCTGGGACATTTGGTGTTTGGAAGCTGAGGCACTTGGTGTTTGGAAGCAGGGACACTTGCTGTTTGAGAGCTCGGACTCTTGGTGTTTGAGAGCTGGGACATCTGGTATTTGCAAGCTGGGACATTTAGTGTTTGGAAGCTAGGACATTTGGTGCTTGGAAGGTGGGACTCTTGTTTCGAAGTGGGGACAATTGGTGTTGGAAACTGGGACACTTGGTATTTGAGAGCTGGGACAATTGATGTTTGGATAATGGGACACTTGGTATTTGGGAGCGGGACACTTGGTGTTGTAGAGCTGGGACACTTGGTGTTTGGAACCTGGGACACTTGGTATTTGAGAGCTGTGACAGTTGGTGTTTGAGAGCTGGGACATTTGGTTTTGGATGTTGGGGCGTTTGGTTTTGGAAGCTTGGATATGTGGTTTTGGAAGCTGGGACACTTGGTGTTTGAGTGCTGGGACACTGGGTTTTTGACAGCTGCTACATTTGGTTTTTGGCAGCTGGTACATTTTGCGTTTGTGAGCTGGTGCACTTGGCAATAGAAGCTGGGAATCATGTGCTTTTGCGGTCGGCTAACATCGTGTTAGGGACCAGGTACTCTTGCTGTTTGGCACCTGGTGCACAAGGTGTTTGGGAGCCGGGACATTTGGTGTAAGAGAACTGAGAGACTTGGTGTTTGGAAGCTGGGACATTTGGAGTATAGAAGCTGGGAAATTTGATGGTTGGAAGCTAGGACATTTGGTGTTTGGAAGCTGGGACACTTGGGGTTTGAGAGCCGGGCCACCTAATGTTTGTAAGCTGGGACAGCTATTGATTGTGAGCGGGGAAGCTTAGTGTTTGGAAGCTGGGTCATTTGGTGTTTGGAAGCTGGGACGCTTGGTGTTTGAGATCCGGGACAACTGATGTTTGGAAGTGGGACATTTGGTGTTTGGAAGCTGGGACATTTGGTGCTTGGAAGCAGGAACACCTGGTGTTTTGAGCACTGGGACACTTGGTGTGTGGAAGCTGGGAGACTTGGTGTTTGCGAGCTGGGACACTTGGTGCTTGAGACCTGTAACAGTTGGTGTTTGAGAGTTGGGACACTTGGTGCTTGAGACCTGCAACAGTTGGTGTTTGAGAGTTGGGACACTTAGCGCTTGAGTGGTGGGAAACTTGGCGTTTAAGAGCTGGGAAATATAATGCTTGGAATCGGGGACACTTTTTTTTTGAGAGCTGGGACACTTGGTATTTGGGAGCTGGGACGTTTGGTCTTTGGAAGCTTCGACACTTGGTGCAAGAGAGCTGGGACACTTGGTGTTTGTGAGCTGGGACACTTTGTGTTCGAGAGCTGGGACACTTGGTGTTAGAGAACTGGAACATGTGGTAATTGCAAGCTGGGATATTTGGTTTTTGGAAGCTGAGGCAGTTGTTTGGAAAATGGGACACCTGGTGTTTGAGAGCTGGGTTTCTTGGTGTTTGAGAGCTGTGACATTTGGTATTTGCAAGCTGGGACATTTGGTGTTGGAAGGTGGGCCAGTTGGTTGTCGTAGCTGGCACATGTGGTTTTGGAAGCTGGGACACTTGTTGTTTGAGAGCCGAGACAATTGGTGCTTGGAAACTGGGACACTTGGTATTTGAGAGCTGGGTTTCTTGGTGCTTGAGAGCTGGGACAGTTCGTGTTTGGAAACTGGGACACTTGGCGTTGGAGAGCTGGGACACTTGGTGTTTGGAAACTGGGACACTTGTTGTTTGAGAGCTGGGACACTTGGTGTTTGGAAGCTGGGACATTTGGTTTTTTGGGCTGGGAAACCTCGTGTTTGGAAGCTGGGTCATTTGGCATTTGGAAGCTGGGACATATGGTATTTGGAAGCTGGGACATTTGGTGTTTGGGAGCTGGGCACTTGGTGTTTGGGAGCAGGGAAATTTGCTGTTTGGTGCTGGGACACTTGGTGTTTGAGAGGAGGGACACTTGATTTTTGGGCACTCAGACACTTGGTTTTTGGGCTGGGACACTTCGTGTTTGGAGCTGGGACATTTGGTGATTGGAAGTTCGGAGACTTGGTGTTTGAGAGCTTGGTTACTTTGTGTTTGAGAGCTGGGTCATTTGGTGTTTGGAAGGTGGGACATTTGGTGCTTGGAAGTTGGGACATTTGTTTCGAAGCTGGGACACTTGGCGTTGGAGAGCTGGGACACTTGGTGTTTGGAAGCTGGGACACTTGGTGTTAGAGAACTGGAACATGTGGTAATTGCAAGCTGGGATATTTGTTTTTTGGAAGCTGAGGCACTTGTTTGGAAAATGGGACACCTGGTGTTTGAGAGCTGGGTTTCTTGGTGTTTGAGAGCTGTGACATTTGGTATTTGCAAGCTGGGACATTTGGTGTTGGAAGGTGGGCCAGTTGGTTTTCGTAGCTGGCACATGTGGTTTTGGAAGCTGGGACACTTGTTGTTTGAGAGCTGAGACAATTGGTGCTTGGAAACTGGGACACTTGGTATTTGTGAGCTGGGTTTCTTGGTGCTTGAGAGCTGGGACAGTTGGTGTTTGGAAACTGGGACACTTGGTATTTAAGAGTGGGACACTTGGTGTTTGGAAACTGGGACACTTGGTATTTGAGAGCTGGGACAGTTGGTGTTTGGAAACTGGGACATTTGGTTTTTGGAAGCTGGGACATTTGGTTTTTTGGGCTGGGAAACTTCGTGTTTGGAAGCTGGGACATTTGGCATTTGGAAGCTGGGACATATGGTATTTGGAAGCTGGGACATTTGGTGTTTGGGAGCTGGGCACTTGGTGTTTGGGAGCAGGGAAATTTGCTGTTTGGTGCTGGGACGCTTGGTGTTTGAGAGGAGGGACACTTGATTTTTGGGCTCTCGGACACTTGGTGTTTTGGGCTGGGACACTTCGTGTTTGGAGCTGGGACATTTGGTGATCGGAAGTTCGGAGACTTGGTGTTTGAGAGCTTGGTTACTTGGTGTTTGTGAGCTGGGTCATTTGGTGTTTGGAAGGTGGGACATTTGGTGCTTGGAAGTTGGGACATTTGTTCCGAAGCTGGGACACTTGGCGTTGGAGAGCTGGGACACTTGGTGTTTGGAAACTGGGACACTTGTTGTTTGAGAGCTGGGACACTTGGTGTTTGGAAGCTGGGACACTTGGTGTTAGAGAACTGGAACATGTGGTAATTGCAAGCTGGGATATTTGGTTTTTGGAAGCTGAGGCACTTGTTTGGAAAATGGGACACCTGGTGTTTGAGAGCTGGGTTTCTTGGTGTTTGAGAGCTGGGACATTTGGTATTTGCAAGCTGGGACATTTGGTGTTGGAAGGTGGGCCAGTTGGTTTTCCAAGCTGGCATATGTGGTTTTGGAAGCTGGGACACTTGTTTTTTGAGAGCTAAGACAATTGGTGTTTGGAAACTGGGACACTTGGTATTTGAGAGCTGGGTTTCTTGGTGTTTGAGAGCTGGGACAGTTGGTGTTTGGAAACGGGGACACTTGGTATTTAAGAGCGGGACACTTGGTGTTGGAGAGCTGGGACACTTGGTGTTTGGAAACTGGGACACTTTGTATTTGAGAGCTGGGACAGTTGGTGTTTGGAAACTGGGACACTTGGAATTTGAGAGCTGGGACAGTTGGTGTTTGGAAACTGGGACACTTGGTTTTTGAGAGCTGGGTTTCTTGGTGTTTGAGAGCTGGGACAGTTGGTGTTTGGAAACTGGGACACTTGGTATTTAAGAGCGGGACACTTGGTGTTGGAGAGCTGGGACACTTGGTGTTTGGAAACTGGGACACTTGGTGTTAGAGAACTGGAACATGTGGTAATTGCAAGCTGGGATATTTGTTTTTTGGAAGCTGAGGCACTTGTTTGGAAAATGGGACACCTGGTGTTTGAGAGCTGGGTTTCTTGGTGTTTGAGAGCTGTGACATTTGTTATTTGCAAGCTGGGACATTTGGTGTTGGAAGGTGGGCCAGTTGGTTTTCGTAGCTGGCACATGTGGTTTTGGAAGCTGGGACACTTGTTGTTTGAGAGCTGAGACAATTGGTGCTTGGAAACTGGGACACTTGGTATTTGAGAGCTGGGTTTCTTGGTGCTTGAGAGCTGGGACAGTTGGTGTTTGGAAACTGGGACACTTGGTATTTAAGACTGGGACACTTGGTGTTTGGAAACTGGGACACTTGGTATTTGAGAGCTGGTACAGTTGGTGTTTGGAAACTGGGACATTTGGTTTTTGGAAGCTGGGACATTTGGTTTTTTGGGCTGGGAAACTTCGTGTTTGGAAGCTGGGACATTTGGCATTTGGAAGCTGGGACATATGGTATTTGGAAGCTGGGACATTTGGTGTTTGGGAGCTGGGCACTTGGTGTTTGGGAGCAGGGAAATTTGCTGTTTGGTGCTGGGACGCTTGGTGTTTGAGAGGAGGGACACTTGATTTTTGGGCACTCGGACACTTGGTGTTTTGGGCTGGGACACTTCGTGTTTGGAGCTGGGACATTTGGTGATCGGAAGTTCGGAGACTTGGTGTTTGAGAGCTTGGTTACTTGGTGTTTGTGAGCTGGGTCATTTGGTGTTTGGAAGGTGGGACATTTGGTGCTTGGAAGTTGGGACATTTGTTCCGAAGCTGGGACACTTGGCGTTGGAGAGCTGGGACACTTGGTGTTTGGAAACTGGGACACTTGTTGTTTGAGAGCTGGGACACTTGGTGTTTGGAAGCTGGGACACTTGGTGTTAGAGAACTGGAACATGTGGTAATTGCAAGCTGGGATATTTGGTTTTTGGAAGCTGAGGCACTTGTTTGGAAAATGGGACACCTGGTGTTTGAGAGCTGGGTTTCTTGGTGTTTGAGAGCTGGGACATTTGGTATTTGCAAGCTGGGACATTTGGTGTTGGAAGGTGGGCCAGTTGGTTTTCCAAGCTGGCATATGTGGTTTTGGAAGCTGGGACACTTGTTTTTTGAGAGCTAAGACAATTGGTGTTTGGAAACTGGGACACTTGGTATTTGAGAGCTGGGTTTCTTGGTGTTTGAGAGCTGGGACAGTTGGTGTTTGGAAACTGGGACACTTGGTATTTAAGAGCGGGACACTTGGTGTTGGAGAGCTGGGACACTTGGTGTTTGGAAACTGGGACACTTTGTATTTGAGAGCTGGGACAGTTGGTGTTTGGAAACTGGGACACTTGGAATTTGAGAGCTGGGACAGTTGGTGTTTGGAAACTGGGACACTTGGTTTTTGAGAGCTGGGTTTCTTGGTGTTTGAGAGCTGGGACAGTTGGTGTTTGGAAACTGGGACACTTGGTATTTAAGAGCGGGACACTTGGTGTTGGAGAGCTGGGACACTTGGTGTTTGGAAACTGGGACACTTTGTATTTGAGAGCTGGGACAGTTGGTGTTTGGAAACTGGGACACTTGGAATTTGAGAGCTGGGACAGTTGGTGTTTGGTAACTGGGACACTTGGTTTTTGAGAGCTGGGACACCTGATGTTTGGAAACTTTGACACATGGTATTTCAGAGCTTTGACGGTTGGGTGATTGAGAGCTGGGACATTTGGTTTTGGAAGTTGGGACATTTGGTTTTGGAAGCTGGGACATGTGGTTTTGGAAGCTGGGACAATTGGTGTTTGAGAGCTGGGACACTGGGTTTTTGACAGTTGCTACATTTGGTTTTTGGCAGCTGGTACATTTTGCGTTTGTGAGCTGGTGCACTTGGCAATAGGAGCTGGGAGACATGTAGTTATGCGGTTGGTAAACTTCGTGTTTGGGACCAGGTACACTTGGTGTTTGGGACCTGGTACACAACGTGTTTGGGAGCCGGGACATTTGGTGTAAGAGAACTGGGAGTCTTGGTGTTTGGAAGCTGGGACATTTGGAGTTTAGATGCTGGGAAATTTGGTGTTTGGAAGCTAGGTCATTTGGTGTGTGGAAGCTGGGACACTTGGTGTTTGAGAGCCAGGACACTTGATGTTTGTAATCTGGGACACTAAGACTTTGAGCGCTGGGACACTTGGTGTTTGGAAGCTGGGAGACTTGGTGTTTGGGAGCTGGGACACTTGGTGTTTGAGACCTGGAATAGTTGGAGTTTGAGAGCTGGGACGCTTGGTGTTTGATAGGTTGGACACTTGACATTTGAGAGCTGGGACACTGAGTGTTTGGAAGCGGGGACACGTTTTGCTTGAGGGCTGGGACATGTGGTATTTGGGAGCTGGGACACTTGGTGTTTGGAAGCTGGGACACTTGTTGCAAGAGTGCTGGAATACTTGGTGTTTGAGAGCCGGGACATTTGGTGTTTGGAAGCTGGGACACCTGGGGCAAGAGAGCTGGAACACTTGGTGTTTGAGAGCTGGGACATTTGGTGTTCGGAAGATTGGATATTTGGTGCTTTGAAGCTGGGACACTTGGTGTTTGGAAGCTGGGACACTTTAACTTGGAGAGCTGGAACACTTGGTGTTTGGGAGCTGGGACACTTGGTGTTAGAGAGCTGGGACATTTGGTATTTGCAAGCTGGGACATTTGGTGTTTGGAAGCTGAGGCACTTGGTGTTTGGAAGCAGGGACACTTGCTGTTTGAGAGCTCGGACTCTTGGTGTTTGAGAGCTGGGACATCTGGTATTTGCAAGCTGGGACATTTAGTGTTTGGAAGCTAGGACATTTGGTGCTTGGAAGGTGGGACTCTTGTTTCGAAGCGGGGACACTTGGTGTTGGAGAGCTGGGACACTTGGTGCTTGGAAACTGGGACACTTTGTATTTGAGAGCTGGGACCGTTGGTGTTTGGAAACTGGGACACTTGGAATTTGAGAGCTGGGACAGTTGGTGTTTGGAAACTGGGACACTTGGTTTTTGAGAGCTGGGACACCTGATGTTTGGAAACTTTGACACATGGTATTTCAGAGCTTTGACAGTTGGGTGATTGCGAGCTGGGACATTTGGTTTTGGAAGTTGGGACATTTGGTTTTGGAAGCTGGGACATGTGGTTTTGGAAGCTGGGACAATTGGTGTTTGAGAGCTGGGACACTGGGTTTTTGACAGCTGCTACATGTGTTTTTTGGCAGCTGGTACATTTTGCGTTTGTGAGCTGGTGCACTTGGCAATAGGAGCTGGGAGACATGTAGTTATGCGGTTGGTAAACTTCGTGTTTGGGACCAGGTACACTTGGTGTTTGGGACCTGGTACACAACGTGTTTGGGAGCCGGGACATTTGGTGTAGGAGAACTGGGAGTCTTGGTGTTTGGAAGCTGGGACATTTGGAGTTTAGATGCTGGGAAATTTGGTGTTTGGAAGCTAGGTCTTTTGGTGTGTGGAAGCTGGGACACTTGGTGTTTGAGAGCCAGGACACTTGATGTTTGTAATCTGGGACACTAAGACTTTGAGCGCTGGGACACTTGGTGTTTGGAAGCTGGGAGACTTGGTGTTTGGGAGCTGGGACACTTGGTGTTTGAGACCTGGAATAGTTGGGGTTTGAGAGCTGGGACGCTTGGTGTTTGAGAGGTTGGACACTTGACATTTGAGAGCTGGGACACTGAGTGTTTGGAAGCGGGGACACGTTTTGCTTGAGGGCTGGGACATGTGGTATTTGGGAGCAGGGACACTTGGTGTTTGGAAGCTGGGACACTTGTTGCAAGAGTGCTGGAATACTTGGTGTTTGAGAGACGGGACATTTGGTGTTTGGAAGCTGGGACACCTGGGGCAAGAGAGCTGGAACACTTGGTGTTTGAGAGCTGGGACATTTGGTGTTCGGAAGATTGGTTATTTGGTGTTTTGAAGCTGGGACACTTGGTGTTTGGAAGCTGGGACACTTTAACTTGGAGAGCTGGAACACTTGGTGTTTGGGAGCTGGGACACTTGGTGTTAGAGAGCTGGGACATTTGGTATTAGCATGCTGGGACATTTGGTGTTTGGAAGCTGAGGCACTTGGTGTTTGGAAGCAGGGACACTTGCTGTTTGAGAGCTCGGACTCTTGGTGTTTGAGAACTGGGACATCTGGTATTTGCAAGCTGGGACATTCAGTGTTTGGAAGGTGGGACTCTTGTTTCGAAGCGGGGACACTTGGTGTTGGAGAGCTGGGACACTTGGTGCTTGGAAACTGGGACACTTGGTATTTGAGAGCTGGGACAGTTGGTGTTTGGAAACTGGGACACTTGGTTTTTGAGAGCTGGGACACCTGATGTTTGGAACCTTTGACACATGGTATTTCAGAGCTTTGACAGTTGGGTGATTGAGAGCTGGGACATTTGGTTTTGGAAGTTGGGACATTTGGTTTTGGAAGCTGGGACATGTGGTTTTGGAAGCTGGGACAATTGGTGTTTGAGAGCTGGGACACTGGGTTTTTGACAGCTGCTACATTTGGTTTTTGGCAGCTGGTACATTTTGCGTTTGTGAGCTGGTGCACTTGGCAATAGGAGCTGGGAGACATGTAGTTATGCGGTTGGTAAACTTCGTGTTTGGGACCAGGTACACTTGGTGTTTGGGACCTGGTACACAACGTGTTTGGGAGCCGGGACATTTGGTGTAAGAGAACTGGGAGTCTTGGTGTTTGGAAGCTGGGACATTTGGAGTTTAGATGCTGGGAAATTTGGTGTTTGGAAGCTAGGTCATTTGGTGTGTGGAAGCTGGGACACTTGGTGTTTGAGAGCCAGGACACTTGATGTTTGTAATCTGGGACACTAAGACTTTGAGCGCTGGGACACTTGGTGTTTGGAAGCTGGGAGACTTGGTGTTTGGGAGCTGGGACACTTGGTGTTTGAGACCTGGAATAGTTGGAGTTTGAGAGCTGGGACGCTTGGTGTTTGAGAGGTTGGACACTTGACATTTGAGAGCTGGGACACTGAGTGTTTGGAAGCGGGGACACGTTTTGCTTGAGGGTTGGGACATGTGGTATTTGGGAGCAGGGACACTTGGTGCTTGGAAGCTGGGACACTTGTTGCAAGAGTGCTGGAATACTTGGTGTTTGAGAGCCTGGACATTTGGTGTTTGGAAGCTGGGACACCTGGGGCAAGAGAGCTGGAACACTTGGTGTTTGAGCGCTGGGACATTTGGTGTTCGGAAGATTGGATATTCGGTGTTTTGAAGCTGGGACACTTGGTGTTTGGAAGCTTGGACACTTTAAATTGGAGAGCTGGAACACTTGGTGTTTGGGAGCTGGGACACTTGGTGTTAGAGAGCTGGGACATTTGGTATTTGCAAGCTGGGACATTTGGTGTTTGGAAGCTGAGGCACTTGGTGTTTGGAAGCAGGGACACTTGCTGTTTGAGAGCTCGGACTCTTGGTGTTTGAGAGCTGGGACATCTGGTATTTGCAAGCTGGGACATTTAGTGTTTGGAAGCTAGGACATTTGGTGCTTGGAAGGTGGGACTCTTGTTTCGAAGTGGGGACAATTGGTGTTGGAAACTGGGACACTTGGTATTTGAGAGCTGGGACAATTGATGTTTGGATAATGGGACACTTGGTATTTGGGAGCGGGACACTTGGTGTTGTAGAGCTGGGACACTTGGTGTTTGGAACCTGGGACACTTGGTATTTGAGAGCTGTGACAGTTGGTGTTTGAGAGCTGGGACATTTGGTTTTGGATGTTGGGGCGTTTGGTTTTGGAAGCTTGGATATGTGGTTTTGGAAGCTGGGACACTTGGTGTTTGAGTGCTGGGACACTGGGTTTTTGACAGCTGCTACATTTGGTTTTTGGCAGCTGGTACATTTTGCGTTTGTGAGCTGGTGCACTTGGCAATAGAAGCTGGGAATCATGTGCTTTTGCGGTCGGCTAACATCGTGTTAGGGACCAGGTACTCTTGCTGTTTGGCACCTGGTGCACAAGGTGTTTGGGAGCCGGGACATTTGGTGTAAGAGAACTGAGAGACTTGGTGTTTGGAAGCTGGGACATTTGGAGTATAGAAGCTGGGAAATTTGATGGTTGGAAGCTAGGACATTTGGTGTTTGGAAGCTGGGACACTTGGGGTTTGAGAGCCGGGCCACCTAATGTTTGTAAGCTGGGACAGCTATTGATTGTGAGCGGGGAAGCTTAGTGTTTGGAAGCTGGGTCATTTGGTGTTTGGAAGCTGGGACGCTTGGTGTTTGAGATCCGGGACAACTGATGTTTGGAAGTGGGACATTTGGTGTTTGGAAGCTGGGACATTTGGTGCTTGGAAGCAGGAACACCTGGTGTTTTGAGCACTGGGACACTTGGTGTGTGGAAGCTGGGAGACTTGGTGTTTGCGAGCTGGGACACTTGGTGCTTGAGACCTGTAACAGTTGGTGTTTGAGAGTTGGGACACTTGGTGCTTGAGACCTGCAACAGTTGGTGTTTGAGAGTTGGGACACTTAGCGCTTGAGTGGTGGGAAACTTGGCGTTTAAGAGCTGGGAAATATAATGCTTGGAATCGGGGACACTTTTTTTTTGAGAGCTGGGACACTTGGTATTTGGGAGCTGGGACGTTTGGTCTTTGGAAGCTTCGACACTTGGTGCAAGAGAGCTGGGACACTTGGTGTTTGTGAGCTGGGACACTTTGTGTTCGAGAGCTGGGACACTTGGTGTTAGAGAACTGGAACATGTGGTAATTGCAAGCTGGGATATTTGGTTTTTGGAAGCTGAGGCAGTTGTTTGGAAAATGGGACACCTGGTGTTTGAGAGCTGGGTTTCTTGGTGTTTGAGAGCTGTGACATTTGGTATTTGCAAGCTGGGACATTTGGTGTTGGAAGGTGGGCCAGTTGGTTGTCGTAGCTGGCACATGTGGTTTTGGAAGCTGGGACACTTGTTGTTTGAGAGCCGAGACAATTGGTGCTTGGAAACTGGGACACTTGGTATTTGAGAGCTGGGTTTCTTGGTGCTTGAGAGCTGGGACAGTTCGTGTTTGGAAACTGGGACACTTGGCGTTGGAGAGCTGGGACACTTGGTGTTTGGAAACTGGGACACTTGTTGTTTGAGAGCTGGGACACTTGGTGTTTGGAAGCTGGGACATTTGGTTTTTTGGGCTGGGAAACCTCGTGTTTGGAAGCTGGGTCATTTGGCATTTGGAAGCTGGGACATATGGTATTTGGAAGCTGGGACATTTGGTGTTTGGGAGCTGGGCACTTGGTGTTTGGGAGCAGGGAAATTTGCTGTTTGGTGCTGGGACACTTGGTGTTTGAGAGGAGGGACACTTGATTTTTGGGCACTCAGACACTTGGTTTTTGGGCTGGGACACTTCGTGTTTGGAGCTGGGACATTTGGTGATTGGAAGTTCGGAGACTTGGTGTTTGAGAGCTTGGTTACTTTGTGTTTGAGAGCTGGGTCATTTGGTGTTTGGAAGGTGGGACATTTGGTGCTTGGAAGTTGGGACATTTGTTTCGAAGCTGGGACACTTGGCGTTGGAGAGCTGGGACACTTGGTGTTTGGAAGCTGGGACACTTGGTGTTAGAGAACTGGAACATGTGGTAATTGCAAGCTGGGATATTTGTTTTTTGGAAGCTGAGGCACTTGTTTGGAAAATGGGACACCTGGTGTTTGAGAGCTGGGTTTCTTGGTGTTTGAGAGCTGTGACATTTGGTATTTGCAAGCTGGGACATTTGGTGTTGGAAGGTGGGCCAGTTGGTTTTCGTAGCTGGCACATGTGGTTTTGGAAGCTGGGACACTTGTTGTTTGAGAGCTGAGACAATTGGTGCTTGGAAACTGGGACACTTGGTATTTGTGAGCTGGGTTTCTTGGTGCTTGAGAGCTGGGACAGTTGGTGTTTGGAAACTGGGACACTTGGTATTTAAGAGTGGGACACTTGGTGTTTGGAAACTGGGACACTTGGTATTTGAGAGCTGGGACAGTTGGTGTTTGGAAACTGGGACATTTGGTTTTTGGAAGCTGGGACATTTGGTTTTTTGGGCTGGGAAACTTCGTGTTTGGAAGCTGGGACATTTGGCATTTGGAAGCTGGGACATATGGTATTTGGAAGCTGGGACATTTGGTGTTTGGGAGCTGGGCACTTGGTGTTTGGGAGCAGGGAAATTTGCTGTTTGGTGCTGGGACGCTTGGTGTTTGAGAGGAGGGACACTTGATTTTTGGGCTCTCGGACACTTGGTGTTTTGGGCTGGGACACTTCGTGTTTGGAGCTGGGACATTTGGTGATCGGAAGTTCGGAGACTTGGTGTTTGAGAGCTTGGTTACTTGGTGTTTGTGAGCTGGGTCATTTGGTGTTTGGAAGGTGGGACATTTGGTGCTTGGAAGTTGGGACATTTGTTCCGAAGCTGGGACACTTGGCGTTGGAGAGCTGGGACACTTGGTGTTTGGAAACTGGGACACTTGTTGTTTGAGAGCTGGGACACTTGGTGTTTGGAAGCTGGGACACTTGGTGTTAGAGAACTGGAACATGTGGTAATTGCAAGCTGGGATATTTGGTTTTTGGAAGCTGAGGCACTTGTTTGGAAAATGGGACACCTGGTGTTTGAGAGCTGGGTTTCTTGGTGTTTGAGAGCTGGGACATTTGGTATTTGCAAGCTGGGACATTTGGTGTTGGAAGGTGGGCCAGTTGGTTTTCCAAGCTGGCATATGTGGTTTTGGAAGCTGGGACACTTGTTTTTTGAGAGCTAAGACAATTGGTGTTTGGAAACTGGGACACTTGGTATTTGAGAGCTGGGTTTCTTGGTGTTTGAGAGCTGGGACAGTTGGTGTTTGGAAACGGGGACACTTGGTATTTAAGAGCGGGACACTTGGTGTTGGAGAGCTGGGACACTTGGTGTTTGGAAACTGGGACACTTTGTATTTGAGAGCTGGGACAGTTGGTGTTTGGAAACTGGGACACTTGGAATTTGAGAGCTGGGACAGTTGGTGTTTGGAAACTGGGACACTTGGTTTTTGAGAGCTGGGTTTCTTGGTGTTTGAGAGCTGGGACAGTTGGTGTTTGGAAACTGGGACACTTGGTATTTAAGAGCGGGACACTTGGTGTTGGAGAGCTGGGACACTTGGTGTTTGGAAACTGGGACACTTGGTGTTAGAGAACTGGAACATGTGGTAATTGCAAGCTGGGATATTTGTTTTTTGGAAGCTGAGGCACTTGTTTGGAAAATGGGACACCTGGTGTTTGAGAGCTGGGTTTCTTGGTGTTTGAGAGCTGTGACATTTGTTATTTGCAAGCTGGGACATTTGGTGTTGGAAGGTGGGCCAGTTGGTTTTCGTAGCTGGCACATGTGGTTTTGGAAGCTGGGACACTTGTTGTTTGAGAGCTGAGACAATTGGTGCTTGGAAACTGGGACACTTGGTATTTGAGAGCTGGGTTTCTTGGTGCTTGAGAGCTGGGACAGTTGGTGTTTGGAAACTGGGACACTTGGTATTTAAGACTGGGACACTTGGTGTTTGGAAACTGGGACACTTGGTATTTGAGAGCTGGTACAGTTGGTGTTTGGAAACTGGGACATTTGGTTTTTGGAAGCTGGGACATTTGGTTTTTTGGGCTGGGAAACTTCGTGTTTGGAAGCTGGGACATTTGGCATTTGGAAGCTGGGACATATGGTATTTGGAAGCTGGGACATTTGGTGTTTGGGAGCTGGGCACTTGGTGTTTGGGAGCAGGGAAATTTGCTGTTTGGTGCTGGGACGCTTGGTGTTTGAGAGGAGGGACACTTGATTTTTGGGCACTCGGACACTTGGTGTTTTGGGCTGGGACACTTCGTGTTTGGAGCTGGGACATTTGGTGATCGGAAGTTCGGAGACTTGGTGTTTGAGAGCTTGGTTACTTGGTGTTTGTGAGCTGGGTCATTTGGTGTTTGGAAGGTGGGACATTTGGTGCTTGGAAGTTGGGACATTTGTTCCGAAGCTGGGACACTTGGCGTTGGAGAGCTGGGACACTTGGTGTTTGGAAACTGGGACACTTGTTGTTTGAGAGCTGGGACACTTGGTGTTTGGAAGCTGGGACACTTGGTGTTAGAGAACTGGAACATGTGGTAATTGCAAGCTGGGATATTTGGTTTTTGGAAGCTGAGGCACTTGTTTGGAAAATGGGACACCTGGTGTTTGAGAGCTGGGTTTCTTGGTGTTTGAGAGCTGGGACATTTGGTATTTGCAAGCTGGGACATTTGGTGTTGGAAGGTGGGCCAGTTGGTTTTCCAAGCTGGCATATGTGGTTTTGGAAGCTGGGACACTTGTTTTTTGAGAGCTAAGACAATTGGTGTTTGGAAACTGGGACACTTGGTATTTGAGAGCTGGGTTTCTTGGTGTTTGAGAGCTGGGACAGTTGGTGTTTGGAAACTGGGACACTTGGTATTTAAGAGCGGGACACTTGGTGTTGGAGAGCTGGGACACTTGGTGTTTGGAAACTGGGACACTTTGTATTTGAGAGCTGGGACAGTTGGTGTTTGGAAACTGGGACACTTGGAATTTGAGAGCTGGGACAGTTGGTGTTTGGAAACTGGGACACTTGGTTTTTGAGAGCTGGGTTTCTTGGTGTTTGAGAGCTGGGACAGTTGGTGTTTGGAAACTGGGACACTTGGTATTTAAGAGCGGGACACTTGGTGTTGGAGAGCTGGGACACTTGGTGTTTGGAAACTGGGACACTTTGTATTTGAGAGCTGGGACAGTTGGTGTTTGGAAACTGGGACACTTGGAATTTGAGAGCTGGGACAGTTGGTGTTTGGTAACTGGGACACTTGGTTTTTGAGAGCTGGGACACCTGATGTTTGGAAACTTTGACACATGGTATTTCAGAGCTTTGACGGTTGGGTGATTGAGAGCTGGGACATTTGGTTTTGGAAGTTGGGACATTTGGTTTTGGAAGCTGGGACATGTGGTTTTGGAAGCTGGGACAATTGGTGTTTGAGAGCTGGGACACTGGGTTTTTGACAGTTGCTACATTTGGTTTTTGGCAGCTGGTACATTTTGCGTTTGTGAGCTGGTGCACTTGGCAATAGGAGCTGGGAGACATGTAGTTATGCGGTTGGTAAACTTCGTGTTTGGGACCAGGTACACTTGGTGTTTGGGACCTGGTACACAACGTGTTTGGGAGCCGGGACATTTGGTGTAAGAGAACTGGGAGTCTTGGTGTTTGGAAGCTGGGACATTTGGAGTTTAGATGCTGGGAAATTTGGTGTTTGGAAGCTAGGTCATTTGGTGTGTGGAAGCTGGGACACTTGGTGTTTGAGAGCCAGGACACTTGATGTTTGTAATCTGGGACACTAAGACTTTGAGCGCTGGGACACTTGGTGTTTGGAAGCTGGGAGACTTGGTGTTTGGGAGCTGGGACACTTGGTGTTTGAGACCTGGAATAGTTGGAGTTTGAGAGCTGGGACGCTTGGTGTTTGATAGGTTGGACACTTGACATTTGAGAGCTGGGACACTGAGTGTTTGGAAGCGGGGACACGTTTTGCTTGAGGGCTGGGACATGTGGTATTTGGGAGCTGGGACACTTGGTGTTTGGAAGCTGGGACACTTGTTGCAAGAGTGCTGGAATACTTGGTGTTTGAGAGCCGGGACATTTGGTGTTTGGAAGCTGGGACACCTGGGGCAAGAGAGCTGGAACACTTGGTGTTTGAGAGCTGGGACATTTGGTGTTCGGAAGATTGGATATTTGGTGCTTTGAAGCTGGGACACTTGGTGTTTGGAAGCTGGGACACTTTAACTTGGAGAGCTGGAACACTTGGTGTTTGGGAGCTGGGACACTTGGTGTTAGAGAGCTGGGACATTTGGTATTTGCAAGCTGGGACATTTGGTGTTTGGAAGCTGAGGCACTTGGTGTTTGGAAGCAGGGACACTTGCTGTTTGAGAGCTCGGACTCTTGGTGTTTGAGAGCTGGGACATCTGGTATTTGCAAGCTGGGACATTTAGTGTTTGGAAGCTAGGACATTTGGTGCTTGGAAGGTGGGACTCTTGTTTCGAAGCGGGGACACTTGGTGTTGGAGAGCTGGGACACTTGGTGCTTGGAAACTGGGACACTTTGTATTTGAGAGCTGGGACCGTTGGTGTTTGGAAACTGGGACACTTGGAATTTGAGAGCTGGGACAGTTGGTGTTTGGAAACTGGGACACTTGGTTTTTGAGAGCTGGGACACCTGATGTTTGGAAACTTTGACACATGGTATTTCAGAGCTTTGACAGTTGGGTGATTGCGAGCTGGGACATTTGGTTTTGGAAGTTGGGACATTTGGTTTTGGAAGCTGGGACATGTGGTTTTGGAAGCTGGGACAATTGGTGTTTGAGAGCTGGGACACTGGGTTTTTGACAGCTGCTACATGTGTTTTTTGGCAGCTGGTACATTTTGCGTTTGTGAGCTGGTGCACTTGGCAATAGGAGCTGGGAGACATGTAGTTATGCGGTTGGTAAACTTCGTGTTTGGGACCAGGTACACTTGGTGTTTGGGACCTGGTACACAACGTGTTTGGGAGCCGGGACATTTGGTGTAGGAGAACTGGGAGTCTTGGTGTTTGGAAGCTGGGACATTTGGAGTTTAGATGCTGGGAAATTTGGTGTTTGGAAGCTAGGTCTTTTGGTGTGTGGAAGCTGGGACACTTGGTGTTTGAGAGCCAGGACACTTGATGTTTGTAATCTGGGACACTAAGACTTTGAGCGCTGGGACACTTGGTGTTTGGAAGCTGGGAGACTTGGTGTTTGGGAGCTGGGACACTTGGTGTTTGAGACCTGGAATAGTTGGGGTTTGAGAGCTGGGACGCTTGGTGTTTGAGAGGTTGGACACTTGACATTTGAGAGCTGGGACACTGAGTGTTTGGAAGCGGGGACACGTTTTGCTTGAGGGCTGGGACATGTGGTATTTGGGAGCAGGGACACTTGGTGTTTGGAAGCTGGGACACTTGTTGCAAGAGTGCTGGAATACTTGGTGTTTGAGAGCCGGGACATTTGGTGTTTGGAAGCTGGGACACCTGGGGCAAGAGAGCTGGAACACTTGGTGTTTGAGAGCTGGGACATTTGGTGTTCGGAAGATTGGATATTTGGTGTTTTGAAGCTGGGACACTTGGTGTTTGGAAGCTGGGACACTTTAACTTGGAGAGCTGGAACACTTGGTGTTTGGGAGCTGGGACACTTGGTGTTAGAGAGCTGGGACATTTGGTATTTGCAAGCTGGGACATTTGGTGTTTGGAAGCTGAGGCACTTGGTGTTTGGAAGCAGGGACACTTGCTGTTTGAGAGCTCGGACTCTGGGTGTTTGAGAGCTGGGACATCTGGTATTTGCAAGCTGGGCCATTTAGTGCTTGGAAGCTAGGACATTTGGTGCTTGGAAGGTGGGACTCTTGTTTCGAAGCGGGGACACTTGGTGTTGGAGAGCTGGGACACTTGGTGTTTGGAACCTGGGACACTTGGTATTTGAGAGCTGTGACAGTTGGTGTTTGAGAGCTGGGACATTTGGTTTTGGATGTTGGGGCGTTTGGTTTTGGAAGCTGGGATATGTGGTTTTGGAAGCTGGGACACTTGGTGTTTGAGTGCTGGGACACTGGGTTTTTGACAGCTGCTACATTTGGTTTTTGGCAGCTGGTACATTTTGCGTTTGTGAGCTGGTGCATTTGGCAATAGAATCTGGGAATCATGTGCTTTTGCGGTCGGCTAACATCGTGTTAGGGACCAGGTACTCTTGCTGTTTGGCACCTGGTGCACAAGGTGTTTGGGAGCCGGGACATTTGGTGTAAGAGAACTGAGAGACTTGGTGTTTGGAAGCTGGGACATTTGGAGTATAGAAGCTGGGAAATTTGATGGTTGGAAGCTTGGACATTTGGTGTTTGGAAGCTGGGACACTTGGGGTTTGAGAGCCGGGCCACCTAATGTTTGTAAGCTGGGACAGCTATTGATTGTGAGCGGGGAAGCTTAGTGTTTGGAAGCTGGGTCATTTGGTGTTTGGAAGCTGGGACGCTTGGTGTTTGAGATCCGGGACACTTGGTGTTAGAGAACTGGAACATGTGGTAATTGCAAGCTGGGATATTTGGTTTTTGAAAGCTGAGGCAGTTGTTTGGAAAATGGGACACCTGGTGTTTGAGAGCTGGGTTTCTTGGTGTTTGAGAGCTGTGACATTTGGTATTTGCAAGCTGGGACATTTGGTGTTGGAAGGTGGGCCAGTTGGTTTTCGTAGCTGGCACATGTGGTTTTGGAAGCTGGGACACTTGTTGTTTGAGAGCCGAGACAATTGGTGCTTGGAAACTGGGACACTTGGTATTTGAGAGCTGGGTTTCTTGGTGCTTGAGAGCTGGGACAGTTCGTGTTTGGAAACTGGGGCACTTGGCGTTGGAGAGCTGGGACACTTGGTGTTTGGAAACTGGGACACTTGTTGTTTGAGAGCTGGGACACTTGGTGTTTGGAAGCTGGGACATTTGGTTTTTTGGGCTGGGAAACCTCGTGTTTGGAAGCTGGGTCATTTGGCATTTGGAAGCTGGGACATATGGTATTTGGAAGCTGGGACATTTGGTGTTTGGGAGCTGGGCACTTTGTGTTTGGGAGCAGGGAAATTTGCTGTTTGGTGCTGGGACACTTGGTGTTTGAGAGGAGGGACACTTGATTTTTGGGCACTCAGACACTTGGTTCTTTGGGCTGGGACACTTCATGTTTGGAGCTGGGACATTTGGTGATTGGAAGTTCGGAGACTTGGTGTTTGAGAGCTTGGTTACTTGGTGTTTGAGAGCTGGGTCATTTGGTGTTTGGAAGGTGGGACATTTGGTGCTTGGAAGTTGGGACATTTGTTTCGAAGCTGGGACACTTGGCGTTGGAGAGCTGGGACACTTGGTGTTTGGAAACTGGGACACTTGTTGTTTGAGAGCTGGGACATTTGGTGTTTGGGAGCTGGGCACTTTGTGTTTGGGAGCAGGGAAATTTGCTGTTTGGTGCTGGGACACTTCGTGTTTGAGAGGAGGGACACTTGATTTTTGGGCACTCAGACACTTGGTTCTTTGGGCTGGGACACTTCATGTTTGGAGCTGGGACATTTGGTGATTGGAAGTTCGGAGACTTGGTGTTTGAGAGCTTGGTTACTTGGTGTTTGAGAGCTGGGTCATTTGGTGTTTGGAAGGTGGGACATTTGGTGCTTGGAAGTTGGGACATTTGTTTCGAAGCTGGGACACTTGGCGTTGGAGAGCTGGGACACTTGGTGTTTGGAAACTGGGACACTTGTTGTTTGAGAGCTGGGACACTTGGTGTTTGGAAGCTGGGACACTTGGTGTTAGAGAACTGGAACATGTGGTAATTGCAAGCTGGGATATTTGGTTTTTGGAAGCTGAGGCACTTGTTTGGAAAATGGGACACCTGGTGTTTGAGAGCTGGGTTTCTTGGTGTTTGAGAGCTGGGACATTTGGTATTTGCAAGCTGGGACATTTGGTGTTGGAAGGTGGGCCAGTTGGTTTTCGAAGCTGGCACATGTGGTTTTGGAAGCTGGGACACTTGTTGTTTGAGAGCTAAGACAATTGGTGTTTGGAAACTGGGACACTTGGTATTTGAGAGCTGGGTTTCTTGGTGTTTGAGAGCTGGGACAGTTGGTGTTTGGAAACTGGGACACTTGGTATTTAAGAGCGGGACACTTGGTGTTGGAGAGCTGGGACACTTGGTGTTTGGAAACTGGGACACTTTGTATTTGAGAGCTGGGACAGTTGGTGTTTGGAAACTGGGACACTTGGTATTTGAGAGCTGGGACAGTTGGTGTTTGGAAACTGGGACACTTGGTATTTGAGAGCTGGGACACCTGGTGTTTGGAAACTGGGACACATAGTATTTCAGAGCTTTGACAGTTGGTGATTCAGAGCTGGGACATTTGGTTTTGGAAGTTGGGACATTTGGTTTTAGAAGCTGGGACATGTGGTTTTGGAAGCTGGGACACTTGGTGTTTGAGAGCTGGGACACTGGGTTTTTGACAGCTGCTACATTTGGTTTTTGGCAGCTGGTACATTTTGCGTTTGTGAGCTGGTGCACTTGGCAATAGGAGCTGGGAGACATGTAGTTATGCGGTTGGTAAACTTCGTGTTTGGGACCAGGTACACTTGGTGTTTGGGACCTGGTACACAACGTGTTTGGGAGCCGGGACATTTGGTGTAAGAGAACTGGGAGTCTTGGTGTTTGGAAGCTGGGACATTTGGAGTTTAGATGCTGGGAAATTTGGTGTTTGGAAGCTAGGTCATTTGGTGTGTGGAAGCTGGGACACTTGGTGTTTGAGAGCCAGGACACTTGATGTTTGTAATCTGGGACACTAAGACTTTGAGCGCTGGGACACTTGGTGTTTGGAAGCTGGGAGACTTGGTGTTTGGGAGCTGGGACACTTGGTGTTTGAGACCTGGGATAGTTGGGGTTTGAGAGCTGGGACACTTGGTGTTTGAGAGGTTGGACACTTGACATTTGAGAGCTGGGACACTGAGTGTTTGGAAGCGGGCACGCGTTTTGTTTGAGAGCTGGTACATGTGGTATTTGGGAGCAGGGACACTTGGTGTTTGGAAGCTGGGACACTTGTTGCAAGGGTGCTGGAATACTTGGTGTTTGAGAGCCTGGACATTTGGTGTTTGGAAGCTGGGACACCTGGTGCAAGAGAGCTGGGACACTTGGTGTTTGAGAGCTGGGACATTTGGTGTTCGGAAGATTGGATATTTGGTGTTTGGAAGCTGGGACACTTGGTGTTTGGAGGCTGGGACACTTTAACTTGGAGAGCTGGCACACTTGGTATTTGGGAGCTGGGACACTTGGTGTTAGAGAGCTGGGACATTTGGTATTTGCAAGCTGGGACATTTGGTGTTTGGAAGCTGAGGCACTTCGTGTTTGGAAGCAGGGACACTTGCTGTTTGAGAGCTCGGATTCTTGGTGTTTGAGAGCTGGGACATCTGGTATTTGCAAGCTGGGACATTTAGTGTTTGGAAGCTAGGACATTTGGTGCTTGGAAGGTGGGACTCTTGTTTCGAAGCGGGGACAGTTGGTGTTGGAGAGCTGGGACACTTGGTGCTTGGAAACTGGGACACTTGGTATTTGAGAGCTGGGACACTTGGTGTTTGGAAACTGGGACACTTGGTATTTGAGAGCTGCGACCGTTGGTGTTTGAGAGCTGGCACATTTGGTTTTGGATGTTGGGGCGTTTGGTTTTGGAAGCTGGAATATGTGGTTTTGGAAGCTGGGACACTTGGTGTTTGAGATCTGGGACACCTGATGTTTGGAAGCTGGGACATTTGGTGTTTGGAAGCTGGGACATTTGGTGCTTGGAAGCAGGAACACCTGGTGTTTTGAGCGCTGGGACACTTGGTGTTTGGAAGCTGGGAGACTTGGTGTTTGCGAGCTGGGACACCTGGTGCTTGAGACCTGTAACAGTTGGTGTTTGAGAGTTGGGACACTTAGTGCTTGAGTGGTGGGAAACTTGGCGTTTGAGAGCTGGGAAATATAATGCTTGGAATCGGGGACACTTTTTGTTTGAGAGCTGGGACACTTGGTATTTGGGAGCTGGGACGTTTGGTCTTTGGAATCTTCGACACTTGGTGCAAGAGAGCTGGGACACTTGTTGTTTGTGAGCTGGGACACTTTGTGTTTGAGAGCTGGGACTCTTGGTACATGGAACCTGGGCCACTTCATCTTTCAGAGCTGGGACACTTGATGTTTGGAAGTAGGGACATTTGGTATTTGGAAGCTGGGACATTTGGTTTTTTGGGCTGGGAAACTTCGTGTTTGGAAGCTGGGACATTTGGCATTTGGAAGCTGGGACATATGGTATTTGGAAGCTGGGACATTTGGTGTTTGGGAGCTGGGCACTTGGTGTTTGGGAGCAGGGAAATTTGCTGTTTGGTGCTGGGACGCTTGGTGTTTGAGAGGAGGGACACTTGATTTTTGGGCACTCGGACACTTGGTGTTTTGGGCTGGGACACTTCGTGTTTGGAGCTGGGACATTTGGTGATCGGAAGTTCGGAGACTTGGTGTTTGAGAGCTTGGTTACTTGGTGTTTGTGAGCTGGGTCATTTGGTGTTTGGAAGGTGGGACATTTGGTGCTTGGAAGTTGGGACATTTGTTCCGAAGCTGGGACACTTGGCGTTGGAGAGCTGGGACACTTGGTGTTTGGAAACTGGGACACTTGGTGTTTGTGAGCTGGGACACTTTGTGTTTGAGAGCTGGGACACTTGGTGTTAGAGAACTGGAACATGTGGTAATTGCAAGCTGGGATATTTGTTTTTTGGAAGCTGAGGCACTTGTTTGGAAAATGGGACACCTGGTGTTTGAGAGCTGGGTTTCTTGGTGTTTGAGAGCTGTGACATATGGTATTTGCAAGCTGGGACATTTGGTGTTGGAAGGTGGGCCAGTTGGTTTTCGTAGCTGGCACATGTGGTTTTGGAAGCTGGCACACTTGTTTTTTGAGAGCTGAGACAATTGGTGCTTGGAAACTGGGACACTTGGTATTTGAGAGCTGGGTTTCTTGGTGCTTGAGAGCTGGGACAGTTGGTGTTTGGAAACTGGGACACTTGGTATTTAAGAGTGGGACACTTGGTGTTGGGGAGCTGGGACACTTGGTGTTTGGAAACTGGGACACTTGGTATTTGAGAGCTGGGACATTTGGTGTTTGGAAACTGGGACATTTGGTATTTGGAAGCTGGGACATTTGGTTTTTTGGGCTGGGAAACTTCGTGTTTGGAAGCTGGGACATTTGGCATTTTGAAGCTGGGACATATGGTATTTGGAAGCTGGGACATTTGGTGTTTGGGAGCTGGGCACTTGGTGTTTAGGAGCAGGGAAATTTGCTGTTTGGTGCTGGGACGCTTGGTGTTTGAGAGGAGGGACACTTGATTTTTGAGCACTCGCACACTTGGTTTTTTGGGCTGGGACACTTCGTGTTTGGAGCTGGGACATTTGGTGATCGGAAGTTGAGAGCTGGGTTTCTTGGTGTTTGAGAGCTGGGACATTTGGTATTTGCAAGCTGGGACATTTGGTTTTTGGAAGGTGGGCCAGTTGGTTTTTGGAAGCTGGGACACTTGTTGTTTGAGAGCTGAGACAATTGGTGTTTGGAAACTGGGACACTTGGTATGTGGGAGTGGATACACTTGGTGTTGGAGAGCTGGGACACTTGGTGTTTGGAAACTGGGACACATGGCATTTGAGAGCTGGGACACTTGGTGTTTGGAAACTGGGACACTTTGTATTTGAGAGCGGGACACTTGGTGTTGGAAAGCTGGGACACTTGGTGTTTGGAAATTGGGGCACTTGGTATTTGAGAGCAGGGACTGTTGG
The DNA here is from genome assembly GCA_026770705.1 of Isurus oxyrinchus. Taxonomy (NCBI): domain Eukaryota; kingdom Metazoa; phylum Chordata; class Chondrichthyes; order Lamniformes; family Lamnidae; genus Isurus; species Isurus oxyrinchus. The sequence continues at coordinate 1,906,493 of JANJGN010000066.1, forward strand.
TTTTTGGAAATTGGGACACTTGGTATTTGAGAGCTGGGACACTTGGTGTTTGGAAACTGGGACACTTGGTATTTCAGAGCTTTGGCAGTTGGTGATTCAGAGCTGGGACATTTGGTTTTGGACGTTGGGACATTTGGTTTTGGAAGCTGGGACATGTGGTTTTGGAAGCTGGGACACTTGGTGTTTGAGAGCTGGGACACTGGGTTTTTGACAGCTGCTACATTTGGTTTTTGGCAGCTGGTACATTTGCGTTTGTGAGCTGGTGCACTTGGCAATAGGAGCTGGGAGACATGTAGTTATGCGATCAGTAAACTTCGTGTTTGGGACCAGGTACACTTGGTGTTTGGGACCTGGTACACAACGTGTTTGGGAGCCGGGACATTTGGTGTAAGAGAACTGGGAGTCTTGGTGTTTGGAAGCTGGGACATTTGGAGTTTAGATGCTGGGAAATTTGGTGTTTGGAAGCTAGGTCATTTGGTGTGTGGAAGCTGGGACACTTGGTGTTTGAGAGCAGGGACACTTGATGTTTGTAATCTGGGACACTAAGGCTTTGAGCGCCGGGACACTTGTTGTTTGGAAGCTGGGAGACTTGGTTTTTTGGGAGCTGGGACACTTGGTGTTTGAACCCTGGAACAGTTGGTGTTTGAAAGCTGGGACACTTGGTGTTTGAGAGGTTGGACACTTGATATTTGAGAACTGTGAAACATAGTGTTTGGAAGCGGGGACACGTTTTGTTTGAGAGCTGGGACATGTGGTATTTGGGAGCAGGGACACTTGGTGTTTGGAAGCTGGGACACTTGTTGCAAGAGTGCTGGAATACTTGGTGTTTGAGAGCCGGGACATTTGGTGTTTGGAAGCTGGGACACCTGGTGCAAGAGAGCTGGGACACTTGGTGTTTGAGAGCTGGGACATTTGGTGTTCGGAAGATTGGATATTTGGTGTTTGGAAGCTGGAACACTTGGTGTTTGGAAGCTGGGACACTTTAACTTGGAGAGCTGGAACACTTGGTGTTTGGGAGCTGGGACACTTGGTGTTAGAGAGCTGGGACATTTGGTATTTGCAAGCCTGGACATTTGGTGTTTGGAAGCTGAGGCACTTGGTGTTTGGAAGCAGGGACACTTGCTGTTTGAGAGCGCGGACTCTTGGTGTTTGAGAGCTGGGACATCTGGTATTTGCAAGCTGGGACATTTAGTGTTTGGAAGCTTGGACATTTGGTGCTTGGAAGGTGGGACTCTTGTTTCGAAGCGGGGACTCTTGGTGTTGGAGAGCTGGGACACTTGGTGCTTGGAAACTGGGACACTTGGTATTTGAGAGCTGGGACACTTGGTGTTTGGATAATGGGACACTTGGTATTTGGGAGCGGGACACTTGGTGTTGTAGAGCTGGGACATTGGTGTTTGGAAACTGGGACACTTGGTATTTGAGAGCTGTGACAGTTGGTGTTTGAGAGCTGGGACATTTGGTTTTGGATGTTGGTGTTTGGAAGCTGGGACGCTTGGTGTTTGAGATCTGGGACACCTGATGTTTGGAAGCTGGGACATTTGGTGTTTGGAAGCTGGGACATTTGGTGCTTGGAAGCAGGAACACCTGGTGTTTTGAGCGCTGGGACACTTGGTGTTTGGAAGCTGGGAGAGTTGGTGTTTGCGAGCTGGGACACTTGGTGCTTGAGACCTGTAACAGTCGATGTTTGATACTTGGGACACTTAGTGCTTGAGAGGTGGGAAATTTGGCGTTTGAGAGCTGGGAAATATACTGTTTGGAATCGGGGACTCTTTTTTTGAGAGCTGGGACACTTGGTATTTGGGAGCTGGGACGTTTGGTCTTTGGAAGCTTCGACACTTGGTGCCATAGAGCTGGGACACTTGGTGTTTGTGAGCTGGGACACTTTGTGTTTGTGAACTGGGACTCTTGGTATTTGGAAGCTGGGACATCTGGTATTTGAAAGCTGGGACAAATGGTATTTGGAAGCTGGGACATTTGGTGTCTGGGAGCTGGGACACTTGGTGCTTGGGAGCAGGAAAATTTGCTGTTTGGTGCTGGGACACTTGCTGTTTGAGAGGAGGGACACTTGTTTTTTGGGTGCTCGGACACTTGGTTTTTTGGGCTGGGATACTTCATGTTTGGAGCTGGGACATTTGGTGATTGGAAGTTGGGAGATTTGGTGTTTGGATGCTGGCCCACTTAGTCTTTCAGTGCTGGGACATTTGGTGTTTGGAAGCTGGGATACTTGGTTATGGTGAGCCGCGACACTTGTGTTTGGGAGCCGGGACACTTCATTTTTGGAAGCTGGGACACTTGATGTTTGAGAGCTGAGGCACGTGCTGTTTGGAAGCTGGGACATTTGGTGTTTGTAAGCTGAGGCACTTGGTGTTTGGAAGCTGGGACACTTGGTGTTTGAGAGCTTGGTTACTTGGTGTTTGAGAGCTGGGACATTTGGTGTTTGGAAGGTGGGACATTTGGTGCTTGGAAGTTGGGACATTTGTTTCGAAGCTGGGACACTTGGTGTTGGAGAGCTGGGACAGTTGATGTTTGAGTGCTGGGACAATTGGTTTTGGAAGCTGGGACGTTTGGTTTTGGAAGCTGTGATATGTGGTTTTGGAAGCTGTGGCACTTGGTGTTTGAGCGCTGGGACACTGGGTTTTTGACAGCTGCTACATTGGATTTTGGCAGCTGCTACATTTTGCGTTTGTGAGCTGGTGCACTTGGCAATAGGAGTTGGGAAACATGTAGTTTTGCCGGCGGCAAACTTCGTTTTTGGGACCAGGTACACTTGGTGTTTGGGACCTGGTACACATGGTGTTAGGGAGCCGGGACATTTGGTGTAAGAGAGCTGGCAGGCTTGATGTTTCAGAGCTGGGATATTTGGAGTTTAGAAGCTGGGAAATTTGGTGTTTGGAAGCTAGGATATTTGGAGTTTGGAAGCTGGGACTCTTGGTGTTTGAGAGCCGGGACACGAGTTGTTTGGGAGCCGCGACACTTCATACTTGGAAGCTGGGACATTTGGTGTTTGAGAGGTGGGACAATTGTTTTTTTTAAGATTGGACATTTGGTGTTTGGAAGCTGCGACACTTGGTGTTTGGAAGCTGGGACACTTCTTCTTGGAGAGCTGGGACACTTGGTGTTTGGGAGCTGGGACACTTGGTGTTAGAGAGCTGGGACATTTGGTGTTTGGTAGCTGAGGCACTTGGTGTTTGGAAGCAGGAACTCTTGGTGTTTGAGAGCTCGGACTCTTGGTGTTTGAGAGGCGGGACATTTGGTATTTGTAAGCTGGGATATTTGGTGTTTGGGAGCTGGGACATCTGGTGCTTGGAAGGTGGGACAGTTGGTTCGAAGCTGGGGCACTTGGTGTTGAAGAGCTGGGACACTTGGTGTTTGGAAACTGGGACACTTGGTATTTGAGAGCTGTGACAGTTGGTGTTTGAGAGCTGGGACATTTGGTTTTCGAAGCTGGGACATGTGGTTTTGGAAGCTGGGACACTTGGTGTTTGAGTGCTGGGACACTGGGTTTTTGACAGCTGCTACATTTGGATTTTGGCTAGTGGTACATTTTCCGTTTGTGATCTCTGTGCATTTGGCAATAGGAGGTGGGAAACATGTAGTTATGCGGTCGGCAAACTTCGTGTTTGGGACCAGGTACACTTGCTGTTTGGGACCTGGTACACAAGGTGTTTGGGAGCCGGGACATTTAGTGTAAGAGAACTGGGAGACTTGGTGTTTTGAAGCTGGGACATTTCGAGTTTATAAGTTGGGAAATTTGGTGTTTGGAAGCTAGGACATTTGGTGTTTGGAAGCTGGGACACTTGGTGTTTGAGACCTTTAACAGTCAGTGTTTGAGTGCAGGGACACTTGGTGCTTGAGAGGTGGGACACGGCGTTTGAGAACTGGGTAATATAGTGGTTGGAATCGGGGACACTTTTTGTTTGAGTGCTGGGACACTTGGTATTTTGGAGCTGGGACACTTTGTGTTTGAGAGCTGGAACTCTTGGTATTTGGAAGCTGGGCCACTTCGTCTTTCAGAGCTGGGACACTTGATGTTTGGAAGCAGGGACATTTGGTATTTGGAAGCTGGGACATTTGGTGTTTGAGAGCTGGGACACTTGGTGTTTGGGAGCAGGGACATTTGCTGTTTGGTGCTGGGACACTTGGTGTTTGAGAGCTGGGACACTTGGTTTTTGGGAGCTGGGACACTTGGTTTTTTGTTCTGCGAAACTGGGACATTTCGGGTTTGGAAGCTGGGAGACTTGGTGTTTGGAAGCTGGGCCACTTAGTCTTTCAGTGCTGGGACATTTGGTGTTTGGAAGCTGGGATACCTGGTTATTGAGAGCCGGGACACTTGGTGTTTGGGAGCAGGGACACTTCATTTTTGGAAGCAGGGAGACCTGAAGTTTGAGAGCTGAGGCACGTGGTGTTTGGAATCTGGGACACTTGGTGTTTGGAAGCTGGGACACTCGGTGTTTGGATGCTGGGACACTTGGTGTTTGAGAGCTGTGTTTCTTGGTGTTTGAGAGCTGGGACATTTGCTATTTGCAAGTTGGGACATTTGGTGTTTGGAAGGTGGGACATTTGGTGCTTGGAAGTTGGGACACTTGCTTCGAAGCAAGGACACTTGTTGTTTGAGAGCAGGGACACTTGTTGTTTGGAAACTGGGACACTTGCTATTTGAGAGCGGGACACTTGGTGTTGGAGAGCTGGGACACATGGTGTTTGGAAACTGGGACACTTGGTATTTGAGAGCTGGGGCAGTTGGTGTTGGAGAGATGGGACATTTGGTTTTGGAAGCTGGGACATTTGGTTATGGAAGCTGGGACATGTGGTTTTGGAAACTGGGGCACTTGGTGTTTGAGAGCTGGGATACTGGGTTTTTGACAGCTGCTACATTTGGTTTTTGGCCGCTGGTACATTTTGCGTTTGTAAGCTGGTGCACTTGGCAATAGGAGCTGGGAATCATGTAGTTTTTCGGTCGGCAAACTTCGTCTTTGGGAACGGGTACAGTTGGTGTTTGGGACCTGGTACTCATGGTGTTTGGAAGCCGGGACATTTGGTGTAAGAGAGCTGGCAGACTTGGTGTTTCTGAGTTGGGGCATTTGCAGTTTAGAAGCTGGGAAATTTGGTGTTTGGAAGCTAGGACATTTGGTGTTTGGAAGCTGGGACTCTTGGTGTTTCAGAGCTGGGACATTTGGTGTTTGGGAGCCGCGACACTTCATGCTTGGAAGCTGGGACACTTGTTGTTTGAGAGCCGGGACACTTGGTGTTTGGAAGCTGGGACACTTGGTGTTTGAGAGCTGGGACACTTGGTGTTTGGAAGCTGGGACACTGGGTTTTTGACAGCTGCTACATTTGGTTTTTGGCAGCTGGTACATTTTGCCTTTGTGAGCTGGTGCACTTGGCAATAGAAGCTGGGAATCATGTGCTTTTGCGGTCGGCTAACATCGTGTTAGGGACCAGGTACTCTTGCTGTTTGGCACCTGGTGCACAAGGTGTTTGGGAGCCGGGACATTTGGTGTAAGAGAACTGGGAGACTTGGTGTTTGGAAGCTGGGACATTTGGAGTATAGAAGCTGGGAAATTTGATGTTTGGAAGCTAGGTCATTTGGTGTTTGGAAGCTGGGACACTTGGGGTTTGAGAGCCGGGCCACTTAATGTTTGTAAGCTGGGACACTTGTTGATTGTGAGCGGGGAAGCTTAGTGTTTGGAAGCTGGGACATTTGGTGTTTGGAAGCTGGGACGCTTGGTGTTTGAGATCCGGGACACCTGATGTTTGGAAGCTGGGACATTTGGTGTTTGGAAACTGGGACACTTGTTGTTTGAGAGCAGGGACACATGGTGATTGGAAACTGGGACACTTGGTATTTGAGAACGGGACACTTGGTATTGGACAGCTGGGACACTTGGTGTTTGGAAACTGGGACACTTGGTATTTGAGAGCTTTGACAGTTGGTGATTGAGAGCTGGGACATTTGGTTTTGGAAGTTGGGACATTTGGGTTTGGAAGCTGGGACATGTGCTTTTGGAAGCTGGGACACTTGGTGTTTGAGAGCTGGGACACTGGGTTTTTGACAGCTGCTACATTTGGTTTTTGGCAGCTGGTACATGTTGCGTTTGTGAGCTAGTACACTTGGCAATAGAAGCTGGGAAACATGTAGTTTTGTGGTCAGCAAACTTCGTGTTTGGGACCAGGTGCACTTGGTGTTTGGGACCTGGTACACATGGTGTTTCCGAGCCAGGACATTTGGTGTAAGAGAGCTGGCAGACTTGGTGTTTCAGAGCTGGGGCATTTGGAGTTTGGAAGCTGGGAAATTTGATTTTTGGAAGCTAGGACATTTGGTGTTTGGAAGCTGGGACACTTGGTGTTTCAGAGCCGGGACATTTGATATTTGTAAGCAGAGACACTTGTAGTTTGAGAGCAGGGACACTTGGTGTTTGGAAGCTGGGACATTTGGTGTTTGGAAGGAGGGACTCTTGGTGTTTGAGAGGCGGGACACTTGATGTTTGGATGCTGGGACATTTGGTGCTTGGAAGCGGGGACATTGGTGCTTGGATGCTGGGACACATGGTGTTTTGAAGCTGCGACACTAAGTCTTTGAGCCCTGGAACACTTGGTGTTTGGAAGCTGTGAGACCTGGTGTTTGGGCGCTGAGACACTTGGTGTTTGAGGCCTGGAACAGTTGGTGTTTGAGAGCTGGGACACTTGCTGTTTGAGAGCTGGGACACTTGGTGTTTGAGAGCTGGGAAACATACTGTTTGGAAGCGGGGACACTTTTAGTTTGAGACCCGGGACACTTGGAATTTTGGAGCTGGGACAGTTGGTCGTTGGAAACTGGGACACTTGGTGCTAGACAGCTGGGACTGTTGGTGTTTGAGATCCGGGACATTTGGTGTTTGGAAGCTGGGACACGTGGCGCAAGAGAGATGGAACACTTGGTGTTTGAGAGCTGGGACATTTGATGTTTGGAAGCTTGGACATTTGGTGTTTGGAAGCTGAGACACTTGGTGTTTGGACGCTGGAACATTTGGTGTTTGAGAGCTGGGACAGTTGGTGTTTGAGAGCTGGGACATGTGTTTTTGGAAGCTGGGACACTTGGTGTTTGAGAGCTGGGACACTGGGTTTTTGACAGCTGCTACATTTGGTTTTTGGCAGCTGGTACATGTTGCGTTTGTGAGCTAGTACACTTGGCAATAGAAGCTGGAAAACATGTAGTTTTGTGGTCAGCAAACTTCGTGTTTGGGACCAGGTACACTTGGTGTTTGAGACCTGGTACACATGGTGTTTCCGAGCCGGGAAATTTGGTGTAAGAGAGCTGGCAGACTTGGTGTTTCAGAGCTGGGGCATTTGGAGTTTGGAAGCTGGGAAATTTGGTTTTTGGAAGCTAGGACATTTGGTGTTTGGAAGCTGGGACACTTGGTGTTTGAGAGCTGGGAAACATACTGTTTGGAAGCGGGGACACTTTTAGTTTGAGACCCGGGACACTTGGAATTTTGGAGCTGGGACAGTTGGTCGTTGGAAACTGGGACACTTGGTGCTAGACAGCTGGGACTGTTGGTGTTTGAGAGCCGGGACATTTGGTGTTTGGAAGCTGGGACACGTGGCGCAAGAGAGATGGAACACTTGGTGTTTGAGAGCTGGGACATTTGGTGTTTGAGAGCTGGGACATTTGGTGTTTGGAAGCTTGGACATTTGGTGTTTGGAAGCTGAGACACTTGGTGTTTGGACGCTGGAACTCTTGGTGTTTGAGAGCTGGGACACTTGGTGTTTGAGAGCTGGGAAACATACTGTTTGGAAGCGGGGACACTTTTAGTTTGAGACCCGGGACACTTGGAATTTTGGAGCTGGGACAGTTGGTCGTTGGAAACTGGGACACTTGGTGCTAGACAGCTGGGACTGTTGGTGTTTGAGAGCCGGGACATTTGGTGTTTGGAAGCTGAGACACGTGGCGCAAGAGAAATGGAACACTTGGTGTTTGAGAGCTGGGACATTTGGTGTTTGTAAGCTTGGACATTTGGTGTTTGGAAGCTGAGACACTTGGTGTTTGGACGCTGGAACACTTGGTGTTTGAGAGCTGGGACAGTTGGTGTTTGAGAGCTGGGACATGTGTTTTTGGAAGCTGGGACACTTGGTGTTTGAGAGCTGGGACACTGGGCTTTTGACAGCTGCTACATTTGGTTTTTGGCAGCTGGTACATGTTGCGTTTGTGAGCTAGTACACTTGGCAATAGAAGCTGGGAAACATGTAGTTTTGTGGTCAGCAAACTTCGTGTTTGGGACCAGGTACACTTGGTGTTTGAGACCTGGTTCACATGGTGTTTCCGAGCCGGGACATTTGGTGTAAGAGAACTGAGAGACTTGGTGTTTCAGAGCTGGGGCATTTGGAGTTTGGAAGCTGGGAAATTTGGTTTTTGGAAGCTAGGACATTTGGTGTTTGGAAGCTGGGACACTTGGTGTTTCAGAGCTGGGACACTTGATGTTTGTAAGCAGAGACACTTGTTGTTTGAGAGCAGGGACACCTGGTGTTTGGAAGCTGGGACATTTGGTGTTTGGAAGGAGGGACATTTGGTGCTAAGAAGCTGGGACACATGGTGTTTTGAAGCTGCGACACTAAGTCTTTGAGCGCTGGAACACTTGGTGTTTGGAAGGTGTGAGACCTGGTGTTTGGGCGCTGAGACACTTGGTGTTTGAGGCCTCGAACAGTTGGTGTTTGAGAGCTGGGACACTTGGTGTTTGAGAGCTGGGACACTTGGTGTTTGAGAGCTCGGACACTTGGTGTTTGGGAGCCGCGACACTTCATACTTGGAAGCTGGGACAATTGTTATTTCAGAGTCGGAACTGTTGGTGTTTGGAAGCTGGGACTGTTGGTGTTTGAGAGCTGGGAAACTTGGTGTTTGGATTCTGGGACACTTGGTATTTGCAAGCTGGGATATTTGGTGTTTGGACGCTGGGACATTTGATGCTTGGAAGGTGGGACACTTGTTTCGAAGCTGGGACACTTGATGTTGGAGAGCTGGGACACTTGGTGTTTGGAAACTGGGACACTTGTTTGAGAGCTTGGACACTTGGTGTTTGGAAACTGGGACACTTGGTATTTGAGAGCGGGACACTTGGTGTTGGAGAGCTGGGAGACTGGGTGTTGGGAAACTGGGACACTTGGTATTTGAGAGCTGGGACTGTTGGTGTTTGGAAGCTGGGACTGTTGGTGTTTGAGAGCTGGGAAACTTTGTGTTTGGATGCTGGGACACTTGGTTTTAGACAGCTGGGACATTTGGTATTTGCAAGCTGGGATATCTGGTGTTTTGACGCTGGGACATTTGATGCTTGGAAGGTGGGACACTTGTATCGAAGCTGGGACACTTGGTGTTTGGAAACTGGGACACTTGTTTGAGAGCTTGGACACTTGGTGTTTGGAAACTGGGACACTTGGTATTTGAGAGCGGGACACTTGGTGTTGGAGAGCTGGGAGACTTGGTGTTTGGAAACTGGGACACTTGGTATTTGAGAGCTGGGACATTTGGTGCTTGAACCCTGGAACATTTGGTTTTGGAAGCTGGGACGTGTGGTTTTGGAAGCAGGGAAACTTGGTGTTTGAGAGCAGGGACATTGGGTTTTTGACAGCTGCTACATTTGTTCTTAGGCATTTGGTACAATTTGCATTTGTGAGCTGATGCACTTGGCAATAGGAGCTGGGAAACATGTAGCTTTGCGGTGGGCAAACTTCGTGTTTGGGACCAGGTACACTTCGTGTTTGGGACCTGGTCCACATGGTGTTTGGGAGCTTGGACATTTGGTGCTAGGATGCTGGGACACATGGTGTTTTGAAGCTGCGACACTAAGTCTTTGAGCGCTGGAACACTTGGTGTTTGGAAGGTGTGAGACCTGGTGTTTGGGCGCTGAGACACTTGGTGTTTGAGGCCTGGAACAGTTGGTGTTTGAGAGCTGGGACACTTGGTGTTTGAGAGCTGGGACACTTGGTGTTTGAGAGCTGGGAAACATACTGTTTGGAAGCGTGGACACTTTTAGTTTGAGACCCGGGACACTTGGAATTTTGGAGCTGGGACAGTGGGTGGTTGGAAACTGGGACACTTGGTGCTAGACAGCTGGGACTGTTGGTGTTTGAGAGCCGGGACACTTGGTGTTTGAGAGCTGTGACTCTTGGTTTTGGAAGCTGGGACATTTGGTTTTGGAAGCTGGGACATTTGGTTTTGGAAGCTGGGACGTGTGGTTTTGGAAGCTGGGACACCTGGTGTTTGAGAGCTGGGACATTGGGTTTTTGACAGCTGCTCATTTGGGTTTTGACAGCTGGTACATTTTGCGTGTGCACTTGGCAATAGGAGCTGGGAAACAAGTCATTTTGCCGTCGGCAAACTTCGTGTTTGGGACCAGGTACACATGGCGTTTAGGACCTGGTACACATGGTGTTTGGGAGCCGGGACATTTGGTGTAAGAGTGCTGGCAGACTTGGTGTTTCAGAGCTGGGACATTTGGTGTTTAGAAGCCGGGAAATGTGGTGTTTGGAAGCTAGGACATTTGCTGTTTGGAAGCTGGGACACTTGGTGTTTGAGAGCCGGGACACTTGGTGTTTGGGAGCCACGACACTTCTTGCTTGGAAACTGGGACACTTGTTGTTTGAGAGCCGGGACACTTGGTGTTTGGAAGTTGGGACACTTGGTGTTTGAGAGCTGGGACACTTGGTGTTTGGAAGCTGGGACCTTTGGTTTTGGACAGCTGGGACATTTGGTATTTGCAATCTGGGACATTTGGTGTTTGCAAGCTGAGGCACTTGGTGTTTCGAAGCTGGGACACTTGGTGTTTGAGAGCTGGGACATTTGGTATTTGCAAGCTGGGACATTTGGTGTTTGGAAGCTGGGACATTTGGTGCATGGAAGGTGGGACACTTCGTTCGAAGCTGGGACACTTGTTGTTGGAGAGCTGGGATACTTGTTGTTTGGAAATTGGGACACATTGTTTGAGAGCTCGGACACTTGGTGTTTGGAAACTGGGACACGTGGTACTTGAGAGCGGGACACTTGGTGTTAGAGGGCTGGGACACTTGGTGTTTGGAAACTGGGACATTTGGTGTTTGGAAGCTGGGACATCTGGTGCTTGGAAACTGGGACACATGATGTTTTGAAGCTGGGACACTAAGTCTTTGAGCGCTGGGACACTTGGTGTTTGAAAGCTGGGAGACTTGGTTTTTGGGTTCTGGGACACTTGGTGTTTGAGACCTGGAACTGTCAGTGTTTGAGAGCAGGGACTCTTGGTATTTGAGAGGTGGGACACTTGGCGTTTTAGAGCTGGGAAACAAAGTGTTTGGAATCGGGGACACTTTTTGTTTGAGAGCTGGGTCACTTGGTATTTGGGAGCTGGGACACTTGGTGTTTTATGAGCTGGGACACTTGGTGTTTGAGAGCTGTGAATCTTGGTGTTTGAGAGCAGAGACATTTGGTATGTTAAAGCTGGTATATTTGGTGTTTGGAAGCAGGGACATTTGATGCTTGGAAGGTGGGACACTTGTTTCGAAACTGGGACACTTGGTGTTGGAGAGCTGGGACACTTGGTGTTTGGAAACTGGGACACTTGTTGTTTGAGAGCTCGGACACTTGGTGTTTGGAAACTGGGACACTTGGTATTTGAGAGCGGGATCCTTGGTGTTGGAGAGCTGGGACACTTGGTGTTTGGAAATTGGGACACTTGGTATTTGAGAGGTGGGACATTTGGCGTTTGAGAGCTGGGAAACAAAGTGTTTGGAATCGGGGACACTTTTTGTTTGAGAGCTGGGACACTTGGTATTTGGGAGCTGGGACAGTTGGTGTTTGGAAGCTGGGACACTTGGTGCAAGAGAGCTGGGACACTTGCTGTTTGTGAGCTGGGACTCATGATATTTGGAAGCTGGGCCACTTCGTATTTCAGAGCTGGGGCACTTGATGTTAGGAAGCTGGGAGATTTGGTATTTTGAAGCTGGGACATTTGGTGTTTGAGTGCTTGGACACTTGGTGTTTGGGAGCAGGGACATTTGCTGTTTGGTGCTGGGAAACTTGGTGTTTGAGAGGTGGGACACTTGGTTTTTGTGCGCTGGGACACTTGGTTTTTTGGGCTGGGACACTTGGTGTTAAGAAGCTGGGACATTTGGTGTTTGGAAGCTGGGACACTTGCTGTTTCGAAGCTGGGCCACTTAGTCCTTCAGAGCTGTGACATTTGGTGTTTGGAAGCTGGGATACTTAGTTATTGAGCACAGGGATACTTGGTGTTTGGGAGCCGGGACACTTCATTTTTGAGAGCTGAGACTCGTGGTGTTTGGAAGCTGGGATACATAGTGTTTGCAAGCTGGGACACTTGGTGTTAGAGAGCTGGGACATGTGGTATTTGCAAGCTGGGACATTTGGTGTTTGAGAGCTGGGTTTCTTGGTGTTTGAGAGCTGGGACATTTGGCATTTGCAAGCTGAGGCACTTGGTGTTTGGAACCTGGGACTCTTGGTGTTTGAGAGCTGGGTTTCTTGGTGTTTGAGAGCTGGGCCATTTGGCATTTGCAAGCTGGGACAAATGGTGTTTGGAAGCTGGGACACTTGGTGCAAGAGAGCTGGAACACTTGGTGTTTGTGAGCTGGGAAACTTGGTGTTTGAGAGCTGTGACTCTTGGTGTTTGAGAGCAGAGACATCTGGTATGTTAAAGCTGGATATTTGGTGTTTGGAAGCTGGGACATTTGATGCTTGGAAGGTGGGACACTTGTTTCAAAGCTGGGACACTTGGTGTTGGAGAACTGGGCAACGTGGTGTTTGGAAACTGAGACACTTGTTGTTTGAGAGCTCGGACACTTGGTGTTTGGAAACTGGGACACATGGTATTTGAGAGGTGGGACACTTGGCGTTTGAGAGCAGTGAAACAAAATGTTTCGAATCGGGGACACTTTTTGTTTGAGAGCTAGGACACTTGGTATTTGGGAGGTGGGACAGTTGGTGTTTGGAAGCTGGGACACTTGGTGCAAGAGAGCTGGGACACTTGCTCTTTGTGAGCTGGGACTCTTGATATTTGGAAGCTGGGCCACTTCGTATTTCAGAGCTGGGACACTTGATGTTAGTAAGCAGGGACATTTAGTATTTTGAAGCTGGGAAATTTGGTGTTTGAGAGCTTGGACACTTGGTGTTTGGGAACAGGGACATTTGCTGTTTTGTGCTGGGACACTTGGTGTTTGAGAGGTGGGACACTTGGTTTTTGGGCGCTGGGACACTTGGTTTTTTGGGCTGGGACGCTTGGTGTTTGGAAGCTGGGACATTTGGTGTTTGGAAGCTGGGACACTTGGTGTTTGGAAGCTGGGACACTTAGTCTTTCAGAGCTGGGACATTTGGTGTTTGGAAGCTGGGACACTTGGTGCAAGAGAGCTGGGACACTTGCTGTTTGTGAGCTGGGACTCATGATATTTGGAAGCTGGGCCACTTCGTATTTCAGAGCTGGGGCACTTGATGTTAGGAAGCTGGGAGATTTGGTATTTTGAAGCTGGGACATTTGGTGTTTGAGTGCTTGGACACTTGGTGTTTGGGAGCAGGGACATTTGCTGTTTGGTGCTGGGAAACTTGGTGTTTGAGAGGTGGGACACTTGGTTTTTGTGCGCTGGGACACTTGGTTTTTTGGGCTGGGACACTTGGTGTTAAGAAGCTGGGACATTTGGTGTTTGGAAGCTGGGACACTTGCTGTTTCGAAGCTGGGCCACTTAGTCCTTCAGAGCTGTGACATTTGGTGTTTGGAAGCTGGGATACTTAGTTATTGAGCACAGGGATACTTGGTGTTTGGGAGCCGGGACACTTCATTTTTGAGAGCTGAGACTCGTGGTGTTTGGAAGCTGGGATACATAGTGTTTGCAAGCTGGGACACTTGGTGTTAGAGAGCTGGGACATGTGGTATTTGCAAGCTGGGACATTTGGTGTTTGAGAGCTGGGTTTCTTGGTGTTTGAGAGCTGGGACATTTGGCATTTGCAAGCTGAGGCACTTGGTGTTTGGAACCTGGGACTCTTGGTGTTTGAGAGCTGGGTTTCTTGGTGTTTGAGAGCTGGGCCATTTGGCATTTGCAAGCTGGGACAAATGGTGTTTGGAAGCTGGGACACTTGGTGCAAGAGAGCTGGAACACTTGGTGTTTGTGAGCTGGGAAACTTGGTGTTTGAGAGCTGTGACTCTTGGTGTTTGAGAGCAGAGACATCTGGTATGTTAAAGCTGGATATTTGGTGTTTGGAAGCTGGGACATTTGATGCTTGGAAGGTGGGACACTTGTTTCAAAGCTGGGACACTTGGTGTTGGAGAACTGGGCAACGTGGTGTTTGGAAACTGAGACACTTGTTGTTTGAGAGCTCGGACACTTGGTGTTTGGAAACTGGGACACATGGTATTTGAGAGGTGGGACACTTGGCGTTTGAGAGCAGTGAAACAAAATGTTTCGAATCGGGGACACTTTTTGTTTGAGAGCTAGGACACTTGGTATTTGGGAGGTGGGACAGTTGGTGTTTGGAAGCTGGGACACTTGGTGCAAGAGAGCTGGGACACTTGCTCTTTGTGAGCTGGGACTCTTGATATTTGGAAGCTGGGCCACTTCGTATTTCAGAGCTGGGACACTTGATGTTAGTAAGCAGGGACATTTAGTATTTTGAAGCTGGGAAATTTGGTGTTTGAGAGCTTGGACACTTGGTGTTTGGGAACAGGGACATTTGCTGTTTTGTGCTGGGACACTTGGTGTTTGAGAGGTGGGACACTTGGTTTTTGGGCGCTGGGACACTTGGTTTTTTGGGCTGGGACGCTTGGTGTTTGGAAGCTGGGACATTTGGTGTTTGGAAGCTGGGACACTTGGTGTTTGGAAGCTGGGACACTTAGTCTTTCAGAGCTGGGACATTTGGTGTTTCGAAGCTGGGATACTTGGTTATTGAGAACAGGGACACTTGGTGTTTGGGAGCCGGGACACTTCATTTTTGGAGGCTGGGACACTTGATGTTTGAGAGCCGAGACACGTGGTGTTAGGAAGCTGGGATACTTAGTGTTTGGAAGCTGGGACACTTGGTGTTTGAGAACTGGGAATGTGGTATTTGCAAGCTGGGACATTTGGTGTTTGGAAGCTGAGGCACTTGGTGTTTGGAAGCAGGGACACTTGCTGTTTGAGAGCTGGGTTTCTTGGTGTTTGAGAGCTGGGACATCTGGTATTTGCAATCTGTGACAAATGGTGTTTGGAAGCTGGGACATTTGGTGCTTGTAAGTTGGGACACTTGTTTCGAAGTAGGGACACTTGGTGTTGGAGAGCTGGGACACTTGGTGTTTGGAAACTGGGACACTTGGTATTTGAGAGCTGGGACAGTTGGTGTTTGGAAACTGGGACACTTGGTATTTTAGAGCTGGGACACTTGGTGTTTGGAAACTGGGACACTTGGTATTTGAGAGCTTTGACAGTTGGTGATTGAGAGCTGGGACATTTGGTTTTGGAAGTTGGGACATTTGGTTTTGGAAGCTGGGACATGTCGTTTTGGAAGCTGGGACACTTGGTGCTTGAGAGCTGGGACACTGGGTTTTTGACAGCTGCTACATTTGGTTTTTGGCAGCTGGTACATTTTGCATTTGTGACCTCGTGCACTTGGTAATAGGAGCTGGGAAACATGTAGTTTTGCCGTCGGCAAACTTCGAATTCGCGGCCAGGTACACTTGGAGTTTGGGACATGGTACACATGGTGTTTGGGAGCCTGGACATTTGGTGTAAGAGAGCTGGCTGACTTGGTGTTTCAGAGCTGGGACATTTGGAGTTAAGAAGCTAGGAATTTTGGTGTTTGGAAGCTAGGACATTTGTTGTTTGGAACCTAGGACACTTGGTGTTTGAGACCCGGGACACGTGATGTTTGTAAGCTGGGACACTTGTTGTTTGAGAGCTGTTTCACTTGGAGTTTCGAAGCTGGGACACCTGGTGTTTGAGTGCCGGGGCACTTGATGTTTGGAAACTGGGACATTTGGTCTTTGTATGCTGGGACTTTTGTTGCTTGGAAGCTGGGACACATGGTGTTTTGAAGCTGGGACACGAAGTCTTTGTGCGCTGGGACACTTGGTGTTTGGAATTTGGGAGACTTTGTGTTTGGCAGCTCGGACACTTGTTGTTTGAGACCTGGAACAGTCGGTGATTGGAAGCTTGGACACCTGGTGCTAGAGAGCTGGGACACTTGGTATATGAGAGCTGGCATTTTTGGTGTTTGGAGGCTAGGACATTTGGTGTTTGGAAGCTGGGACTCTTGGTCTTTGGAAGCTGGGACACTTGGTGTTTGAGCGCTGCGACATTTGGTGTTTGGAAGCTGGGACATTTGGTGTTTGGAAGCTGGGACACTGAGTGTTTGGAAGCTGCGAAACTTGGTGTTTGCCGGCCGGGACCCTTCGTCTTTGGAGCTGGGACACTTGGTGCTTGAGAGCTGGCACACCTGGTATTTGAGAGCTGGCACATTTGGTGTTTGGAAACTTGGACATTTGGTGTTTGGAAGCTGGGACACTTGAAGTTTGGAAGCTGGGACTCTTTATCTTGGAGAGATGGGACACTTGGTGTTTGGGAGCAGGGACACTTGGTCTTTGAGCGCTGTGGCATTTGGTGTTTGGAAGCTGGGACATTTGGTGTTTGGAAGCTGGGACACATAGTGTTTGGAAGCTGGGACACTTGGTGTTTGGGAGCTGGGACACTTGGTGTTTGAGAGGTGGGACTCTTTGTGTTTGAGAGCTGGAACTTTTGGTGTTTGAGAGCTGGCACTCTTGGTGTTTGAGAGCTGGGACATTCGGTATTTGCAAGCTGGGACATTTGGTCTTTGGAATCTGGCACATTTGGTGTTTGGAAGCTGGGACAGTTGGTGTTTCTGTGCCGGGACACTTGGTGTTTGGGAGCCGCGATACTTCATGCTTAGAATCTGGACAGATGTTGTTTGAGAGTTGGGACTCTTGGTGTTTGGAAGCTGGGACATTTGGTGTTTGAGAGCTGGAACACTTGGTGTTTGGGAGCCGCGACACTTCATGCTTAGAAGCTGGGACAGTTGTTGTTTGAGAGCCGGGACTCTTGGTGTTTGGAAGCTGGGACACTTGGTGTTTGAGAGCTGGAACACGTGCTGTTTGGAAGCTGGGACACTTGGTTTTAGTCAGCTGGGACATTTGGTATTTGCAAGCTGGGACATTTGGTGTTTGGAAGCTGAGGCACTTGGTGTTTGGAAGCAGGGACACTTGGTGTTTGAGAGCTCGGACTCTTGGTGTTTGAGAGCTTGGACATCTGGTATTTGCAAGCTGGGACATTTAGTGTTTGGAAGCTAGGACATTTGGTGTTTTAGAGCTGGGATTCCTTGTGTTTGAGAGCTGGGACATTTGGTATTTGCAAGCTGGAACATTTGGTGTTTGGAAGCTGCGACATTTGGTGCTTGGAAGGTGGGACACTTGTTTCGAAGCTGGGACACTTGGTATTGGAGAGTTGGGACAGTTGGTGTTTGGAAACAGGGATACGGTATTTGAGAGCGGGACAGTTGGTGTTGGAGAGCTGGCACACTTGGTGTTTGGAAACTGGGACACATGGTATTTGAGAGCTGGGATAGTTGGTGTTTGAGAGCTGGGACATTTGGTTTTGGAAGCTGCGACATTTGGTTTTGGAAGCTGGGACATTTGGTTTTGGAAGCTGGGACCCTTGGTGTTTGAGAGCTGGGACAGTGGGTTTTGACAGCTGCTACATTTGGTTTTTGGCAGCTGGTACATTTTGTGTTTGTGAGCAGGTGCACTTGGCAATAGGAGCTGGGAATCATGTAGTTTTGCGGTCGGCAATCTTCGTGTTTGGGTCCAGGTACACTTGGTGTTTGGGGCCTGGTACACATGGTGTTTGGGAGCCGGGACATTTGGTGTAAGAGAGCTGGCAGACTTCGTGTTACAGACCTGGGACATTTGGAGTTTAGAAGCTGGGAAATTTGCTGTTTGGAAGCTAGGACTTTTGGTGTTTGGAAGCTGGGACACTTGGTGTCTGAGAGCTGGGACACTTGGTATTTGTAAGCTTGGACACTTGTTGTTTGAGAGCTGGTTCACTTGGTGTTTCGAAGCTGGGACATTTGGTGTTTGGAAGTTGGGACACTTGGTGTTTGATAGCCGGGACACTTGATGTTTGGAAGCTGGGACATTTGGTCTTTGCAAGCTAGGATATGTGGTGCTTGGAAGCTGGGACACATGGTGATTTGAAGCTGGGACATTAAATCGTTGAGCGCTGGGACACTTGGTGTTTGCATTTTGGGAGACTTGTTGTTTGGCAGCTGGGACACTTGGTGTTTGAGACCTGGAACAGTTGGTGTTTGAGAGCTGGGACACTTGGTGTTTGACATTTGGGAAGCATAGTGTTTGGAAGAGGGGACACTTTTTGTTTGAGAGCTGGGACACTTCGTATTTGGGAGCTGGGACATCTGGAGATGGAAGCTTGGACACCTGGTGCTAGAGAGCTGGGCACTTGGGATTTGAGAGCTGGGGCATTTGGTGTTTGGAAGCTTGGACATTTGTTGTTTGGAAGCTGGGACACTTGGTGTTTGAGAGCTGGGACACATGGTGATTGGAAACTGGGACATTTGGTATTTTAGAGCGGGACACATGGTGTTGGAGAGCTGGAACAGTTGGTGTTTGAGAGCTGGGACATTTGGTTTTGGAAGCTGCGATATTTGGTTTTGGAAGCGGGGACATGTGGTTTTGGAAGCTGGGACACTTGGTGTTTGAGAGCTGAGACACTGGGTTTTTGACAGCTGCTACATTTGGGTTTTGGCAGCTGGTACATTTTGCCTTTGTGAGCTGGTGCACTTGGCAATAGGAGCTGGGAAACATGTAGTTTTCGGTCGGCAAACTTCGTGTTTGGGACCAGGTACACTTGGTGTTTGGGACCTGGTACACATGGTGTTTGGGAGCCGGGACATT
Organism: Isurus oxyrinchus; assembly: GCA_026770705.1. NCBI lineage: Eukaryota > Metazoa > Chordata > Chondrichthyes > Lamniformes > Lamnidae > Isurus > Isurus oxyrinchus. The sequence goes on from JANJGN010000066.1 coordinate 1,925,395, forward strand.
TGGTTTAAGAGAGCTGGCAGACTTGATTTTTCAGAGGTGGGACATTTGGAGTTGAGAAGGTGGGAAATTTGGTGTTTGGAAGCAAGAACATTTGGTGTTTGGATGCTGGGACACTTGGTGTTTGAGAGTCAGGACACTTGGTGTTTGGGAGTCACGACACTTCATGCTTAGAAGCTGGGACACTTGTTGTTTAAGATTCAGGGCAATTGTTGTTTGGAAACTGGGACACTTGGTATTTGAGAGCGGGGCACTTGGTGCTGGCGAGCTGGCACACTTGGAGTTTGGAAACTGGGAAACTTGGTATTTGAGAGCTGGGACAGTTTGTGTTTGAGTGTTGGGACATTTGGGTTTGGAAGCTGCGACTTTTGGTTTTGGAAGCTGGGACATGTGGTTTTGGAAGGTGGGGCACTCGGTGTTTGAGAGCTGGGACACTGGGTTTTTGACAGCTGCTACATTTGGGTTTTGGCAGCTGGTACATTTTGCCTTTGTGAGCTGGTGCACTTGGCAATAGGAGCTGGGAAACATGTAGTTTTCGGTCGGCAAACTTCGTGTTTGGGACCAGGTACACTTGGTGTTTGGGACCTGGTACACATGGTGTTTGGGAGCCGGGACATCTGGTGTAAGAGAGCTGGCAGACTTGATTTTTCAGAGGTGGGACATTTGGAGTTGAGAAGCTGGGAAATTTGGTGTTTGGAAGCAAGAACATTTGGTGTTTGGATGCTGGGACACTTGGTGTTTGAGAGTCAGGACACTTGGTGTTTGGGAGTCACGACACTTCATGCTTGGAAGCTGGGACACTTGTTGTTTAAGATTCAGGACAATTGTTGTTTGGAAACTGGGACACTTGGTATTTGAGAGCGGGGCACTTGGTGCTGGCGAGCTGGCACACTTGGAGTTTGGAAACTGGGAAACTTGGTATTTGAGAGCTGGGACAGTTTGTGTTTGAGTGTTGGGACATTTGGGTTTGGAAGCTGCGACTTTTGGTTTTGGAAGCTGGGACATGTGGTTTTGGAAGGTGGGACACTCGGTGTTTGAGAGCTGGGACACTGGGATTTTGACAGCTGCTACATTTGGTTTTTGGCAGCTGGTACATTTTGCGTTTGGGAGCTGGTGCACTTGGCAATAGGAGCAGGGAAACATGTAGTTTTGCGGTCGGCAAACCTCGTGTTTGGGACCAGGTACACTTGGTGTTTCACAGCTGGGACATTTGGAGTTTAGAAGCTGGGAAATTTGGTGTTTGGAAGCTACGACATTTGGTATTTGGAAGCTGGGACATTTGGTGTTTGGAATCTGGGACACATGGTGTTTGAGAGCCGGGACACATGGTGTTTTGAAGCTGGGACATGTGGTTTTGGAAGGTGGGACACTCGGTGTTTGAGAGCTGGGACACTGGGTTTTTGACAGCTGCTACATTTGGTTTTTGGCATCTGGTACATTTTGCGTTTGGGAGCTGGTGCACTTGGCAATAGGAGCAGGGAAACGTGTAGCTTTGCGGTCGGCAAACTTTGTGTTTGGGACCAGGTACACTTGGTGTTTAGGAACTGGTACACATCGTGTTTGGGAGCCGGGACATTTGGTGTAAGAGATTTGGCAGACTTGGTGTTTCAGAGCTGGGACATTTGGAGATTGGAAGCTGGGAAATTTGGTGTTTGGAAGCTAGAACACCTGGTGCAGGAGAGCTGGGACACTTGGTGTTTGGGAGGTGGGACTCTTTGTGTTTGAGAGCTGGAACTTTTGGTGTTTGAGAGCTGGCACTCGGTGTTTGAGAGCTGGGACATTTGGTATTTGCAAGCTGGGACATTTGGTCTTTGGAATCTGGCACATTTGGTGTTTGGAAGCTGGGACAGTTGGTGTTTCTGTGCCGGGACACTTGGTGTTTGGGAGCCGCGATACTTCATGCTTAGAATCTGGACAGTTGTTGTTTGAGAGCCGGGACTCTTGGTGTTTGGAAGCTGGGGCACTTGGTGTTTGAGAGCTGGAACACTTGGTGTTTGGGAGCCGCGACACTTCATGCTTAGAAGCTGGGACAGTTGTTGTTTGAGAGCCGGGACGCTTGGTGTTTGGAAGCTGGGACATTTGGTGTTTGAGAGCTGGAACACTTGGTGTTTGGGAGCCGCGACACTTCATGCTTAGAAGCTGGGACAGTTGTTGTTTGAGAGCCGGGACGCTTGGTGTTTGGAAGCTGGGGCACTTGGTGTTTGAGAGCTGGAACACTTGGTGTTTGGAAGCTGGGACACTTGGTTTTAGTCAGCTGGGACATTTGGTATTTGCAAGCTGGGACATTTGGTGTTTTGAAGCTGAGGCACTTGGTGTTTGGAAGCTGGGACTCTTGGTGTTTTAGAGCTGGGATTCCTTGTGTTTGTGAGCTGGGACATTTGGTATTTGCAAGCTGGAACATTTGGTGTTTGGAAGCTGCGACATTTGGTGCTCGGAAGGTGGGACACTTGTTTCGAAGCTGGGACACTTGGTATTGGAGAGTTGGGACAGTTGGTGTTTGGAAACAGGGATACGGTATTTGAGAGCGGGACAGTTGGTGTTGGAGAGCTGGCACACTTGGTGTTTGGAAACTGGGACACATGGTATTTGAGAGCTGGGATAGTTGGTGTTTGAGAGCTGGGACATTTGGTTTCGGAAGCTGTGACATTTGGTTGTGGAAGCTGGGACATTTGGTTTTGGAAGCTGGGACCCTTGATGTTTGAGAGCTGGGACACTGGGGTTTGACAGCTGCTACATTTGGTTTTTGGCAGCTGGTACATTTTGTGTTTGTGAGCAGGTGCACTTGGCAATAGGAGCTGGGAATCATGTAGTTTTGCGGTCGGCAATCTTCGTGTTTGGGTCCAGGTACACTTGGTGTTTGGGGCCTGGTACACATGGTGTTTGGGAGCCGGGACATTTGGTGTAAGAGAGCTGGCAGACTTCGTGTTACAGACCTGGGACATTTGGAGTTTAGAAGCTGGGAAATTTGCTGTTTGGAAGCTAGGACCTTTGGTGTTTGGAGGCTGGGACACTTGGCATCTGAAAGCCGGGACACTTGATATTTGTAAGATGGGACACTTGTTGTTTGAGAGCTGGTTCACTTGGTGTTTCGAAGCTGGGACATTTGGTGTTTGGAAGTTGGGACACTTGTTGTTTGAGAGCCGGGACACTTGATGTTTGGAAGCTGGGACATTTGGTCTTTGCAAGGTGGGATATGTGGTGCTTGGAAGCTGGGACACATGGTGATTTGAAGCTGGGACAGTAAATCTTTGAGCGCTGGGACACTTGGTGTTTGCATTTTGGGAGACTTGGTGTTTGGCAGCTGGGGCACTTGGTGTTTGAGACCTGGAACAGTTGGTGTTTGAGAGCTGGGACACTTGGTGTTTGAGAGGTGGGACATTTGGCGTTTGACATTTGGGACATTTGGTATTTTAGAGCGGGACACATGGTGTTGGAGAGCTGGGACACTTTGTGTTTTGAAACTGGGAGACTTGGTATTTCAGAGCTGGGACAGTTGGTGTTTGAGAGCTGGGACATTTGGTTTTGGAAGCTGCGATATTTGGTTTTGGAAGCTGGGACATGTGGTTTTGGAAGCTGGGACACTTGGTGTTTGAGAGCTGAGACACTGGGTTTTTGACAGCTGCTACATTTGGGTTTTGGCAGCTGGTACATTTTGCCTTTGTGAGCTGGTGCACTTGGCAATAGGAGCTGGGAAACATGTAGTTTTCGGTCGGCAAACTTCGTGTTTGGGACCAGGTACACTTGGTGTTTGGGACCTGGTACACATGGTGTTTGGGAGCCGGGACATTTGGTGTAAGAGAGCTGGCAGACTTGGTTTTTCAGAGGTGGGACATTTGGAGTTGAGAAGCTGGGAAATTTGGTGTTTGGAAGCAAGAACATTTGGTGTTTGGATGCTGGGACACTTGGTGTTTGAGAGTCAGGACACTTGGTGTTTGGGAGTCACGACACTTCATGCTTAGAAGCTGGGACACTTGTTGTTTAAGATTCAGGGCAATTGTTGTTTGGAAACTGGGACACTTGGTATTTGAGAGCGGGGCACTTGGTGCTGGCGAGCTGGCACACTTGGAGTTTGGAAACTGGGAAACTTGGTATTTGAGAGCTGGGACAGTTTGTGTTTGAGTGTTGGGACATTTGGGTTTGGAAGCTGCGACTTTTGGTTTTGGAAGCTGGGACATGTGGTTTTGGAAGGTGGGACACTCGGTGTTTGAGAGCTGGGACACTGGGTTTTTGACAGCTGCTACATTTGGTTTTTGGCAGCTGGTACATTTTGCGTTTGGGAGCTGGTGCACTTGGCAATAGGAGCAGGGAAACATGTAGTTTTGCGGTCGGCAAACCTCGTGTTTGGGACCAGGTACACTTGGTGTTTCACAGCTGGGACAATTGGAGTTTAGAAGCTGGGAAATTTGGTGTTTGGAAGCTACGACATTTGGTGTTTGGAAGCTGGGACAATTGGTGTTTGAGAGCCGGAACATGTGATGTTTGTAAGCTGGGACTCTTTTTGTGTGAGAGCTGGGACACTTGGTATTTGGAAGCTGGGACATTTGGTGTTTGGAATCTGGGACACATGGTGTTTGAGAGCCGGGACACATGGTGTTTTGAAGCTGGGACATGTGGTTTTGGAAGGTGGGACACTCGGTGTTTGAGAGCTGGGACACTGGGTTTTTGACAGCTGCTACATTTGGTTTTTGGCATCTGGTACATTTTGCGTTTGGGAGCTGGTGCACTTGGCAATAGGAGCAGGGAAACGTGTAGTTTTGCGGTCGGCAAACTTTGTGTTTGGGACCAGGTACACTTGGTGTTTAGGAACTGGTACACATCGTGTTTGGGAGCCGGGACATTTGGTGTAAGAGATTTGGCAGACTTGGTGTTTCAGAGCTGGGACATTTGGAGATTGGAAGCTGGGAAATTTGGTGTTTGGAAGCTAGAACACCTGGTGCAGGAGAGCTGGGACACTTGGTGTTTGGGAGGTGGGACTCTTTGTGTTTGAGAGCTGGAACTTTTGGTGTTTGAGAGCTGGCACTCGGTGTTTGAGAGCTGGGACATTCGGTATTTGCAAGCTGGGACATTTGGTCTTTGGAATCTGGCACATTTGGTGTTTGGAAGCTGGGACATTTGGTGTTTCTGTGCCGGGACACTTGGTGTTTGGGAGCCGCGATACTTCATGCTTAGAATCTGGACAGTTGTTGTTTGAGAGCCGGGACTCTTGGTGTTTGGAAGCTGGGACATTTGGTGTTTGAGAGCTGGAACACTTGGTGTTTGGGAGCCGCGACACTTCATGCTTAGAAGCTGGGACAGTTGTTGTTTGAGAGCCGGGACTCTTGGTGTTTGGAAGCTGGGACACTTGGTGTTTGAGAGCCGGGACTCTTGGTGTTTGGAAGCTGGGGCACTTGGTGTTTGAGAGCTGGAACACTTGGTGTTTGGAAGCTGGGACACTTGGTTTTAGTCAGCTGGGACATTTGGTATTTGCAAGCTGGGACATTTGGTGTTTTGAAGCTGAGGCACTTGGTGTTTGGAAGCTGGGACTCTTGGTGTTTTAGAGCTGGGATTCCTTGTGTTTGTGAGCTGGGACATTTGGTATTTGCAAGCTGGAACATTTGGTGTTTGGAAGCTGCGACATTTGGTGCTCGGAAGGTGGGACACTTGTTTCGAAGCTGGGACACTTGGTATTGGAGAGTTGGGACAGTTGGTGTTTGGAAACAGGGATACGGTATTTGAGAGCGGGACAGTTGGTGTTGGAGAGCTGGCACACTTGGTGTTTGGAAACTGGGACACATGGTATTTGAGAGCTGGGATAGTTGGTGTTTGAGAGCTGGGACATTTGGTTTCGGAAGCTGTGACATTTGGTTGTGGAAGCTGGGACATTTGGTTTTGGAAGCTGGGACCCTTGATGTTTGAGAGCTGGGACACTGGGGTTTGACAGCTGCTACATTTGGTTTTTGGCAGCTGGTACATTTTGTGTTTGTGAGCAGGTGCACTTGGCAATAGGAGCTGGGAATCATGTAGTTTTGCGGTCGGCAATCTTCGTGTTTGGGTCCAGGTACACTTGGTGTTTGGGGCCTGGTACACATGGTGTTTGGGAGCCGGGACATTTGGTGTAAGAGAGCTGGCAGACTTCGTGTTACAGACCTGGGACATTTGGAGTTTAGAAGCTGGGAAATTTGCTGTTTGGAAGCTAGGACCTTTGGTGTTTGGAGGCTGGGACACTTGGCATCTGAAAGCCGGGACACTTGATATTTGTAAGATGGGACACTTGTTGTTTGAGAGCTGGTTCACTTGGTGTTTCGAAGCTGGGACATTTGGTGTTTGGAAGTTGGGACACTTGTTGTTTGAGAGCCGGGACACTTGATGTTTGGAAGCTGGGACATTTGGTCTTTGCAAGGTGGGATATGTGGTGCTTGGAAGCTGGGACACATGGTGATTTGAAGCTGGGACAGTAAATCTTTGAGCGCTGGGACACTTGGTGTTTGCATTTTGGGAGACTTGGTGTTTGGCAGCTGGGGCACTTGGTGTTTGAGACCTGGAACAGTTGGTGTTTGAGAGCTGGGACACTTGGTGTTTGAGAGGTGGGACATTTGGCGTTTGACATTTGGGACATTTGGTATTTTAGAGCGGGACACATGGTGTTGGAGAGCTGGGACACTTTGTGTTTTGAAACTGGGAGACTTGGTATTTCAGAGCTGGGACAGTTGGTGTTTGAGAGCTGGGACATTTGGTTTTGGAAGCTGCGATATTTGGTTTTGGAAGCTGGGACATGTGGTTTTGGAAGCTGGGACACTTGGTGTTTGAGAGCTGAGACACTGGGTTTTTGACAGCTGCTACATTTGGGTTTTGGCAGCTGGTACATTTTGCCTTTGTGAGCTGGTGCACTTGGCAATAGGAGCTGGGAAACATGTAGTTTTCGGTCGGCAAACTTCGTGTTTGGGACCAGGTACACTTGGTGTTTGGGACCTGGTACACATGGTGTTTGGGAGCCGGGACATTTGGTGTAAGAGAGCTGGCAGACTTGGTTTTTCAGAGGTGGGACATTTGGAGTTGAGAAGCTGGGAAATTTGGTGTTTGGAAGCAAGAACATTTGGTGTTTGGATGCTGGGACACTTGGTGTTTGAGAGTCAGGACACTTGGTGTTTGGGAGTCACGACACTTCATGCTTAGAAGCTGGGACACTTGTTGTTTAAGATTCAGGGCAATTGTTGTTTGGAAACTGGGACACTTGGTATTTGAGAGCGGGGCACTTGGTGCTGGCGAGCTGGCACACTTGGAGTTTGGAAACTGGGAAACTTGGTATTTGAGAGCTGGGACAGTTTGTGTTTGAGTGTTGGGACATTTGGGTTTGGAAGCTGCGACTTTTGGTTTTGGAAGCTGGGACATGTGGTTTTGGAAGGTGGGACACTCGGTGTTTGAGAGCTGGGACACTGGGTTTTTGACAGCTGCTACATTTGGTTTTTGGCAGCTGGTACATTTTGCGTTTGGGAGCTGGTGCACTTGGCAATAGGAGCAGGGAAACATGTAGTTTTGCGGTCGGCAAACCTCGTGTTTGGGACCAGGTACACTTGGTGTTTCACAGCTGGGACATTTGGAGTTTAGAAGCTGGGAAATTTGGTGTTTGGAAGCTACGACATTTGGTGTTTGGAAGCTGGGACAATTGGTGTTTGAGAGCCGGAACATGTGATGTTTGTAAGCTGGGACTCTTTTTGTGTGAGAGCTGGGACACTTGGTATTTGGAAGCTGGGACATTTGGTGTTTGGAATCTGGGACACATGGTGTTTGAGAGCCGGGACACATGGTGTTTTGAAGCTGGGACATGTGGTTTTGGAAGGTGGGACACTCGGTGTTTGAGAGCTGGGACACTGGGTTTTTGACAGCTGCTACATTTGGTTTTTGGCATCTGGTACATTTTGCGTTTGGGAGCTGGTGCACTTGGCAATAGGAGCAGGGAAACGTGTAGTTTTGCGGTCGGCAAACTTTGTGTTTGGGACCAGGTACACTTGGTGTTTAGGAACTGGTACACATCGTGTTTGGGAGCCGGGACATTTGGTGTAAGAGATTTGGCAGACTTGGTGTTTCAGAGCTGGGACATTTGGAGATTGGAAGCTGGGAAATTTGGTGTTTGGAAGCTAGAACACCTGGTGCAGGAGAGCTGGGACACTTGGTGTTTGGGAGGTGGGACTCTTTGTGTTTGAGAGCTGGAACTTTTGGTGTTTGAGAGCTGGCACTCGGTGTTTGAGAGCTGGGACATTCGGTATTTGCAAGCTGGGACATTTGGTCTTTGGAATCTGGCACATTTGGTGTTTGGAAGCTGGGACATTTGGTGTTTCTGTGCCGGGACACTTGGTGTTTGGGAGCCGCGATACTTCATGCTTAGAATCTGGACAGTTGTTGTTTGAGAGCCGGGACTCTTGGTGTTTGGAAGCTGGGACATTTGGTGTTTGAGAGCTGGAACACTTGGTGTTTGGGAGCCGCGACACTTCATGCTTAGAAGCTGGGACAGTTGTTGTTTGAGAGCCGGGACTCTTGGTGTTTGGAAGCTGGGACACTTGGTGTTTGAGAGCCGGGACTCTTGGTGTTTGGAAGCTGGGGCACTTGGTGTTTGAGAGCTGGAACACTTGGTGTTTGGAAGCTGGGACACTTGGTTTTAGTCAGCTGGGACATTTGGTATTTGCAAGCTGGGACATTTGGTGTTTTGAAGCTGAGGCACTTGGTGTTTGGAAGCTGGGACTCTTGGTGTTTTAGAGCTGGGATTCCTTGTGTTTGTGAGCTGGGACATTTGGTATTTGCAAGCTGGAACATTTGGTGTTTGGAAGCTGCGACATTTGGTGCTCGGAAGGTGGGACACTTGTTTCGAAGCTGGGACACTTGGTATTGGAGAGTTGGGACAGTTGGTGTTTGGAAACAGGGATACGGTATTTGAGAGCGGGACAGTTGGTGTTGGAGAGCTGGCACACTTGGTGTTTGGAAACTGGGACACATGGTATTTGAGAGCTGGGATAGTTGGTGTTTGAGAGCTGGGACATTTGGTTTCGGAAGCTGTGACATTTGGTTGTGGAAGCTGGGACATTTGGTTTTGGAAGCTGGGACCCTTGGTGTTTGAGAGCTGGGACACTGGGGTTTGACAGCTGCTACATTTGGTTTTTGGCAGCTGGTACATTTTGTGTTTGTGAGCAGGTGCACTTGGCAATAGGAGCTGGGAATCATGTAGTTTTGCGGTCGGCAATCTTCGTGTTTGGGTCCAGGTACACTTGGTGTTTGGGGCCTGGTACACATGGTGTTTGGGAGCCGGGACATTTGGTGTAAGAGAGCTGGCAGACTTCGTGTTACAGACCTGGGACATTTGGAGTTTAGAAGCTGGGAAATTTGCTGTTTGGAAGCTAGGACCTTTGGTGTTTGGAGGCTGGGACACTTGGCATCTGAAAGCCGGGACACTTGATATTTGTAAGATGGGACACTTGTTGTTTGAGAGCTGGTTCACTTGGTGTTTCGAAGCTGGGACATTTGGTGTTTGGAAGTTGGGACACTTGTTGTTTGAGAGCCGGGACACTTGATGTTTGGAAGCTGGGACATTTGGTCTTTGCAAGGTGGGATATGTGGTGCTTGGAAGCTGGGACACATGGTGATTTGAAGCTGGGACAGTAAATCTTTGAGCGCTGGGACACTTGGTGTTTGCATTTTGGGAGACTTGGTGTTTGGCAGCTGGGGCACTTGGTGTTTGAGACCTGGAACAGTTGGTGTTTGAGAGCTGGGACACTTGGTGTTTGAGAGGTGGGACATTTGGCGTTTGACATTTGGGACATTTGGTATTTTAGAGCGGGACACATGGTGTTGGAGAGCTGGGACACTTTGTGTTTTGAAACTGGGAGACTTGGTATTTCAGAGCTGGGACAGTTGGTGTTTGAGAGCTGGGACATTTGGTTTTGGAAGCTGCGATATTTGGTTTTGGAAGCTGGGACATGTGGTTTTGGAAGCTGGGACACTTGGTGTTTGAGAGCTGAGACACTGGGTTTTTGACAGCTGCTACATTTGGGTTTTGGCAGCTGGTACATTTTGCCTTTGTGAGCTGGTGCACTTGGCAATAGGAGCTGGGAAACATGTAGTTTTCGGTCGGCAAACTTCGTGTTTGGGACCAGGTACACTTGGTGTTTGGGACCTGGTACACATGGTGTTTGGGAGCCGGGACATTTGGTGTAAGAGAGCTGGCAGACTTGGTTTTTCAGAGGTGGGACATTTGGAGTTGAGAAGCTGGGAAATTTGGTGTTTGGAAGCAAGAACATTTGGTGTTTGGATGCTGGGACACTTGGTGTTTGAGAGTCAGGACACTTGGTGTTTGGGAGTCACGACACTTCATGCTTAGAAGCTGGGACACTTGTTGTTTAAGATTCAGGGCAATTGTTGTTTGGAAACTGGGACACTTGGGATTTGAGAGCGGGGCACTTGGTGCTGGCGAGCTGGCACACTTGGAGTTTGGAAACTGGGAAACTTGGTATTTGAGAGCTGGGACAGTTTGTGTTTGAGTGTTGGGACATTTGGGTTTGGAAGCTGCGACTTTTGGTTTTGGAAGCTGGGACATGTGGTTTTGGAAGGTGGGACACTCGGTGTTTGAGAGCTGGGACACTGGGTTTTTGACAGCTGCTACATTTGGTTTTTGGCAGCTGGTACATTTTGCGTTTGGGAGCTGGTGCACTTGGCAATAGGAGCAGGGAAACATGTAGTTTTGCGGTCGGCAAACCTCGTGTTTGGGACCAGGTACACTTGGTGTTTCACAGCTGGGACATTTGGAGTTTAGAAGCTGGGAAATTTGGTGTTTGGAAGCTACGACATTTGGTGTTTGGAAGCTGGGACAATTGGTGTTTGAGAGCCGGAACATGTGATGTTTGTAAGCTGGGACTCTTTTTGTGTGAGAGCTGGGACACTTGGTATTTGGAAGCTGGGACATTTGGTGTTTGGAATCTGGGACACATGGTGTTTGAGAGCCGGGACACATGGTGCTTTGAAGCTGAGCCACTTGGTCTTTGAAACCAGGAACCGTGGGTGTTTGAGAGCTGCGACACTTGGTGTTTGAGAGGTGGGACACTTTCATTTGAGAGCTGGGAAACCTCGTATTTGGGAGCTGGTACAGTTGGTGTTTGGAAACTGGGACACTTGGTGCAAGAGAGCTGGGACACTTGGTGTTTGAGAGCCGGGAAATTTGGTGTTTGGAAGCCGGGATACCTGGTGCAAGAGAGCTGGGACACTTGGTGTTTGAGACCTCGGACATTTGCTGTTTGGAAGCTGGGACACTTGGTGTTTGGTAGCTGGGACACTTTAACTTGGAGAGCTGGGACACTTGGTATTTCGAAGCTGAGACATTTGGTGTTTGGAATCTGGGACACATGGTGTTTGAGAGCCGGGACACATGGCGTTTGGAAACTGGGAAACTTGGTATTTGAGAGCTGGGACAGTTTGTTTTTGAATGTTGGGACACTTGGTTTTGGAAGCTGCGACATTTGGTTTTGGAATCTGGGACATGTGGTTTTGGAAGCTGGGACACTTGTTGTTTGAGAGCTGGGACACTGGGTTTTTGACAGCTGCTACATTTGGTTTTTGGCCGCTCGTACATTTTCCGTTTGGGAGCTGGTGCCCTTGGCAATAGGAGCTGGGAAACATGTAGATTTGCGTCGGCAAACTTCGTGTTTGGGACCAGGTACCCTTAGTGTTTGGGACTTGGTACACATGGTGTTTGGGAGCCGGGACGTTTGGTGTAAGAGAGCTGGCAGACTTGGTTTTTCAGAGCTGGGACATTTGCTGTTTGGAAGCTGGGAAATTTGGTGTTTGGAAGCTAGGACATTTGGTGTTTGGAAGATAGGACATTTGGTGTTTGGAAGCTGGGACAATTGGTGTTTGAGAGCTGGGACACTTGGTGCTAGGAAGCTGGGAGACTTGGTGTTTGGGAGCTGGGACACTTGGTGTTTGAGACCTGGAACAGTTGGTGTTTGAGAGCTGGGACACTTGGTGTTTGAGAGTTGGGACACTTTCATTTGAGAGCTGGGACCCCTGGTATTTGGGAGCTGGACAAGTTGGTGTTTGGAAGCTGGGACACCTGGTGCAAGAGAACAGGGACACTTGGAGTTTGAGACCTGGGACATTTGGTGTTTGCAAGCTGGGACATTTTCTGTTTGGAAGCTGAAGCACTTGTTGTTTGAGAGCTCGGACACTTGGTGTTTGGAAAATGGGACGCTTGGCATTTGAGAGCGGGACACTTGGTGTTTGGAAAATGGGACGCTTGGCATTTGAGAGCGGGACACTTGGTGTTGGAGAGCTTGGACACTTGGTGTTTTGAAAATGGGACGCTTGGTATTTGAGAGTGGGACAGTTGTTGTTAGAGAGCTGGGACATTTCTTGTTTGGAAGCTGGGACAATAGGTGTTTGGAAGCTGGGACAATTGGTGTTTGGAAGCTGGGACAATTGGTGTTTGGAAGCTGGGACAATTGGTGTTTGGAAGCTGGGACAATTGGTGTTTGGAAGCTGGGGCAATTGGTGTTTGGAAGCTGGGACAATTGGTATTTGGAAGCTGGGACACTTTATTTTGGAGAGCTGGGAATCTTGATGTTTGGGATCTGGGACACTTGGTGTATGAGCGTTGTGACATTTGGTGTTTGGAAGCTGGGACATTTGGTGTTTGGAAGCTGGGACACTTTAACTTGGAGAGCTGGGAAACTTGGTATTTGGGAGCTGGGACACCTGGTGTTTGAGAGCTGGGACTCGTTGTGTTTGAGAGCTGTAACATCTGGTGTTTGAGAGCTGGGACACTTGGAATTTGAGAGCTGGGACAGTTGGTGTTTGAGAGCTGGGACATTTGGTTTTGGAAGCTGTGACATTTGGTTTTGGAAGTTGGGACATGTCGTCTTGGAAGCTGGGACACTTGGTGTTTGAGAGCTGGGACACTGGGTTTTTGGCAGCTGCTGCATTTGGGTTTTGGCAGCTGGTACATTTTGGGTTTGTGAGCTGGTGCACTTGGCAATAGGAGCTGGGAAACATGTAGTTTTGCGGTCGGCAAACTTCGTGCTTGGGATCAGGTACACATCGTGTTTGGGACCTGGTACACATCGTGTTTTGGAGCCGGGACATTTGCTGTAAGAGATTTGGCAGACTTGGTGTTTCGGAACTGGGACATTTGGAGTTTAGAAGCTGGGAAATCTGGAGTTTATAAGCAAGGGCATTTGGCGTTTGAGAGCCGGGACACTTGATGTTTGAGATCCAGGACACTTCATGCTTGGAAGCTGGGACACTTGTTTGAGAGTCGGGACACTTGGTGTTAGAGAGCCGGGACACTTGGTGTTTGAAAGCTTGGATAATTGGTTTTAGACAGCTGGGACTTTTGGTATTTGCAAGCTGGGACATTTGGTGTTTGGAAGCTGAGGCAATTGGTGTTTGGAAGGTGGGACCCTTGGTATTTGAGAGCTGGGAGTTTAGGTGTTTGAGAGCTGGGACATTTGATATTTGCAAGCTGGGACATTTGGTGCTTGGAAGGTGGGACACTTGTTTCGGAGTTGGGACACTTGGTGTTGGAGAGCTGGGACACTTGGTGTTGGAGAGCTGGGACACTTGGTGTTTGAGACCTAGGCCATTTGGTGTTTGCAAGCTGGGACACTTGGTGTTTGGAAACTGGGACAATTGTTGTTTGAGAGCTCGGAGACTTGGTGTTTGTAAAATGGGACTCTTGGCATTTGAGAGCGGGACACTTGGTGTTGGAGAGCTTGGACACTTGGTGTTTGGAAACTGGGGCACTTGGTATTTGAGAGCTGGGACAGTTGTTGTTAGAAAGCTGGGACATTATTTGTTTGGAAGCTGGGAGATTTGCTGTTTGGAAGCTGGGACATTTGCTGCTTGGAAGCTGGGACACTTGGTATTTGGAAGCTGGGTCACTTTATCTTGGAGAGCTGGGACACTTGGTGTATGAGCGCAGCGACATTTGGTCTTTGGAAGCTGGGACATTTTGTGTTTGGAAGCTGGGACACTTAGTCTTTGAAGCTGGGACACTTGGTGTTTGGGAGCTGGGACACCTGGTGTTTGTGAGCTGGGACTCATTGTGTTTGAGAGCTGTAACATTTGGTGTTTTAGAGCTGGGACACTTGGTGTCTGAGAAATGGGACATTTGGTTTTGGAAGCTGGGACAAATGGTTTTGGAAGCTGGGACATGTGGTTTTGGAAGGTGGGACACTTGTTGTTTGAGAGCTGGGACACTGGGTTTTTGACAGCTGCTACATTTGGTTTTTGATAGCTCGTACATTTTGCGTTTGGGAGCTGGTGCCCTTGGCAATAGGAACAGGAAAACATGTAGATTTGCGTCGGCAAACTTCGTGTTTGGGACCAGGTACACTTGGTGTTTGGGACCTGGTACACATGGTGTTTGGGAGCCGGGACGTTTGGTGTAAGAGAGCTGGCAAACTTGGTGTTTCAGAGCTGGGACATTTGGAGTTTAGAAGCTGGGAAATTTGGAGTTTATAAGCAAGGACACTTGTTGTTTGAGAGCTGGGACACATGGTGTTTGGAAGCTGGGAGCCTTCGTGTTTGGAAGCTGACGCACTTGGTGCTTGGAAGGTGGGACACTTGGTGTTTGAGAGCTCCGACACTTGGTGCTTGAGAGCTGGGACACTTGGTGTTTGGAAGTTGGGACACTTGGTATCTGCAAGCTGGGTCATTTGATGTTTGGAAGGTGGGACACCTGTTTCGAAGCTGGGATACTTGGTGTTGGAGAGCTGGGACGCTTGGTGTTTGGAAACTGGGACACTTGGTGTTTGGAAACTGGGAAACTTGGTATTTGAGAGCTGGGACAGTTTGTTTTTGAATGTTGGGACAGTTGGTTTTGGAAGCTGCGACATTTGGTTTTGGAAGCTGGGACATGTGGTTTTGGAAGTTGGGACACTTGTTGTTTGAGAGCTGGGACACTGGGTTTTTGACACTGCTACATTTGGTTTTTGGCCCCTGGTACATTTTGCGTTTGTGAGCTGGTGCACTTGGCAATAGGAGCTGGGAAACATGTAGTTTTGCATTCGGCAAACGTCGTGTTTGGGACCAGGTACACTTAGTGTTTGGGATCAGGTACACATGGTGTTTGGGAGCCGGGACATTTGGTGTAAGAGATTTGGCAGACTTGGTGTTTCAGAGCTGGGACATTTGGAGTTTAGAAGCTGGGAGATTTGGAGTTTATAAGCAAGGACATTTGGCGTTTGAGAGCCGGGACACTTGGATTTTGAGAGGCGGGACACTTTATGCTTGGAAGCTGGGACACTTGTTGTTTCAGGGCTGGGACACTTGGTGTTTGGGAGCTGGGACACATGGTGTTAGAGAGCTGGGACATTTGGTATTTGCAAGCTGGGACATTTGGTGTTTGGAAGCTGAGGCACTTGGTGTTTGGAAGCAGGGACACTTGCTGTTTGAGAGCTCGGACTCTTGGTGTTTGAGAGCTGGGACATCTGGTATTTGCAAGCTGGGACATTTAGTGTTTGGAAGCTGGGACATTTGGTGCTTGGAAGGTGGGACTCTTGTTTCGAAGCGGGGACACTTGGTGTTGGAGAGCTGGGACACTTGGTGCTTGGAAACTGGGACACTTGGTATTTGGGAGCGGGACACTTGGTGTTGGAGAGCTTGGACACTTGGTGTTTGGAAACTGGGGCACTTGGTATTTGAGAGCTGGGACAGTTGTTGTTAGAAAGCTGGGACATTATTTGTTTGGAAGCTGGGACATTTGCTGTTCAGAAGCTGGGACACTTGGTGTTTGGAAGCTGGGACACTTTATCTTGGAAGGCTTGGAATCTTGATGTTTGGGATCTGGGACACTTGGTGTATGAGCGCTGCGACATTTGGTTTTTGGAAGCTGGGACATTTTGTGTTTGGAAGCTGGGACACTTAGTCTTTGAAGCTGGGACACTTGGTGTTTGGGAGCTGGGACACCTGGTGTTTGTGAGCTGGGACTCATTGTGTTTGAGAGCTGTATCATTTGGTGTTTTAGAGCTGGGACACTTGGTGTCTGAGAAATGGAACATTTGGTTTTGGAAGCTGGGACAAATGGTTTTGGAAGCTGGGACATGTGGTTTTTGAAGCTGGGACACTTGGTGTTTGAGATCTGGGACACTGAGGTTTTAACAGCTGCTACATTTGGTTTTTGGCCCCTGGTACATTTTGCGTTTGTGAGCTGTTGCCCTTGGCAATAGGAGCTGAGAAACATGTAGTTTTGCAGTCGGCAAACTTCGTGTTTGGGACCAGGTACACTTGGTGTTGGGACCTGGTACACATGGTGTTTGGGAGCCGGGACATTTGCTGTAAGAGAGCTGGCAGGCTTGGTGTTTCAGAGCTGGGACATTTGGAGTATAGAAGCTGGGAAATTTGGAGTTTATAAGCAAGGACATTTGGCGTTTGAGAGCTGGGACACTTGGAGTTTGAGAGGCGGGACACTTCATGCTTGGAAGCTGGGACACTTGGTGTTTGGAAGCTGGGACACTTGGTTTTAGACAGCTGGGACATTTTGTATTTGCAAGCTGGGACATTTGGTGTTTGGAAGCTGAGGCAGTTGGTGCTTGGAAGGTGTGACACTTGGTGTTTGAGAGCTGGGGTTTTAGGTGTTTGAGAGCTGGGACATTTGGTATTTGCAAGCTGGGACATTTGGTGTTTGGAAGCTGGGACATTTGGTGCTTGGAAGGTGGGACACATGTTTGGAAGCTGGGACACTTGTTGATTGAGAGCTGAAACACTTGGTGTTTGGAAACGGGAAAATTGGTATTTGAGAGCGGGACTCTTGATGTTGGAGAGCTGGCACATTTGGTGTTTGGAAACTGGGATACTTGGTATTTGAGAGCTGGGAATCTTGGTGTTTGAGAGCTGGGACATTTCGTTTTTGGCAGCTGCTACATTTGCGTTTTGGCAGCTGGTACATTTTGGGTTTGTGAGCTGGTGCACTTGGCAATAGGAGCTGGGAAATTTGTAGTTTTGCTGTCGGCAAACTTCGTGTTTGGGACCAGGTACACTTGTTGTTTGGGACCTGGTACACATGGTGTTTGGGAGCCGGGACATTTGGTGTAAGAGATTTGGCAGACTTGGTGTTTCAGAGCTGGGAAATTTGGAGTTTAGAAGCTGGGAAATCTGGAGTTTATAAGCAAGGACATTTGGCGTTTGAGAGCCGGGACACTTGATGTTTGAGAGCCGGGACACTTCATGTTTGGAAGCTGGGACACTTGGTGTTTGAGAGCTGGGACACTTGGTGTGTGGAAGCTGGGACACTTGGTGTTAGAGAGCTGGGACATTTGGTATTTGCAAGCTGAGGCACTTGGTGCTTGGAAGGTGGGACACTTGGTGTTTGAGAGCTGGGACTTTAGGTGTTTGAGAGCGGGGACATTTGGTATCTGCAAGCTGGGTCATTTGATGTTTCGAAGCTGGGACATTTGGTGTTGGAGAGCTGGGACGCTTGGTGTTTGGAAACTGGGACACTTGTTTGAGAGCTGGGACACTTGGTGTTTGGAAACTGGGACACTTGGTATTTGAGAGCGGGACACTTGGTGTTGGAAACCTGGCACACTTGGTGTTTGGAAACTGGGAAACTTGGTATTTGAGAGCTGGGACAGTTTGTTTTTGAATGTTGGGACACTTGGTTTTGGAAGCTGCGACATTTGGTTTTGGATGCTGGGACATGTGGTTTTGGAAGGTGGGACACTTGTTGTTTGAGAGCTGGGACACTGGGTTTTTGACAGCTGCTACATTTGGTTTTTGGCCGCTCGTACATTTTCCGTTTGGGAGCTGGTGCCCTTGGCAATAGGAGCAGGGAAACATGTAGATTTGCGTCGGCAAACTTAGTGTTTGGGACCAGGTACCATTAGTGTTTGGGACCTGGTACACATGGTGTTTGGGAGCCGGGACGTTTGGTGTAAGAGAGCTGGCAAACTTGGTGTTTCAGAGCTGGGACATTTGGAGTTTAGAAGCTGGGAAATTTGGTGTTTGGAAGCTAGGACATTTGGTGTTTGGAAGCTGGACCAATTGGTGTTTGAGAGCCGGGACATGTGATGTTTGTAAGCTGGGACACTTGTTGTGTGAGAGCTGGGACACTTGGTGTTTGGAAGCTGGGACATTTGGTGTTTGGAAGCTGGGAGACTTGGTGTTTGGGAGCTGGGACACTTGGTGTTTGAGACCTGGAACAGTTGGTGTTTGAGAGCTGGGCACTTGGTGTTTGAGAGTTGGGACACTTTCATTTGAGAGCTGGGACCCCTGGTATTTGGGAGCTGTTACATTTGGTGTTTGGAAACTGGGACACTTGGTGTTTGAGAGCTGGGACAGTTGTTGTTGGAGATCTGGGACATTTCTTGTTTGGAAGCTGGGACATTTGCTGTTTGGAAGCTGGGACAATTGGTGTTTGGAAGCTGGGACACTTTATTTTGGAGAGCTGGGAATCTTGATGTTTGGGATCTGGGACACTTGGTGTATGAGCGTTGTGACATTTGGTGTTTGGAAGCTGGGACATTTGGTGTTTGGAAGCTGGGACACTTAGTGTTTGAAGCTGGGAAACTTGGTATTTGGGAGCTGGGACACCTGCTATTTGAGAGCTGGGACTCTTTGTGTTTGAGAGCTGTAACATTTGGTGTTTGAGAGCTGGGACACTTGCTATTTGAGAGCTGGGACAGTTGGTGTTTGAGAGCTGGGACATTTGGTTTTGGAAGCTGTGACATTTGGTTTTGGAAGTTGGGACATGTCGTCTTGGAAGCTGGGACACTTGGTGTTTGAGAGCTGGGACACTGGGTTTTTGGCAGCTGCTACATTTGGGTTTTGGCAGCTGGTACATTTTGGGTTTGTGAGCTGGTGCACTTCGCAATAGCAGCTGGGAAACATGTAGTTTTGCGGTCGGCAAACTTCGTGTTTGGGATCAGGTACACATCGTGTTTGGGAGCCGGGACATTTGGTGTAAGAGATTTGGCAGACTTGGTGTTTCAGAGCTGGGACATTTGGAGTTTAGAAGCTGGGAAATCTGGAGTTTATAAGCAAGGACATTTGGCGTTTGAGAGCCGGGACACTTGATGTTTGAAATCCGGGACACTTCATGCTTCGAAGCTGGGACACTTGTTGTTTGAGAGACGGGACACATGGTGTTTGGAAGCTGGGAGACTTGGTGTTAGAGAGCTGGGACACTTGGTGTTTGAAAGCTGGGATAATTGGTTTTAGATAGCTGGGACTTTTGGTATTTGCCAGCTGGGACATTTGGTGTTTGGAAGCTGAGGCATTTGGTGTTTGGAAGGTGGGACACTTGGTGTTTGAGAGCTGGGAGTTTAGGTGTTTGAGAGCTGGGACATTTGATACTTGCAAGCTGGGACATTTGGTGCTTGGAAGGTGGGACACTTGTTTCGGAGCTGGGACACTTGGTGTTGGAGAGCTGGGACACTTGGTGTTTGGAAACTGGGACACTTGTTGTTTGAGAGCTGGGGCAATTGGTGTTTGGAAACTGGGACACTTGATATTTGAGAGCGGGACACTTGGTGTTGGAGAGCTGGCACATTTGGTGTTTGGAAACTGGGACTATAGGTGATTGAGAGCCCGGACCTGTGATTTTTGTAAGCTGGGACTCTTGTTGTGTGAGAGCTGGAACACTTGGTCTTTGGAAGCTGGGACATTTGGTGTTCGGAAGCTGGGACACTTGGTGTTTGCGAGCCGGGACACATGGTGTTTAGAAGCTGGGAGACTTGGTGTTTGGGAGCTGGGACACTTGGTGTTTGAGACCTGGAACAGTTGGTGTTTGGGAGCTTGGACACTTGGTGTTTGAGAGGTGGGACACTTTCATTTGAGAGCTGGGACACCTGGTATTTGGGAGCTTGTACAGTTGGTGTTTGGAAACTGGCACACTTGTTGCATGAGAGCTGGGACACTTGGTGTTTGATGCCGGGAAATTTGGTGTTTGGAAGCTGGGACACCTGGTGCAAGAGAGCTGGGACACTTGGTGTTTGAGACCTGGGACATTTGGTGTTTGGAAGCTTGGACATTTGGTGTTTGGAAGCTGGGACACTTGGTGTTTGGAAGCTGGGACATTTGATGTTTAGAAGCTGGGACACTTGGTGTTTGAGAGCCGGAACACATGGTGTTTTGAAGCTTGGTGACTTGGTGTTTGGGAGCTGGGACACTTGGTGTTTGTGACGTGGAACAGTTGGTGCTTGTGAGCTGGGACACTTGTTGTTTGATAGGTGGGACACTTTCATTTGAGAGCTGGGACCCCTGGTATTTGGGAGCTGGTACAGTTGGTGTTTGGAAACTGGGACACTTGGTGCAAGACAGCTGGGACACTTGGTGTTTGAGAGCCGGGACATTTGGTGTTTGGAAGCTGGGACACCTGGTGCAAGAGAGCAGGAACACTTGGTGTTTGAGACCTGGGACATTTGGTGTTTGCAAGCTGGGACATTTTCTGTTTGGAAGCTGAAGCACTTGTTGTTTGAGAGCTCGGACACTTGGTGTTTGGAAAATGGGACGCTTGGCATTTGAGAGCGGGACACTTGGTGTTGGAGAGCTTGGACACTTGGTGTTTGGAAACTGGGACACTTGGTATTTGAGAGTGGGACAGTTGTTGTTAGAGAGCTGGGACATTTCTTGTTTGGAAGCTGGGACATTTGCTGTTTGGAAGCTGGGACAATTGGTGTTTGGAAGCTGGGACACTTTATTTTGGAGAGCTGGGAATCTTGATGTTTGGGATCTGGGACACTTGGTGTATGAGCGTTGTGACATTTGGTGTTTGGAAGCTGGGACATTTGGTGTTTGGAAGCTGGGACACTTAGTGTTTGAAGCTGGGAAACTTGGTATTTGGGAGCTGGGACACCTGCTATTTGAGAGCTGGGACTCTTTGTGTTTGAGAGCTGTAACATTTGGTGTTTGAGAGCTGGGACACTTGGTATTTGAGAGCTGGGACAGTTGGTGTTTGAGAGCTGGGACATTTGGTTTTGGAAGCTGTGACATTTGGTTTTGGAAGTTGGGACATGTCGTCTTGGAAGCTGGGACACTTGGTGTTTGAGAGCTGGGACACTGGGTTTTTGGCAGCTGCTACATTTGGGTTTTGGCAGCTGGTACATTTTGGGTTTGTGAGCTGGTGCACTTCGCAATAGCAGCTGGGAAACATGTAGTTTTGCGGTCGGCAAACTTCGTGTTTGGGATCAGGTACACATCGTGTTTGGGAGCCGGGACATTTGGTGTAAGAGATTTGGCAGACTTGGTGTTTCAGAGCTGGGACATTTGGAGTTTAGAAGCTGGGAAATCTGGAGTTTATAAGCAAGGACATTTGGCGTTTGAGAGCCGGGACACTTGATGTTTGAAATCCGGGACACTTCATGCTTCGAAGCTGGGACACTTGTTGTTTGAGAGACGGGACACATGGTGTTTGGAAGCTGGGAGACTTGGTGTTAGAGAGCTGGGACACTTGGTGTTTGAAAGCTGGGATAATTGGTTTTAGATAGCTGGGACTTTTGGTATTTGCCAGCTGGGACATTTGGTGTTTGGAAGCTGAGGCATTTGGTGTTTGGAAGGTGGGACACTTGGTGTTTGAGAGCTGGGAGTTTAGGTGTTTGAGAGCTGGGACATTTGATACTTGCAAGCTGGGACATTTGTTGCTTGGAAGGTGGGACACTTGTTTCGGAGCTGGGACACTTGGTGTTGGAGAGCTGGGACACTTGGTGTTTGGAAACTGGGACACTTGTTGTTTGAGAGCTGGGGCAATTGGTGTTTGGAAACTGGGACACTTGATATTTGAGAGCGGGACACTTGGTGTTGGAGAGCTGGCACATTTGGTGTTTGGAAACTGGGACTATAGGTGATTGAGAGCCCGGACCTGTGATTTTTGTAAGCTGGGACTCTTGTTGTGTGAGAGCTGGAACACTTGGTCTTTGGAAGCTGGGACATTTGGTGTTCGGAAGCTGGGACACTTGGTGTTTGCGAGCCGGGACACATGGTGTTTAGAAGCTGGGAGACTTGGTGTTTGGGAGCTGGGACACTTGGTGTTTGAGACCTGGAACAGTTGGTGTTTGGGAGCTTGGACACTTGGTGTTTGAGAGGTGGGACACTTTCATTTGAGAGCTGGGACACCTGGTATTTGGGAGCTTGTACAGTTGGTGTTTGGAAACTGGCACACTTGTTGCATGAGAGCTGGGACACTTGGTGTTTGATGCCGGGAAATTTGGTGTTTGGAAGCTGGGACACCTGGTGCAAGAGAGCTGGGACACTTGGTGTTTGAGACCTGGGACATTTGGTGTTTGGAAGCTTGGACATTTGGTGTTTGGAAGCTGGGACACTTGGTGTTTGGAAGCTGGGACATTTGATGTTTGGAAGCTGGGACACTTGGTGTTTGAGAGCCGGAACACATGGTGTTTTGAAGCTTGGTGACTTGGTGTTTGGGAGCTGGGACACTTGGTGTTTGTGACGTGGAACAGTTGGTGCTTGTGAGCTGGGACACTTGTTGTTTGATAGGTGGGACACTTTCATTTGAGAGCTGGGACCCCTGGTATTTGGGAGCTGGTACAGTTGGTGTTTGGAAACTGGGACACTTGGTGCAAGACAGCTGGGACACTTGGTGTTTGAGAGCCGGGACATTTGGTGTTTGGAAGCTGGGACACCTGGTGCAAGAGAGCAGGAACACTTGGTGTTTGAGAACTGGGACATTTGGTGTTTGCAAGCTGGGACATTTTCTGTTTGGAAGCTGAAGCACTTGTTGTTTGAGAGCTCGGACACTTGGTGTTTGGAAAATGGGACGCTTGGCATTTGAGAGCGGGACACTTGGTGTTGGAGAGCTTGGACACTTGGTGTTTGGAAACTGGGACACTTGGTATTTGAGAGTGGGACAGTTGTTGTTAGAGAGCTGGGACATTTCTTGTTTGGAAGCTGGGACATTTGCTGTTTGGAAGCTGGGACAATTGGTGTTTGGAAGCTGGGACACTTTATTTTGGAGAGCTGGGAATCTTGATGTTTGGGATCTGGGACACTTGGTGTATGAGCGCTGTGACATTTGGTGTTTGGAAGCTGGGACATTTGGTGTTTGGAAGCTGGGACACTGAGTCTTTGAAGCTGGGAAACTTGGTGTTTGGGAGCTGGGACTCCTGGTGTTTGAGAGCTGGGACTCTTTGTGTTTGAGAGCTGTAACATTTGGTGTTTGAGAGCTGGGACACTTGGTATTTGAGAGCTGGGACAGTTGGTGTTTGAGAGCTGGCACATTTGGTGTTTGGAAACTGGGACACTTGGTATTTGAGAGCTGGGACAGTTGTTGTTTGAGAGCTGGGACATATGGTTTTGGAAGCTGCGACATTTGGTTTTTAAAGTTGGGACATGTCGTCTTGGAAGCAGGGACACTTCGTGTTTGACAGCTGGGACACTGGGTTTTTGACAGCTGCTACATTTGGGTTTTGGCAGCTGGTATATTTTGCGTTTGTGAGCTGTTGCTCTTGGCAATAGGAGCTGGGAAACATGTAGTTTTTCGGTCGGCAAACTTCGTGTTTGGTACCAGGTACACTTGATATTTGAGACCTGGTACACATCGTGTTTGGGAGCCGGGACATTTGGTGTAAGAGATTTGGCAAACTTGGTGTTTCAGAGCTGGGACATTTGGAGTTTAGAAGCTGGGAAATCTGGAGTTTATAAGCAAGGACATTTGGCGTTTGAGAGCCTGGACATTTGAGGTTTGAGATCCGGGACACTTCATGCTTGGAAGCTGGGACACTTGTTGTTTGAGAGTCGGGGAAATGGTGTTTGGAAGCTGGGACACTTGGTGTTTGAAAGCTTGGATACTTGGTTTTAGACAGCTGGGACGTTTGGTATTTGCCAGCTGGGACATTTGGTGTTTGGAAGCTGAGGCATTTGGTGCTTGGAAGGTGTGACATTTGGTGTTTGAGAGCTGGGAGTTTAGGTGTTTGAGAGCTGGGGCATTTGGTATTTGCAAGCTGGGACATTTGGTACTTGGAAGGTGGGACACTTGTTTTTGAGGTGGGACACTTGGTGTTGGAGAGCTGCGACACTTGGTGTTTGGAAACTGGGACACTTGGTATTTGAGAGCGGGACACTTGGTGTTGGAGAGCTGGAACATTTGGTGTTTGGAAAGTGGGACACCTGGTATTTGAGAGCTGGGACAGTTGTTATTTGAGAGCTGGGACATTTGGTTTTGGAAGCTGCGACATTTGGTTTTGGAAGTTGGGACATGTCGTCTTGGAAGCTGGTACACTTGGTGATTGAGAGCTGGGACACTGGGTTTTCGACAGCTGCAACATTTGTGTTTTGGCAGCTGGTACATTTTGCGTTTGTGAGCTGGTGCACTTGGCAATAGGAGCTGGGAAACATGTAGTTTTCCGGTCGGCAAACTTCGTGTTTGGTACCAGGTACACTTGGTGTTTGGGACCAGGTACACATCGTGTTTGGGAGCCGGGACATTTGGTGTAAGAGATTTGGCAGAATTGGTGTTTCAGAGCTGGGACATTTGGAGTTTAGAAGCTGGGAAATCTGGAGTTTATAGGCAAGGACATTTGGCGTTTGAGAGCCTGGACATTTGATGTTTGAGATCCGGGACTCATCATGCTTGGAAGCTGGGACACTTGTTGTTTGAGAGTCCGGGCACATGGTGTTTGGAAGCTGGAACACTTGGTGTTAGAGAGCTGGGACACTTGGTGTTTGAAAGTTTGTATACTTGGTTTTAGACAGCTGGGACGTTTGGTATTTTCATGCTGGGACATTTGTTGTTTGGAAGCTGAGGCATTTGGTGTTTGGAAGCTGAGGCATTTGGTGTTTGGAAGGTGTGACATGTGGTGTTTGAGAGCTGGGAGTTTAGGTGTTTGAGAGCTGGGGCATTTGGTATTTGCAAGCTGAGACATTTGGTACTTGGAAGGTGGGACACTTGTTTCGGAGCTGGGACACTAGGTGTTGGAGAGCTGCGACACTTGGTGTTTGGAAACTGGGACACTTGGTATTTGAGAGCAGAACACTTGGTGTTGGAGAGCTGGCACATTTGGTTTTTGGAAAGTGGGACACCTGGTATTTGAGGGCTGGGACAGTTGTTATTTGAGAGCTGGGACATTTGGTTTTGGAAGCTGCGACATTTGGTTTTGGAAGTTGGGACATGTCGTCTTGGAAGCTGGGACACTTGGTGTTTGAGAGCTGGGACACTGGGTTTTCGACAGCTGCTACATTTGTGTTTTGGCAGCTGGTACATTTTGCGTTTGTGAGCTGGTGCCCTTGGCAATAGGAGCTGGGAAACATATAGTTTTTCGGTCGGCAAACTTCGTGTTTGGTACCAGGTACACTTGGTGTTTGGGACCTGGTACACATGGTGTTTGGGAGCCGGGACATTTGGTGTAAGATTTTTGGCAGACTTGGTGTTTCAGAGCTGGGACATTTGGAGTTTAGAAGCTGGGAAATCTGGAGTTTATAATCAAGGACATTTGGCGTTTGAGAGCCTGGACATTTGATGTTTGTGATCCGGGACACTTCGTGCTTGGAAGCTGGGACACTTGTTGTTTGGGAGTCGGGGCACATGGTGTTTGGAAGCTGGGACACTTGGTGTTTGAGAGCTGGGACACTTGGTGTTTGGAAGCTCGGACACTTGGTTTTAGACAGCTGGGACATTTTGTATTTGCAAGCTGGGACATTTGGTGTTTGGAAGCTGAGGCAGTTGGTGCTTGGAAGGTGTGACATTTGGTGTTTGAGAGCTGGGAGTTTAGGTGTTTGAGAGCTGGGACATTTGGTATTTGCAAGCTGGGACATTTGGTGCTTGGAAGGTGGGACACTTGTTTCGGAGCTGGGACACTTGGTGTTGGAGAGCTGCGACACACGGTGTTTGGAAACTGGGACACTTGGTATTTGAGAGCGGGACACTTGGTGTTGGAGAGCTGGCACATTTGGTATTTGGAAACTGGGACACCTGGTATTTGAGAGCTGGGACAGTTGTTATTTGAGAGCTGGGACATTTGGTTTTGGAAGCTGCGACATTTGGTTTTGGAAGTTGGGACATGTCGTCTTGGAAGCTGGGACACTTGGTGTTTGAGAGCTGGGACAGTGGGTTTTGGACAGCTGCTACATTTGGGTTTTGGCAGCTGGTACATTTTGCGTTTGTGAGCTGGTGCACTTGGCAATAGGAGCTGGGAAACATGTAGTTTTGCGGTCGGCAAACCTCGTGTTTGCGACCAGGTACACTTGGTTTTTGGGACAGGGTACACATGGTGTTTGGGTGCCGGGAAATCTGGTGTAAGAGACTTGGCAGACTTGGTGTTTCAGAGCTGGGACATTTGGAGATTGGAAGCTGTGAAATTTGGTGTTTGGTATCTAGGACATTTGGTGTTTGGAAGCTAGGACACCTGGTGCAGGAGAGCTGGGACACTTGGTGTTTGAGACCTGGGACATTTGGTGTTTGAGAGCTGGGACCCTTGGTATTTGATAGCTGGGACAGTTGTTGTTTGAGAGCTGGGCCATATGGTTTTGGAAGGTGCGACATTTGGTTTTGGAAGTTGGGACATGTCGTCTTGGAAGCTGGGACACTTCGTGTTTGAGAGCTGGGACACTGGGTTTTTGACAGCTGCTACATTTGGGTTTTGGCAGCTGGTACATTTTGCGTTTGTGAGCTGTTGCACTTGGCTATAGGAGCTGGGAAACATGTAGTTTTTCGGTCGGCAAACGTCGTGTTTGGTACCAGGTACACTTGGTGTTTGGGACCTGGTACACATCGTGTTTGGGAGCCGGGACATTTGGTGTAAGAGATTTGGCAGACTTGGTGTTTCAGAGCAGGGACTTTTGGAGTTTAGAAGCTGGGAAATCTGGAGTTTATAAGCAAGGACATTTGGCGTTTGAGAGCCTGGACATTTGATTTTTGAGATCCGGGACACTTCATGCTTGGAAGCTGGGACACTTGTTGTTTGAGAGTCGGGGCACATGGTGTTTGGAAACTGGGACACTTGGTGTTAGAGGGCTGGGACACTTGGTGTTTGAAAGCTGGGATACTTGGTTTTAGACAGCTGGGACGTTTGGTATTTGCCAGCTGGGACATTTGGTGTTTGGAAGCTGAGGCACTTGGTGCTTGGAAGGTGTGACATTTGGTGTTTGAGAGCTGGGAGTTTAGGTGTTTGAGATCTGGGACATTTGGTATTTGCAAGCTGGGACATTTGGTGCTTGGAAGGTGGGACACTTGTTTCGGAGCTGGGACACTTGGTGTTGGAGAGCTGGGACACTTGGTGTTTGGAAACTGGGACACTTGGTATTTGAGAGCTGGGACAGTTGTTATTTGAGAGCTGGGACATTTGGTTTTGGAAGCTGCGACATTTGGTTTTGGAAGTTGGGACATGTCGTCTTGGAAGCTGGGACACTTGGTGTTTGAGAGCTGGGACACTGGGTTTTTGACAGCTGCTACATTTGTGTTTTGGCAGCTGGTACATTTTGCGTTTGTGAGCTGGTGCACTTGGCAATAGGAGCTGGGAAACATGTAGTTTTGCGTTCGGCAAACCTCGTGATTGCGACCAGGTACACTTGGTTTTTGGGACCTGGTACACATGGTGTTTGGGAGCCGGGAAATCTGGTGTAAGAGATGTGGCAGACTTGGTGTTTCAGAGCTGGGACATTTGGAGATTGGAAGCTGTGAAATTTGGTGTTTGGAATCTAGGACTAGGAGAGCTGGGACACTTGTTGTTAGACAGCTGGGACATTTGGTGTTTGCAAGCTGGCACATTTGGGGTTTGGAAGCTGATGCACTTGGTGTTTGGAAGCTAGGCCAGTTGGTGTTTGGAAACCGGGACACTTGGCATTTGAGAGCTTGACACTTGGTGTTGGAGAGCTTGGACACTTGGTGTTTGGAAACTGGGTCACTTGGTATTTGAGAGCTGGGACAGTTGTTATTAGAGAGCTGGGACATTTGTGTTTGGATGCTGGGAGATTTGCTATTTGGAAGCTGGGACACTTGGTGTTTGGAAGCTGGGTCAATTTAACTTGGAGAGCTGGGAATCTTGGTGTTTGGGATCTGGGACACTTGGTGTATGAGCGCTGCGACATTTGGTGTTTGGAAGCTGGGACATTTGGTGTTTGGAAGCTGGGACACTTAGTCTTTGGTTTCTGGGACACTTGGTGCTTGGGTGTTGGGAAACCTGGTGTTTGAGAGCTGGGACTCTTTGTGTTTGACAGCTGGAAAATTTGGTGTTTGAGAGCTGGGACTCTTGGTGTTTGAGAGCTGGGACATTTGGTTTTGGAAGCTGGGACATATGGTTTTGGAAGCTGGGACATGTGGTTTTGGAAGCTGGGGCACTTGGTGTTTGTGAGCTGGGACACTGGGGTTTTGAAAGCTGCTACATTTGGTTTTTGGCAGCTGGTACATTTTGCGTTTGTGAGCTGGTGCAACTGGCAATAGGAACTGGGAAACATGTAGTTTTGCGGTCGGCAAACTTCATGTTTGGGACCAGGTACACTTGGTGTTTGGGATCTGGTACACATGGTGTTTGGGAGCCGGGACATGTGGTATAAAAGAGCTGGCAGACTTGGTGTTTCAGAGCTGGGACATTTGGAGTTTAGAAGCTGGGAAATTTGGAGTTTATAAGCAAGGACATTTGGCGTTTGAGAGGCGGGACATTTGGTGTTTGAGAGCCGGGACACTTCTTGCTTGGAAGCTGGGACACTTGTTGTCTGAGAGCCGGGACACATGGTGTTTGAGAGCCGGGACACTTCATGTTTGGAAGCTGGGACACATGGTGTTTGGAACCAGGGACACTTGGTGTTTGAGAGCTGGAACACTAGGTGTTTGGATGCTCGGACACTTGGCTTTAGACAGCAGGGACATTTGGTATTTGCAATCTGGGACATTTGATTTTGGTAGCTGCGACATATGGTTTTGGAAGCTGGGTCATGTGGTTTTGGAAGCTGGGACACTCGGTGTTTGAGAGCTGGGACACTGGGTTTTTGACAGCTGCTACATTTGGTTTTTGGCATTTGGTACATTTTGCGTTTGTGAGCTGATGCACTTGGCATTAGGAGCTGGGAAACATGTAGTTTTGCCGTCGGCAAACTTCGTGTTTGGGATCAGGTACACTTGGTGTTTGGGACCTGGTACACATGGTGTTTGGGAGCCGGGACATTTGGTGTAAGAAAGCTGGCAGACTTCGTGTTTCAGAGCTGGGACATTTGGAGTTTAGAAGCTGGGAAATTTGGAATTTATAAGCAAGGACATTTGGCCTTTGAGAGCCGGGACTCTTGTTGTTTGAGAGCTGGGACACATGGTGTCTGGAAGCTGGGACACTTGGTGTTTGAGAGCTGGGACACTTGTTGTTTGGATGCTCGGACACTTGGTTTTAGACAGCTGGGAGATTTGATATTTGCAAGCTGCGACATTTGGTGTTTGGAAGCTGAGGGACTTGGTGCTTGGAAGCTGGGACACTTGGTTTTAGACAGCTGGAACATTTGGTAGTTGCAAGCTGGGACATTTTGTGTTTGGAAGCTGGGACAAATGATGCTTGGAAGTTGGGACACTTGTTTCGAAGCTGGGACATTTGGTGTTGGAGAGCTGGACACTTGGTGTTTGGAAACTGGGACACTTGTTTTTTGAGAGCTGGGACACTTGGTGTTTGGAAACTGGGCACTTGGTATTTGAGAGCGGGACACTTGGTGTTGGAGAGCTGACACATGTGGTGTTTGCAAACTGGGACACTTGGTACTTGAGAGCTGGGACACTTGGTGTTTGAGAGCTGGGACATTTGGTTTTGGAAGCTGCGACATTTGGTTTTGGAAGCTGGGACATGTCGTCTTGGAAGCAGGGACACTAGGTGTTTGAGAGCTGGGACACTGGGTTTTTGACAGCTGCTGCATTTGGGTTTTGACAGCTGGTACATTTTGCGTTTGTGAGCTGGTGCAATTGGCAATAGGAGCTGGGAAACATGTAGTTTTGCGGTCGGCAAACTTCGTGTTTGGTACCAGGTACACTTAGTTTTTGGGATATGGTACATATGGTGTTTGGGATCTGGGACATTTGGTGTAAGAGATTTGGCAGACTTGGTGTTTCAGAGCTGGGACATTTGGAGTTTAGAAGCTGGGAAATTTGGAGTTTATAAGCAAGGACATTTGGCGTTTGCGAGCAGGGACAGTTGGTGTTTGAGAGCCGGGACACTTTATGCTTGGAAGCTGGGACACTTGTTGTTTGAGAGCTGGGACACATTGTGTTTGGAACCTGGGACACTTGGTGTTTGAGAGCTGGGACACTTGGTGTGTGGAAGCTGGGACACTTGGTTTTAGACAGCTGGGACATTTGGTATTTGCATGCTGGGACATTTGTTGTTTGGAACCTGGGACATTTGGTGCTTGGAACCTGGGACATTTGGTGCTTGGAAGGTGGGACATTTGGTGTTTGAGAGCTGGGACACTTGGTGCTTTAGAGCTGGGACACTTGGTGTGTGGAAGCTGGGACACTTGGTTTTAGACAGCTGGGACATTTGGTGTTTGGATGCTCGGACACTTGGTTTTAGACAGCTGGGACATTTTGTATTTGCAAGCTGCGACACTTGGTGTTTGGAAGCTGAGGCACTTGGTGCTTGGAAGGTGGGACACTTGGTGTTTGAGAGCTCCGACACTTGGTGCTTGAGAGCTGGGACACTTGGTGTTTGGAAGTTGGGACACTTGGTTTTAGACAGCTGGAACATTTGGTATTTGCAAGCTGGGACATTTTGTGTTTGGAAGCTGGGACAAAAGGTGCTTGGAAGGTGGGACACTTGTTTCGAAGCTGGGACATTTGGTGTTGGAGAGCTGGACACTTGGTGTTTGGAAACTGGGACACTTGTTTTTTGAGAGCTGGGACACTTGGTGTTTGGAAACTGGGCACTTGGTATTTGAGAGCGGGACACTTGGTGTTGGAGAGCTGACACATTTGGTGTTTGCAAACTGGGACACTTGGTACTTGAGAGCTGGGACACTTGGTGTTTGAGAGCTGGGACATTTGGTTTTGGAAGCTGCGACATTTGTTTTTGGAAGCTGGGACATGTCGTCTTGGAAGCTGGGACACTAGGTGTTTGAGAGCTGGGACACTGGGTTTTTGACAGCTGCTGCATTTGGGTTTTGACAGCTGGTACATTTTGCGTTTGTGAGCTGGTGCACTTGGCAATAGGAGCTGGGAAACATGTAGTTTTGTGGTCGGCAAACTTCATGTTTGGGACCAGGTACACTTAGTGTTTGGGATCTGGTACATATGGTACATTTGTTGTTTGGAAGCTGGGACATTTGGTGCTAGGAAGGTGGGACACTTGTTTCGAAGCTGGGACACTTGGTGTTGGAGAGCTGGGATACTTGGTGTTTGAGAGCCGGGACACATGGTGTTTTGAAGCTGGGACAGTTGGTGTTTGGAAACTGGGACACTTGGTATTTGAGAGCGGGACACTTGGTGTTGGAGGGCTGGCACATTTGGTGTTTGGAAACTGGGACACTTGGTATTTGAGAGCTGGGACAGTTGTTGTTTGAGAGCTGGCACATTTGGTTTTGGATGTTGGGACATGTCGTCTGGGAAGCTGGGTCACTTGGTGTTTGAGTGCTGGGTTTTTGACAGCTGCTACATTTGGGTTTTGGCAGCTGGTACATTTTGCGTTTTTGAGCTGTTGCACTTGGCTATAGGAGCTGGGAAACATGTAGTTTTTCGGTCGGCAAACTTCGTGTTTGGGACCAGGTACACTTGGTGTTTGGGACCTGGTACACATGGTGTTTGGGGTCCCGGACATTTGGTGTAAGAGATTTGGCAGACTTGGTGTTTCAGAGCTGGGACATTTGGAGTTTAGAAGCTGGGAAATCTGGAGTTTATAAGCAAGGACATTTGGCGTTTGAGCGCTGGTACATTTGGTGTTTGAGATCCGGGACACTTCATGCTTGGAAGCTGGGACACTTGTTGTTTGAGAGTCGGGACACATGGTGTTTGGAAGCTGGGACACTTGGTGTTAGAGAGCTGGGACATTTGGTGTTTGGAAGCTGAGGCACTTGGTGCTTGGAACGTGGGACACTTGGTATTTGAGAGCTTGGAGTTTAGGTGTTTGAGAGCTGGGACATTTGGTATTTGCAAGCTGGGACATTTGGTGCTTGGAAGTTGGGACACTTGTTTCGGAGATGGGACACTTGGTGTTGGAGAGCGGGGACACTTGTTGTTTGTAAACTGGGACACTTGTTGTTTGACAGCTGGGGCAATTGGTGTTTGGAAACTGGGACACTTGGTATTTGAGAGCGGGACACTTGGTGTTGGTGAGCTGGCACATTTGGTGTTTGGAAACTGGGACAATAGGTGATTGAGAGCCCGGACCTGTGATTTTTGTAAGCTTGGACTCTTGTTGTGTGTGAGCTGGGACACTTGGTCTTTGGAAGCTGGGACATTTGGTGTTCGGAAGCTGGGACACTTGGTGTTTGCGAGCCGGGACACATGGTGTTTTGAAGCTGGGAGACTTGGTGTTTGGGAGCTGGGACACTTGGTGTTTGAGACCTGGAACAGTTGGTGTTTGAGAGCTTGGATACTTGGTGTTTGAGAGGTGGGACACTTTCATTTGAGAGCTGGGACACCTGGTATTTGGGAGCTTGTACATTTGGTGTTTGGAAACTGGGACACTTGGTGCATGAGAGCTGGGACACTTCGTGTTTGATGCCGGGAAATTTGGTGTTTGGGAGCTGGGACACCTGGTGCAAGAGAGCTGGGAGACTAGCTGTTTGAGACCTGGGACATTTGGTGTTTGGAAGCTTGGACATTTGGTGTTTGGAAGCTGGGACACTTCAACTTGGAGAGCTGGGACACTTGTTGTGTGAGAGCTGGGACACTTGGTGTTTGGAAGCTGGGACATTTGATGTTTGGAAGCTGGGACACTTGGTGTTTGAGAGCCGGGACACATGGTGTTTTGAAGCTTGGTGACTTGGTGTTTGGGAGCTGGGACACTTGGTGTTTGTGACGTGGAACAGTTGGTGCTTGTGAGCTGGGACACTTGTTGTTTGATAGGTGGGACATTTTCATCTGAGAGATGGGACCCCTGGTATTTGGGAGCTGGTACAGTTGGTGTTTGGAAACTGGGACACTTGGTGCAAGACAGCTGGGACACTTCATGCTTGGAAGCTGGGACACTTGTTGTTTGAGAGCGGGACACTTGGTGTTGGAGAGCTGGCACATTTGGTGTTTGGAAGCTGAGGCACTTGGTGTTTGGAACGTGGGACACTTGGTGTTTGAGAGCTTGGAGTTTAGGTGTTTGAGAGCTGGGACATTTGGTATTTGCAAGCTGGGACATTTGGTGCTTGGAAGGTGGGACACTTGTTACGGGGCTGGGACACTTGGTGTTGGAGAGCTTGGACACTTGGTGATTGGAAACTGGGACACTTGTTTGAGAGCTGGGGCAATTGGTGTTTGGAAACTGGGACACTTGGTATTTGAGAGCGGGACACTTGGTGTTGGAGAGCTGGCACATTTGGTGTTTGGAAACTGGGACAATTGGTATTTGAGAGCTGGGACACTTGGTGTTTGAGAGCTGGGACACTGGGTTTTTGAGAGCTGCTACATTTGGGTTTTGGCAGCTGGTACATTTTGCGTTTGTGAGCTGGTGCACTTGGCAATAGGAGCTGGGAAACATGTAGTTTTGCGGTCGGCAAACCTCGTGTTTGCGACCAGGTACACTTGGTTTTTGGGACATGGTACACATGATGTTTGGGAGCCGGGAAATCTGGTGTAAGAGATTTGGCAAACTTGGTGTTTCGGAACTGGGACATTTGGAGATTGGAAGCTTGGAAATTTGGTGTTTGGAATCTAGGACATTTGGTGTTTGGAAGCTAGGACACCTTGTGCAGGAGAGCTCGGACACTTGGTGTTTGAGACCTGGGACATTTGGTGTTTGGAAGCTTGTCCATTTGCTATATGGAAGCTGGGACACTTGGTGTTTGGTAGCTGGGACACTTTAACTTGGAGAGCTGGGACACTTGTTAGACAGCTGGGACATTTGGTGTTTGCAAGCTGGGACATTTGGTGTTTGGAAGCTGATGCACTTGGTGTTTGGAAGCTGGGACAGTTGGTGTTGGAAACTGGGACACTTGGCATTTGAGAGCTTGACACTTGGTGTTGGAGAGCTTGGACACTTGGTGTTTGGAAACTGGGACACTTGGTATTTGACAGCTGGGACATTTGTTGTTAGAGAGCTGGGACATTTCTGTTTGGAAGTTGGGAGATTAGCTATTTGGAAGCTGCGACACTTGGTGTTTGGAAGCTGGGTCACTTTAACTTGGAGAGCTGGGAATCTTGGTGTTTGGGATCTGGGACACTTGGTGTATGAGTGCTGCGACATTTGGTATTTGGAAGCTGGGACACTTGTTGTTTGAGAGCTGGGACAATTGGTGTTTGGAAACTGGGACACTTGGTATTTGAGAGCTGGGACAGTTGTTGTCTGAGAGCTGGGACATTTGGTTTTGGAAGCTGCGACATTTGGTTTTGGAAGTTGGGACATGTCGTCTTGGAAGCTGGGACACTTGGTGTTTGAGAGCTGGGACACTGGGTTTTTGACAGCTGCTACATTTGGCTTTTGGCAGCTGGTACGTTTTGCGTTTGTGAGCTGGTGCACTTGGCAATAGGAGCTGGGAAACATGTAGTTTTGCGGTCGGCAAACCTCGTGTTTGCGACCTGGTACACTTGGTTTTTGGGACATGGTACACATGGTGTTTGGGAGCCTTGAAATTTGGTGTAAGAGATGTGGCAGACTTGGTGTTTCAGAACTGGGACATTTGGAGATTGGAAGCTGTGAAA
Organism: Isurus oxyrinchus; assembly: GCA_026770705.1. Lineage (NCBI taxonomy): Eukaryota > Metazoa > Chordata > Chondrichthyes > Lamniformes > Lamnidae > Isurus > Isurus oxyrinchus. The sequence continues at coordinate 1,960,106 of JANJGN010000066.1, forward strand.
TTTGGTGTTTGGAATCTAGGACATTTGATGTTTGGAAGCTAGGACACCTGGTGCATGAGAGCTGGGACACTTCGTGTTTTGAGACCTGGGACATTTGGTGTTTGGAAGCTTGTCCATTTGCTAGATGGAAGCTGGGACACTTGGTGTTTGGTAGCTGGGACACTTTAACTTGGAGAGCTGGGACACTTGTTGTTAGACATCTGGGACATTTGGTGTTTGCAAGCTGGGACATTTGGTGTTTGGAAGCTGATGCACTTGGTGTTTGGAAGCTGGGACAGTTGGTGTTTGGAAACTGGGACACTTGGCATTTGAGAGCTTGACACTTGGTGTTGGTGAGCTTGGACACTTGGTGTTTGGAAACTGGAACACTTGGTATTTGAGAGCTGGGACATTTGTTGTTAGAGAGCTGGGACATTTGTGCTTGGAAGTTGGGAGATTTGCTATTTGGAAGCTGCGACACTTGGTGTTTGGAAGCTGGGTCACTTTAACTTGGAGAGCTGGGAATCTTGGTGTTTGGGATTTGGGACACTTGGTGTATGAGCCCTGCGACATTAGGTGTTTGGAAGCTGGGACATTTGGTGTTTGGAAGCTGGGACACTTAGTCTTTGGTTTCTGGGACACTTGGTGCTTGGGTGCTGGGAAACCCGGTGTTTGAGAGCTGGGACTCTTTGTGTTTGACAGCTGGAAAATTTGGTGTTTGGGAGCTGGGACTCTTGGTGTTTGAGAGCTGGGACATTTGGTTTTGGAAGCTGGGACATATGGTTTTGGAAGCTGGAACATGTGGTTTTGGAAGCTGGGACACTCGGTGTTTGTGAGCTGGGACACTGGGTTTTTGACAGCTGCTGCATTTGGGTTTTGACAGCTGGTACATTTTGCGTTTGTGAGCTGGTGCAATTCGCAATAGGAGCTGGGAAACATGTAGTTTGCGGTCGGCAAACTTCATGTTTGGGACCAGGTACACTTAGTGTTTGGGATCTGGTACATATGGTGTTTGGGATCCGGGACATTTGGTGTAAGAGATTTGGCAGACTTGGTGTTTCAGAGCTGGGACATTTGGAGTTTAGAAGCTGGGAAATTTGGAGTTTATAAGCAAGGACATTTGGCGTTTGCGAGCAGGGACAGTTGGTGTTTGAGAGCCGGGACACTTTATGCTTGGAAGCTGGGACACTTGTTGTTTGAGAGCTGGGACACATTGTGTTTGAAACCTGGGACACTTGGTGTTTGAGAGCTGGGACACTTGGTGTGTGGAAGCTGGGACACTTGGTTTTAGACAGCTGGGACATTTGGTATTTGCATGCTGGGACATTTGTTGTTTGGAACCTGGGACATTTGGTGCTAGGAAGGTGGGACACTTCTTTCGAAGCTGGGACACTTGGTGTTGGAGAGCTGGGATACTTGGTGTTTGAGAGCCGGGACACATGGTGTCTTGAAGCTGGGACAGTTGGTGTTTGGAAACTGGGACACTTGGTATTTGAGAGCGGGACACTTGGTGTTGGAGAGCTGGCACTTTTGGTGTTTGGAAACTGGGACACTTGGTATTTGAGAGCTGGGACAGTTGTTGTTTGAGAGCTGGCACATTTGGTTTTGGATGTTGGGACATGTCGTCTGGGAAGCTGGGTCACTTGGTGTTTGAGTGCTGGGTTTTTGACAGCTGCTACATTTGGGTTTTGGCAGCTGGTACATTTTGCGTTTTTGAGCTGTTGCACTTGGCTATAGGAGCTGGGAAACATGTAGTTTTTCGGTCGGCAAACTTCGTGTTTGGGACCAGGTACACTTGGTGTTTGGGACCTGGTACACATGGTGTTTGGGAGCCGGGAAATTTGGTGTAAGAGATTTGGCAGACTTGGTGTTTCAGAGCTGGGACATTTGGAGTTTAGAAGCTGGGAAATCTGGAGTTTATAAGCAAGGACATTTGGCGTTTGAGCGCTGGTACATTTGGTGTTTGAGATCCGGGACACTTCATGCTTGGAAGCTGGGACACTTGTTGTTTGAGAGTCGGGACACATGGTGTTTGGAAGCTGGGACACTTGGTGAAAGAGAGCTGGGACACTTGGTGTTTGGAAGCTGAGGCACTTGGTGCTTGGAACGTGGGACACCTGGTGTTTGAGAGCTGGGAGTTTAGGTGTTTGAGAGCTGGGACATTTGGTATTTGCAAGCTGGGACATTTGGTGCTTGGAAGTTGGGACACTTGTTTCGGAGATGGGACACTTGGTGTTGGAGAGCGGGGACACTTGTTGTTTGGAAACTGGGACACTTGTTGTTTGACAGCTGGGGCAATTGGTGTTTGGAAACTGGGACACTTGGTATTTGAGAGCGGGACACTTGGTGTTGGTGAGCTGGCACATTTGGTGTTTGGAAACTGGGACAATAGGTGATTGAGAGCCCGGACCTGTGATTTTTGTAAGCTGGGACTCTTGTTGTGTGTGAGCTGGGACACTTGGTCTTTGGAAGCTGGGACATTTGGTGTTCGGAAGCTGGGACACTTGGTGTTTGCGAGCCGGGACACATGGTGTTTTGAAGCTGGGAGACTTGGTGTTTGGGAGCTGGGACACTTGGTGTTTGAGACCTGGAACAGTTGGTGTTTGAGAGCTTGGACACTTGGTGTTTGAGAGGTGGGACACTTTCATTTGAGAGCTGGGACACCTGGTATTTGGGAGCTTGTACAGTTGGTGTTTGGAAACTGGGACACTTGGTGCATGAGAGCTGGGACACTTCGTGTTTGATGCCGGGAAATTTGGTGTTTGGGAGCTGGGACACCTGGTGCAAGAGAGCTGGGAGACTAGCTGTTTGAGACCTGGGACATTTGGTGTTTGGAAGCTTGGACATTTGGTGTTTGGAAGCTGGGACACTTCAACTTGGAGAGCTAGGACACTTGTTGTGTGAGAGCTGGGACACTTGGTGTTTGGAAGCTGGGACATTTGATGTTTGGAAGCTGGGACACTTGGTGTTTGAGAGCCGGGACACATGGTGTTTTGAAGCTTGGTGAATTGGTGTTTGGGAGCTGGGACACTTGGTGTTTGTGACGTGGAACAGTTGGTGCTTGTGAGCTGGGACACTTGTTGTTTGATAGGTGGGACATTTTCATTTGAGAGATGGGACCCCTGGTATTTGGGAGCTGGTACAGTTGGTGTTTGGAAACTGGGACACTTGGTGCAAGACAGCTGGGACACTTCATGCTTGGAAGCTGGGACACTTGTTGTTTGAGAGCGGGACACTTGGTGTTGGAGAGCTGGCACATTTGGTGTTTGGAAGCTGAGGCACTTGGTGTTTGGTAGCTGGGACACTTTAACTTGGAGAGCTGGGACACTTGTTAGACAGCTGGGACATTTGGTGTTTGCAAGCTGGGACATTTGGTGTTTGGAAGCTGATGCACTTGGTGTTTGGAAGCTGGGACAGTTGGTGTTGGAAACTGGGACACTTGGCATTTGTGAGCTTGACACTTGGTGTTGGAGAGCTTGGACACTTGGTGTTTGGAAACTGGGACACTTGGTATTTGACAGCTGGGACAGTTGTTGTTAGAGAGCTGGGACATTTCTGTTTGGAAGTTGGGAGATTAGCTATTTGGAAGCTGCGACACTTGGTGTTTGGAAGCTGGGTCACTTTAACTTGGAGAGCTGGGAATCTTGGTGTTTGGGATCTGGGACACTTGGTGTATGAGCGCTGCGACATTAGGTGTTTGGAAGCTGGGACATTTGGTGTTTGGAAGCTGGGACACTTAGTCTTTGGTTTCTGGGACACTTGGTGTTGGAGAGCTGGCACATTTGGTGTTTGGAAGCTGAGGTACTTGGTGTTTGGAAGCTGGGACACTTGGTGTTTGAGAGCTGGGACACTGGGTTTTTGAGAGCTGCTACATTTGGGTTTTGGCAGCTGGTACATTTTGCGTTTGTGAGCTGGTGCACTTGGCAATAGGAGCTGGGAAACATGTAGTTTTGCGGTCGGCAAACCTCGTGTTTGCGACCAGGTACACTTGGTTTTTGGGACATGGTACACATGGTGTTTGGGAGCCGGGAAATTTGGTGTAAGAGATTTGGCAAACTTGGTGTTTCGGAACTGGGACATTTGGAGATTGGAAGCTTGGAAATTTGGTGTTTGGAATCTAGGACATTTGGTGTTTGGAAGCTAGGACACCTTGTGCAGGAGAGCTCGGACACTTGGTGTTTGAGACCTGGGACATTTGGTGTTTGGAAGCTTGTCCATTTGCTATATGGAAGCTGGGACACTTGGTGTTTGGTAGCTGGGACACTTTAACTTGGAGAGCTGGGACACTTGTTAGACAGCTGGGACATTTGGTGTTTGCAAGCTGGGACATTTGGTGTTTGGAAGCTGATGCACTTGGTGTTTGGAAGCTGGGACAGTTGGTGTTGGAAACTGGGACACTTGGCATTTGAGAGCTTGACAGTTGGTGTTGGAGAGCTTGGACACTTGGTGTTTGGAAACTGGGACACTTGGTATTTGACAGCTGGGACAGTTGTTGTTAGAGAGCTGGGACATTTCTGTTTGGAACTTGGGAGATTAGCTATTTGGAAGCTGCGACACTTGGTGTTTGGAAGCTGGGTCACTTTAACTTGGAGAGCTGGGAATCTTGGTGTTTGGGATCTGGGACACTTGGTGTATGAGTGCTGCGACATTTGGTGTTTGGAAGCTGGGACACTTGTTGTTTGAGAGCTGGGACAATTGGTGTTTGGAAACTGGGACACTTGGTATTTGAGAGCGGGACACTTGGTGTTGGAGAGCTGGCACATTTGGTGTTTGGAAACTGGGACACTTGGTATTTGAGAGCTGGGACAGTTGTTGTCTGAGAGCTGGGACATTTGGTTTTGGAAGCTGCGACATTTGGTTTTGGAAGTTGGGACATGTCGTCTTGGAAGCTGGGACACTTGGTGTTTGAGAGCTGGGACACTGGGTTTTTGACAGCTGCTACATTTGGCTTTTGGCAGCTGGTACGTTTTGCGTTTGTGAGCTGGTGCACTTGGCAATAGGAGCTGGGAAACATGTAGTTTTGCGGTCGGCAAACCTCGTGTTTGCGACCTGGTACACTTGGTTTTTGGGACATGGTACACATGGTGTTTGGGAGCCGGGAAATTTGGTGTAAGAGATGTGGCAGACTTGGTGTTTCAGAACTGGGACATTTGGAGATTGGAAGCTGTGAAATTTGGTGTTTGGAATCTAGGACATTTGATGTTTGGAAGCTAGGACACCTGGTGCATGAGAGCTGGGACACTTCGTGTTTTCAGAGCTGGGACATTTGGTGTTTGGAAGCTTGTCCATTTGCTAGATGGAAGCTGGGACACTTGGTGTTTGGTAGCTGGGACACTTTAACTTGGAGAGCTGGGACACTTGTTGTTAGACATCTGGGACATTTGGTGTTTGCAAGCTGGGACATTTGGTGTTTGGAAGCTGATGCACTTGGTGTTTGGAAGCTGGGACAGTTGGTGTTTGGAAACTGGGACACTTGGCATTTGAGAGCTTGACACTTGGTGTTGGAGAGCTTGGACACTTGGTGTTTGGAAACTGGGACACTTGGTATTTGAGAGCTGGGACATTTGTTGTTAGAGAGCTGGGACATTTGTGTTTGGAAGTTGGGAGATTTGCTATTTGGAAGCTGCGACACTTGGTGTTTGGAAGCTGGGTCACTTTAACTTGGAGAGCTGGGAATCTTGGTGTTTGGGATTTGGGACACTTGGTGTATGAGCGCTGCGACATTAGGTGTTTGGAAGCTGGGACATTTGGTGTTTGGAAGCTGGGACACTTAGTCTTTGGTTTCTGGGACACCTGGTGCTTGGGTGCTGGGAAACCCGGTGTTTGAGAGCTGGGACTCTTTGTGTTTGACAGCTGGAAAATTTGGTGTTTGGGAGCTGGGACTCTTGGTGTTTGAGAGCTGGGACATTTGGTTTTGGAAGCTGGGACATATGGTTTTGGAAGCTGGGCATATGGTTTTGGAAGCTGGGACACTCGGTGTTTGTGAGCTGGGACACTGGGTTTTTGACAGCTGCTGCATTTGGGTTTTGACAGCTGGTACATTTTGCGTTTGTGAGCTGGTGCACTTGGCAATAGGAGCTGGGAAACATGTAGTTTTGCGGTCGGCAAACTTCATGTTTGGGACCAGGTACACTTAGTGTTTGGGATCTGGTACATATGGTGTTTGGGATCCGGGACATTTGGTGTAAGAGATTTGGCAGGCTTGGTGTTTCAGAGCTGGGACATTTGGAGTTTAGAAGCTGGGAAATTTGGAGTTTATAAGCAAGGACATTTGGCGTTTGCGAGCAGGGACAGTTGGTGTTTGAGAGCCGGGACACTTTATGCTTGGAAGCTGGGACACTTGTTGTTTGAGAGCTGGGACACATTGTGTTTGGAACCTGGGACACTTGGTGTTTGAGAGCTGGGGCACTTGGTGTGTGGAAGCTGGGACACTTGGTTTTAGACAGCTGGGACATTTGGTATTTGCATGCTGGGACATTTGTTGTTTGGAACCTGGGACATTTGGTGCTAGGAAGGTGGGACACTTGTTTCGAAGCTGGGACACTTGGTGTTTGAGAGCTGGGATACTTGGTGTTTGAGAGCCGGGACACATGGTGTTTTGAAGCTGGGACAGTTGGTGTTTGGAAACTGGGACACTTGGTATTTGAGAGCGGGACACTTGGTGTTGGAGAGCTGGCACTTTTGGTGTTTGGAAACTGGGACACTTGGTATTTGAGAGCTGGGACAGTTGTTGTTTGAGAGCTGGCACATTTGGTTTTGGATGTTGGGACATGTCATCTGGGAAGCTGGGTCACTTGGTGTTTGAGTGCTGGGTTTTTGACAGCTGCTACATTTGGGTTTTGGCAGCTGGTACATTTTGCGTTTTTGAGCTGTTGCACTTGGCTATAGGAGCTGGGAAACATGTAGTTTTTCGGTCGGCAAACTTCGTGTTTGGGACCAGGTACACTTGGTGTTTGGGACCTGGTACACATGGTGTTTGGGAGCCGGGAAATTTGGTGTAAGAGCTTTGGCAGACTTGGTGTTTCAGAGCTGGGACATTTGGAGTTTAGAAGCTGGGAAATCTGGAGTTTATAAGCAAGGACATTTGGCGTTTGAGAGGCGGGACACATGGTGTTTGGAAGCTGGGACACTTGGTGAAAGAGAGCTGGGACACTTGGTGTTTGGAAGCTGAGGCACTTGGTGCTTGGAACGTGGGACACTTGGTGTTTGAGAGCTGGGAGTTTAGGTGTTTGAGAGCTGGGACATTTGGTATTTGCAAGCTGGGACATTTGGTGCTTGGAAGTTGGGACACTTGTTTCGGAGATGGGACACTTGGTGTTGGAGAGCGGGGACACTTGGTGTTTGGAAACTGGGACACTTGTTGTTTGACAGCTGGGGCAATTGGTGTTTGGAAACTGGGACACTTGGTATTTGAGAGCGGGACACTTGGTGTTGGTGAGCTGGCACATTTGGTGTTTGGAAACTGGGACAATAGGTGATTGAGAGCCCGGACCTGTGATTTTTGTAAGCTGGGACTCTTGTTGTGTGTGAGCTGGGACACTTGGTCTTTGGAAGCTGGGACATTTGGTGTTCGGAAGCTGGGACACTTGGTGTTTGCGAGCCGGGACACATGGTGTTTTGAAGCTGGGAGACTTGGTGTTTGGGAGCTGGGACACTTGGTGTTTGAGACCTGGAACAGTTGGTGTTTGATGCCGGGAAATTGGGTGTTTGGGAGCTGGGACACCTGGTGCAAGAGAGCTGGGAGACTAGCTGTTTGAGACCTGGGACATTTGGTGTTTGGAAGCTTGGACATTTGGTGTTTGGAAGCTGGGACACTTCAACTTGGAGAGCTGGGACACTTGTTGTGTGAGAGCTGGGACACTTGGTGTTTGGAAGCTGGGACATTTGATGTTTGGAAGCTGGGACACTTGGTGTTTGAGAGCCGGGACACATGGTGTTTTGAAGCTTGGTGAATTGGTGTTTGGGAGCTGGGACACTTGTTGTTTGTGACGTGGAACAGTTGGTGCTTGTGAGCTGGGACACTTGTTGTTTGATAGGTGGGACATTTTCATTTGAGAGATGGGACCCCTGGTATTTGGGAGCTGGTACAGTTGGTGTTTGGAAACTGGGACACTTGGTGCAAGACAGCTGGGACACTTCATGCTTGGAAGCTGGGACACTTGTTGTTTGAGAGCGGGACACTTGGTGTTGGAGAGCTGGCACATTTGGTGTTTGGAAGCTGAGGCACTTGGTGTTTGGAACGTGGGACACTTGGTATTTGAGAGCTTGGAGTTTAGGTGTTTGAGAGCTGGGACATTTGGTATTTGCAAGCTGGGACATTTGGTGCTTGGAAGGTGGGACACTTGTTTCGGGGCTGGGACACTTGGTGTTGGAGAGCTTGGACACTTGGTGTTTGGAAACTGGGACACTTGTTTGAGAGCTGGGGCAATTGGTGTTTGGAAACTGGGATACTTGGTATTTGAGAGCGGGACACTTGGTGTTGGAGAGCTGGCACATTTGGTGTTTGGAAACTGGGACACTTGGTATTTGAGAGCTGGGACAGTTGTTGTCTGAGAGCTGGGACATTTGGTTTTGGAAGCTGCGACATTTGGTTTTGGAAGTTGGGACATGTCGTCTTGGAAGCTGGGACACTTGGTGTTTGAGAGCTGGGACACTGGGTTTTTGACAGCTGCTACATTTGGCTTTTGGCAGCTGGTACGTTTTGCGTTTGTGAGCTGGTGCACTTGGCAATAGGAGCTGGGAAACATGTAGTTTTGCGGTCGGCAAACCTCGTGTTTGCGACCTGGTACACTTGGTTTTTGGGACATGGTACACATGGTGTTTGGGAGCCGGGAAATTTGGTGTAAGAGATGTGGCAGACTTGGTGTTTCAGAACTGGGACATTTGGAGATTGGAAGCTGTGAAATTTGGTGTTTGGAATCTAGGACATTTGATGTTTGGAAGCTAGGACACCTGGTGCATGAGAGCTGGGACACTTCGTGTTTTGAGAGCTGGGACATTTGGTGTTTGGAAGCTTGTCCATTTGCTAGATGGAAGCTGGGACACTTGGTGTTTGGTAGCTGGGACACTTTAACTTGGAGAGCTGGGACACTTGTTGTTAGACATCTGGGACATTTGGTGTTTGCAAGCTGGGACATTTGGTGTTTGGAAGCTGATGCACTTGGTGTTTGGAAGCTGGGACAGTTGGTGTTTGGAAACTGGGACACTTGGCATTTGAGAGCTTGACACTTGGTGTTGGAGAGCTTGGACACTTGGTGTTTGGAAACTGGGACACTTGGTATTTGAGAGCTGGGACATTTGTTGTTAGAGAGCTGGGACATTTGTGTTTGGAAGTTGGGAGATTTACTATTTGGAAGCTGCGACACTTGGTGTTTGGAAGCTGGGTCACTTTAACTTGGAGAGCTGGGAATCTTGGTGTTTGGGATTTGGGACACTTGGTGTATGAGCGCTGCGACATTAGGTGTTTGGAAGCTGGGACATTTGGTGTTTGGAAGCTGGGACACTTAGTCTTTGGTTTCTGGGACACTTGGTGCTTGGGTGCTGGGAAACCCGGTGTTTGAGAGCTGGGACTCTTTGTGTTTGACAGCTGGAAAATTTGGTGTTTGGGAGCTGGGACTCTTGGTGTTTGAGAGCTGGGACATTTGGTTTTGGAAGCTGGGACATATGGTTTTGGAAGCTGGAACATGTGGTTTTGGAAGCTGGGACACTCGGTGTTTGTGAGCTGGGACACTGGGTTTTTGACAGCTGCTGCATTTGGGTTTTGACAGCTGGTACATTTTGCGTTTGTGAGCTGGTGCACTTGGCAATAGGAGCTGGGAAACATGTAGTTTTGCGGTCGGCAAACTTCATGTTTGGGACCAGGTACACTTAGTGTTTGGGATCTGGTACATATGGTGTTTGGGATCCGGGACATTTGGTGTAAGAGATTTGGCAGACTTGGTGTTTCAGAGCTGGGACATTTGGAGTTTAGAAGCTGGGAAATTTGGAGTTTATAAGCAAGGACATTTGGCGTTTGCGAGCAGGGACAGTTGGTGTTTGAGAGCCGGGACACTTTATGCTTGGAAGCTGGGACACTTGTTGTTTGAGAGCTGGGACACATTGTGTTTGGAACCTGGGACACTTGGTGTTTGAGAGCTGGGACACTTGGTGTGTGGAAGCTGGGACACTTGGTTTTAGACAGCTGGGACATTTGGTATTTGCATGCTGGGACATTTGTTGTTTGGAACCTGGGACATTTGGTGCTAGGAAGGTGGGACACTTGTTTCGAAGCTGGGACACTTGGTGTTGGAGAGCTGGGATACTTGGTGTTTGAGAGCCGGGACACATGGTGTTTTGAAGCTGGGACAGTTGGTGTTTGGAAACTGGGACACTTGGTATTTGAGAGCGGGACACTTGGTGTTGGAGAGCTGGCACTTTTGGTGTTTGGAAACTGGGACACTTGGTATTTGAGAGCTGGGACAGTTGTTGTTTGAGAGCTGGCACATTTGGTTTTGGATGTTGGGACATGTCGTCTGGGAAGCTGGGTCACTTGGTGTTTGAGTGCTGGGTTTTTGACAGCTGCTACATTTGGGTTTTGGCAGCTGGTACATTTTGCGTTTTTGAGCTGTTGCACTTGGCTATAGGAGCTGGGAAACATGTAGTTTTTCGGTCGGCAAACTTCGTGTTTGGGACCAGGTACACTTGGTGTTTGGGACCTGGTACACATGGTGTTTGGGAGCCGGGAAATTTGGTGTAAGAGATTTGGCAGACTTGGTGTTTCAGAGCTGGGACATTTGGAGTTTAGAAGCTGGGAAATCTGGAGTTTATAAGCAAGGACATTTGGCGTTTGAGCGCTGGTACATTTGGTGTTTGAGATCCGGGACACTTCATGCTTGGAAGCTGGGACACTTGTTGTTTGAGAGTCGGGACACATGGTGTTTGGAAGCTGGGACACTTGGTGAAAGAGAGCTGGGACAATTGGTGTTTGTAAACTGGGACACTTGGTATTTGAGAGCGGGACACTTGGTGTTGGAGAGCTGGCACATTTGGTGTTTGGAAACTGGGACACTTGGTATTTGAGAGCTGGGACAGTTGTTGTCTGAGAGCTGGGACATTTGGTTTTGGAAGCTGCGACATTTGGTTTTGGAAGTTGGGACATGTCGTCTTGGAAGCTGGGACACTTGGTGTTTGAGAGCTGGGACACTGGGTTTTTGACAGCTGCTACATTTGGCTTTTGGCAGCTGGTACGTTTTGCGTTTGTGAGCTGGTGCACTTGGCAATAGGAGCTGGGAAACATGTAGTTTTGCGGTCGGCAAACCTCGTGTTTGCGACCTGGTACACTTGGTTTTTGGGACATGGTACACATGGTGTTTGGGAGCCGGGAAATTTGGTGTAAGAGATGTGGCAGACTTGGTGTTTCAGAACTGGGACATTTGGAGATTGGAAGCTGTGAAATTTGGTGTTTGGAATCTAGGACATTTGATGTTTGGAAGCTAGGACACCTGGTGCATGAGAGCTGGGACACTTCGTGTTTTCAGAGCTGGGACATTTGGTGTTTGGAAGCTTGTCCATTTGCTAGATGGAAGCTGGGACACTTGGTGTTTGGTAGCTGGGACACTTTAACTTGGAGAGCTGGGACACTTGTTGTTAGACATCTGGGACATTTGGTGTTTGCAAGCTGGGACATTTGGTGTTTGGAAGCTGATGCACTTGGTGTTTGGAAGCTGGGACAGTTGGTGTTTGGAAACTGGGACACTTGGCATTTGAGAGCTTGACACTTGGTGTTGGAGAGCTTGGACACTTGGTGTTTGGAAACTGGGACACTTGGTATTTGAGAGCTGGGACATTTGTTGTGAGAGAGCTGGGACATTTGTGTTTGGAAGTTGGGAGATTTACTATTTGGAAGCTGCGACACTTGGTGTTTGGAAGCTGGGTCACTTTAACTTGGAGAGCTGGGAATCTTGGTGTTTGGGATTTGGGACACTTGGTGTATGAGCGCTGCGACATTAGGTGTTTGGAAGCTGGGACATTTGGTGTTTGGAAGCTGGGACACTTAGTCTTTGGTTTCTGGGACACTTGGTGCTTGGGTGCTGGGAAACCCGGTGTTTGAGAGCTGGGACTCTTTGTGTTTGACAGCTGGAAAATTTGGTGTTTGGGAGCTGGGACTCTTGGTGTTTGAGAGCTGGGACATTTGGTTTTGGAAGCTGGGACATATAGTTTTGGAAGCTGGAACATGTGGTTTTGGAAGCTGGGACACTCGGTGCTTGTGAGCTGGGACACTGGGTTTTTGACAGCTGCTGCATTTGGGTTTTGACAGCTGGTACATTTTGCGTTTGTGAGCTGGTGCACTTGGCAATAGGAGCTGGGAAACATGTAGTTTTGCGGTCGGCAAACTTCATGTTTGGGACCAGGTACACTTAGTGTTTGGGATCTGGTACATATGGTGTTTGGGATCCGGGACATTTGGTGTAAGAGATTTGGCAGACTTGGTGTTTCAGAGCTGGGACATTTGGAGTTTAGAAGCTGGGAAATTTGGAGTTTATAAGCAAGGACATTTGGCGTTTGCGAGCAGGGACAGTTGGTGTTTGAGAGCCGGGACACTTTATGCTTGGAAGCTGGGACACTTGTTGTTTGAGAGCTGGGACACATTGTGTTTGGAACCTGGGACACTTGGTGTTTGAGAGCTGGGACACTTGGTGTGTGGAAGCTGGGACACTTGGTTTTAGACAGCTGGGACATTTGGTATTTGCATGCTGGGACATTTGTTGTTTGGAACCTGGGACATTTGGTGCTAGGAAGGTGGGACACTTGTTTCGAAGCTGGGACACTTGGTGTTGGAGAGCTGCGATACTTGGTGTTTGAGAGCCGGGACACATGGTGTTTTGAAGCTGGGACAGTTGGTGTTTGGAAACTGGGACACTTGGTATTTGAGAGCGGGACACTTGGTGTTGGAGAGCTGGCACTTTTGGTGTTTGGAAACTGGGACACTTGGTATTTGAGAGCTGGGACAGTTGTTGTTTGAGAGCTGGCACATTTGGTTTTGGATGTTGGGACATGTCGTCTGGGAAGCTGGGTCACTTGGTGTTTGAGTGCTGGGTTTTTGACAGCTGCTACATTTGGGTTTTGGCAGCTGGTACATTTTGCATTTTTGAGCTGTTGCACTTGGCTATAGGAGCTGGGAAACATGTAGTTTTTCGGTCGGCAAACTTCGTGTTTGGGACCAGGTACACTTGGTGTTTGGGACCTGGTACTCATGGTGTTTGGGAGCCGGGAAATTTGGTGTAAGAGATTTGGCAGACTTGGTGTTTCAGAGCTGGGACATTTGGAGTTTAGAAGCTGGGAAATCTGGAGTTTATAAGCAAGGACATTTGGCGTTTGAGCGCTGGTACATTTGGTGTTTGAGATCCGGGACACTTCATGCTTGGAAGCTGGGACACTTGTTGTTTGAGAGTCGGGACACATGGTGTTTGGAAGCTGGGACACTTGGTGAAAGAGAGCTGGGACACTTGGTGTTTGGAAGCTGAGGCACTTGGTGCTTGGAACGTGGGACACTTGGTGTTTGAGAGCTGGGAGTTTAGGTGTTTGAGAGCTGGGACATTTGGTATTTGCAAGCTGGGACATTTGGTGCTTGGAAGTTGGGACACTTGTTTCGGAGCTGGGACACTTGGTGTTGGAGAGCTGGGACACTTGGTGTTTGGAAACTGGGACACTTGTTGTTTGACAGCTGGGGCAATTGGTGTTTGGAAACTGGGACACTTGGTATTTGAGAGCGGGACACTTGGTGTTGGTGAGCTGGCACATTTGGTGTTTGGAAACTGGGACAATAGGTGATTGAGAGCCCGGAACTGTGATTTTTGTAAGCTGGGACTCTTGTTGTGTGTGAGCTGGGACACTTGGTCTTTGGAAGCTGGGACATTTGGTGTTCGGAAGCTGGGACACTTGGTGTTTGCGAGCCGGGACACATGGTGTTTTGAAGCTGGGAGACTTGGTGTTTGGGAGCTGGGACACTTGGTGTTTGAGACCTGGAACAGTTGGTGTTTGAGAGCTTGGACACTTGGTGTTTGAGAGGTGGGACACTTTCATTTGAGAGCTGGGACACCTGGTATTTGGGAGCTTGTACAGTTGGTGTTTGGAAACTGGGACACTTGGTGCATGAGAGCTGGGACACTTCGTGTTTGATGCCGGGAAATTTGGTGTTTGGGAGCTGGGACACCTGGTGCAAGAGAGCTGGGAGACTAGCTGTTTGAGACCTGGGACATTTGGTGTTTGGAAGCTTGGACATTTGGTGTTTGGAAGCTGGGACACTTCAACTTGGAGAGCTGGGACACTTGTTGTGTGAGAGCTGGGACACTTGGTGTTTGGAAGCTGGGACATTTGATGTTTGGAAGCTGGGACACTTGGTGTTTGAGAGCCGGGACACATGGTGTTTTGAAGCTTGGTGAATTGGTGTTTGGGAGCTGGGACACTTGGTGTTTGTGACGTGGAACAGTTGGTGCTTGTGAGCTGGGACACTTGTTGTTTGATAGGTGGAACATTTTCATTTGAGAGATGGGACCCCTGGTATTTGGGAGCTGGTACAGTTGGTGTTTGGAAACTGGGACACTTGGTACAAGACAGCTGGGACACTTCATGCTTGGAAGCTGGGACACTTGTTGTTTGAGAGCGGGACACTTGGTGTTGGAGAGCTGGCACATTTGGTCTTTGGAAGCTGAGGCACTTGGTGTTTGGAACGTGGGACACTTGGTATTTGAGAGCTGGGAGTTTAGGTGTTTGAGAGCTGGGACATTTGGTATTTGCAAGCTGGGACATTTGGTGCTTGGAAGGTGGGACACTTGTTTCGGGGCTGGGACACTTGGTGTTGGAGAGCTTGGACACTTGGTGTTTGGAAACTGGGACACTTGTTAGACAGCTGGGACATTTGGTGTTTGCAAGCTGGGACATTTGGTGTTTGGAAGCTGATGCACTTGGTGTTTGGAAGCTGGGACAGTTGGTGTTGGAAACTGGGACACTTGGCATTTGAGAGCTTGACAGTTGGTGTTGGAGAGCTTGGACACTTGGTGTTTGGAAACTGGGACACTTGGTATTTGACAGCTGGGACAGTTGTTGTTAGAGAGCTGGGACATTTCTGTTTGGAAGTTGGGAGATTAGCTATTTGGAAGCTGCGACACTTGGTGTTTGGAAGCTGGGTCACTTTAACTTCGAGAGCTGGGAATCTTGGTGTTTGGGATCTGGGACACTTGGTGTATGAGTGCTGCGACATTTGGTGTTTGGAAGCTGGGACACTTGTTGTTTGAGAGCTGGGACAATTGGTGTTTGGAAACTGGGACACTTGGTATTTGAGAGCGGGACACTTGGTGTTGGAGAGCTGGCACATTTGGTGTTTGGAAACTGGGACACTTGGTATTTGAGAGCTGGGACAGTTGTTGTCTGAGAGCTGGGACATTTGGTTTTGGAAGCTGCGACATTTGGTTTTGGAAGTTGGGACATGTCGTCTTGGAAGCTGGGACACTTGGTGTTTGAGAGCTGGGACACTGGGTTTTTGACAGCTGCTACATTTGGCTTTTGGCAGCTGGTACGTTTTGCGTTTGTGAGCTGGTGCACTTGGCAATAGGAGCTGGGAAACATGTAGTTTTGCGGTCGGCAAACCTCGTGTTTGCGACCTGGTACACTTGGTTTTTGGGACATGGTACACATGGTGTTTGGGAGCCGGGAAATTTGGTGTAAGAGATGTGGCAGACTTGGTGTTTCAGAACTGGGACATTTGGAGATTGGAAGCTGTGAAATTTGGTGTTTGGAATCTAGGACATTTGATGTTTGGAAGCTAGGACATCTGGTGCATGAGAGCTGGGACACTTCGTGTTTTGAGACCTGGGACATTTGGTGTTTGGAAGCTTGTCCATTTGCTAGATGGAAGCTGGGACACTTGGTGTTTGGTAGCTGGGACACTTTAACTTGGAGAGCTGGGACACTTGTTGTTAGACATCTGGGACATTTGGTGTTTGCAAGCTGGGACATTTGGTGTTTGGAAGCTGATGCACTTGGTGTTTGGAAGCTGGGACAGTTGGTGTTTGGAAACTGGGACACTTGGCATTTGAGAGCTTGACACTTGGTGTTGGAGAGCTTGGACACTTGGTGTTTGGAAACTGGGACACTTGGTATTTGAGAGCTGGGACATTTGTTGTTAGAGAGCTGGGACATTTGTGTTTGGAAGTTGGGAGATTTGCTATTTGGAAGCTGCGACACTTGGTGTTTGGAAGCTGGGTCACTTTAACTTGGAGAGCTGGGAATCTTGGTGTTTGGGATTTGGGACACTTGGTGTATGAGCGCTGCGACATTAGGTGTTTGGAAGCTGGGACATTTGGTGTTTGGAAGCTGGGACACTTAGTCTTTGGTTTCTGGGACACTTGGTGCTTGGGTGCTGGGAAACCCGGTGTTTGAGAGCTGGGACTCTTTGTGTTTGACAGCTGGAAAATTTGGTGTTTGGGAGCTGGGACTCTTGGTGTTTGAGAGCTGGGACATTTGGTTTTGGAAGCTGGGACATATGGTTTTGGAAGCTGGAACATGTGGTTTTGGAAGCTGGGACACTCGGTGTTTGTGAGCTGGTACACTTGGTTTTTGGGACATGGTACACATGGTGTTTGGGAGCCGGGAAATTTGGTGTAAGAGATGTGGCAGACTTGGTGTTTCAGAACTGGGACATTTGGAGATTGGAAGCTGTGAAATTTGGTGTTTGGAATCTAGGACATTTGATGTTTGGAAGCTAGGACACCTGGTGCATGAGAGCTGGGACACTTCGTGTTTTTGACAGGTGCTACATTTGGTTTTTGGCAGCTGGTACATTTTGCGTTTGTGAGCTGGTGCAATTGGCTATAGGAACTGGGAAACATGTAGTTTTGCGGTCGGCAAACTTCATGTTTGGGACCAGGTACACCTGGTGTTTGGGAACTGGTACACATGGTGTTTGGGAGCCGGGTCATGTGGTGTAAGATAGCTGGCAGACTTGGTGTTTCAGAGCTGGGACATTTGGAGTTTTGGAAACTGTGCAATTTGGAGTTTATAAGCAAGGACATTTGGCGTTTGAGAGGCGGGACATTTGGTGTTTGAGAGCCGGGACACTTCATGCTTGGAAGCTGGGACACTTGTTGTTTGAGAGCCGGGACACATGATGTTTGAGAGCCGGGACACTTCATGCTTGGAAGCTGGGACACTTGTTGTTTGAGAGCTGGGACACATGGTGTTTGGAACCTGGGACACTTGGTGTTTGAGAGCTGGGACACTTGGTGTTTGGATGCTCGGACACTTGGCTTTAGACAGCTGGGACATTTGGTATTTGCAAGCTGGGACATTTGATTTTGGAAGCTGGGACATATGGTTTTGGAAGCTGGGTCATGTGGTTTTGGAAGCTGGGACACTCGGTGTTTGAGAGCTGGGACACTGGGTTTTTGACTTGTGCTACATTTGGTTTTTGGCAGCTGGTACATTTTGCGTTTGTGAGCTGGTGCACTTGGCAATAGGAGCTTGGCAACATGTAGTTTTGCGGTCGGCAAACTTCGTGTTTGGGATCAGGTACACTTGGTGTTTGGGACCTGGTACACATGGTGTTTGGGAGCCGGGACATTTGGTGTAAGAGAGCTGGCAGACTTGGTGTTTCAGAGCTGGGACATTCAGAGCTCGAAGGTGGGACACTTGGTGTTTGAGAGCTGGGATTGTAGGTGTTTGAGAGCAGGGACATTTGGTTATTGCAAGCTGGCACATTTGGTGTTTGGAAATTGGGAAAATTGGTACTTGAGAGCTGGGACTCTTGGTGTTGGAGAGCTGGGACATTTGGTTTTGGAAGGTGCGACATTTGGTTTTGGAAGCTGGGACATGTCGTCTTGGACTTCGTGTTTCAGAGCTGGGACATTTGGAGTTTAGAAGCTGGGAAATTTGGAGTTTATAAGCAAGGACATTTGGCGTTTGTGAGCAGGGGCAGTTGGTGTTTGAGAGCCGGGACACTTCATGCTTGGAAGCAGGGACACTTGTTGTTTGAGAGCTGGGACACATTGTGTTTGGAACCTGGGACACTTGGCATTTGAGAGCTGGGACACTTGGTGTTTGGATGCTCGGACACTTGGTTTTAGACAGCCGGGGCATTAGGTGCTTGGAAGCAGGGACACTTGGCACTTGGAAGCTAGGACACTTGGTGCTTGAGAACTGCGACTCCTGGTGTTTCGGAGCTGGGGCGCTTGTTGTTAGAGAGGTGGGACACTTGGTGTTTGAGAGCTGGGACACTTGGTCTTTGAGAACTGGGACATTTGTTATTTGGAACCGGGGACATTTGGTGTTTCGAAACTGGGACACTTGGTGTTTGGAAGCTGGGACACTTCTTGTTTGAGAGCTGCGACGATTGGTGTTTGGAAGCCGGGACACCTGGTCTTTGACAAATGGGACATTTGGTGTTTGGAAGCTGGGACGTTTGGTGCTTGGAAGCAGGGACACTTGGTGCTTGGAATCCGGGACACTTTATGTTTAATAGGTGGCACACTTGGTGTTTGAGAGCTGGGACTCTTGGTGTTTAAGATTTGGGACTCTTGGTGTTTGAGAGTTGGGACAATTGGTGTATGGAAGCTGGGACACTTGGTGTTCGAGAGCTGGCGGACTTGGTGATTGAGAGCGGGGACACATCGTGTTTGAGAGCTGGGAGACTTGGTGTTTGGAAGCTGGGACACTTGTTGTTTGAGAGCTGGGACACTTGGTGTTTGAGAGCCGGGACATTTGGTGTTTGGAAGCAGGAACATTTGTGTTTGGAAGCTTGGACATTTGGTGTTTGAGAGCAGGGACATTTGGTGTTTGCGAGACGTGACATTTGGTGTTTGGAAGCTGGGAAAATGGTGTTTGAGAGCAGGGACATTTGGTGTTTTGAAGCTGGGACACTTGGTGTTTGAGGGCTGGGCCACTTGGTGTTTGAAAGCCGGGACATTTGGTGTTTGGAAGCTGGGAAACTTGGTGTTTGTCGGCTGGGACACTTGGTCTTTGCGAGCCTGGACATTTGGTGTTTGGAACCTAAGACACTTGGCGCTTGGAAGCTGGGACACTTGGTGCTTGAGTCCTGGGACACCTGATGTTTCGGAGCTGGAACACATGGTGTTTGAGAGGTGGGACACTAGGTGTTTGATAGCTGGGACACTTGGTGTTTGAGAGCTGGGGCACTTGGTGATTGGAAGCTGGGACATTTGGTGTTTGGAAGCTGGGACACTTGGTGTTTGAGACGTGGGACACTTGGTGTTTGAGAGCTGGGACACTTGGTGTCTGGAAGCTGGGAGATTTGGTGTTTGGAAGCTGGGACACTTGCTGTTTGGAAGCTGGGACACGTCGTTTTTGTGTGTTTGGACACTTGGTGTTTGAGAGCTGGGACATTTGGTGATTGGAAGCTGGGACACGTGGTGTTTGGAAGCCAGGATACTTGATGTTTCAGAGGTGGGACACTTGGTGTTTGGCAGCTGGCAGACGTGGTGATTGAGAGCGGGGACACATGGTGTTTGAGAGCTGGGGCACTTGGTGTTTTGAAGATGGGACACTTGGTGTTTGAGAACTGGGACACTTGATGTTTGAGAGCTGGGACAGTTGGTGTTTGGAAGCTGGGACACTTGGTGTTTGGAAGCAGGGACTGTTGGTGTTTTGAAGCTGGGACACATGGTGTTTGAGAGCTGCGACACTTGACTTTTGAGAGGTGGGACGCTTGGTGTTTGGAAGCTGAGACACTTGGTGTTTGAGAGCTAGAACACTTGGTGTTTGGAAGCTGGGACAATTGGTGCTTGAGATCTGGGATACTTGGTGTTTGAGAGCTGGGATACTTGGTGTTTGGAAGCAGTTACACGTGGTGTTTTGGAGCCGGTACATTTGGTGTTTGGAACCTGGGACATTTGGTGTTTGGAAGCTAGGACATTTGGTATTTGAGACCTGGGACATTTGATGTTTGAGAGGTGGGACATTTGGTGTTTGGGAGCTGGGACAATTAGTGTTTGGACGCAAGGACAGTAGTTGTTTGTGAGGTGGGTCTCTTGGTTCTTGACAGCAGGGACACGTGGAGTTTAAAAACAGGGACTCTTGGTGTTTGAGAATTGGAACACATGGTGTTTGGATGCTGGGACACTTGTTGTTTGAGAGCTGGGACACTTGGTGTTTGAGAGCCGGGACATTTGGTGTTTGGAAGCAGGAACATTTGTGTTTGGAAGCTTGGACATTTGGTGTTTGAGAGCAGGGACATTTGGTGTTTGCGAGACGTGACATTTGGTGTTTGGAAGCTGGGAAAATGGTGTTTGAGAGCAGGGACATTTGGTGTTTGGAAGCTGGGACACTTGGTGTTTGAGGGCTGGGCCACTTGGTGTTTGAAAGCTGGGACATTTGGTGTTTGGAAGCTGGGAAACTTGGTGTTTGTCGGCTGGGACACTTGGTCTTTGCGAGCCTGGACATTTGGTGTTTGGAACCTAAGACACCTGGCGCTTGGAAGCTGGGACACTTGGTGCTTGAGTCCTGGGACACCTGATGTTTCGGCGCTGGAACACTTGGTGTTTGAGAGGTGGGACACTAGGTGTTTGATAGCTGGGACACTTGGTGTTTGAGAGCTGGGGCACTTGGTGATTGGAAGCTGGGACATTTGGTGTTTGGAAGCTGGGACACTTGGTGTTTGAGACGTGGGACACTTGGTGTTTGAGAGCTGGGACACTTGGTGTCTGGAAGCTGGGAGACTTGGTGATTGGAAGGTGGGAGATTTGGTGTTTGGAAGCTGGGACACTTGCTGTTTGGAAGCTGGGACACGTCGTTTTTGTGTGTTTGGACACTTGGTGTTTGAGAGCTGGGACATTTGGTGATTGGAAGCTGGGACACGTGGTGTTTGGAAGCCAGGATACTTGATGTTTCAGAGGTGGGACACTTGGTGTTTGGCAGCTGGCAGACGTGGTGATTGAGAGCGGGGACACATGGTGTTTGAGAGCTGGGGCACTTGGTGTTTTGAAGATGGGACACTTGGTGTTTGAGAACTGGGACACTTGATGTTTGAGAGCTGGGACATTTGGTGTTTGGAAGCTGGGACACTTGGTGTTTGGAAGCAGGGACTGTTGGTGTTTTGAAGCTGGGACACATGGTGTTTGAGAGCTGCGACACTTGACTTTTGAGAGGTGGGACGCTTGGTGTTTGGAAGCTGAGACACTAGGTGTTTGAGAGCTAGAACACTTGGTGTTTGGAAGCTGGGACAATTGGTGCTTGAGATCTGGGATACTTGGTGTTTGAGAGCTGGGATACTTGGTGTTTGGAAGCAGTTACACGTGGTGTTTTGGAGCCGGTACATTTGGTGTTTGGAACCTGGGACGTTTGGTGTTTGGAAGCTAGGACATTTGGTATTTGAGACCTGGGACATTTGATGTTTGAGAGGTGGGACAATTGGTGTTTGGGAGCTGGGACAATTAGTGTTTGGACGCAGGGAGAGTAGTTGTTTGTGAGGTGGGTCTCTTGGTTCTTGACAGCAGGGACACGTGGAGTTTAAAAACAGGGACTCTTGGTGTTTGAGAATTGGAACACATGGTGTTTGGATGCTGGGACACTTGGTGTTTGACAGCTGCAACAGTTGGTGTTTGAGACCAGGGACACTTGGGATTTGAGAGCTGGCAACATTGGTGTTTGGAAGCTGGGACACACGGTGTTTGGAAGCTTGGACACTTGGAGATGGAAGCTTGGGCTCTAAGTCTCTGAGAGCAGGGACAATTTGTTTCTAAGAGCTTGGACCCATGGTGTTTGGATGCTTGCACACTTGGTTTTTGACAGCTGGGACACATGGTTTTTGTCAGCCGGGACATTTAATGCTTGGAAGCTGGGACACTTGGCGCTTGGAAGCCTGGGCACTTGGTGCTTGAGACCTGGGACACGTGGTGTTTCGGAGCTGGGACACTTGGTGTTTGAGAGGTGGGACACTTGGTGTTTGAGAGCTGGGACACTTGGTGTTTGGAAGCAGGGACACTTGGTGTTTGGAAGCAGGAACTGTTGCTGTTTTGAAGCTGGGACAATTGGTTCTTGAGATCTGGGATACTTGGTGTTTGAGAGCTTGGATACTTGGTGTTTGGAAGCAGGGACACGTGGTGTTTTGGAAACGTTACATTTG
Organism: Isurus oxyrinchus; assembly: GCA_026770705.1. NCBI lineage: Eukaryota > Metazoa > Chordata > Chondrichthyes > Lamniformes > Lamnidae > Isurus > Isurus oxyrinchus. The sequence continues at coordinate 1,982,196 of JANJGN010000066.1, forward strand.
GTGTTTGGAAGCTGGGACGTTTGGTGTTTGGAAGCTAGGACATTTGGAGTTTGAGACCTCGGACATTTGGTGTTTGAGAGCTGGGACATTTGGTTTTTGGGAGCTGGGACACTTGGTGTTTGAGACCGGGGCTCATGGTGTTTGAAAGCTGGGACACTTGGTGTTTGGAAGCAGGGACACTTGGTGTTTCAGAGCTGGAATAGTCGGTGTTCCAAATGTGGGACCCTTGGTGTTTGAGAGCTGGGACATTAGGTGTTTGGATGCTGGGACACTTGGTGTTTGGAAGCTGTGAGACTTGGTGTTTGAGAGCTCTAACACTGGCTGTTTAGAAGCTGGGACACTTGGTGTTTGAGAGCTGCGACACCTCATGTTTGAGAGCCGGGAGACTGGGTGTTTGGGAGCTCTCAATCTTGCTGTTTGGAAGCTGAGACACTTGGTGTTTGAGAGCTAGAACACTTGGTGTTTGGAAGCTGGGACAATTGGTGCTTGAGATCTGGGATACTTGGTGTTTGAGAGCTGGGACATTTGGTGTTTGGGAGCTGGGACAATTAGTGTTTGCACGCAGGGACAGTAGTTGTTTGTGAGGTGGGTCTCTTGGTTCTTGACAGCAGGGACACGTGGAGTTTAAAAACAGGGACTCTTGGTGTTTGAGAATTGGAACACATGGTGTTTAGATGCTGGGACACTTGGTGTTTGACAGCTGCAACAGTTGGTGTTTGAGATCAGGGACACTTGGGATTTGAGAGCTGGCAACATTGGTGTTTGGAAGCTGGGACACACGGTGTTTGGAAGCTTGGACACTTGGAGTTTGGAAGCTTGGGCTCTAAGTCTCTGAGAGCAGGGACAATTTGTTTCTAAGAGCTTGGACCCATGGTGTTTGGATGCTTGCACACTTGGTTTTTGACAGCTGGGACACATGGTTTTTGTCAGCCGGGACATTTGATGCTTGGAAGCTGGGACACTAGGCGCTTGGAAGCCTGGACACTTGGTGCTTGAGACCTGGGACACGTGGTGTTTCGGAGCTGGGACACTTGGTGTTTGAGAGGTGGGACACTTGGTGTTTGAGAGCTGGGACACTTGGTGTTTGGAAGCAGGGACACTTGGTGTTTGGAAGCAGGAACTGTTGCTGTTTTGAAGCTGGGACAATTGGTTCTTGAGATCTGGGATACTTGGTGTTTGAGAGCTTGGATACTTGGTGTTTGGAAGCAGGGACACGTGGTGTTTTGGAAACGTTACATTTGGTGTTTGGAAGCTGGGACGTTTGGTGTTTGGAAGCTAGGACATTTTGAGTTTGAGACGTCGGACATTTGGTGTTTGAGAGCTGGGACATTTGGTTTTTGGGAGCTGGGACACTTGGTGTTTGAGACCGGGGCTCATGGTGTTTGAGAGCTGGGACACTTGGTGTTTGGAAGCAGGGACACTTGTTGTTTCAGAGCTGGAATAGTCGGTGTTCCAAATGTGGGTCCCTTGGTGTTTGAGAGCTGGGACATTAGGTGTTTGGATGCTGGGACACTTGGTGTTTGGAAGCTGTGAGACTTGGTGTTTGAGAGCTCTAACACTGGCTGTTTAGAAGCTGGGACACTTGGTGTTTGAGAGCTGTGACACCTCATGTTTGAGAGCCGGGAGACTGGGTGTTTGGGAGCTCTCAATCTTGCTGTTTGGAAGCTGAGACACTTGGTGTTTGAGAGCTAGAACACTTGGTGTTTGGAAGCTGGGACAATTGGTGCTTGAGATCTGGGATACTTGGTGTTTGAGAGCTGGGGTACTTGGTGTTTGGAAGCAGGGACACGTGGTGTTTTGGAGCCGGTACATTTGGTGTTTCGAAGCTGGGACGTTTGGTGTTTGGAAGCTTGGACATTTGGTGTTTGAGAGGTGGGACATTTGGTGTTTGGGTGCTGGGACAATTAGTGTTTGGATGCAGGGACAGTAGTTGTTTGTGAGGTGGGTCTCTTGGTTCTTGACAGCAGGGACACGTGGAGTTTAGAAGCAGGGACTCTTGGTGCTTGAGAATTGGAACACATGGTGTTTGAATGCTGGGACACTTGGTGTTTGACAGCTGCAACAGTTGGTGTTTGAGACCAGGGACACTTGGAATTTGCAAGCTGGCAACATTGGTGCTTGGAAGCTGGGACACATGGTGTTTGGAAGCTTGGACACTTGGAGTTTGGAAGATTGGGCTCTAAGTCTCTGAGAGCAGGGACAATTTGTTTCTAAGAGCTTGGACCCATGGTGTTTGGATGGTTGCACACTTGGTTTTTGAGAGCTGGGACACATGGTTTTTGTCAGCCGGGACATTTGGTGCTTGGAAGCTGGGACACTTGGCGCTGGGAAGCCTGGACACTTGGTGCTTGAGACCTGGGACACCTGGTGTTTCGGAGCTGGGAGACTTGGTGTTTGAGAGGTGGGACACTTGTTGTTTGAGGGCTGGGACACTTGGTGTTTGGAAGCTGGGACACTTGGTGTTTGGAAGCAGGAACTGTTGTTGTTTTGAAGCTGGGACACTTGGTGTTTCAGAGCTGCGACACTTGTCTTTTGAGAGGTGCGACGCTTGGTGTTTGGAAGCTGAGACACTTGGTGTTTGAGAGCTAGAACACTTGGTGTTTGCAAGCTGGGACAATTGGTGCTTGAGATCTGGGATACCTGGTGTTTGAGAGCTGGGATACTTGGTGTTTGGAAGCAGGGACATGTGGTGTTTTGGAGCCGGTACATTTGGTGTTTGGAAGCTGGGAAGATTGGTGTTTGGAAGCTAGGACATTTGGTATTTGAGACCTGGGACATTTGGTGTTTGAGAGGTGGGACATTTGGTGTTTGGGAGCTGGGACAATTAGTGTTTGGAAGCTGGGACACTTGGTGTTTGGGAGCTGGGACAATTAGTGTTTGGACGCAGGGACAGTAGTTGTTTGTGAAGTGGGTCTCTTGGTTCTTGACAGCAGGGACACGTGGAGTTTAGAAGCAGGGACTCTTGGTGTTTGAGAATTGGAACACATGGAGTTTGGAAGCTGGGACACTTGGTGTTTGACAGCTGCAACAGTTGGTGTTTGAGACCAGGGACACTTCGGATTTGAGAGCTGGCAACATTGGTGTTTGGAAGCTGGGACACATGGTGTTTGGAAGCTTGGACACTTGGAGTTTGGAAGATTGGGCTCTAAGTCTTTGAGAGCAGGAACAATTTGTTTCTAAGAGCTTGGACCCATGGTGTTTGGATGGTTGCACACGTGGTTTTTGAGAGCTGGGACACATGGTTTTTGTCAGCCGGGACATTTGGTGCTTGGAAGCTGGGACACTTGGCGCTTGGAAGCCTGGACACTTGGTGCTTGAGACCTGGGACACCTGCTGTTTCGGAGCTGGGACACTTGGTGTTTGAGAGGTGGGACACTTGGTGTTTGGAAGCAGGAACTGTTGCTGTTTTGAAGCTGGGACACTTGGTCTTTGAGAGCGGGGACACTTGATGTTTGCGAGGTGGGACACTTGGTGTTTAGCAGCTGGGGCACTTGGTGTTTGAGAGCGGGTCTCATGGTGATTGAGAGCTGGAACGATTGGTGTTTGGAAGTAGGGACATTTGGTTCTTGAGATCTGGGATACTTGGTGTTTGAGAGCTTGGATACTTGGTGTTTGGAAGCAGGGACACGTGGTGTTTTGGAACCTTTACATTTGGTGTTTGGAAGCTGGGACGTTTGGTGTTTGGAAGCTAGGACATTTGGAGTTTGAGACCTCGGACATTTGGTGTTTGAGAGCAGGGACATTTGGTTTTTGGGAGCTGGGACACTTGATATTTGAGAGCGGGTCTCATGGTGTTTGAGAGCTGGGACACTTGATGTTTGGAAGCTGGGACACTTGGTGATTCAGAGCTGGAATAGTCGGTGTTCCAAATGTGGGACCCTTGGTGTTTGAGAGCTGGGACATTAGGTGTTTGGATGCTGGGACACTTGGTGTTTGGAAGCTGTGAGACTTGGTGTTTGAGAGCTCTAACACTGGCTGTTTGGAAGCTGGGACACTTGGTGTTTGAGAACTGCGACACCTCATGTTTGAAAGCCGGGAGACTTGGTGTTTGGGAGCTCTCACACTTGCTGTTTGGAAGCTGAGATACTTGGTGTTTGAGAGCTAGAACACTTGGTGTTTGGAAGCTGGGACAATTGGTGCTTGAGATCTGGGATACTTGATGTTTGAGAGCTGGGATACTTGGTGTTTGGAAGCAGTTACACGTGGTGTTTTGGAGCCGGTACATTTGGTGTTTGGAAGCTGGGATGTTTGGTGTTTGGAAGCTAGGACATTTGGTGTTTGAGACCTGGGACATTTGGTGTTTGAGAGGTGGGACATTTGGTGTTTGTGAGCTGGGACAATTAGTGTTTGGACGCAGGGGCAGTAGTTGTTTGTGAGGTGGGTCTCTTGGTTCTTAACAGCAGGGACACGTGGAGTTTAGAAGCAGGGACTCTTGGTGTTTGAGAATTGGAACACATGGTGTTTGGATGATGGGACACTTGGTGTTTGACAGCTGCAACAGTTGGTGTTTGAAACCAGGGACACTTGGGATTTGAGAGCTGGCAGAATTGGTGTTTGGAAGCTGGGACACATGGTGTTTGGAAGATTGGACACTTGGAGTTTGGAAGCTTGGGCTCTAAGTCTCTGAGAACAGGGACAATTTGTTTCTAGGAGCTTGGACCCAAGGTGTTTGGATGGTTGCACACTTGGTTTTTGAGAGCTGGGACACATGGTTTTTGTCAGCCGGGACATTTGGTGCTTGGAAGCTGGGACACTTGGCGCTTGGAAGCCTGGACACTTGGTGCTTGAGACTTGGGACACCTGGTGTTTCGGAGCTGGGACACTTGTTGTTTGAGAGGTGGGACACTTGTTGTTTGAGAGCCGGGACACTTGATGTTTGGAAGCTGGGACACCTGGTGTTTGGAAGCAGGAACAGTTGCTGTTTTGAAGCTGGGACACTTGGTTTTTGAGAGCGGGGCTCATGGTGTTTGAGAGCTGGGACGGTTGGTGTTTGGAAGCTGGGGCACTTGGTGTTTGGAAGCTGGGGCACTTGGTGTTTGGAAGCAGGGACTGTTGGTGTTTTGAAGCTGGGACACGTGGTGTTTGAGAGCTGCGACACTTGACTTTTGAGAGGTGGGACGCTTGGTGTTTGGAAGCTGAGACACTTGGTGTTCGAGAGCTAGAACACTTGGTGTTTGGAAGCTGGGACAATTGGTGCTTGAGATCTGGGATACTTGGTGTTTGAGAGCTGGGATACTTGGTGTTTGGAAGCAGTGTTTTGGAGCCGGTTCATTTGGTGTTTGGAATCTGGGACGATTGGTGTTTGGAAGCTAGGACATTTGGTATTTGAGACCTGGGACATTTGGTGTTTGAGAGGTGGGACATTTGGTGTTTGGGAGCTGGGACAATTAGTGTTTGTAAGCTGGGACACTTGGAGTTTGTGAGCTGGGACAATTAGTGTTTGGACGCAGGGACAGTAGTTGTTTGTGAGGTGGGTCTCTTGGTTCTTGACAGCAGGGACACGTGGAGTTTAGAAGCAGGGACTCTTGGTGCTTGAGAATTGGAACACATGGAGTTTGGAATCTGGGACACTTGGTGTTTGACAGCTGCAACAGTTGGTGTTTGAGACCAGGGACACTTGGGATTTGAGAGCTGGGACACATGGTTTTTGTCAGCCGGGACATTTGGTGCTTGGAAGCTGGGACACTTGGCGCTTGGAAGCCTGGACACTTGGTGCCTGAGACCTGGGACACTTGGTGTTTCGGAGCTGGGACACTTGGTGTTTGAGAGGTGGGACACTTGGTGTTTGGAAGCTGGGACACTTGGTGTTTGGAAGCAGGAACTGTTGCTGTTTTGAAGCTGGGACACTTGGTTTTTGAGAGCGGGGCTCATGGTGTTTGAGAGCTGGGACGAGTGGTGTTTGGAAGCTGGGACACTTGGTGTTTGGAAGCAGGAACTGTTGCTGTTTTGAAGCTGGGACACTTGGTCTTTGAGAGCGGGGACACTTGATGTTTGCGAGGTGGGACACTTGGTGTTTAGCAGCTGGGGCACTTGGTGTTTGAGAGCGGGTCTCATGGTGATTGAGAGCTGGAACGATTGGTGTTTGGAAGCAGGGACATTTGGTTCTTGAGATCTGGGATACTTGGTGTTTGAGAGCTTGTATACTTGGTGTTTGGAAGCAGGGACACGTGGTGTTTTGGAACCTTTACATTTGGTGTTTGGAAGCTGGGACGTTTGGTGTTTGGAAGCTAGGACATTTGGAGTTTGAGACCTCGGACATTTGGTGTTTGAGAGCAGGGACATTTGGTTTTTGGGAGCTGGGACACTTGATGTTTGAGAGCGGGTCTCATGGTGTTTGAGAGCTGGGACACTTGATGTTTGGAAGCTGGGACACGTGGTGATTCAGAGCTGGAATAGTCGGTGTTCCAAATGTGGGACCCTTGGTGTTTGAGAGCTGGGACATTAGGTGTTTGGATGCTGGGACACTTGGTGTTTGGAAGCTGTGAGACTTGGTGTTTGAGAGCTCTAACACTGGCTGTTTGGAAGCTGGGACACTTGGTGTTTGAGAACTGCGACACCTCATGTTTGAAAGCCGGGAGACTTGGTGTTTGGGAGCTCTAACACTTGCTGTTTGGAAGCTGAGACACTTGGTGTTTGAGAGCTAGAACACTTGGTGTTTGGAAGCTGGGACAATTGGTGCTTGAGATCTGGGATACTTGATGTTTGAGAGCTGGGATGCTTGGTGTTTGGAAGCAGTGACACGTGGTGTTTTGGAGCCGGTACATTTGGTGTTTGGAAGCTGGGATGTTTGGTGTTTGGAAGCTAGGACATTTGGTGTTTGAGACCTGGGACATTTGGTGTTTGAGAGGTGGGACATTTGGTGTTTGTGAGCTGGGACAATTAGTGTTTGGACGCAGGGGCAGTAGTTGTTTGTGAGGTGGGTCTCTTGGTTCTTAACCGCAGGGACACGTGGAGTTTAGAAGCAGGGACTCTTGGTGTTTGAGAATTGGAACACATGGTGTTCGGATGATGGCACACTTGGTGTTTGACAGCTGCAACAGTTGGTGTTTGAAACCAGGGACACTTGGGATTTGAGAGCTGGCAAAATTGGTGTTTGGAAGCTGGGACACATGGTGTTTGGAAGATTGGACACTTGGAGTTTGGAAGCTTGGGCTCTAAGTCTCTGAGAACAGGGACAATTTGTTTCTAGGAGCTTGGACCCAAGGTGTTTGGATGGTTGCACACTTGGTTTTTGAGAGCTGGGACACATGGTTTTTGTCAGCCGGGACATTTGGTGCTTGGAAGCTGGGACACTTGGCGCTTGGAAGCCTGGACACTTGGTGCTTGAGACTTGGGACACCTGGTGTTTCGGAGCTGGGACACTTGTTGTTTGAGAGGTGGGACACTTGTTGTTTGAGAGCCGGGACACTTGATGTTTGGAAGCTGGGACACCTGGTGTTTGGAAGCAGGAACAGTTGCTGTTTTGAAGCTGGGACACTTGGTTTTTGAGAGCGGGGCTCATGGTGTTTGAGAGCTGGGACGATTGGTGTTTGGAAGCTGGGGCGCTTGGTGTTTGGAAGCTGGGGCACTTGGTGTTTGGAAGCAGGGACTGTTGGTGTTTTGAAGCTGGGACACGTGGTGTTTGAGAGCTGCGACACTTGACTTTTGAGAGGTGGGACGCTTGGTGTTTGGAAGCTGAGACACTTGGTGTTCGAGAGCTAGAACACTTGGTGTTTGGAAGCTGGGACAATTGGTGCTTGAGATCTGGGATACTTGGTGTTTGAGAGCTGGGATACTTGGTGTTTGGAAGCAGTGTTTTGGAGCCGGTTCATTTGGTGTTTGGAATCTGGGACGATTGGTGTTTGGAAGCTAGGACATTTGGTATTTGAGACCTGGGACATTTGGTGTTTGAGAGGTGGGACATTTGGTGTTTGGGAGCTGGGACAATTAGTGTTTGTAAGCTGGGACACTTGGAGTTTGTGAGCTGGGACAATTAGTGTTTGGACGCAGGGACAGTAGTTGTTTGTGAGGTGGGTCTCTTGGTTCTTGACAGCAGGTACACGTGGAGTTTAGAAGCAGGGACTCTTGGTGCTTGAGAATTGGAACACATGGAGTTTGGAAGCTGGGACACTTGGTGTTTGACAGCTGCAACAGTTGGTGTTTGAGACCAGGGACACTTGGGATTTGAGAGCTGGCAACATTGGTGTTTGGAAGCTGGGACAAATGGTGTTTGGAAGCTTGGACACTTGGAGTTTGGAAGATTGGGCTCTCAGTCTTTGAGAGCAGGAACAATTTGTTTCTCAGAGCTTGGACTTATGGTGTTTGGATGGTTGCACACTTGATTTTTGAGAGCTGGGGCACATGGTTTTTGTCAGCCGGGACATTTGGTGCTTGGAAGCTGGGACACTTGGCGCTTGGAAGCCTGGACACTTGGTGCCTGAGACCTGGGACACTTGGTGTTTCGGAGCTGGGACACTTGGTGTTTGAGAGGTGGGACACTTGGTGTTTGGAAGCTGGGACACTTGGTGTTTGGAAGCAGGAACTGTTGCTGTTTTGAAGCTGGGACACTTGGTTTTTGAGAGCGGGGCTCATGGTGTTTGAGAGCTGGGACGATTGGTGTTTGGAAGCTGGGACACTTGGTGTTTGGAAGCAGGAACTGTTGCTGTTTTGAAGCTGGGACACTTGGTCTTTGAGAGCGGGGACACTTGATGTTTGCGAGGTGGGACACTTGGTGTTTAGCAACTGGGGCACTTGGTGTTTGAGAGCGGGTCTCATGGTGATTGAGAGCTGGAACGATTGGTGTTTGGAAGCAGGGACATTTGGTTCTTGAGATCTGGGATACTTGGTGTTTGAGAGCTTGGATACTTGGTGTTTGGAAGCAGGGACACGTGGTGTTTTGGAACCTTTACATTTGGTGTTTGGAAGCTGGGACGTTTTTTGTTTGGAAGCTAGGACATTTGGAGTTTGAGACCTCGGACATTTGGTGTTTGAGAGCAGGGACATTTGGTTTTTGGGAGCTGGGACACTTGATGTTTGAGAGCGGGTCTCATGGTGTTTGAGAGCTGGGACACTTGATATTTGGAAGCTGGGACACTTGGTGATTCAGAGCTGGAATAGTCGGTGTTCCAAATGTGGGACCCTTGGTGTTTGAGAGCTGGGACATTAGGTGTTTGGATGCTGGGACACTTGGTGTTTGAGAACTGCGACACCTCATGTTTGAAAGCCGGGAGACTTGGTGTTTGGGAGCTCTAACACTTGCTGTTTGGAAGCTGAGACACTTGGTGTTTGAGAGCTAGAACACTTGGTGTTTGGAAGCTGGGACAATTGGTGCTTGAGATCTGGGATACTTGATGTTTGAGAGCTGGGGTACTTGGTGTTTGGAAGCAGTGACACGTGGTGTTTTGGAGCCGGTACATTTGGTGTTTGGAAGCTGGGATGTTTGGTGTTTGGAAGCTAGGACATTTGGTGTTTGAGACCTGGGACATTTGGTGTTTGAGAGGTGGGACATTTGGTGTTTGTGAGCTGGGACAATTAGTGTTTGGACGCAGGGGCAGTAGTTGTTTGTGAGGTGGGTCTCTTGGTTCTTAACAGCAGGGACACGTGGAGTTTAGAAGCAGGGACTCTTGGTGTTTGAGAATTGGAACACATGGTGTTTGGATGATGGGACACTTGGTGTTTGACAGCTGCAACAGTTGGTGTTTGAAACCAGGGACACTTGGGATTTGAGAGCTGGCAAAATTGGTGTTTGGAAGCTGGGACACATGGTGTTTGGAAGATTGGACACTTGGAGTTTGGAAGCTTGGGCTCTAAGTCTCTGAGAACAGGGACAATTTGTTTCTAGGAGCTTGGACCCAAGGTGTTTGGATGGTTGCACACTTGGTTTTTGAGAGCTGGGACACATGGTTTTTGTCAGCCGGGACATTTGGTGCTTGGAAGCTGGGACACCTGGCGCTTGGAAGCCTGGACACTTGGTGCTTGAGACTTGGGACACCTGGTGTTTCGGAGCTGGGACACTTGTTGTTTGAGAGGTGGGACACTTGTTGTTTGAGAGCCGGGACACTTGATGTTTGGAAGCTGGGACACCTGGTGTTTGGAAGCAGGAACAGTTGCTGTTTTGAAGCTGGGACACTTGGTTTTTGAGAGCGGGGCTCATGGTGTTTGAGAGCTGGGACGATTGGTGTTTGGAAGCTGGGGCGCTGGGGTTTGGAAGCTGGGGCACTTGGTGTTTGGAAGCAGGGACTGTTGGTGTTTTGAAGCTGGGACACGTGGTGTTTGAGAGCTGCGACACTTGACTTTTGAGAGGTGGGACGCTTGGTGTTTGGAAGCTGAGACACTTGGTGTTCGAGAGCTAGAACACTTGGTGTTTGGAAGCTGGGACAATTGGTGCTTGAGATCTGGGATACTTGGTGTTTGAGAGCTGGGATACTTGGTGTTTGGAAGCAGTGTTTTGGAGCCGGTTCATTTGGTGTTTGGAATCTGGGACGATTGGTGTTTGGAAGCTAGGACATTTGGTATTTGAGACCTGGGACATTTGGTGTTTGAGAGGTGGGACATTTGGTGTTTGGGAGCTGGGACAATTAGTGTTTGTAAGCTGGGACACTTGGAGTTTGTGAGCTGGGACAATTAGTGTTTGGACGCAGGGACAGTAGTTGTTTGTGAGGTGGGTCTCTTGGTTCTTGACAGCAGGTACACGTGGAGTTTAGAAGCAGGGACTCTTGGTGCTTGAGAATTGGAACACATGGAGTTTGGAAGCTGGGACACTTGGTGTTTGACAGCTGCAACAGTTGGTGTTTGAGACCAGGGACACTTGGGATTTGAGAGCTGGCAACATTGGTGTTTGGAAGCTGGGACAAATGGTGTTTGGAAGCTTGGACACTTGGAGTTTGGAAGATTGGGCTCTCAGTCTTTGAGAGCAGGAACAATTTGTTTCTCAGAGCTTGGACTCATGGTGTTTGGATGGTTGCACACTTGGTTTTTGAGAGCTGGGACACATGGTTTTTGTCAGCCGGGACATTTGGTGCTTGGAAGCTGGGACACTTGGCGCTTGGAAGCCTGGACACTTGGTGCCTGAGACCTGGGACACTTGGTGTTTCGGAGCTGGGACACTTGGTGTTTGAGAGGTGGGACACTTGGTGTTTGGAAGCTGGGACACTTGGTGTTTGGAAGCAGGAACTGTTGCTGTTTTGAAGCTGGGACACTTGGTTTTTGAGAGCGGGGCTCATGGTGTTTGAGAGCTGGGACGATTGGTGTTTGGAAGCTGGGACACTTGGTGTTTGGAAGCAGGAACTGTTGCTGTTTTGAAGCTGGGACACTTGGTCTTTGAGAGCGGGGACACTTGATGTTTGCGAGGTGGGACACTTGGTGTTTAGCAACTGGGGCACTTGGTGTTTGAGAGCGGGTCTCATGGTGATTGAGAGCTGGAACGATTGGTGTTTGGAAGCAGGGACATTTGGTTCTTGAGATCTGGGATACTTGGTGTTTGAGAGCTTGGATACTTGGTGTTTGGAAGCAGGGACACGTGGTGTTTTGGAACCTTTACATTTGGTGTTTGGAAGCTGGGACGTTTGGTGTTTGGAAGCTAGGACATTTGGAGTTTGAGACCTCGGACATTTGGTGTTTGAGAGCAGGGACATTTGGTTTTTGGGAGCTGGGACACTTGATGTTTGAGAGCGGGTCTCATGGTGTTTGAGAGCTGGGACACTTGATATTTGGAAGCTGGGACACTTGGTGATTCAGAGCTGGAATAGTCGGTGTTCCAAATGTGGGACCCTTGGTGTTTGAGAGCTGGGACATTAGGTGTTTGGATGCTGGGACACTTGGTGTTTGGAAGCTGTGAGACTTGGTGTTTGAGAGCTCTAACACTGGCTGTTTGGAAGCTGGGACACTTGGTGTTTGAGAACTGCGACACCTCATGTTTGAAAGCCGGGAGACTTGGTGTTTGGGAGCTCTAACACTTGCTGTTTGGAAGCTGAGACACTTGGTGTTTGAGAGCTAGAACACTTGGTGTTTGGAAGCTGGGACAATTGGTGCTTGAGATCTGGGATACTTGATGTTTGAGAGCTGGGGTACTTGGTGTTTGGAAGCAGTGACACGTGGTGTTTTGGAGCCGGTACATTTGGTGTTTGGAAGCTGGGATGTTTGGTGTTTGGAAGCTAGGACATTTGGTGTTTGAGACCTGGGACATTTGGTGTTTGTGAGCTGGGACAATTAGTGTTTGGACGCAGGGGCAGTAGTTGTTTGTGAGGTGGGTCTCTTGGTTCTTAACAGCAGGGACACGTGGAGTTTAGAAGCAGGGACTCTTGGTGTTTGAGAATTGGAACACATGGTGTTTGGATGATGGGACTCTTGGTGTTTGACAGCTGCAACAGTTGGTGTTTGAAACCAGGGACACTTGGGATTTGAGAGCTGGCAAAATTGGTGTTTGGAAGCTGGGACACATGGTGTTTGGAAGATTGGACACTTGGAGTTTGGAAGCTTGGGCTCTAAGTCTCTGAGAACAGGGACAATTTGTATCTAGGAGCTTGGACCCAAGGTGTTTGGATGGTTGCACACTTGGTTTTTGAGAGCTGGGACACATGGTTTTTGTCAGCCGGGACATTTGGTGCTTGGAAGCTGGGACACTTGGCGCTTGGAAGCCTGGACACTTGGTGCTTGAGACTTGGGACACCTGGTGTTTCGGAGCTCGGACACTTGTTGTTTGAGAGGTGGGACACTTGTTGTTTGAGGGCCGGGACACTTGATGTTTGGAAGCTGGGACACCTGGTGTTTGGAAGCAGGAACAGTTGCTGTTTTGAAGCTGGGACACTTGGTTTTTGAGAGCGGGGCTCATGGTGTTTGAGAGCTGGGACGATTGGTGTTTGGAAGCTGGGGCACTTGGTGTTTGGAAGCTGGGGCACTTGGTGTTTGGAAGCAGGGACTGTTGGTGTTTTGAAGCTGGGACACGTGGTGTTTGAGAGCTGCGACACTTGACTTTTGAGAGGTGGGACGCTTGGTGTTTGGAAGCTGAGACACTTGGTGTTCGAGAGCGGGGCTCATGGTGATTGAGAGCTGGAACGATTGGTGTTTGGAAGCTGGGACAATTGGTTCTTGAAATCTGGGATACTTGGTGTTTGAGAGCTTGGATACTTGGTGTTTGGAAGCAGGGACACGTGATGTTTTGGAACCGTTACATTTGGTGTTTGGAAGCTGGGACGTTTGGTGTTTGGAAGCTAGGACACTTGGTGTTTGAGAGCGGGTCTCATGGTGTTTGAAAGCTGGGACACTTGATGTTTGGAAGCTGGGAGACTTGGTGTTTGGAAGCTGGGACACTTGGTGATTCAGAGCTGGAATAGTCGGTGTTCCAAATGTGGGACCCTTGGTGTTTGAGAGCTGGGACATTAGCTGTTTGGATGCTGGGACACTTGGTGTTTGGAAGCTGTGAGACTTGGTGTTTGAGAGCTCTAACACTGGCTGTTTGGAAGCTGGGACACTTGGTGTTTGAGAACTGCGACACCTCATGTTTGAGAGCCGGGAGACTTGGTGTTTGGGAGCTCTAACACTTGCAGTTTGGAAGCTGAGACACTTGGTGTTTGAGAGCTAGAACACTTGGTGTTTGAAGCTGGGACAATTGGTGCTTGAGATCTGGGATACTTGGTGTTTGAGAGCTGGGATACTTGGTATTTGGAAGCCGGGGCACGTGGTGTTTTGGAGCCGGTACATTTGGCGTTTGGAAGCTGGGACGTTTGGTGTTTGGAAGCTAGGACATTTGGTGTTTGAGACCTGGAACATTTGGTGTTTGAGAGGTGGGACATTTGGTGTTTGGGAGCTGGGACAATTAGTGTTTGGACGCAGGGACAGTAGTTGTTTGTGAGATGGGTCTCTTGGTTCTTAACAGCAGGGACACGTGGAGTTTAGAAGCAGGGACTCTTGGTGTTTGAGAATTGGAACACATGGTGTTTGGATGATGGGACACTTGGTGTTTGACAGCTGCAACATTTTGTGTTTGAGACCAGGGACACTTGGGATTTGAGAGCTGGCAAAATTGATGTTTGGAAGCTGGGACACATGGTGTTTAGAAGCTTGGACACTTGGAGTTTGGAAGCTTGGGCTCTAAGTCTCTGAGAACAGGGACAATTTGTTTCTAAGAGCTTGGACCCATGGTGTTTGGATGGTTGCACACTTGGTTTTTGAGAGCTGGGACACATGGTTTTTGTCAGCAGGGACATTTGGTGCTTGGAAGCTGGGACACTTGGCGCTTGGAAGCCTGGACACTTGGTGCTTGAGACCTGGTACACCTGCTGTTTCGGTGCTGGGACACTTGGTGTTTGAGAGGTGGGACACTTGTTGTTTGAGAGCCGGGACACTTGGTGTTTCGAAGCTGGGACACTTGGTGTTTGGAAGCAGGAACTGTTGCTGTTTTGAAGCTGGGACACTTGGTGTTTCAGAGCGAGGCTCATGGTGTTTGAGAGCTGGGACGATTGGTGTTTGGAAGCTGGGACACTTGGTGTTTGGAAGCAGGGACTGTTGGTGTTTTGAAGCTGGGACACTTGGTCTTTGAGAGCGGGGACACTTGATGTTTGCGAGGTGGGACACTTGGTGTTTCGCAGCTGGGGCACTTGGTGTTTGAGAGCGGGGCTCATGGTGATTGAGAGCTGGAACGATTGGTGTTTGGAAGCTGGGACAATTGGTTCTTGAGATCTGGGATACTTGGTGTTTGAGAGTTGGATACTTGGTGTTTGGAAGCAGGGACACGTGGTGTTTTGGAACCGTTACATTTGGTGTTTGGAAGCCGGGACACGTGGTGATTGGAAGCTGGGACACTTGGTGTTTGGAAGCAGGAACTCTTGCTGTTTTGAAGTTGGGACACTTGGTTTTTGAGAGGTGGGACTCTTGGTGTTTGAGAGCCGGGACACTTGGTGTTTGGAAGCTGGGACACTTGGTTTTTGAGAGCGGGCCTCATGGTTTTTGAGAGCTGGGACGATTGGTGTTTGGAAGCTGGGACACTTGATGTTTGGAAGCAGGGACTGTTGGTGTTTTGAAGCTGGGACACGTGGTGTTTGAGAGCTGCGACACTTGACTTTTGATAGGTGGGACGCTTGGTGTTTCGAAGCTGAGACACTTGGTGTTTGTGAGCTAGAATACTTGCTGTTTGGAAGCTGGGACAATTGGAGCTTGAGATCTGGGATACTTGGTGTTTGAGAGCTGGGATACTTGGTGTTTGGAAGCAGGGACACGTGGTGTTTTGGAACCGGTAAATTTGGTGTTTGGAAGCTGGGACGTTTGGTGTTTGGAAGCTAGGACATTTGTTATTTGAGACCTGGGACATTTGGTGTTTGAGAGGTGGGACATTTGGTGTTTGGGAGCTGGGACAATTAGTGTTTGGATGCAGGGACAGTAGTTGTTTGTGAGGTGGGTCTCTTGGTTCTTGATAGCAGGGACACGTGGCGTTTAGAAGCAGGGACTCTTGGTGTTTGAGAATTGGAACACATGGTGTTTGGATGCTGGGACACTTGGTGTTTGACAGCTGCAACAGTTGGTGTTTGAGACCAGGGACACTTGGGATTTGAGAACTGGCAAAATTGGTGTTTGGAAGCTGGGACACATGGTGTTTGGAAGCTTGGACACTTGGAGTTTGGAAGCTTGGGCTCTAAGTCTCTGAGAGCAGGGACAATTTGTTTCTATGAGCTTGGACCCATGGTGTTTGGACGGTTGCACACTTGGTTTTTGAGGGCTGGGACACATGGTTTTTGTCAGCCGGGACATTTGGTGCTTGGAAGCTGGGACACTTGGCGCTTGGAATCCTGGACACTTGGTGCTTGAGACCTGGGACACCTGGTGTTTCGGAGCTGGGACACTTGGTGTTTGGAAGCTGGGACACTTGGTGCTTGGAAGCAGGAACTGTTGCTGTTTTGAAGCTGGGACACTTGGTGTTTGAGAGCGGGGACACTTGATGTTTGCGAGGTGGGACACTTGGTGTTTCGAAGCTGGGGCACTTGGTGTTTGAGAGCGGGGCTCATGGTGATTGAGAGCTGGGACGATTGGTGTTTGGAAGCGGGACAATTGGTTCTTGAGATCTGTGATACTTCGTGTTTGAGAGCTTGGATACTTGGTGTTTGGAAGCAGGGACACGTGGTGTTTTGGAACCGTTACATTTGGTGTTTGGAAGCTGTGACGTTTGGTGTTTGGAAGCTAGGACATTTGGAGTTTGAGACCTCGGACATTTGGTGTTTGAGAGCTGGGACATTTGGTGTTTGAGAGCGGGGCTCATGGCTTTTGAGTTTGGGACACTTGATGTTTGGAAGCTGGGACACTTGGTGTTTGGAAGCAGGGACACTTGGTGTTTCAGAGCTGGAATAGTCGGTGTTCCAAATGTGGGACCCTTGGTGTTTGAGAGCTGGGACATTAGGTGTTTGGATGCTGGGACACTTGGTGTTTGGAATCTGTGAGACTTGGTGTTTGAGAGCTCTAACTCTGGCTGTTTGGAAGCTGGGACACTTGGTGTTTGAGAGCTGCGACACCTCATGTTTGAGAGCCGGGAGACTTGGTGTTTGGGAGCTCTAACACTTGCTGTTTGGAAGCTGAGACACATGGTGTTTGAGAGCTAGAACACTTGGTGTTTGGAAGCTGGGACAATTGGTGCTTGAGATCTGGGATACTTGGTTTTTGAGAGCTGGGATACTTGGTGTTTGGAAGCAGGTAGACGTGGTGTTTTGGAGCCGGTACATTTGGTGTTTGGAAGCTGGGACGTTTTGTGTTTGGAAGCTAGGACATTTGGTGTTTGAGATCTGGGACATTTGGTGTTTTGATGCTGGGACACTTGGTATTTGAGAGCTGGGACACTTGATGTTTGAGAGGTGGGACATGTGGTGTTTGGAAGCTGGGACACTTGGTGTTTGGAAGCAGGGACTTTTGGTGTTTTGAAGCTGGGACACGTGGTGTTTGAGAGCTGCGACACTTAATTTTTGAGAGGTGGGACACTTGATGTTTGGAAGCTGGGACAGTTGGTGTTTGAGAGCGGGGACTCATGGTGTTTGAGAGCTGGGACACTTGGTGTTTGAGAGCTGGGACACTTGGTGTTTGAGAGCTGGGACATTTGCTGTTTGGAAGCAGGGACATTGGTGTTTGGAAGCTGGGACTTGGTGTTTTAGACCGGGGACTCATGCTGTTTGAGAGTTGGGACACTTGGTGTTTGGAAGCTGGGACACTTGGTGTTTGGGAGCTTGGACAATTAGTGTTTGGACGCAGGGACGTTAGTTGTTTGCGAGGTGGGTCTCTTGGTTCTTGACAGCAGGGACACATGGAGTTTAGAAGCAGGGACTCTTGGTGTTTGAGAATTGGAACACATGATGTTTGGAAGCTGGGACACTTGGTGTTTGACAGCTGCAACAGTTGGTATTTGAGACCAGGGACACTTGGGATTTGAGAGCTGGCAACATTGGTGTTTGGAAGCTGGGACACATGGTGTTTGGAAGTTTGGACACTTGGAGTTTGGAAGCCTTGGCTCTAAGTCTTTGAGAGCAGAAACAATTTGTTTTTAAGGGCTTGGGCTCATGGTGTTTGGATGGTTGCACACTTGGTTTTTGAGAGCTGGGACACATGGTTTTTGTCAGGCGGGATATTTGGTGCTTGGAAGCTGGGACACTTGGCGCTTCGAAGTCTGGACACTTGGTGCTTGAGACCTGGGACACCTGATGTTTCGGAGCTGGGACACTTGGTGTTTGAGAGGTGGGACACTTGGTGTTTGAGAGCTGGGACACTTGGTGTTTGGAAGCTGGGACACTTGGTGTTTGGAAGCAGGAACTGTTGCTCTTTTGAAGCTGGGACACTTGGTTTTTCAGAGCGGGGCTCATGGTGTT
This sequence comes from Isurus oxyrinchus, assembly GCA_026770705.1. Taxonomy (NCBI): domain Eukaryota; kingdom Metazoa; phylum Chordata; class Chondrichthyes; order Lamniformes; family Lamnidae; genus Isurus; species Isurus oxyrinchus. Next base: position 2,000,009 of record JANJGN010000066.1, read on the forward strand.
TGAGAGCTGGGACGATTGGTGTTTGGAAGCTGCGACATTTGGTGCTTGAGATCTGGGATACTTGGTGTTTGAGAGCTTGGATACTTGGTGTTTGGAAGCAGGGACACGTGGTGTTTTGGAGCCGTTACATTTGGTGTTTGGAAGCTGGGACGTTTGGTGTTTGGAAGCTAGGACATTTGGTGTTTGAGACCTCGGACATTTGGTGGTTGAGAGCTGGGACATTTGGTGTTTGGTAGCTGGGACACTTGGTGTTTGAGGGCTGGGACACTTGGTGTTTGAGAGCTGGGAAACTTGGTGTTTGAGAGCTGGAACAGTTGTTGTTTGAGAGGTGGAAAACTTGTTGTTTGGAAGCTGGTACTCTTGCTGTTTGGAAGCTGGGACACTTGCTGTTTGGGAGGTGGAAGAGTTGGTGTTTGAGATCTGGGACATTTGGTGTTAGAAAGCTGGGACAGGTGGTGTATGGAAGTTGGGATATTTGGCGTTTGGATTCAGGAACATCTGGTGTTTGGAAGCTGGGAAACTTCGTGTTTAGAAGCAGGGACTCTTGGTGTTTTGAAGATGGGACACTTGGTGTTTGTGAGCTGGGACACTTGATGTTTGAGAGGTGGGACACGTGGTGTTTGGAAGCTGGGACACTTGGTGTTTGGAAGCAGGGACTGTTGGTGTTTTGAAGCTGGGACACGTGGTGTTTGAGAGCTGGGAGATTTGGTGTTTGGAAGCAGGGACACTTGGTGTTTGAGACCTGGGACATTTGGTGTATGGAAGCTGGGACGTTTGGTGTTTGGAAACTGGAACACTTAGTGTTTGGAAGCAGGGAAATTTAGTGTTTGAGAGCTGAGACACTTGGTATTTGGAAGCAGGTACACTTGGTGTTTAAGTGGTAGCACACTTGGTGTTTGAGAGCTGGGACTCTTGTTGATTGAGATCTGGGACTCTTGGTGTTTGGACGCTGAGACACTTGGTGTTTGGAAGCTGGGACACTTGGTGTTTGGAAGCTGGGGCACTTTATGTTTGAGAGCTAGAACACTTGGTGTTTGAGAGCTGGGACACGGTGTTTGGAAGCTGGGACACTTGGTGTTTGAGAGCTGGGACACTTGTTGTTTGAGAGCTGGGACATTTGCTGTTTGGAAGGAGGGACATTGGTGTTTGAGGGCTGCAACATTTGGTGTTTGGGAGCTGGGACACTTCGTCTCTGTGGGCTGGGACACTTGCTGTTTGAGGGCTGGGATATTTGGTGTTTGGAAGCCGAGACATTTGGTGTTTGGGAGGTGGAAGAGTTGGTGTTTGAGAGCTGGGACATTTGGTGTTAGGAAGCTGGGACACGTGGTGCTTGGAAGCGGTGATATTTGGTGTTTGGATTCCGGAACATCTGGTGTTTGGAAGCAGGGACACTTGGTGTTTGAGACCTGGGACACTTGGAGTTTGAGAGCTGGGACTCTTGGTGTTTGGAAGCTGGGACACTTGGTGTTTGACAGCTGGAACAATTGGTGTTTGAGACCAGGGACACTTGGGATTTGAGAGCTGGCACATTTGGGGTTTGGAAGCTGGGACACTTGGTGTTTGGGAGCTGCGACATTAGGTGTTTGGAAGCCGGGACATTTAGTGTTTGAGAGCTGAGACACTTGGTGTTTGAGAGTTGGAGCAGTTGGTGTTTGAGAGCTGGGACTCTTGTTGATTGAGATCTGGGACTCTTGGTGTTTGGACGCTGAGACACCTGGCGTTTGGAAGCTGGGACGCCTTGTGTTTGGAAGCTGGAACACTTGATGTTTGAGAGCTGGAACAATTGGTGTTTGAGACCAGGGACACTTGGGATTTGAGAGCTGGCACATTTGGGGTTTGGAAGCTGGGACACTTGGTGTTTGGGAGCTGCGACATTAGGTGTTTGGAAGCCGGGACATTTAGTGTTTGAGAGCTGAGACACTTGGTGTTTGAGAGTTGGAGCAGTTGGTGTTTGAGAGCTGGGACTCTTGTTGATTGAGATCTGGGACTCTTGGTGTTTGGACGCTGAGACACCTGGCGTTTGGAAGCTGGGACGCCTTGTGTTTGGAAGCTGGAACACGATGTTTGAGAGCTGGAGCACTTGGTGTTTGAGAGCTGGGACACGGTGTTTGGAAGCTGGGCCTCTTGGTCTTTGACAGCTGGACACTTGGTGTTTGAGAGCTGCAACATTTGGTGTTTGGGAGCTGGGACTCTTCGTCTCTGTGGGCTGGGACACTTGCTGTTTGAGGGCTGGGACATTTGGTGTTTGGAAGCCGAGACATTTGGTGTTTGGGAGGTGGAAGAGTTGGTATTTGAGAGCTGGGACATTTGGTGTTAGGAAGCTAGGACACGTGGTATTTGGAAGCTGTGATATTTGGTGTTTGGATTCTGGCACATTTGGTGTTTGGAAGCTGGGACACTTGGTGTTTGGGAGCCGGGACATTTAGTGTTTGAGAGCTGAGACACTTGGTGTTTGAGAGCTGGAGCAGTTGGTGTTTGAGAGCTGGGACACTTGGTGTTTGAGAACTGGGACACTTGGTGTTTGAGATCTGGGACAGTTGGTGTTAAAGAGCTGTGACACTTGCTGTTTGCACGCTGGGACACTTGGTGTTTGGAGGTTGTGCCTCTTGGTGTTTGGGAGCAGGGACACTTTGTGTTTGGGAGTTGGGACATTTGGTGTTTGGAAGCAGGGACACTTAGTCTTGGAGAGCTGGGTCACTTGGTCTTTGGAAGCTGGGCCTCTTGGTTTTTGAGAGCTGGGACACTTTGTGTTTGAGAGCTGGGACTCTTGCTTTTTGAGAGCTGGGACACTAGGTGTTTGGAAGCTGGGCCTCTTGGTTTTTGAGAGCTGGGACACTTTGTGTTTGAGAGCTGGGACATTTGGTGTTTGTGAGCTGATACGCTTCGTTTTTGTGGTCTGGGTAACTTGCTGTTTGAGCTCTGGGACATTTGGTCTTTGGAAGCTGGGACACTTGGTGTTTGAGAGCTGGGACTCTTGCTTTTTGAGAGCTGGGACACTTGGTGTTTGGAAGTTGGGATACCTGGTGTTTTGAAGCTGGGACACTTCGTGTTTGAGACCTGGGAGACTGGGTGTTTGAGAGCTGGAATAATTGATTTTTGAGAGCTGGAACAGTAGGTGTTTGAGATCTGGAACGCTTGGTGTTTGGAAGCTGGGACACTTGGTTTTTGAGAGCTGGAACACTTGGTGTTTGGAAACTAGGACACTTGGTGTTTCAGAGCTGGAACAGTCGGTGTCCGAGATGTGGGACACTTGGTGTTTGAGAGCTGGGACATTAGGTGTTTGGATGCTGGGACACTTGGTGTTTGGAAGCTGTGAGACTTGGTGTTTGAGAGCTCTAACACTTGCTGTTTGGAAGCTGGGACACTTGGTGTTTGAGAGCTGCGACACCTCATGTTTGAGAGCCGGGAGACTTGGTGTTTGGGAGCTGGGACATTTGGTGTTTGGAAGCTGGGACACTTGGTTTTTGAGAGCTGGAACACGTTGTGCTTGAGAGCTGGGACACTTGGTGTTTGGAAGCTGGGAAACTTGGTGTTTGAGATGTGGGTCATTTGATGTTTGAGAGGTGGCACACTTGCATTTCGTAGCTGGGACTCTAGGTGTTTGAGAGCTGGGACACTTGGTGTTCGCAAGCTGGGACATTTGGTGTTTGGAAGCTGGGACACCTGGTGTTTGAGAGCTGGGACAGCGTGGTGTTTGGGAGCTGGGAATTTTGGTGCTTGGAAGCTGGGACATTTGATATGTGGAAGCTGGGACAGTTGGTGTTTGAGACCTGGGACACTTGGTGCTTGTGAGCTGGGACACTTGCTGTTTGGAAGCTAGGACACTTGCTGTTTGGACGCTTAGAAATTCGTGTTTGAGATCTGGGAATCTTGGTGTTTGGAAGCTGGGACACTTGGTGTTTGGAAGCTGGAACTTTTGGTGCTTGAGATCTGGGACACTAGGTGTTTGAGGGCTGGGACATTTGGTGTTGGGAAGCTGGGACACTTGGTGTTGGAGAGATGGGGAACTTGCTGTTTGGAAGCAGGGACACCTGGTGTTGGAGAGCTTGGACCCTTGGTGATTGGAAGCTGCGACGCTTGGTTTTAGAGAGCTGTGACACTGGATGTTTGTAAGCTGGGAAACTTCGTGTCTGAGAACTGGGACACCTGGTGTTTGGAAGTTGGGACCGTTGGTGTTTGGAAGCTGGGACACTTGGTGTTTGGAGGTGGGACACTTGGTGTTTCAGAGCTGGGACACTTGGTATTTGAAAGCTGGTGCACCTGGTGTTTGAGAGCTGGGGCACCTGGTGTTTGAGAGCTGGGACATTTGGTGTTTTGAACCTGGGACATTTGGCTTTTGGAAGCAGGCACATTTGGTCTTTGGAAACTGGGGCACTTGGTGTTTGGAAGCTGGAACACTAAGTCTTTGAGAGCTGGGACACTTGGTGTTTCAGAGCTGGGACACTTGGTGTTTGAGAAGTGGCACACTTGGTCTTTGACAGCTAGGACACTTGTTGTTTGTATGCTGGACCTCTTGGTGTTTGAGAGCTGGGACATTTGGTGTTTGAGATCTGGGACACTTGGTGTTTGAGAGCTGGGACATTTGGTGTTTGGAAGCTGGGACACCAATTTTGAGGGCTGGGACACTTGGCGTTTGTAAGCTGGGACATTTGGTTTTTGGAAGCTGGGACACTTGGTGTTTGGAAGCTGGGCCACTTACTCATTCAGTGCTGGGACGTTTGCTGTTCGGAAGCTGGGACAGTTGGTGTTTGAGAGCTGGGACACTTCGTGTTTGGAAGCTGGGACTCTTGGTATTTGGAACCTGGGACATTTAGTGTTTGAGAGCTGAGACACTTGGTGCTTGGAAGCTGGGACATTTAGTGTTTGAGAGCTGAGACACTTGGTGTTTGGAAGCTGGGACAGTTGGTGTTTGAGAGCTGAGACACTTGGTATTTGGAACCTGGGACATTTAGTGTTTGAGAGCTGAGACACTTGGTGTTTGGAAGATGGGACACTTCGTGTTTGATTGCTGGGAAACTTGGTGTTTGAGAGCTGGGACTCTTGGTGTACGGAAGCTGGGACACCTGGTGTTTGAGAGCTGGGACACTTGGTGTTTGAGAGCTGGGACTCTTGGTGTTTGTGAGCTGGGACACGTGGTGTTTGGGAGCCGGGACATTTGGTGCTTGGAAGCTGTTACATTTTGTGTTTGGAAGCTGGGACACTTGGTGTTTGAGACCTGGGACACTTTGTGTTTGTGAGCTGGAACAGTTGGTGTTTGAGAGATGGGACACTTGGTGTTTGAGAGTTGGGACATTTGGTGTTTGCAAGCCGGGACATTTGGTGCTTTGAAGTTTGTATACTTGGTGTTCGGAAGCAGGGACACTTGGTGTTCGGAAGCCTGGACATTTGGTGTTTGGAAGGAAGACCACTTCGTCTTTCAGAGCGGGGACATTTGGTGTATGAATGCTCTGAATCTTCGTGTTTGTAAGCTGGGAAACTAATAGTTTGGACTATGGGACACTTGGTTTCTGGAAGCTGGGACATCTGGTGTTTGGGAGCTGGGACATTTGGTGTTTGACAGCTGAGACACCTGATGTTTGAGAGCTGGGACACGTGGTGTTTTAGAGCGGGGACATTTGGTGCTTGGAAGCTGGGACATTTGGTATTTGGAAGCTGGGACAGTTGGTGTTTGAGACCTGGGACACTTGGTGTTTGTGAGCTGGGACACTTGCTGTTTGGAACCTAGGACACTTGCTGTTTGGACGCTAAAAATTGTTTGAGATCTGGGACACTACGTGTTTGGAAGCTGGGACACTTGGTATTTGAGACCTCCGCCACTTAGTGTTTGTGAGCTGGCAGCCTTGGTGTTTGGAAGCTGGGACACTTGGTGTTTGGAAGCTGGAACAGTTGGTGTTTGAGATCTGGGACACTTGGTGTTTGAGGGCTGGGACCTTTGGTGTTTGGAAGCTGGGACACTTGGTTTTGGAGAGGTGGGGCACTTGGTGTTTGGAAGCTGGGACACTTGGTGTTGGAGAGCTTGGACCCTTGGTCATTGGAAGCTGCGACACTTGGTGTTAGAGAGCTGTGACACTGGGTGTTTGGAAGCTGGGAGACTTCCTGTCTAAGAACTGGGACACCTGGTTTTTGGAAGCTGGGACGCTTGGTGTTTGGAAGCTGGGAGACTTGGTGTTTGGAGGTGGGACACTTGGTGTTTCAGAGCTGGGACATGTGATGTTTGCAAGCTGGGACACTTGGTATTTGAGAGCTGGGGCTCCTGGTGTTTGAGAGCTGGGACATTTGGTGTTTGGAAACTGGGGCTCTAAGTTTTTGAGAGCTGGGGCACTTGGTGTTTCAGAGCTGGGACACTTGGTGTTTGAGAGGTGGCACACTTGGTCTTTGAGAGCTGGGACACTTGATGTTTGTAAGCTGGGCCTCTTGGTGTTTGAGAGCTGGGACATTTGGTGTTTGGAACCTGGGACACCACGTTTTTGTGGGTGGGACACTTGTCGTTTTAGCACTGGGACATTTGGTGTTTGGAAGCAGGGACACTTGGTGTTTGGAAGCTGTGCCACTTAATCATTCAGTGCTGGGACGTTTGGGGTTTGGAAGCTGGGACAGTTGGTGTTTGAGAGCAGGGACACTTCGTGTTTGGAAACAGGGACTCTTGGTGTTTGGAACCTGGGACATTTAGTGTTTGAGAGCTGAGACACTTGGTGTTTGGAAGCTGGGATACTTCGTGTTTGATTGCTGGGAAACCTGGTGTTTGAGAGCTGGGACTCTTGGTGTACGGAAGCTGGGACACTTCGTGTTTGGGAGCTGGGATACCTGGTGTTTGAGAGCTGGGACACATGATCTTTGTGAGTTGGGACATTTGGTGTTTGCAAGCTGGGATATTAGGTCTTTGGAAGCAGGGACTCTTGGTTATTGAGAGCTGGGACAATTGGTGTATGGGAGCTGGAACATATGGTGTTTGCAAGCTGGGAAATTTGGTGTTTGGAAGACGGGACATTTGGTGTTTGGAAGCTGGGAAACTTGAGTTTGGAAGCTGGGACAGTTGGTGTTTGAGAGCTGGGACATTTGGTGTTTGTGAGCAAGGACACGTGGTGTTTGGGAGCCGGGACATTTGGTGCTTGGAAGCTGGGACATTTGCCGTTTGGAAGCTGCGACACTTGGTGTTTGAGACCTGGGACACTTGGTGTTTGAGAGCTGGGACACTTGGTGTTTGGAAGCTGGGACACTTGGTGTTTGGAAGTTGGGACACTTCGTGTTTGAGACTTGAGACACTGGGTTTTTCAGAGCTGGAACAGTTGGTTTTTGAGAGCTGGAACAGTAGGTGTTTGACATCTGGGAAACTTGGTGTTTGGAAGCTGGGAAACTTGGTTTTTGAGAGTTGAGACACTTGGTGTTTGGAAGCTGGGACACATGGAGTTTGGAAGCAGGGACACTTGGTGTTTCAGAGCTGGAACAGTTGTTGTTTGAGATGTGGGACACTTGGTGTTTGAGAGCTGGGACATTTGGTGTTTGGAAGCTGGGGCACTTGGTGTTTGGAGGTTGGGAGACTTGCTGTTTGAGAGCTGGAACACTTGATGTTTGGAAGCTGGGGCACTTGGTGTTTGGAAGTTGGGAGACTTGGTGTTTGAGAGCTGCGACATCTCATGTTTGAGAGGTGGGAGACTTGGTGTTTGTGTGCTGGGACATTTGGTGTTTGGAACCGGGGACATTTGGTTTTTGGATGCAGGGACATTTGGTGTTTGGAAATTCTGACACTTGGTGTTTCGAAGCTGGGACACTTGGTATTTGAGAGCTGCGACACTTAGTGTATGGATGCCGGGACTCTTGGTGTTTGAGAGATGGGACATTTGGTGTTTGGAATCTGGCACGTTAAGTGATTGGAAGCTGGGACATTTGGTGTTTGGAATCTGGGACACTTGGTATTTAATAGGTAGCACACTTGGTTTTTGAGAGCTGGGACTGTTGGTGTTTGAGCGCTGGGACACTTGGTGTTTGAGAGCTGGGACACTTGGTGTTTGGAAGCTGGGACACTTGGTGTTTGGAAGCTGGGCCACTTAGTCATTCCGTGCTGGGACGTTTGGGGTTTGGAAGCTGGGACAGTTGGTGTTTGAGAGCAGGGACACTTCGTGTTTGGAAGCAGGGACACTTGGTGTTAGGAACCTGGGACATTTAGTGTTTGAGAGCTGAGACACTTGGTGTTTGGAAGCTGGGACACTTCGTTTTTGAATGCTGGGAAACTTGGTGTTTGAGAGCTGGGACTCTTGGTGTTTGACAGCTGGGACTCTTGGTGTACGGAAGCTGGGACACTTGGTGTTTGGAAGCTGGGACACTTCGTGTTTGAGAGCTGGGACACATGGTCTTTGAGAGTTGGGACATTTGGTGTTTGCAAGCTGGGATATTTGGTCTTTGGAAGCTGGGACTCTTGGTTATTGAGATGTGGGACAATTGGTGTTTGGGAGCTGGGACATATGGTGTTTGCAAGCAGGGAAATTTGGTGTTTGGAAGACGAGACATTTGGTGTTTGGAAGCTGGGAAACTTGATGTTTGGAAATTGGGACACGTGGAGTTTGGAAGCTTGGACACTTGGTGTTTGAGAGCTGGGACACATGGCGTCTGTGAACCGGGACATTTGCTGCTTGGAAGCAAGCACACTTGGTGCTTGGAAGCTGGGACACTTGGTGCTTCAGACCTGGGGCACCTGGTCTTTCAGAGCTGGTACACTTGTTGTTTGAGAGGTTTGACACTTGGTGTTTGAGAGCTGGGACACTTGGTGTTTGAGAGCTGGGACACTGGGTTTTTGAGAGCTGGAACAGTTGGTTTTTGAGAGCTGGAACAGTAGGTGTTTGACATCTGGGAAACCTGGAGTTTGGAAGCTGGGAAACTTGGTTTTTGAGAGTTGAGACAATTGGTGTTTGGAAGCAGGGACACATGGAGTTTCGAAGCAGGGACACTTGGTGTTTCAGAGCTGGAACAGTTGTTGTTTGAGATGTGGGACACCTGGTGTTTGAGAGCTGGGACATTTGGTGTTTGGAAGCTGGGGCACTTGCTGTTTGGAAGTTGGGAGACTTGGTGTTTGAGAGCTGGAACTCTTGATGTTTGGATGCTGGGGCTCTTGGTGTTTGGAAGTTGGGAGACTTGGTGTTTGCGAGGTGGAACACTTGATGTTTGGAAGCTGGGACACTTGGTGTTTGGAATCTGGGACACTTGGTATTTAATAGCTGGCACACGTGGTTTTGGAGAGCTGGGACTGTTGGTGTTTGAGAGCTGGGACTCTTGGTGTTTGAGAGCTGGGACATTTGGTGTTTGGAAGCTGGGACACTTGTTTGAGAGCGGGAACACTTTGTGTTTCAGAGCTGGGACATTTGGTGATTGAGAGCTGAGACACTTGGTGTTTGAGAGCTGGAGCTTTTGGTGTTTGGGAGCTGGCACACTTGGTGTTTGAGAACTGGGACACTTTGTGTTTGAGAGCTGGAACACTGTGTTTGGGAGCTGGGACATTTAGTGTTTGGAAGCAGGGACACTTAGTCTTGGAGAGCTGGTTCACTTGGTCTTTGGAAGCTTGGGCCCTTGGTTTTTGAGAGCTGGGACAGTTGGTGTTTGGGAGCTCGGACATTTGGTGTTTGAGAGCTGGGACATTTGGCGTTTGTGAGCTGGGACACGTGGTGTTTGGGAGCCGGGACATTTGGTGTTTGGAAGCTGCGACACTTGGTGTTTGAGACCTGGGACACTTGGTGTTTGAGAGCTGGGACACTTGGCGTTTGGAAGTTGGGACACTTCGTGTTTGAGACCTGGGACACTGGGTTTTTGAGAGCTGGAACTGTTCGTTTTTGATAGCTGGAATAGTAGGTGTTTGACATCTGGGAAACTTGGTGTTTGGAAGCTGGGAAACTTGGTTTTTGAGAGTTCAGACACTTGGTGTTTGGAAGCTGGGACACATGGAGTTCGGAAGCTGGGACACTTGGTGTTTCAGAGCTGCAACTGTTGTTGTTTGAGATGTGGGACACGTGGTGTTTGAGAGCTGGGACATTTGGTGTTTGGAAGATGGGACACCTGGTGTTTGGAAGTTGGGAGACTTGGTGTTTGAGAGCTGGAACACTTGATGTTTGGAAGCTGGGACACTTGCTGTTTGAGAGCTGCGACACCTCATGTTTGAGAGCTGGGACACTTGCTGTTTGAGAGCAGGGACATTTGGTGTTTGCAACCGGGGACAGTTGGTGTTTGGACGCAGGGATATTTTGTGTTTGGAAACTGGGTCACTTGGTGTTTCGAAGCTGGGACACTTGGCGTTTAAGAGCTGCGACACTTAGTGTTTGGAAGCCGGGACACTTGGTGTTTGAGAGATGGTACATTTGTTGTTTGGAAAATGGCACGTTAGGTGATTGGAAGCTGGGACACTTGGTGTTTGGAATCTGGGATACTTGATGTTTGAGATCTAGGACTCTTGGTGTTTGAGAGGTGGGACACTTTGTGTATGGGAGCTGGGAAACCTGGTGTTTTGAAGCTGGGACACTTGATGTTTGAGATCTGGGACACTTGGTGTTTGAGAGCCGGGGCATTTGGTGTTTGGAAGCTGGGAAACTAGGTGCTTGTGGGCTGGGACAGTTGGTGTTTGAGAGCCTGGACATTTGGTGTTTGGAAGCTGGGACATTTGGTTTTTGAGGGCTGGGACATTTGGTGTTTGAGAGCTTGGACGTTTGGTGTTTGGAAGCTGGGAGACTTGGTGTTTGAGAGCTGGAACACTTGATGTTTGGAAGCTGGGACACTTGCTGTTTGAGAGCTACAACACCTCATGTTTGAGAGCTGGGACACTTGGTGTTTGAGAGCTGGGACATTTGGTGTTTGCAACCGGGGACATTTGGTGTTTGGACGCAGGGACATTTGGTGTTTGGAAACTGGGTCACTTGGTGTTTCGAAGCTGGGACACTTGGTGTTTAAGAGCTGAGACACTTAGTGTTTGGAAGCCGGGACACTTGGTGTTTGAGAGATGGGACATTTGTTGTTTGGAAAATGGCACGTTAGGTGTTTGGATGCTGGGACACTTGGTATTTAGAATCTGGGACACTTGATGTTTGAGATCCAGGACTCTTGGTGTTTGAGAGGTGGGACACTTGGTGTTTGGAAGCTGGGAAACCTGGTGTTTTGAAGCTGGGACATTTGATGTTTGAGATCTGGGACACTTGGTGTTTGAAAGGTGGCACATCTGCTTTTTGGAAGCTGGGACTCTTGGTGTTTGAGAGCTGGGACATTTGGTGTTTGGAAGCTGGGACATTTGGTATTTGGAAGCAAGGCCACATCTTCTTTCAGATCGGGACATTTGGTGTATGAAAGCTGTGAATCTTCGTGCTTGTAAGCTGGGAAAATTGGAATTTGGGCTCTGGGACATTTGGTTTTTTGAGAGCTGGGACACTTGGTGTTTGGGAGCCGGGACATGTGGTGTTTGGAAGCTAGGGCACTTGGTGTTTGGAAGCTGGGACACTTGCTTGTTTGGGAGCTGGGACATTTGGTGTTTGGAAGCCGGGACATTTGGTCTTTGAGAGCTGAGACACTTGGTATTTGAGAGCTGGAGCTTTTGGTGTTTGGGAGCTGGGACACTTGGTGTTTGAGAACTGGGACACTTGCTGTTTGAGAGCTGGGACACTATGTGTTTGGGAGCTGGGACATTTGTTGTTTGGAAGCAGGGACACTTAGTCTTGGAGAACTGGGTCACATGGTCTTTGGAAGCTGGGGCTGTAAGTTTTTGAGAGCAGGGACAGTTGGTATTTGAGAGCTGGGACATTTGGTGTTTGAGAGCTGGGACATTTGGTGTTTGGGAGCTGATACAGTTCGTTTTTGTGGGCTGGGTCACTTGCTGTTTGAGAGCTGGGACATTTGGTGTTTGGAAGCTGGGACACTTGGTGTTTGGAAGCTGGGACACTTGGTGTTTGAGAGCTGGAACAAATGTGTTTGAGAACTGGGACACTTGAAATTTGAGAGCTGGGACACTTGGTGTTTGAGGGCAGGGACACTTGGTGTTTGGGAGCCGGGACATTTGGCGTTTGGAAGCTGGGAAACTAAGTGTTTGTGGGTTGGGACAATTGGTGTTTGCGAGCCTGGACATTTGGTGTTTGGAAGCTGGGACACTTGGTTTTTGAGGGCTGGGACAGTTGGTGTTTGAGAGGTTGGACATTTGGTGTTTGGAAGCTGGGACATTTGGTGTTTGGAAGCTGGGACATTTGGTGTTTGGAAGCAAGGCCACTTCGTCTTTCAGATCAGGGACATTTGGTGTATGAAAGCTGTGAATCTTCGTGTTCGTAAGCTGGGAAGATTGGAGTTTTGGACACTAGGACACTTGGTTTTTGAGAGCTGGAACAACTTGTTTTTGGGAGCCGGGACATTTGGTGTTTGGAACCTGGGACACTTGGTGTTTGGAAGCAAGGCCACTTCGTCTTTCAGATCGGGGACATTTGGTGTATGAAAGCTGTGAATCTTCGTGCATGTCAGCTGGGAAAATTGGAATTTAGGCTCTGGGACAATTGGTTTTTGAGAGCTGGGACACTTGGTGTTTGGGAGCCGGGACATCTGGTGATTGGAAGCTGGGGCACTTGGTGTTTGGAAGCTGGGACATTTGGTGTTTGGGAGCTGGGACATTTGGTGTTTGGAAGCCGGGACATTTGGTGTTTGTGAGCTGAGACACTCGGTGTTTGAGAGCTGGAGCTTTTGGTGTTTGTGAGCTGGGACACTTGGTGTTTGAGGGTTGGGACACTTGGTGTTTGAGAGCCGGGATATTTGGTGTTTGGTAGCTGGGAAACTAGGTGTTTGGAGTCTGGAACACTTGGTGTTTGCGAGCCTGGACATTTGGTGTTTGGAAGCTGGGACATTTGGTTTTTGAGGGCTGGGACAGTTGCTGTTTGAGAGCTTGGACATTTGGTGTTTGGAGGCTGGGACATTTGGTGTTTGGAAGCTGGGACATTTGGTGTTTGGAACCTGGGCCACTTCGTCTTTCAGATCGGGGACATTTGGTGTATGAAAGCTGTGAATCTTCGTGTTCGTAAGCTGGGAAGTTTGGAGTTTGGACACTGGGACACTTGGTTTATGAGAGCTGGAACAACTTGTTTTTGGGAGCCGGGACATTTGGTGTTTGGAACCTGGGACACTTGGTATTCCGAAGCGTGTCTCTTGCTGTTTGAGAGCAGGAACACTTGGTCTTTGGGAGCTGGGACATTTGGTTTTTGAGAGATGGGACATTTGGTGTTTGGAAGCTGGGACGTTTGGTGTTTGAGAGATCTGACATTTGGTGTTTGGAAGCTGGGACGTTTGGTGTTTGGAATCTGGGACACTTGGTGGTGTTTAATAGTTTCAAATTTGGAGTTTGAGCGTTGGAATCCTGGTGTTTGAGAGCTGGGACAATTGGTGTTTGAGAGCTGGGACAGATGGAGTTTGGAAGCAGGGACACTTGGTGTTTCGGAGCTGGAACAGTTGTTGTTTGAGATGTGGGACACTTGGTGTTTGAGAGCTGGGGCATTTGGTGTTTGGAAGCTGGGACACCTGGTGTTTGGAAGTTGGGAGACTTGATGCTGGAGAGCTGGAACATTTGATGTTTGGAAGCTGGGACATTTGGTGTTTGCAACCGGGGACATTTGGTGTTTGGACGCAGGGACATTTGGTGTTTGGAAACTGGGACACTTGATGTTTGAGATCTAGGACTCTTGGTGTTTGAGAGGTGGGACATTTGTTGTCTGGAAAATAGCACGTTAGGTGATTGGAAGCTGGGAAACTTGGTGTTTTGAAGCTGGGACACTTGGTGTTTGAGAGGTGGCACATCTGCTCTTTGGAAGCTGGGACTCCTGGTGTTTGAGAGCTCGGACATTTGGTGTTTGGAAGCTGGGACATTTGGTGTTTGGAAGCAAGGCCACATCTTCTTTCAGATCGGGACATTTGGTGTATGAAATTTGGTGCTTGTCAGCTGGGAAAATTGGAATTTAGGCTCTGGGACAATTGTTTTTTGAGAGCTGGGACACTTGGTGTTTGTGAGCCGGTACATGTGGTGTTTGGAAGCTGGGGCACTTGGTGTTTGGAAGCTGGGACACTTGGTTGTTTGGGAGCTGGGACATTTGGTGTTTGGAAGCCGGGACATTTGGTGTTTGAGAGCTGAGACACTCGGTGTTTGAGAGCTGGAGCTTTTGGTGTTTGTGAGCTGGGACACTTGGTGTTTGAGGGCTGGGACACTTGGTGTTTGAGAGCCGGGACATTTGGTGTTTGGAAGCTGGGAAACTAGGTGCTTGTGGGCTGGGACACTTGGTGTTTGCGAGCCTGGACATTTGGTGTTTGGAAGCTGGGACATTTGGCTTTTGAGGGATGGGAAATTTGGTGTTTGGAACCTGGGCCACTTCGTCTTTCAGATCGGCGACATTTGGTGTATGAAAGCTGTGAATCTTCGTGTTCGTAAGCTGGGAAGATTGGAGTTTGGGCACTGGGACACTTGGTTTATGAGAGCTGGAACAACTTGTTTCTGGGAGCAGGGACATTTGTTGTTTGGAACCTGGGACACTTGGTATTCCGAAGCGTGCCTCTTGCTGTTTGAGAGCAGGGACACTTGGTGTTTGGGAGCAGGGACATTTGGTGTTTGAGCGATGGGACATTTGGTGTTTGGAAGCTTGGACGTTTGGTGTTTGAGAGATGGGACATTTGGTGTTTGGAAGCTGGGACGTTTGGTGTTTGGAAGCTGGGACACTTGGTGTTTGTAATCTGGCATACGTGGTGTTTAATAGGTTCAAATTTGGAGCTTGAGCGTTGGAATCTTGGTGTTTGACAGCTGGGACAATTGGTGTTTGAGAGCTGGGACACATGGAGTTTGGAAGCAGGGACACTTCTTTTTTCGGAGCTGGAACAGTTGTTGTTTGTGATTTGGGACACTTGGTGTTTGAGAGCTGGGAGATTTGGTGTTTGGAAGCTGGGACATTTGGTTTTTGAGGGCTGGGACAGTTGCGGTTTGAGAGCTTGGACATTTGGTGTTTGGAAGCTGGGACATTTGGTGTTTGGAAGCTGGGACATTTGGTGTTTGGAAGATTGGAGACTTGGTGTTTGAGAGCTGGAACTCTTGATGTTTGGAATCTGGGTCACTTGCATTTTGAGAGCTGCGACACCTCATGTTTGAGAGCTGGGACACTTGGTGTTTGAGAGCTGGGACTTTTGGTGTTTGCAACCGGGGACATTTGGTGTTTGGACGCAGGGACATTTGGTGTTTGGAAACTGGGTCACTTGGTGTTTCGAAGCTGGGACACTTGGTGTTTAAGAGCTGCGACACTTAGTGTTTGGAAGCCGGGACATATGGTGTTTGAGAGATGGGACATTTGTTGTTTGGAAAATGGCACGTTAGGTGATTCGAAGCTGGGACACTTGGTGTTTGGAATCTGGGACACTTGATGTTTGAGATCTAGGACTCTTAATGTTTGAGAGGTGGGACACTTGGTGTTTGGAAGGTGGGAAACCTGGTGTTTTGAAGCTGGGACACTTGATGTTTGAGATCTGGGACACTTGGAGAGCTGGGTCACATGGTCTTTGGAAGCTGGGGCTGTAAGTTTTTGAGAGCAGGGACAGTTGGTATTTGAGAGCTGGGACATTTGGTGTTTGAGAGCTGGGACATTTGGTGTTTGGGACCTGATACATTTCGTTTTTGTGGGCTGGGTCACTTGCTGTTTGAGAGCTGGGACATTTGGTGTTTGGAAGCTGGGACACTTGGTGTTTGGAAGCTGGGACACTTGGTGTTTGAGAGCTGGAACAAATGTGTTTGAAAACTGGGACACTTGAAATTTGAGAGCTGGGACACTTGGTGTTTGAGGGCAGGGACACTTGGTGTTTGGGAGCCGGGATATTTGGTGTTTGGAAGCTGGGAAACTAGGTGTTTGTTGGCTGGGACACTTGGTGTTTGCGAGCCTGGACATTTGGTGTTTGGAAGCTGGGACACTTAGTTTTTGAGGGCTGGGACAGTTGGTGTTTGAGAGCTTGGACATTTGGTGTTTGGAAGCTGGGACATTTGGTGTTTGGAAGCAAGGCCACTTCGTCTTTCAGATCGGGGACATTTGGTGTATGAAAGCTGTGAATCTTCGTGCTTGTCAGCTGGGAAAATTGGAACTTAGGCTCTGGGACAATTGATTTTGAGAGCAGGGACACTTGGTGTTTGGGAGCCGGGACATATGGTGATTGGAAGCTGGGGCACTTGGTGTTTGGAAGCTGGGACACTTGGTTGTTTGGGAGCTGGGACATTTGGTGTTTGGAAGCCGGGACATTTGGTCTTTGAGAGCTGAGACACTTGGTGTTTGAGAGCTGGAGTTTTTGGTGTTTGGGAGCTGGGACACTTGGTGTTTGAGAACTGGGACACTTGGTGTTTGAGAGCTGGGGAACTTTGTGTTTGGGAGCTGGGACATTTGGTGTTTGGAAGCAGGGACACTTAGTCTTGGAGAGCTGGGTCACATGGTCTTTGGAAGCTGGGGCTGTAAGTTTTTTAGAGCAGGGACAGTTGGTATTTGAGAGCTGGTACATTTGGTGTTTGAGAGCTGGGACATTTGGTGTTTGGGACCTGATACAGTTCGTTTTTGTGGGCTGGGTCACTTGCTGTTTGAGCGCTGGGACATTTGGTGTTTGGAAGCTGGGACACTTGGTGTTGGGAAGCTGGGACACTTGGTGTTTGAGAGCTGGAACAAATGTGTTTGAGAAGTGGGACACTTGAAATTTGAGAGCCGGAACACTTGGTGTTTGAGGTCTGGGACACTTGGTGTTTGGGAGCCGGGACTATTGGTGTTTGGAAGCTGGGAAACTAGGTGTTTGTGGGCTGGGACACTTGCTGTTTGCGAGCCTGCACATTTGGTGTTTGGAAGCTGGGACACTTGGTTTTTGAGGGCTGGGACAGTTGGTGTTTGAGAGCTTGGACATTTGGTGTTTGGAAGCTGGGACATTTGGTGTTTAGAAGCTGGGACATTTGGTGTTTGGAAGCAAGGCCACTTCGTCTTTCAGATCGGATACATTTGGTGTATGAAAGCTTCGTGCTTGTCAGCTGGGAAAATTGGAACTTAGGCTCTGGAACAATTGGCTTTTGAGAGCTGGGACACTTGGTGTTTGGGAGCCGGGACATGTGGTGTTTGGAAGCTGGGGCACTTGGTGTTTGGAAGCTGGGACACTTGGTGTTTGGGAGCTGGGACATTTGGTGTTTGGAAGCCGGGAGATTTGATGGTTGAGAGCTGAGACACTCGGTGTTTGAGAGCTGGAGCTTTTGGTGTTTGTGAGCTGGGACACTTGGTGTTTGAGGGCTGGGACACTTGGTGTTTGAGAGCCGGGACATTTGGTGTTGGGAAGCTGGGAAACTAGGTGCTTGTGGGCTGGGACACTTGGTGTTTGCGAGCCGGGACATTTGGTGTTTAGAAGCTGGGACATTTGGTGTTTGGAAGCTGGGACATTTGGTGTTTGGAAGTTAATAGACTTGGTGTTTGAGAGCTGGAACACTTGATGTTTGGAAGCTGGGTCAGTTGCTGTTTGAGAGCTGCGACACCTCATGTTTGAGAGCTGGGACACTTGGTGTTTTAGAACTGGGACATTTGGTTTTTGCAACCGGGGACATTTGGTGTTTGGACGCAGGGACATTTGGTGTTTGGAAACTGGGTCACTTGGTGTTTCGAAGCTGGGACACTTGGTGTTTAAGAGCTGCGACGCTTAGTGTTTGAAAGCCGGGACACTTGGTGTTTGAGAGATGTGACATTTGTTGTTTGGAAAATGGCACGTTAGGTGATTGGAAGCTGGGACACTTGGTGTTTGGAATCTGGGACACTTGATGTTTGAGATCTAGGACTCTTGGTGTTTGAGAGGTGGGACACTTGGTGTTTGGAAGCTGGGAAACCTGGTGTTTTGAAGCTGGGACACTTGATGTTTGAGATCGGGGACACTTGGTGTTTGAGAGGTGGCACATCTGCTCTTTGGAAGCTGGGACTCCTGGTGTTTGAGAGCTGGGACACTTGGCGTTTGGAAGCTGGGACATTTGGTGTTTGGAAGCTGGGACATTTGGTGTTTGGAAGCTGGGACATTTGGTGTTTGGAAGCAAGGCCACATCTTCTTTCAGATCGGGACATTTGGTGTTTGGAAGCTGTGAATCTTCGTGCTTGTAAGCTGGGAAAATTGGAATTTGGGCTCTGGGACATTTGGGTTTTTGAGAGCTGGGACACTTGGTGATTGGGTGACGGGACATGTGGTGTTTGGAAGCTGGGGCAGTTGGTGTTTGGAAGCTGGGACACTTGGTGTTTGAGAGCTGGGACATTTGGTGTTTGGGAGCTGGGACATTTGGTGTTTGGAAGCCGGGACATTTGGTGTTTGGAAGCTGGGACATTTGGATTTTGGGAGCTGGGACATTTGGTGTTTGGAAGCCGGGACATTTGGTGTTTGAGAGCTGAGACACTCGGTGTTTGAGAGCTGGAGCTTTCGGTGTTTGGGAGCTGGGACACTTGGTGTTTGAGAACTGGGACACTTGCTGTTTGAGAGCTGGGACACTATGTGTTTGGGAGCTGGGACATTTGGTGTTTGGAAGCAGGGACACTTAGTCTTGGAGAGCTGGGTCACATGGTCTTTGGAAGCTGGGGCTGTAAGTTTTTTAGAGCAGGGACAGTTGGTATTTGAGAGCTGGTACATTTGGTGTTTGAGAGCTGGGACATTTGGTGTTTGGGACCTGATACAGTTCGTTTTTGTGGGCTGGGTCACTTGCTGTTTGAGCGCTGGGACATTTGGTGTTTGGAAGCTGGGACACTTGGTGTTTGGAAGCAGGGACACTTGGTGTTTGAGGGCTGGAACAAATGTGTTTGAGAAGTGGGACACTTGAAATTTGAGAGCTGGGACACTTGGTGTTTGAGGGCTGGGACACTTGGTGTTTGGGAGCCGGGACATTTGGTGTTTGGAAGCTGTGAAACTAGGTGTTTGCGGGCTGGGACACTTGCTGTTTGCGAGCCTGGACATTTGGTGTTTGGAAGCTGGGACACTTGGTTTTTGAGGGCTGGGACAGTTGGTGTTTGAGAGCTTGGACATTTGGTGTTTGGAAGCTGGGACATTTGGTGTTTAGAAGCTGGGACATTTGGTGTTTGGAAGCAAGGCCACTTCGTCTTTCAGATCGGGGACATTTGGTGTATGAAAGCTGTGAATCTTCGTGCTTGTCAGCTGAGAAAATTGGAACTTAGGCTCTGGGACAATTGGCTTTTGAGAGCTGGGACACTTGGTGTTTGGGAGCCGGGACATGTGGTGTTTGGAAGCTGGGGCACTTGGTGTTTGGAAGCTGGGACACTTGGTGTTTGGGAGCTGGGACATTTGGTGTTTGGAAGCCGGGAGATTTGATGTTTGAGAGCTGAGACACTCGGTGTTTGAGAGCTGGAGCGTTTGGTGTTTGTGAGCTGGGACACTTGGTGTTTGAGGGCTGGGACACTTGGTGTTTGAGAGCCGGGACATTTGGTGTTTGGAAGCTGGGAAACTACGTGCTTGTGGGCTGGGACACTTGGTGTTTGCGAACCTGGACATTTGGTGTTTGGAAGCTGGGACATTTGGTGTTTGGAAGCTGGGACATTTGGTGCTTGGAAGTTGGGAGACTTGGTGTTTGAGAGCTGGAACACTTGATGTTTGGAAGCTGGGTCACTTGCTGTTTGAGAGCTGCGACACCTCATGTTTGAGAGCTGGGACACTTGGTGTTTGAGTGCTGGGACATTTGGTGTTTGAGTGCTGGGACATTTGGTGTTTAGGACCTGACACAGTTCGTTTTTGTGGGCTGGGTCACTTGCTGTTTGAGCGCTGGGACATTTGGTGTTTGGAAGCTGGGACACTTGGTGTTTGGAAGCTGGGACACTTGGTGTTTGAGAGCTGGAACAAATGCGTTTGAGAACTGGGACACTTGAAATTTGAGAGCTGGGACACTTGGTGTTTGAGGGTTGGGACAGTTGGTGTTTGAGAGCCGGGACATTTGGTGTTTGGAAGCTGGGAAACTAGGTGCTTGTGGGCTGGGACGCTTGGTTTTTGCGAGCCTGGACATTTGGTGTTTGGAAGCTGGGACATTTGGTCTTTGAGGGCTGGGACAGTTGGTGTTTGAGAGCTTGGATATTTGGTGTTTGGAAGCTGGGACATTTGGTGTTTGGAAGCTGGGACATTTGGTGTTTGGAAGCAAGGCCACTTCGTCTTTCAGATCGGGGACATTTGGTGTATGAAAGCTGTGAATCTTCGTGCTTGTCAGCTGGGAAAATTGGAATTTAGGCTCTGGGACAATTGGTTTTTGAGAGCTTGGACACTTGGTGTTTGGGAGCCGGGACATGTGGTGTTTGGGAGCTGGGACATTTGGTGTTTGGAAGCCGGGACATTTGGTGTTTGAGAGCTGGGCCACTCGGTGTTTGATAGCTGGGGCTTTTGGTGTTTGCGTGCTGGGACACTTGGTGTTTGAGGGCTGGGACAGTTGGTGTTTGAGAGCCGGGACATTTGGTGTTTGGAAGCTGTCAAACTAGGTGCTTGTGGGCTGGGACACTTGGTGCTTGCGAGCCTGGACATTTGGTGTTTGGAAGTTAATAGACTTGGTGTTTGAGAGCTGGAACACTTGATGTTTGGAAGCTGGGTCACTTGCTGTTTGAGAGCTGCGACACCTCATGTTTGAGAGCTGGGACACTTGGTGTTTGAGAGCTGGGACATTTGGTGTTTGCAACCGGGGACATTTGGTGTTTGGACGCAGGGACATTTGGTGTTTGGAAACTGGGTCACTTGGTGTTTCGAAGCTGGGACACTTGGTGTTTAAGAGCTGCGACACTTAGAGTTTGGAAGCCGGGACACTTGGTGTTTGAGAGATGGGACATTTGTTGTTTGGAAAATGGCACGTTAGGTGATTGGAAGCTGGGACACTTGATGTTTGGAATCTGGGACACTTGATGTTTGAGATCTAGGACTCTTAACGTTTGAGAGGTGGGACACTTGGTGTTTGGAAGCTGGGAAACCTGGTGTTTTGAAGCTGGGACAATTGTTGTTTGAGATCTGGGTCATTTGGTGTTTGAGAGGTGGCACATCTGCTCTTTGGAAGCTGGGACTCTTGGTGTTTGAGAGCTGGGACACTTGGCGTTTGGAAGCTGGGACATTTGGTATTTGGAAGCTGGGACATTTGGTGTTTGGAAGCTGGGAAATTTGGTTTTTGGAAGCAAGGCCACATCTTCTTTCAGATCGGGACATTTGGTGTATGAAAGCTGTGAATCTTCGTGCTTGTAAGCGGGGAAAATTGGAATATAGGCTCTGGGACATTTGGTTTTTTGAGAGCTGGGACACTTTGTGATTGGGAGCCGGGACATTTGGTGTTTGGAAGCTGGGGCACTTGGTGTTTGGAAGCTGGGACACTTGGTTGTTTGGGAGCTGGGACATTTGGTGTTTGGAAGCCGGGACATTTGGTGTTTGAGAGCTGAGACACTTGGTCTTTGAGAACTGGGACACTCGCTGTTTGAGAGCTGGGACAGTATGTGTTTGGGAGCTGGGACATTTGGTGTTTGGAAGCAGGGACACTTATTCTTGGAGATCTGGGTCACATGGTCTTTGGAAGCTGGGGCTGTAAGTTTTTGAGAGAAGGGACAGTTGGTATTTGAGAGCTGGGACATTTGGTGTTTGAGAGCTGGGACATTTGGTGTTTAGGACCTGACACAGTTCGTTTTTGCGGGCTGGGTCACTTGCTGTTTGAGCGCTGGGACATTTGGTGTTTGGAAGCTGGGACACTTGGTGTTTGGAAGCTGGGACACTTGGTGTTTGAGAGCTGGAACAAATGCGTTTGCGAACTGGGACACTTGAAATTTGAGAGGTGGGACACTTGGTGTTTGAGGGTTGGGACACTTGGTGTTTGAGAGCCGGGACATTTGGTGTTTGGAAGCTGTGAAACTAGGTGTTTGCGGGCTGGGACACTTGCTGTTTGCGAGCCTGGACATTTGGTGTTTGGAAGCTGGGACACTTGGTTTTTGAGGGCTGGGACAGTTGGTGTTTGAGAGCTTGGACATTTGGTGTTTGGAAGCTGGGACATTTGGTGTTTAGAAGCTGGGACATTTGGTGTTTGGAAGCAAGGCCACTTCGTCTTTCAGATCGGGGACATTTGGTGTATGAAAGCTGTGAATCTTCGTGCTTGTCAGCTGAGAAAATTGGAACTTAGGCTCTGGGACAATTGGCTTTTGAGAGCTGGGACACTTGGTGTTTGGGAGCCGGGACATGTGGTGTTTGGAAGCTGGGGCACTTGGTGTTTGGAAGCTGGGACACTTGGTGTTTGGGAGCTGGGACATTTGGTGTTTGGAAGCCGGGAGATTTGATGTTTGAGAGCTGAGACACTCGGTGTTTGAGAGCTGGAGCGTTTGGTGTTTCTGAGCTGGGACACTTGGTGTTTGAGGGCTGGGACACTTGGTGTTTGAGAGCCGGGACATTTGGTGTTTGGAAGCTGGGAAACTAGGTGCTTGTGGGCTGGGACACTTGGTGTTTGCGAACCTGGACATTTGGTGTTTGGAAGCTGGGACATTTGGTGTTTGGAAGCTGGGACATTTGGTGCTTGGAAGTTGGGAGACTTGGTGTTTGAGAGCTGGAACACTTGATGTTTGGAAGCTGGGTCACTTGCTGTTTGAGAGCTGCGACACCTCATGTTTGAGAGCTGGGACACTTGGTGTTTGAGTGCTGGGACATTTGGTGTTTGAGTGCTGGGACATTTGGTGTTTAGGACCTGACACAGTTCGTTTTTGTGGGCTGGGTCACTTGCTGTTTGAGCGCTGGGACATTTGGTGTTTGGAAGCTGGGACACTTGGTGTTTGGAAGCTGGGACACTTGGTGTTTGAGAGCTGGAACAAATGCGTTTGCGAACTGGGACACTTGAAATTTGAGAGGTGGGACACTTGGTGTTTGAGGGTTGGGACACTTGGTGTTTGAGAGCCGGGACATTTGGTGTTTGGAAGCTGTGAAACTAGGTGTTTGCGGGCTGGGACACTTGCTGTTTGCGAGCCTGGACATTTGGTGTTTGGAAGCTGGGACACTTGGTTTTTGAGGGCTGGGACAGTTGGTGTTTGAGAGCTTGGACATTTGGTGTTTGGAAGCTGGGACATTTGGTGTTTAGAAGCTGGGACATTTGGTGTTTGGAAGCAAGGCCACTTCGTCTTTCAGATCGGGGACATTTGGTGTATGAAAGCTGTGAATCTTCGTGCTTGTCAGCTGAGAAAATTGGAACTTAGGCTCTGGGACAATTGGCTTTTGAGAGCTGGGACACTTGGTGTTTGGGAGCCGGGACATGTGGTGTTTGGAAGCTGGGGCACTTGGTGTTTGGAAGCTGGGACACTTGGTGTTTGGGAGCTGGGACATTTGGTGTTTGGAAGCCGGGAGATTTGATGTTTGAGAGCTGAGACACTCGGTGTTTGAGAGCTGGAGCGTTTGGTGTTTCTGAGCTGGGACACTTGGTGTTTGAGGGCTGGGACACTTGGTGTTTGAGAGCCGGGACATTTGGTGTTTGGAAGCTGGGAAACTAGGTGCTTGTGGGCTGGGACACTTGGTGTTTGCGAACCTGGACATTTGGTGTTTGGAAGCTGGGACATTTGGTGTTTGGAAGCTGGGACATTTGGTGCTTGGAAGTTGGGAGACTTGGTGTTTGAGAGCTGGAACACTTGATGTTTGGAAGCTGGGTCACTTGCTGTTTGAGAGCTGCGACACCTCATGTTTGAGAGCTGGGACACTTGGTGTTTGAGTGCTGGGACATTTGGTGTTTGAGTGCTGGGACATTTGGTGTTTAGGACCTGACACAGTTCGTTTTTGTGGGCTGGGTCACTTGCTGTTTGAGCGCTGGGACATTTGGTGTTTGGAAGCTGGGACACTTGGTGTTTGGAAGCTGGGACACTTGGTGTTTGAGAGCTGGAACAAATGCGTTTGAGAACTGGGACACTTGAAATTTGAGAGCTGGGACACTTGGTGTTTGAGGGTTGGGACACTTGGTGTTTGAGAGCCGGGACATTTGGTGTTTGGAAGCTGGGAAACTAGGTGCTTGTGGGCTGGGACGCTTGGTTTTTGCGAGCCTGGACATTTGGTGTTTGGAAGCTGGGACATTTGGTCTTTGAGGGCTGGGACAGTTGGTGTTTGAGAGCTTGGATATTTGGTGTTTGGAAGCTGGGACATTTGGTGTTTGGAAGCTGGGACATTTGGTGTTTGGAAGCAAGGCCACTTCGTCTTTCAGATCGGGGACATTTGGTGTATGAAAGCTGTGAATCTTCGTGCTTGTCAGCTGGGAAAATTGGAATTTAGGCTCTGGGACAATTGGTTTTTGAGAGCTTGGACACTTGGTGTTTGGGAGCCGGGACATGTGGTGTTTGGGAGCTGGGACATTTGGTGTTTGGAAGCCGGGACATTTGGTGTTTGAGAGCTGGGCCACTCGGTGTTTGATAGCTGGGGCTTTTGGTGTTTGCGTGCTGGGACACTTGGTGTTTGAGGGCTGGGACAGTTGGTGTTTGAGAGCCGGGACATTTGGTGTTTGGAAGCTGTCAAACTAGGTGCTTGTGGGCTGGGACACTTGGTGTTTGCGAGCCTGGACATTTGGTGTTTGGAAGTTAATAGACTTGGTGTTTGAGAGCTGGAACACTTGATGTTTGGAAGCTGGGTCACTTGCTGTTTGAGAGCTGCGACACCTCATGTTTGAGAGCTGGGACACTTGGTGTTTGAGAGCTGGGACATTTGGTGTTTGCAACCGGGGACATTTGGTGTTTGGACGCAGGGACATTTGGTGTTTGGAAACTGGGTCACTTGGTGTTTCGAAGCTGGGACACTTGGTGTTTAAGAGCTGCGACGCTTAGTGTTTGAAAGCCGGGACACTTGGTGTTTGAGAGATGTGACATTTGTTGTTTGGAAAATGGCACGTTAGGTGATTGGAAGCTGGGACACTTGGTGTTTGGAATCTGGGACACTTGATGTTTGAGATCTAGGACTCTTGGTGTTTGAGAGGTGGGACACTTGGTGTTTGGAAGCTGGGAAACCTGGTGTTTTGAAGCTGGGACACTTGATGTTTGAGATCGGGGACACTTGGTGTTTGAGAGGTGGCACATCTGCTCTTTGGAAGCTGGGACTCTTGGTGTTTGAGAGCTGGGACACTTGGCGTTTGGAAGCTGGGACATTTGGTGTTTGGAAGCTGGGACATTTGGTGTTTGGAAGCTGGGACATTTGGTGTTTGGAAGCAAGGCCACATCTTCTTTCAGATCGGGACATTTGGTGTTTGGAAGCTGTGAATCTTCGTGCTTGTAAGCTGGGAAAATTGGAATTTGGGCTCTGGGACATTTGGGTTTTTGAGAGCTGGGACACTTTGTGATTGGGAGCCGGGACATTTGGTGTTTGGAAGCTGGGGCACTTGGTGTTTGGAAGCTGGGACACTTGGTTGTTTGGGAGCTGGGACATTTGGTGTTTGGAAGCCGGGACATTTGGTGTTTGAGAGCTGAGACACTTGGTCTTTGAGAACTGGGACACTCGCTGTTTGAGAGCTGGGACAGTATGTGTTTGGGAGCTGGGACATTTGGTGTTTGGAAGCAGGGACACTTATTCTTGGAGATCTGGGTCACATGGTCTTTGGAAGCTGGGGCTGTAAGTTTTTGAGAGAAGGGACAGTTGGTATTTGAGAGCTGGGACATTTGGTGTTTGAGAGCTGGGACATTTGGTGTTTAGGACCTGACACAGTTCGTTTTTGCGGGCTGGGTCACTTGCTGTTTGAGCGCTGGGACATTTGGTGTTTGGAAGCTGGGACACTTGGTGTTTGGAAGCTGGGACACTTGGTGTTTGAGAGCTGGAACAAATGCGTTTGCGAACTGGGACACTTGAAATTTGAGAGGTGGGACACTTGGTGTTTGAGGGTTGGGACACTTGGTGTTTGAGAGCCGGGACATTTGGTGTTTGGAAGCTGGGAAACTAGGTGCTTGTGGGCTGCGACACTTGGTTTTTGCGAGCCTGGACATTTGGTGTTTGGAAGCTGGGACATTTGGTCTTTGATGGCTGGGACAGTTGGTGTTTGAGAGCTTGGACATTTGGTGTTTGGAAGCTGGGACATTTGGTGTTTGGAAGCTGGGACATTTGGTGTTTTGAAGCAAGGCCACTTCGTCTTTCAGATCGGGGACATTTGGTGTATGAAAGCTGTGAATCTTCGTGCTTGTCAGCTGGGAAAATTGGAATTTAGGCTCTGGGACAATTGGTTTTTGAGAGCTTGGACACTTGGTGTTTGGGAGCCGGGACATGTGGTGTTTGGATACTGGGGCACTTGGTGTTTGGAAGCTGGGAAACTTGGTGTTTGGGAGCTGGGACATTTGGTGTTTGGGAGCTGGGACATTTGGTGTTTGGAAGCCGGGACATTTGGTGTTTGAGAGCTGAGACACTCGGTGTTTGATAGCTGGAGCTTTTGGTGTTTGTGAGCTGGGACACTTGGTGTTTGAGGGCTGGGACACTTGGTGTTTGAGAGCCGGGACATTTGGTGTTTGGAAGCTGGGAAACTAGGTGCTTGTGGGCTGGGACACTTGGTGTTTGCGAGCCTGGACATTTGGTGTTTGGAAGCTGGGACATTTGGTTTTTGAGGGCTGGGACAGTTGCTGTTTGAGAGCTTGGACATTTGATGTTTGGAAGCTGGACATTTGGTGTTTGGAAGCTGGGACATTTGGTGTTTGGAAGTTGGGAGACTTGGTGTTTGAGAGCTGGAAAACTTGATGTTTGGAAGCTGGGTCACTTGCTGTTTGAGAGCTGCGACACCTCATGTTTGAGAGCAGGGACACTTGGTGTTTGAGAGCTGGGACATTTGGTGTTTGCAACCGGGGACATTTGGTGTATGGACGCAGGGACATTTGGTGTTTGGAAGCTGGGACATTTGGTGTTTGGAAGCAAGGCCACATCTTCTTTCAGATCGGGACATTTGGTGTTTGAAAGCTGTGAATCTTCGTGCTTGTAAGCTGGGGAAATTGGAATTTGGGCTCTGGGACATTTGGTTTTTTGAGAGCTGGGACACTTGATGTTTGAGATCGGGGACACTTGGTGTTTGAGAGGTGGCACATCTGCTCTTTGGAAGCTGGGACTCTTGGTGTTTGAGAGCTGGGACACTTGGCGTTTGGAAGCTGGGACATTTGGTGTTTGGAAGCTGGGACATTTGGTGTTTGGAAGCTGGGACATTTGGTGTTTGGAAGCTGGGACATTTGGTGTTTGGAAGCTGGGACATTTGGTGTTTGGAAGCTGGGACATTTGGTGTTTGGAAGCAAGGCCACATCTTCTTTCAGATCGGGGACATTTGGTGTTTGGAAGCTGTGAATCTTCGTGCTTGTAAGCTGGGAAAATTGGAATTTGGGCTCTGGAACATTTAGGTTTTTGAGAGCTGGGACACTTGGTGATTGGGTGACGGGACATGTGGTGTTTGGAAGCTGGGGCACTTGGTGTTTGGAAGCTGGGTCACTTGGTTGTTTGGGAGCTGGGACATTTGGTGTTTGGAAGCCGGGACATTTGGTCTTTGAGAGCTGAGACACTTGGTGTTTGAGAGCTGGAGCTTTTGGTGTTTGGGAGCTGGGACACTTGGTGTTTGAGAACTGGGACACTTGCTGTTTGAGAGCTGGGACACTTTGCGTTTGGGAGCTGGGACATTTGGTGTTTGGAAGCAGGGACACTTAGTCTTGGAGAGCTGGGTCACATGGTCTTTGGAAGCTGGGGCTGTAAGTTTTTGAGAGCAGGGACAGTTGGTATTTGAGAGCTGGTACATTTGGTGTTTGAGAGCTGGGACATTTGGTGTTTGGGACCTGATACAGTTCGTTTTTGTGGGCTGGGTCACTTGCTGTTTGAGCGCTGGGACATTTGGTGTTTGGAAGCTGGGACACTTGGTGTTAGGAAGCTGGGACACTTGGTGTTTGAGAGCTGGAACAAATGTGTTTGAGAAGTGGGACACTTGAAATTTGAGAGCTGGAACACTTGGTGTTTGAGGTCTGGGACACTTGGTGTTTGGGAGCCGGGACATTTGGTGCTTGGAAGCTGGGAAACTAGGTGTTTGTGGGCTGGGACACTTGCTGTTTGCGAGCCTGCACATTTGGTGTTTGGAAGCTGGGACACTTGGTTTTTGAGGGCTGGGACAGTTGGTGTTTGCGAGCCTGGACATTTGGTGTTTGGAAGCTGGGACATTTGGTCTTTGAGGGCTGGGACAGTTGGTGTTTGAGAGCTTGGACATTTGGTGTTTGGAAGCTGGGACATTTGGTGTTTAGAAGCTGGGACATTTGGTGATTGGAAGCAAGGCCACTTCGTCTTTCAGATCGGATACATTTGGTGTATGAAAGCTGTGAATATTCGTGCTTGTCAGCTGGGAAAATTGGAACTTAGGCTCTGGAACAATTGGCTTTTGAGAGCTGGGACACTTGGTGTTTGGGAGCCGGGACATGTGGTGTTTGGAAGCTGGGGCACTTGGTGTTTGGAAGCTGGGACACTTGGTGTTTGGGAGCTGGGACATTTGATGTTTGGAAGCCGGGAGATTTGATGGTTGAGAGCTGAGACACTCGGTGTTTGAGAGCTGGAGCTTTTGGTGTTTGTGAGCTGGGACACTTGGTGTTTGAGGGCTGGGACACTTGGTGTTTGAGAGCCGGGACATTTGGTGTTGGGAAGCTGGGAAACTAGTTGCTTGTGGGCTGGGACACTTGGTGTTTGCGAGCCTGGACATTTGGTGTTTAGAAGCTGGGACATTTGGTGTTTGGAAGCTGGGACATTTGGTGTTTGGAAGTTGGGAGACTTGGAGTTTGAGAGCTGGAACACTTGATGTTTGGAAGCTGGGACACTTGCTGTTTGAGAGCTGCGACACCTCATGTTTGAGAGCTGGGACACTTGGTGTTTTAGAACTGGGACATTTGGTTTTTGCAACCGGGGACATTTGGTGTTTGGACGCAGGGACATTTGGTGTTTGGAAACTGGGTCACTTGGTGTTTCGAAAATGGGACACTTGGTGTTTAAGAGCTGCGACGCTTAGTGTTTGAAAGCCGGGACACTTGGTGTTTGAGAGATGTGACATTTGTTGTTTGGAAAATGGCACGTTAGGTGATTGGAAGCTGGGACACTTGGTGTTTGGAATCTGGGACACTTGATGTTTGAGATCTAGGACTCTTAATGTTTGAGAGGTGGGACACTTGGTGTTTGAAAGCTGGGAAACCTGGTGTTTTGAAGCTGGGACACTTGATGTTTGAGATCTGGGACACTTGGAGAGCTGGGTCACATGGTCTTTGGAAGCTGGGTCTGTAAGGTTTTGAGAGCAGGGACAGTTGGTATTTGAGAGCTGGGACAATTGGTGTTTGAGAGCTGGGACATTTGGTGTTTGGGACCTGATACATTTCGTTTTTGTGGGCTGGGTCACTTGTTGTTTGGGAGCTGGGACATTTGGTGTTTGGAAGCTGGGACACTTGGTGTTTGGAAGCTGGGACACTTGGTGTTTGAGAGCTGGAACAAATGTGTTTGAAAACTGGGACACTTGAAATTTGAGAGCTGGGACACTTGGTGTTTGAGGGCAGGGACTCTTGGTGTTTGGGAGCCGGGATATTTGGTGTTTGGAAGCTGGGAAACTAGGTGTTTGTTGGCTGGGACACTTGGTGTTTGCGAGCCTGGACATTTGGTGTTTGGAAGCTGGGACACTTAGTTTTTGAGGGCTGGGACAGTTGGTGTTTGAGAGCTTGGACATTTGGTGTTTGGAAGCTGGGACATTTGGTGTTTAGAAGCTGGGACATTTGGTGTTTGGAAGCAAGGCCACTTCGTCTTTCAGATCGGGGACATTTGGTGTATGAAAGCTGTGAATCTTCGTGCTTGTCAGCTGGGAAAATTGGAACTTAGGCTCTGGGACAATTGATTTTGAGAGCAGGGACACTTGGTGTTTGGGAGCCGGGACATATGGTGATTGGAAGCTGGGAAACTAGGTGTTTGTGGGCTGGGACACTTGCTGTTTGCGAGCCTGCACATTTGGTGTTTGGAAGCTGGGACACTTGGTTTTTGAGGGCTGGGACAGTTGGTGTTTGAGAGCTTGGACATTTGGTGTTTGGAAGCTGGGACATTTGGTGTTTAGAAGCTGGGACATTTGGTGTTTGGAAGCAAGGCCACTTCGTCTTTCAGATCGGATACATTTGGTGTATGAAAGCTGTGAATATTCGTGCTTGTCAGCTGGGAAAATTGGAACTTAGGCTCTGGAACAATTGGCTTTTGAGAGCTGGGACACTTGGTGTTTGGGAGCCGGGACATGTGGTGTTTGGAAGCTGGGGCACTTGGTGTTTGGAAGCTGGGACACTTGGTGTTTGGGAGCTGGGACACTTGGTGTTTGAGGGCTGGGACACTTGGTGTTTGAGAGCCGGGACATTTGGTGTTGGGAAGCTGGGAAACTAGTTGCTTGTGGGCTGGGACACTTGGTGTTTGCGAGCCTGGACATTTGGTGTTTAGAAGCTGGGACATTTGGTGTTTGGAAGCTGGGACATTTGGTGTTTGGAAGTTGGGAGACTTGGTGTTTGAGAGCTGGAACACTTGATGTTTGGAAGCTGGGTCAGTTGCTGTTTGAGAGCTGCGACACCTCATGTTTGAGAGCTGGGACACTTGGTGTTTTAGAACTGGGACATTTGGTTTTTGCAACCGGGGACATTTGGTGTTTGGACGCAGGGACATTTGGTGTTTGGAAACTGGGTCACTTGGTGTTTCGAAGCTGGGACACTTGGTGTTTAAGAGCTGCGACGCTTAGTGTTTGAAAGCCGGGACACTTGGTGTTTGAGAGATGTGACATTTGTTGTTTGGAAAATGGCACGTTAGGTGATTGGAAGCTGGGTCACTTGGTGTTTGGAATCTGGGACACTTGATGTTTGAGATCTAGGACTCTTGGTGTTTGAGAGGTGGGACACTTGGTGTTTGGAAGCTGGGAAACCTGGTGTTTTGAAGTTGGGACACTTGATGTTTGAGATCGGGGACACTTGGTGTTTGAGAGGTGGCACATCTGCTCTTTGGAAGCTGGGACTCTTGGTGTTTGAGAGCTGGGACACTTGGCGTTTGGAAGCTGGGACATTTGGTGGTTGGAAGCTGGGACATTTGGTGTTTGGAAGCTGGGACATTTGGTGTTTGGAAGCAAGGCCACATCTTCTTTCAGATCGGGACATTTGGTGTTTGGAAGCTGTGAATCTTCGTGCTTGTAAGCTGGGAAAATTGGAATTTGGGCTCTGGGACATTTGGTTTTTGAGAACTGGGACACTTGCTGTTTGAGAGCTGGGGAACTTTGTGTTTGGGAGCTGGGACATTTGGTGTTTGGAAGCAGGGACACTTAGTCTTGGAGAGCTGGGTCACATGGTCTTTGGAAGCTGGGGCTGTAAGTTTTTGAGAGCAGGGACAGTTGGTATTTGAGAGCTGGTACATTTGGTGTTTGAGAGCTGGGACATTTGGTGTTTGGGACCTGATACAGTTCGTTTATGTGGGCTGGGTCACTTGCTGTTTGAGCGCTGGGACATTTGGTGTTTGGAAGCTGGGACACTTGGTGTTTGGAAGCAGGGACACTTGGTGTTTGAGGGCTGGGACACTTGGTGTTTGGGAGCCGGGACATTTGATGCTTGGAAGCTGTGAAACTAGGTGTTTGCGGGCTGGGACACTTGCTGTTTGCGAGCCTGGACATTTGGTGTTTGGAAGCTGGGACACTTGGTTTTTGAGGGCTGGGACAGTTGGTGTTTGAGAGCTTGGACATTTGGTGTTTGGAAGCTGGGACATTTGGTGTTTAGAAGCTGGGACATTTGGTGTTTGGAAGCAAGGCTACTTCGTCTTTCAGATCGGGGACATTTGGTGCATGAAAGCTGTGAATCTTCGTGCTTGTCAGCTGAGAAAATTGGAATTTAGGCTCTGGGTCAATTGGCTTTTGAGAGCTGGGACACTTGGTGTTTGGGAGCCGGGACATGTGGTGTTTGGAAGCTGGGGCACTTGGTGTTTGGAAGCTGGGACACTTGGTGTTTGGGAGCTGGGACATTTGGTGTTTGGAAGCCGGGAGATTTGATGTTTGAGAGCTGAGACACTCGGTGTTTGAGAGCTGGAGCGTTTGGTGTTTGTGAGCTGGGACACTTGGTTTTTGAGGGCTGGGACACTTGGTGTTTGAGAGCCGGGACATTTGGTGTTTGGAAGCTGGGAAACTAGGTGCTTGTGGGCTGGGACACTTGGTGTTTGCGAACCTGGACATTTGGTGTTTGGAAGCTGGGACATTTGGTGTTTGGAAGCTGGGACATTTGGTGCTTGGAAGTTGGGAGACTTGGTGTTTGAGAGCTGGAACACTTGATGTTTGGAAGCTGGGTCACTTGCTGTTTGAGAGCTGCGACACCTCATGTTTGAGAGCTGGGACACTTGGTGTTTGAGTGCTGGGACATTTGGTGTTTGAGTGCTGGGACATTTGGTGTTTAGGACCTGACACAGTTCGTTTTTGTGGGCTGGGTCACTTGCTGTTTGAGCGCTGGGACATTTGGTGTTTGGAAGCTGGGACACTTGGTGTTTGAGAGCTGGAGCTTTCGGTGTTTGGGAGCTGGGACACTTGGTGTTTGAGAACTGGGACACTTGCTGTTTGAGAGCTGGTTTACTTTGTGTTTGGGAGCTGGGACATTTGGTGTTTGGAAGCAGGGACACTTAGTCTTGGAGAGCTGGGTCACATGGTCTTTGGAAGCTGGGGCTGTAAGTTTTTTAGAGCAGGGACAGTTGGTATTTGAGAGCTGGTACATTTGGTGTTTGAGAGCTGGGACATTTGGTGTTTGGGACCTGATACAGTTCGTTTTTGTGGGCTGGGTCACTTGCTGTTTGAGCGCTGGGACATTTGGTGTTTGGAAGCTGGGACACTTGGTGTTTGCGGGCTGGAACAAATGTGTTTGAGAAGTGGGACACTTGAAATTTGAGAGCTGGGACACTTGGTGTTTGAGGGCTGGGACACTTGGTGTTTGGGAGCCGGGACATTTGGTGTTTGGAAGCTGTGAAACTAGGTGTTTGTGGGCTGGGACACTTGCTGTTTGCGAGCCTGGTCATTTGGTGTTTGGAAGCTGGGACACTTGGTTTTTGAGGGCTGGGACAGTTGGTGTTTGAGAGCTTGGACATTTGGTGTTTGGAAGCTGGGACATTTGGTGTTTAGAAGCTGGGACATTTGGTGTTTGGAAGCAAGGCCACTTCGTCTTTCAGATCGGGGACATTTGGTGTATGAAAGCTGTGAATATTCGTGCTTGTCAGCTGAGAAAATTGTAACTTAGGCTCTGGGACAATTGGCTTTTGAGAGCTGGGACACTTGGTGTTTGGGAGCCGGGACATGTGGTGTTTGGAAGCTGGGGCACTTGGTGTTTGGAAGCTGGGACACTTGGTGTTTGGGAGCTGGGACATTTGGTGTTTGGAAGCCGGGAGATTTGATGTTTGAGAGCTGAGACACTCGGTGTTTGAGAGCTGGAGCGTTTGGTGTTTGTGAGCTGGGACACTTGGTGTTTGAGGGCTGGGACACTTGGTGTTTGAGAGCCGGGACATTTGGTGTTTGGAAGCTGGGAAACTAGGTGCTTGTGGGCTGGGACACTTGGTGTTTGCGAACCTGGACATTTGGTGTTTGGAAGCTGGGACATTTGGTGTTTGGAAGCTGGGACATTTGGTGCTTGGAAGTTGGGAGACTTGGTGTTTGAGAGCTGGAACACTTGATGTTTGGAAGCTGGGTCACTTGCTGTTTGAGAGCTGCGACACCTCATGTTTGAGAGCTGGGACACTTGGTGTTTGAGTGCTGGGACATTTGGTGTTTGAGTGCTGGGACATTTGGTGTTTAGGACCTGACACAGTTCGTTTTTGTGGGCTGGGTCACTTGCTGTTTGAGCGCTGGGACATTTGGTGTTTGGAAGCTGGGACACTTGGTGTTTGGAAGCTGGGACACTTGGTGTTTGAGAGCTGGAACAAATGCGTTTGTGAACTGGGACACTTGAAATTTGAGAGCTGGGACACTTGGTGTTTGAGGGTTGGGACACTTGGTGTTTGGGAGCCGGGACATTTGGTGTTTGGAAGCTGGGAAACTAGGTGCTTGTGGGCTGCGACACTTGGTTTTTGCGAGCCTGGACATTTGGTGTTTGGAAGCTGGGACATTTGGTCTTTGAGGGCTCGGACAGTTGGTGTTTGAGAGCTTGGACATTTGGTGTTTGGAAGCTGGGACATTTGGTGTTTGGAAGCTGGGACATTTGGTGTTTGGAAGCAAGGCCACTTCGTCTTTCAGATCCGGGACATTTGGTGTATGAAAGCTGTGAATCTTCGTGCTTGTCAGCTGGGAAAATTGGAATTTAGGCTCTGGGACAATTGGTTTTTGAGAGCTTGGACACTTGGTGTTTGGGAGCCGGGACATGTGGTGTTTGGGAGCTGGGACATTTGGTGTTTGGAAGCCGGGACATTTGGTGTTTGAGAGCTGGGCCACTCGGTGTTTGATAGCTGGGGCTTTTGGTGTTTGCGTGCTGGGACACTTGGTGTTTGAGGGCTGGGACAGTTGGTGTTTGAGAGCCGGGACATTTGGTGTTTGGAAGCTGTCAAACTAGGTGCTTGTGGGCTGGGACACTTGGTGTTTGCGAGCCTGGACATTTGGTGTTTGGAAGTTAATAGACTTGGTGTTTGAGAGCTGGAACACTTGATGTTTGGAAGCTGGGTCACTTGCTGTTTGAGAGCTGCGACACCTCATGTTTGAGAGCTGGGACACTTGGTGTTTGAGAGCTGGGACATTTGGTGTTTGCAACCGGGGACATTTGGTGTTTGGACGCAGGGACATTTGGTGTTTGGAAACTGGGTCACTTGGTGTTTCGAAGCTGGGACACTTGGTGTTTAAGAGCTGCGACACTTAGTGTTTGGAAGCCGGGACACTTGGTGTTTGAGAGATGGGACATTTGTTGTTTGGAAAATGGCACGTTAGGTGATTGGAAGCTGGGACACTTGGTGTTTGGAATCTGGGACACTTGATGTTTGAGATCTAGGACTCTTAACGTTTGAGAGGTGGGACACTTGGTGTTTGGAAGCTGGGAAACCTGGTGTTTTGAAGCTGGGACAATTGTTGTTTGAGATCTTGAACATTTGGTGTTTGAGAGGTGGCACATCTGCTCTTTGGAAGCTGGGACTCTTGGTGTTTGAGAGCTGGGACACTTGGCGTTTGGAAGCTGGGACATTTGGTGTTTGGAAGCTGGGACATTTGGTGTTTGGAAGCTGGGACATTTGGTGTTTGGAACCTGGGCCACTTCGTCTTTCAGATCGGGGACATTTGGTGTATGAAAGCTGTGAATCTTCGTGTTCGTAAGCTGGGACTTTTGGAGTTTGGACACTGGGACACTTGGTTTATGAGAGCTGGAACAACTTGTTTTTGGGAGCCGGGACATTTGGTGTTTGGAACCTGGGACACTTGGTATTCCGAAGCGTGCCTCTTGCTGTTTGAGAGCAGGAACACTTGGTCTTTGGGAGCTGGGACATTTGGTGTTTGAGAGATGGGACATTTGGTGTTTGGAAGCTGGGACGTTTGGTGTTTGAGAGATCTGACATTTGGTGTTTGGAAGCTGGGACGTTTGGTGTTTGGAATCTGGGACACTTGGTGGTGTTTAATAGTTTCAAATTTGGAGTTTGAGCGTTGGAATCCTGGTGTTTGAGAGCTGGGACAATTGGTGTTTGAGAGCTGGGACAGATGGAGTTTGGAAGCAGGGACACTTGGTGTTTCGGAGCTGGAACAGTTGTTGTTTGAGATGTGGGACACTTGGTGTTTGAGAGCTGGGGCATTTGGTGTTTGGAAGCTGGGACACCTGGTGTTTGGAAGTTGGGAGACTTGGTGCTGGAGAGCTGGAACATTTGATGTTTGGAAGCTGGGACATTTGGTGTTTGCAACCGGGGACATTTGGTGTTTGGACGCAGGGACATTTGGTGTTTGGAAACTGGGACACTTGATGTTTGAGATCTAGGACTCTTGGTGTTTGAGAGGTGGGACATTTGTTGTCTGGAAAATAGCACGTTAGGTGATTGGAAGCTGGGAAACTTGGTGTTTTGAAGCTGGGACACTTGGTGTTTGAGAGGTGGCACATCTGCTCTTTGGAAGCTGGGACTCCTGGTGTTTGAGAGCTCGGACATTTGGTGTTTGGAAGCTGGGACATTTGGTGTTTGGAAGCAAGGCCACATCTTCTTTCAGATCGGGACATTTGGTGTATGAAATTTGGTGCTTGTCAGCTGGGAAAATTGGAATTTAGGCTCTGGGACAATTGTTTTTTGAGAGCTGGGGCACTTGGTGTTTGTGAGCCGGTACATGTGGTGTTTGGAAGCTGGGGCACTTGGTGTTTGGAAGCTGGGACACTTGGTTGTTTGGGAGCTGGGACATTTGGTGTTTGGAAGCCGGGACATTTGGTGTTTGAGAGCTGAGACACTCGGTGTTTGAGAGCTGGAGCTTTTGGTGTTTGTGTGCTGGGACACTTGGTGTTTGAGGGCTGGGACACTTGGTGTTTGAGAGCCGGGACATTTGGTGTTTGGAACCTGGGAAACTAGGTGCTTGTGGGCTGGGACACTTGGTGTTTGCGAGCCTGGACATTTGGTGTTTGGAAGCTGGGACATTTGGCTTTTGAGGGATGGGAAATTTGGTGTTTGGAACCTGGGCCACTTCGTCTTTCAGATCGGCGACATTTGGTGTATGAAAGCTGAGAATCTTCGTGTTCGTAAGCTGGGAAGATTGGAGTTTGGGCACTGGGACACTTGGTTTATGAGAGCTGGAACAACTTGTTTCTGGGAGCAGGGACATTTGTTGTTTGGAACCTGGGACACTTGGTATTCCGAAGCGTGCCTCTTGCTGTTTGAGAGCAGGGACACTTGGTGTTTGGGAGCAGGGACATTTGGTGTTTGAGAGATGGGACATTTGGTGTTTGGAAGCTTGGACGTTTGGTGTTTGAGAGATGGGACATTTGGTGTTTGGAAGCTGGGACGTTTGGTGTTTGGAAGCTGGGACACTTGGTGTTTGTAATCTGGCATACTTGGTGTTTAATAGGTTCAAATTTGGAGCTTGAGCGTTGGAATCTTGGTGTTTGACAGCTGGGACAATTGGTGTTTGAGAGCTGGGACACATGGAGTTTGGAAGCAGGGACACTTCTTTTTTCGGAGCTGGAACAGTTGTTGTTTGTGCTTTGGGACACTTGGTGTTTGAGAGCTGGGACATTTGGTGTTTGGAAGCTGGGACATTTGGTTTTTGAGGGCTGGGACAGTTGCGGTTTGAGAGCTTGGACATTTGGTGTTTGGAAGCTGGGACATTTGGTGTTTGGAAGCTGGGACATTTGGTGTTTGGAAGATGGGAGACTTGGTGTTTGAGAGCTGGAACTCTTGATGTTTGGAATCTGGGTCACTTGCATTTTGAGAGCTGCGACACCTCATGTTTGAGAGCTGGGACACTTGGTGTTTGAGAGCTGGGACTTTTGGTGTTTGCAACCGGGGACATTTGGTGTTTGGACGCAGGGACATTTGGTGTTTGGAAACTGGGTCACTTGGTGTTTCGAAGCTGGGACACTTGGTGTTTAAGAGCTGCGACACTTAGTGTTTGGAAGCCGGGACATATGGTGTTTGAGAGATGGGACATTTGTTGTTTGGAAAATGGCACGTTAGGTGATTCGAAGCTGGGACACTTGGTGTTTGGAATCTGGGACACTTGATGTTTGAGATCTAGGACTCTTAATGTTTGAGAGGTGGGACACTTGGTGTTTGGAAGGTGGGAAACCTGGTGTTTTGAAGCTGGGACACTTGATGTTTGAGATCTGGGACACTTGGAGAGCTGGGTCACATGGTCTTTGGAAGCTGGGGCTGTAAGTTTTTGAGAGCAGGGACAGTTGGTATTTGAGAGCTGGGACATTTGGTGTTTGAGAGCTGGGACATTTGGTGTTTGGGACCTGATACATTTCGTTTTTGTGGGCTGGGTCACTTGCTGTTTGAGAGCTGGGACATTTGGTGTTTGGAAGCTGGGACACTTGGTGTTTGGAAGCTGGGACACTTGGTGTTTGAGAGCTGGAACAAATGTGTTTGAAAACTGGGACACTTGAAATTTGAGAGCTGGGACACTTGGTGTTTGAGGGCAGGGACACTTGGTGTTTGGGAGCCGGGATATTTGGTGTTTGGAAGCTGGGAAACTAGGTGTTTGTTGGCTGGGACACTTGGTGTTTGCGAGCCTGGACATTTGGTGTTTGGAAGCTGGGACACTTAGTTTTTGAGGGCTGGGACAGTTGGTGTTTGAGAGCTTGGACATTTGGTGTTTGGAAGCTGGGACATTTGGTGTTTAGAAGCTGGGACATTTGGTGTTCGGAAGCAAGGCCACTTCGTCTTTCAGATCGGGGACATTTGGTGTATGAAAGCTGTGAATCTTCGTGCTTGTCAGCTGGGAAAATTGGAACTTAGGCTCTGGGACAATTGATTTTGAGAGCAGGGACACTTGGTGTTTGGGAGCCGGGACATATGGTGATTGGAAGCTGGGGCACTTGGTGTTTGGAAGCTGGGACACTTGGTTGTTTGGGAGCTGGGACATTTGGTGTTTGGAAGCCGGGACATTTGGTCTTTGAGAGCTGAGACACTTGGTGTTTGAGAGCTGGAGTTTTTGGTGTTTGGGAGCTGGGACACTTGGTGTTTGAGAACTGGGACACTTGGTGTTTGAGAGCTGGGGAACTTTGTGTTTGGGAGCTGGGACATTTGGTGTTTGGAAGCAGGGACACTTAGTCTTGGAGAGCTGGGTCACATGGTCTTTGGAAGCTGGGGCTGTAAGTTTTTTAGAGCAGGGACAGTTGGTATTTGAGAGCTGGTACATTTGGTGTTTGAGAGCTGGGACATTTGGTGTTTGGGACCTGATACAGTTCGTTTTTGTGGGCTGGGTCACTTGCTGTTTGAGCGCTGGGACATTTGGTGTTTGGAAGCTGGGACACTTGGTGTTAGGAAGCTGGGACACTTGGTGTTTGAGAGCTGGAACAAATGCGTTTGAGAAGTGGGACACTTTGAAATTTGAGAGCTGGAACACTTGGTGTTTGAGGTCTGGGACACTTGGTGTTTGGGAGCCGGGACATTTGGTGTTTGGAAGCTGGGAAACTAGGTGTTTGCGGGCTGGGACACTTGGTGTTTGCGAGCCTGGACATTTGGTGTTTGGAAGCTGGGACACTTAGTTTTTGAGGGCTGGGACAGTTGGTGTTTGAGAGCTTGGACATTTGGTGTTTGGAAGCTGGGACATTTGGTGTTTAGAAGCTGGGACATTTGGTGTTCGGAAGCAAGGCCACTTCGTCTTTCAGATCGGGGACATTTGGTGTATGAAAGCTGTGAATCTTCGTGCTTGTCAGCTGGGAAAATTGGAACTTAGGCTCTGGGACAATTGATTTTGAGAGCAGGGACACTTGGTGTTTGGGAGCCGGGACATATGGTGATTGGAAGCTGGGGCACTTGGTGTTTGGAAGCTGGGACACTTGGTTGTTTGGGAGCTGGGACATTTGGTGTTTGGAAGCCGGGACATTTGGTCTTTGAGAGCTGAGACACTTGGTGTTTGAGAGCTGGAGTTTTTGGTGTTTGGGAGCTGGGACACTTGGTGTTTGAGAACTGGGACACTTGGTGTTTGAGAGCTGGGGAACTTTGTGTTTGGGAGCTGGGACATTTGGTGTTTGGAAGCAGGGACACTTAGTCTTGGAGAGCTGGGTCACATGGTCTTTGGAAGCTGGGGCTGTAAGTTTTTTAGAGCAGGGACAGTTGGTATTTGAGAGCTGGTACATTTGGTGTTTGAGAGCTGGGACATTTGGTGTTTGGGACCTGATACAGTTCGTTTTTGTGGGCTGGGTCACTTGCTGTTTGAGCGCTGGGACATTTGGTGTTTGGAAGCTGGGACACTTGGTGTTAGGAAGCTGGGACACTTGGTGTTTGAGAGCTGGAACAAATGCGTTTGAGAAGTGGGACACTTTGAAATTTGAGAGCTGGAACACTTGGTGTTTGAGGTCTGGGACACTTGGTGTTTGGGAGCCGGGACATTTGGTGTTTGGAAGCTGGGAAACTAGGTGTTTGCGGGCTGGGACACTTGCTGTTTGCGAGCCTGGACATTTGGTGTTTGGAAGCTGGGACACTTGGTTTTTGAGGGCTGGGACAGTTGGTGTTTGAGAGCTTGGACATTTGGTGTTTGGAAGCTGGGACATTTGGTGTTTAGAAGCTGGGACATTTGGTGTTTGGAAGCAAGGCCACTTCGTCTTTCAGATCGGGGACATTTGGTGTATGAAAGCTGTGAATCTTCGTGCTTGTCAGCTGAGAAAATTGGAACTTAGGCTCTGGGACAATTGGCTTTTGAGAGCTGGGACACTTGATGTTTGGGAGCCGGGACATGTGGTGTTTGGAAGCTGGGGCACTTGGTGTTTGGAAGCTGGGACACTTGGTGTTTGGGAGCTGGGACATTTGGTGTTTGGAAGCCGGGAGATTTGATGTTTGAGAGCTGAGACACTCGGTGTTTGAGAGCTGGAGCGTTTGGTGTTTGTGAGCTGGGACACTTGGTGTTTGAGGGCTGGGACACTTGGTGTTTGAGAGCCGGGACATTTGGTGTTTGGAAGCTGGGAAACTAGGTGCTTGTGGGCTGGGACACTTGGTGTTTGCGAACCTGGACATTTGGTGTTTGGAAGCTGGGACATTTGGTGTTTGGAAGCTGGGACATTTGGTGCTTGGAAGTTGGGAGACTTGGTGTTTGAGAGCTGGAACACTTGATGTTTGGAAGCTGGGTCACTTGCTGTTTGAGAGCTGCGACACCTCATGTTTGAGATCTGGGACACTTGGTGTTTGAGTGCTGGGACATTTGGTGTTTCAGTGCTGGGACATTTGGTGTTTAGGACCTGACACAGTTCGTTTTTGTGGGCTGGGTCACTTGCTGTTTGAGCGCTGGGACATTTGGTGTTTGGAAGCTGGGACACTTGGTGTTTGGAAGCTGGGACACTTGGTGTTTGAGAGCTGGAACAAATGCGTTTGAGAACTGGGACACTTGAAATTTGAGAGCTGGGACACTTGGTGTTTGAGGGTTGGGACACTTGGTGTTTGAGAGCCGGGACATTTGGTGTTTGGAAGCTGGGAAACTAGGTGCTTGTGGGCTGGGACACTTGGTTTTTGCGAGCCTGGACATTTGGTGTTTGGAAGCTGGGACATTTGGTCTTTGAGGGCTGGGACAGTTGGTGTTTGAGAGCTTGGATATTTGGTGTTTGGAAGCTGGGACATTTGGTGTTTGGAAGCTGGGACATTTGGTGTTTGGAAGTAAGGCCACTTCGTCTTTCAGATCGGGGACATTTGGTGTATGAAAGCTGTGAATCTTCGTGCTTGTCAGCTGGGAAAATTGGAATTTAGTCTCTGGGACAATTGGTTTTTGAGAGCTTGGACACTTGGTGTTTGGGAGCCGGGACATGTGGTGTTTGGTAGCTGGGACATTTGGTGTTTGGAAACCGGGACATTTGGTGTTTGAGAGCTGGGCCACTCGGTGTTTGATAGCTGGGGCTTTTGGTGTTTGCGTGCTGGGACACTTGGTGTTTGAGGGCTGGGACAGTTGGTGTTTGAGAGCCGGGACATTTGGTGTTTGGAAGCTGTCAAACTAGGTGCTTGTGGGCTGGGACACTTGGTGTTTGCGAGCCTGGACATTTGGTGTTTGGAAGTTAATAGACTTGGTGTTTGAGAGCTGGAACACTTGATGTTTGGAAGCTGGGTCACTTGCTGTTTGAGAGCTGCGACACCTCATGTTTGAGAGCTGGGACACTTGGTGTTTGAGAGCTGGGACATTTGGTGTTTGCAACCGGGGACATTTGGTGTTTGGACGCAGGGACATTTGGTGTTTGGAAACTGGGTCACTTGGTGTTTCGAAGCTGGGACACTTGGTGAAAAGAGCTGCGACACTTAGTGTTTGGAAGCCGGGACACTTGGTGTTTGAGAGATGGGACATTTGTTGTTTGGAAAATGGCACGTTAGGTGATTGGAAGCTGGGACACTTGATGTTTGGAATCTGGGACACTTGATGTTTGAGATCTAGGACTCTTAACGTTTGAGAGGTGGGACACGTGGTGTTTGGAAGCTGGGAAACCTGGTGTTTTGAAGCTGGGACAATTGTTGTTTGAGATCTGGGACATTTGGTGTTTGAGAGGTGGCACATCTGCTCTTTGGAAGCTGGGACTCTTGGTGTTTGAGAGCTGGGACACTTGGCGTTTGGAAGCTGGGACATTTGGTATTTGGAAGCTGGGACATTTGGTGTTTGGAAGCTGGGAAATTTGGTTTTTGGAAGCAAGGCCACATCTTCTTTCAGATCGGGACATTTGGTGTATGAAAGCTGTGAATCTTCGTGCTTGTAAGCGGGGAAAATTGGAATTTAGGCTCTGGGACATTTGGTTTTTTGAGAGCTGGGACACTTTGTGATTGGGAGCCGGGACATTTGGTGTTTGGAAGCTGGGGCACTTGGTGTTTGGAAGCTGGGACACTTGGTTGTTTGGGAGCTGGGACATTTGGTGTTTGGAAGCCGGGACATTAGCTGTTTGAGAGCTGAGACACTTGGTCTTTGAGAACTGGGACACTCGCTGTTTGAGAGCTGGGACAGTATGTGTTTGGGAGCTGGGACATTTGGTGTTTGGAAGCAGGGACACTTATTCTTGGAGAGCTGGGTCACATGGTCTTTGGAAGCTGGGGCTGTAAGTTTTTGAGAGAAGGGACAGTTGGTATTTGAGAGCTGGGACATTTGGTGTTTGAGAGCTGGGACATTTGGTGTTTAGGACCTGACACAGTTCGTTTTTGCGGGCTGAGTCACTTGCTGTTTGAGCGCTGGGACATTTGGTGTTCGGAAGCTGGGACACTTGGTGTTTGGAAGCTGGGACACTTGGTGTTTGAGAGCTGGAACAAATGCGTTTGCGAACTGGGACACTTGAAATTTGAGAGGTGGGACACTTGGTGTTTGAGGGTTGGGACACTTGGTGTTTGAGAGCCGGGACATTTGGTGTTTGGAAGCTGGGAAACTAGGTGCTTGTGGGCTGCGACACTTGGTTTTTGCGAGCCTGGACATTTGGTGTTTGGAAGCTGGGACATTTGGTCTTTGAGGGCTGGGACAGTTGGTGTTTGAGAGCTTGGACATTTGGTGTTTGGAAGCTGGGACATTTGGTGTTTGGAAGCTGGGACATTTGGTGTTTGGAAGCAAGGCCACTTCGTCATTCAGATCGGGGACAGTTGGTGTATGAAAGCTGTGAATCTTCGTGCTTGTCAGCTGGGAAAATTGGAATTTAGGCTCTGGGACAATTGGTTTTTGAGAGCTTGGACACTTGGTGTTTGGGAGCCGGGACATGTGGTGTTTGGATACTGGGGCACTTGGTGTTTGGAAGCTGGGAAACTTGGTGTTTGGGAGCTGGGACATTTGGTGTTTGGGAGCTGGGACATTTGGTGTTTGGAAGCCGGGACATTTGGTGTTTGAGAGCTGAGACACTCGGTGTTTGATAGCTGGAGCTTTTGGTGTTTGTGAGCTGGGACACTTGGTGTTTGAGGGCTGGGACACTTGGTGTTTGAGAGCCGGGACATTTGGTGTTTGGAAGCTGGGAAACTAGGTGCTTGTGGGCTGGGACACTTGGTGTTTGCGAGCCTGGACATTTGGTGTTTG
Source organism: Isurus oxyrinchus (assembly GCA_026770705.1). Classification (NCBI taxonomy): domain Eukaryota; kingdom Metazoa; phylum Chordata; class Chondrichthyes; order Lamniformes; family Lamnidae; genus Isurus; species Isurus oxyrinchus. The sequence continues at coordinate 2,043,600 of JANJGN010000066.1, forward strand.
GAAGCTGGGACATTTGGTTTTTGAGGGCTGGGACATTTGCTGTTTGAGAGCTTGGACATTTGATGTTTGGAAGCTGGGACATTTGGTGTTTGGAAGCTGGGACATTTGGTGTTTGGAAGTTGGGAGACTTGGTGTTTGAGAGCTGGAACACTTGATGTTTGGAAGCTGGGTCACTTGCTGTTTGAGAGCTGCGACACCTCATGTTTGAGAGCAGGGACACTTGGTGTTTGAGAGCTGGGACATTTGGTGTTTGCAACCGGGGACATTGGGTGTTTGGACGCAGGGACATTTGGTGTTTGGAAGCTGGGACATTTGGTGTTTGGAAGCAAGGCCACATCTTCTTTCAGATCGGGACATTTGGTGTATGAAAGCTGTGAATCTTCGTGCTTGTAAGCTGGGGAAATTGGAATTTGGGCTCTGGGACATTTGGTTTTTTGAGACCTGGGACACTTGATGTTTGAGATCGGGGACACTTGGTGTTTGAGAGGTGGCACATCTGCTCTTTGGAAGCTGGGACTCTTGGTGTTTGAGAGCTGGGACACTTGGCGTTTGGAAGCTGGGACATTTGGTGTTTGGAAGCTGGGACATTTGGTGTTTGGAAGCTGGGACATTTGGTGTTTGGAAGCTGGGACATTTGGTGTTTGGAAGCTGGGACACTTGGTGTTTGGGAGCTGGGACTTTTGGTGTTTGGAAGCCGGGAGATTTGATGGTTGAGAGCTGAGACACTCGGTGTTTGAGAGCTGGAGCTTTTGGTGTTTGTGAGCTGGGACACTTGGTGTTTGAGGGCTGGGACACTTGGTGTTTGAGAGCCGGGACATTTGGTGTTTGGAAGCTGGGAAACTAGGTGTTTGTGGGCTGGGACACTTGGTGTTTGCGAGCCTGGACATTTGGTGTTTAGAAGCTGGGACATTTGGTGTTTGGAAGCTGGGACATTTGGTGTTTGGAAGTTAGGAGACTTGGTGTTTGAGAGCTGGGACACTTGATGTTTGGAAGCTGGGTCAGTTGCTGTTTGAGAGCTGCGACACCTCATGTTTGAGAGCTGGGACACTTGGTGTTTTAGAACTGGGACATTTGGTTTTTGCAACCGGGGACATTTGGTGTTTGGACGCAGGGACATTTGGTGTTTGGAAACTGGGTCACTTGGTGTTTCGAAGCTGGGACACTTGGTGTTTAAGAGCTGCGACGCTTAGTGTTTGAAAGCCGGGACACTTGGTGTTTGAGAGATGTGACATTTGTTGTTTGGAAAATGGCACGTTAGGTGATTGGAAGCTGGGACACTTGGTGTTTGGAATCTGGGACACTTGATGTTTGAGATCTAGGACTCTTGGTGTTTGAGAGGTGGGACACTTGGTGTTTGGAAGCTGGGAAACCTGGTGTTTTGAAGCTGGGACACTTGATGTTTGAGATCGGGGACACTTGGTGTTTGAGAGGTGGCACATCTGCTCTTTGGAAGCTGGGACTCTTGGTGTTTGAGAGCTGGGACAGTTGGTGTTTGAGAGCTTGGACATTTGGTGTTTGGAAGCTGGGACATTTGGTGTTTGGAAGCTGGGACATTTGGTGTTTGGAAGCAAGGCCACTTCGTCTTTCAGATCGGGGACAGTTGGTGAATGAAAGCTGTGAATCTTCGTGCTTGTCAGCTGGGAAAATTGGAATTTAGGCTCTGGGACAATTGGTTTTTGAGAGCTTGGACACTTGGTGTTTGGGAGCCGGGACATGTGGTGTTTGGATACTGGGGCACTTGGTGTTTGGAAGCTGGGAAACTTGGTGTTTGGGAGCTGGGACATTTGGTGTTTGGGAGCTGGGACATTTGGTGTTTGGAAGCCGGGACATTTGGTGTTTGAGAGCTGAGACACTCGGTGTTTGATAGCTGGAGCTTTTGGTGTTTGTGAGCTGGGACACTTGGTGTTTGAGGGCTGGGACACTTGGTGTTTGAGAGCTGGGACATTTGGTGTTTGGAAGCTGGGAAACTAGGTGCTTGTGGGCTGGGACACTTGGTGTTTGCGAGCCTGGACATTTGGTGTTTGGAAGCTGGGACATTTGGTTTTTGAGGGCTGGGACAGTTGCTGTTTGAGAGCTTGGACATTTGATGTTTGGAAGCTGGGACATTTGGTGTTTGGAAGCTGGGACATTTGGTGTTTGGAAGTTGGGAGACTTGGTGTTTGAGAGCTGGAACACTTGATGTTTGGAAGCTGGGTCACTTGCTGTTTGAGAGCTGCGACACCTCATGTTTGAGAGCAGGGACACTTGGTGTTTGAGAGCTGGGACATTTGGTGTTTGCAACCGGGGACATTGGGTGTTTGGACGCAGGGACATTTGGTGTTTGGAAGCTGGGACATTTGGTGTTTGGAAGCAAGGCCACATCTTCTTTCAGATCGGGACATTTGGTGTATGAAAGCTGTGAATCTTCGTGCTTGTAAGCTGGGGAAATTGGAATTTGGGCTCTGGGACATTTGGTTTTTTGAGACCTGGGACACTTGATGTTTGAGATCGGGGACACTTGGTGTTTGAGAGGTGGCACATCTGCTCTTTGGAAGCTGGGACTCTTGGTGTTTGAGAGCTGGGACACTTGGCGTTTGGAAGCTGGGACATTTGGTGTTTGGAAGCTGGGACATTTGGTGTTTGGAAGCTGGGACATTTGGTGTTTGGAAGCTGGGACATTTGGTGTTTGGAAGCTGGGACACTTGGTGTTTGGGAGCTGGGACTTTTGGTGTTTGGAAGCCGGGAGATTTGATGGTTGAGAGCTGAGACACTCGGTGTTTGAGAGCTGGAGCTTTTGGTGTTTGTGAGCTGGGACACTTGGTGTTTGAGGGCTGGGACACTTGGTGTTTGAGAGCCGGGACATTTGGTGTTTGGAAGCTGGGAAACTAGGTGTTTGTGGGCTGGGACACTTGGTGTTTGCGAGCCTGGACATTTGGTGTTTAGAAGCTGGGACATTTGGTGTTTGGAAGCTGGGACATTTGGTGTTTGGAAGTTAGGAGACTTGGTGTTTGAGAGCTGGGACACTTGATGTTTGGAAGCTGGGTCAGTTGCTGTTTGAGAGCTGCGACACCTCATGTTTGAGAGCTGGGACACTTGGTGTTTTAGAACTGGGACATTTGGTTTTTGCAACCGGGGACATTTGGTGTTTGGACGCAGGGACATTTGGTGTTTGGAAACTGGGTCACTTGGTGTTTCGAAGCTGGGACACTTGGTGTTTAAGAGCTGCGACGCTTAGTGTTTGAAAGCCGGGACACTTGGTGTTTGAGAGATGTGACATTTGTTGTTTGGAAAATGGCACGTTAGGTGATTGGAAGCTGGGACACTTGGTGTTTGGAATCTGGGACACTTGATGTTTGAGATCTAGGACTCTTGGTGTTTGAGAGGTGGGACACTTGGTGTTTGGAAGCTGGGAAACCTGGTGTTTTGAAGCTGGGACACTTGATGTTTGAGATCGGGGACACTTGGTGTTTGAGAGGTGGCACATCTGCTCTTTGGAAGCTGGGACTCTTGGTGTTTGAGAGCTGGGACACTTGGCGTTTGGAAGCTGGGACATTTGGTGTTTGGAAGCTGGGACATTTGGTGTTTGGAAGCTGGGACATTTGGTGTTTGGAAGCAAGGCCACATCTTCTTTCAGATCGGGACATTTGGTGTTTGGAAGCTGTGAATCTTCGTGCTTGTAAGCTGGGAAAATTGGAATTTGGGCTCTGGGACATTTGGGTTTTTGAGAGCTGGGACACTTGGTGATTGGGTGACGGGACATGTGGTGTTTGGAAGCTGGGGCAATTGGTGTTTGGAAGCTGGGAGACTTGGTGTTTGAGAGCTGGGACATTTGGTGTTTGGGAGCTGGGACATTTGGTGTTTGGAAGCCGGGACATTTGGTGTTTGGAAGCTGGGACATTTGGTGTTTGGGAGCTGGGACATTTGGTGTTTGGAAGCCGGGACATTTGGTGTTTGAGAGCTGAGACACTTGGTGTTTGAGAGCTGGAGCTTTCGGTGTTTGGGAGCTGGGACACTTGGTGTTTGAGAACTGGGACACTTGCTGTTTGAGAGCTGGTTTACTTTGTGTTTGGGAGCTGGGACATTTGGTGTTTGGAAGCAGGGACACTTAGTCTTGGAGAGCTGGGTCACATGGTCTTTGGAAGCAGGGGCTGTAAGTTTTTTAGAGCAGGGACAGTTGGTATTTGAGAGCTGGTACATTTGGTGTTTGAGAGCTGGGACATTTGGTGTTTGGGACCTGATACAGTTCGTTTTTGTGGGCTGGGTCACTTGCTGTTTGAGCGCTGGGACATTTGGTGTTTGGAAGCTGGGACACTTGGTGTTTGAGGGCTGGAACAAATGTGTTTGAGAAGTGGGACACTTGAAATTTGAGAGCTGGGACACTTGGTGTTTGAGGGCTGGGACACTTGGTGTTTGGGAGCCGGGACATTTGGTGTTTGGAAGCTGTGAAACTAGGTGTTTGTGGGCTGGGACACTTGCTGTTTGCGAGCCTGGTCATTTGGTGTTTGGAAGCTGGGACACTTGGTTTTTGAGGGCTGGGACAGTTGGTGTTTGAGAGCTTGGACATTTGGTGTTTGGAAGCTGGGACATTTGGTGTTTAGAAGCTGGGACATTTGGTGTTTGGAAGCAAGGCCACTTCGTCTTTCAGATCGGGGACATTTGGTGTATGAAAGCTGTGAATATTCGTGCTTGTCAGCTGAGAAAATTGGAACTTAGGCTCTGGGACAATTGGCTTTTGAGAGCTGGGACACTTGGTGTTTGGGAGCCGGGACATGTGGTGTTTGGAAGCTGGGGCACTTGGTGTTTGGAAGCTGGGACACTTGGTGTTTGGGAGCTGGGACATTTGGTGTTTGGAAGCCGGGAGATTTGATGTTTGAGAGCTGAGACACTCGGTGTTTGAGAGCTGGAGCGTTTGGTGTTTGTGAGCTGGGACACTTGGTGTTTGAGGGCTGGGACACTTGGTGTTTGAGAGCCGGGACATTTGGTGTTTGGAAGCTGGGAAACTAGGTGCTTGTGGGCTGGGACACTTGGTGTTTGCGAACCTGGACATTTGGTGTTTGGAAGCTGGGACATTTGGTGTTTGGAAGCTGGGACATTTGGTGCTTGGAAGTTGGGAGACTTGGTGTTTGAGAGCTGGAACACTTGATGTTTGGAAGCTGGGTCACTTGCTGTTTGAGAGCTGCGACACCTCATGTTTGAGAGCTGGGACACTTGGTGTTTGAGTGCTGGGACATTTGGTGTTTGAGTGCTGGGACATTTGGTGTTTAGGACCTGACACAGTTCGTTTTTGTGGGCTGGGTCACTTGCTGTTTGAGCGCTGGGACATTTGGTGTTTGGAAGGTGGGACACTTGGTGTTTGGAAGCTGGGACACTTGGTGTTTGAGAGCTGGAACAAATGCGTTTGTGAACTGGGACACTTGAAATTTGAGAGCTGGGACACTTGGTGTTTGAGGGTTGGGACACTTGGTGTTTGGGAGCCGGGACATTTGGTGTTTGGAAGCTGGGAAAGTAGGTGCTTGTGGGCTGCGACACTTGGTTTTTGCGAGCCTGGACATTTGGTGTTTGGAAGCTGGGACATTTGGTCTTTGAGGGCTGGGACAGTTGGTGTTTGAGAGCTTGGATATTTGGTGTTTGGAAGCTGGGACATTTGGTGTTTGGAAGCTGGGACATTTGGTGTTTGGAAGCAAGGCCACTTCGTCTTTCAGATCCGGGACATTTGGTGTATGAAAGCTGTGAATCTTCGTGCTTGTCAGCTGGGAAAATTGGAATTTAGGCTCTGGGACAATTGGTTTTTGAGAGCTTGGACACTTGGTGTTTGGGAGCCGGGACATGTGGTGTTTGGGAGCTGGGACATTTGGTGTTTGGAAGCCGGGACATTTGGTGTTTGAGAGCTGGGCCACTCGGTGTTTGATAGCTGGGGCTTTTGGTGTTTGCGTGCTGGGACACTTGGTGTTTGAGGGCTGGGACAGTTGGTGTTTGAGAGCCGGGACATTTGGTGTTTGGAAGCTGTCAAACTAGGTGCTTGTGGGCTGGGACACTTGGTGTTTGCGAGCCTGGACATTTGGTGTTTGGAAGTTAATAGACTTGGTGTTTGAGAGCTGGAACACTTGATGTTTGGAAGCTGGGTCACTTGCTGTTTGAGAGCTGCGACACCTCATGTTTGAGAGCTGGGACACTTGGTGTTTGAGAGCTGGGACATTTGGTGTTTGCAACCGGGGACATTTGGTGTTTGGACGCAGGGACATTTGGTGTTTGGAAACTGGGTCACTTGGTGTTTCGAAGCTGGGACACTTGGTGTTTAAGAGCTGCGACACTTAGTGTTTGGAAGCCGGGACACTTGGTGTTTGAGAGATGGGACATTTGTTGTTTGGAAAATGGCACGTTAGGTGATTGGAAGCTGGGACACTTGATGTTTGGAATCTGGGACACTTGATGTTTGAGATCTAGGACTCTTAACGTTTGAGAGGTGGGACACTTGGTGTTTGGAAGCTGGGAAACCTGGTGTTTTGAAGCTGGGACAATTGTTGTTTGAGATCTGGGACATTTGGTGTTTGAGAGGTGGCACATCTGCTCTTTGGAAGCTGGGACTCTTGGTGTTTGAGAGCTGGGACACTTGGCGTTTGGAAGCTGGGACATTTGGTATTTGGAAGCTGGGACATTTGGTGTTTGGAAGGTGGGAAATTTGGTTTTTGGAAGCAAGGCCACATCTTCTTTCAGAACGGGACATTTGGTGTATGAAAGCTGTGAATCTTCGTGCTTGTAAGCTGGGAAAATTGGAATTTAGGCTCTGGGACATTTGGTTTTTTGAGAGCTGGGACACTTTGTGATTGGGAGCCGGGACATGTGGTGTTTGGAAGCTGGGGCACTTGGTGTTTGGAAGCTGGGACACTTGGTTGTTTGGGAGCTGGGACATTTGGTGTTTGGAAGCCGGGACATTTGGTGTTTGACAGCTGAGACACTTGGTCTTTGAGAACTGGGACACTCGCTGTTTGAGAGCTGGGACAGTATGTGTTTGGGAGCTGGGACATTTGGTGTTTGGAAGCAGGGACACTTATTCTTGGAGATCTGGGTCACATGGTCTTTGGAAGCTGGGGCTGTAAGTTTTTGAGAGAAGGGACAGTTGGTATTTGAGAGCTGGGACATTTGGTGTTTGAGAGCTGGGACATTTGGTGTTTAGGACCTGACACAGTTCGTTTTTGCGGGCTGGGTCACTTGCTGTTTGAGCGCTGGGACATTTGGTGTTTGGAAGCTGGGACACTTGGTGTTTGGAAGCTGGGACACTTGGTGTTTGAGAGCTGGAACAAATGCGTTTGCGAACTGGGACACTTGAAATTTGAGAGGTGGGACACTTGGTGTTTGAGGGTTGGGACACTTGGTGTTTGAGGGCCGGGACATTTGGTGTTTGGAAGCTGGGAAACTAGGTGCTTGTGGGCTGCGACACTTGGTTTTTGCGAGCCTGGACATTTGGTGTTTGGAAGCTGGGACATTTGGTCTTTGAGGGCTGGGACAGTTGGTGTTTGAGAGCTTGGACATTTGGTGTTTGGAAGCTGGGACATTTGGTGTTTGGAAGCTGGGACATTTGGTGTTTGGAAGCAAGGCCACTTCGTCTTTCAGATCGGGGACATTTTGTGTATGAAAGCTGTGAATCTTCGTGCTTGTCAGCTGGGAAAATTGGAATTTAGGCTCTGGGACAATTGGTTTTTGAGAGCTTGGACACTTGGTGTTTGGGAGCCGGGACATGTGGTGTTTGGAAGCTGGGGCACTTGGTGTTTGGAAGCTGGGAAACTTGGTGTTTGGGAGCTGGGACATTTGGTGTTTGGGAGCTGGGACATTTGGTGTTTGGAAGCCGGGACATTTGGTGTTTGAGAGCTGAGACACTCGGTGTTTGATAGCTGGAGCTTTTGGTGTTTGTGAGCTGGGACACTTGGTGTTTGAGGGCTGGGACAGTTGGTGTTTGAGAGCCGGGACATTTGGTGTTTGGAAGCTGGGAAACTAGGTGCTTGTGGGCTGGGACACTTGGTGTTTGCGAGCCTGGACATTTGGTGTTTGGAAGCTGGGACATTTGGTTTTTGAGGGCTGGGACAGTTGCTGTTTGAGAGCTTGGACATTTGATGTTTGGAAGCTGGGACATTTGGTGTTTGGAAGCTGGGAAATTTGGTGTTTGGAAGTTGGGAGACTTGGTGTTTGAGAGCTGGAACACTTGATGTTTGGAAGCTGGGTCACTTGCTGTTTGAGAGCTGCGACACCTCATGTTTGAGAGCAGGGACACTTGGTGTTTGAGAGCTGGGACATTTGGTGTTTGCAACCGGGGACATTTGGTGTTTGGACGCAGGGACATTTGGTGTTTGGAAGCTGGGACATTTGGTGTTTGGAAGCAAGGCCACATCTTCTTTCAGATCGGGACATTTGGTGTATGAAAGCTGTGAATCTTCGTGCTTGTAGGCTGGGGAAATTGGAATTTGGGCTCTGGGACATTTGGTTTTTTGAGAGCTGGGACACTTGATGTTTGAGATCGGGGACACTTGGTGTTTGAGAGGTGGCACATCTGCTCTTTGGAAGCTGGGACTCTTGGTGTTTGAGAGCTGGGACACTTGGCGTTTGGAAGCTGGGACATTTGGTGTTTGGAAGCTGGGACATTTGGTGTTTGGAAGCTGGGACATTTGGTGTTTGGAAGCTGGGACATTTGGTGTTTGGAAGCTGGGACATTTGGTGTTTGGAAGTTGGGACATTTGGTGTTTGGAAGCAAGGCCACATCTTCTTTCAGATCGGGGACATTTGGTGTTTGGAAGCTGTGAATCTTCGTGCTTGTAAGCTGGGAAAATTGGAATTTGGGCTCTGGAACATTTGGGTTTTTGAGAGCTGGGACACTTGGTGATTGGGTGACGGGACATGTGGTGTTTGGAAGCTGGGGCACTTGGTGTTTGGAAGCTGGGACACTTGGTTGTTTGGGAGCTGGGACATTTGGTGTTTGGAAGCCGGGACATTTGGTGTTTGAGAGCTGAGACACTTGGTGTTTGAGAGCTGGGACACTTGCTGTTTGAGAGCTGGGACACTTTGCGTTTGGGAGCTGGGACATTTGGTGTTTGGAAGCAGGGACACTTAGTCTTGGAGAGCTGGGTCACATGGTCTTTGGAAGCTGGGGCTGTAAGTTTTTGAGAGCAGGGACAGTTGGTATTTGAGAGCTGGTACATTTGGTGTTTGAGAGCTGGGACATTTGGTGTTTGGGACCTGATACAGTTCGTTTTTGTGGGCTGGGTCACTTGTTGTTTGAGCGCTGGGACATTTGGTGTTTGGAAGCTGGGACACTTGGTGTTTGGAAGCTGGGACACTTGGTGTTTGAGGGCTGGAACAAATGTGTTTGAGAAGTGGGACACTTGAAATTTGAGAGCTGGGACACTTGGTGTTTGAGGGCTGGGACACTTGGTGTTTGGGAGCCGGGACATTTGGTGTTTGGAAGCTGGGAAACTAGGTGTTTGTGGGCTGGGACACTTGCTGTTTGCGAGCCTGGTCATTTGGTGTTTGGAAGCTGGGACACTTGGTTTTTGAGGGCTGGGACAGTTGGTGTTTGAGAGCTTGGACATTTGGTGTTTGGAAGCTGGGACATTTGGTGTTTGGAAGCTGGGACATTTGGTGTTTGGAAGCAAGGCCACTTCGTCTTTCAGATCGGGGACATTTGGTGTATGAAAGCTGTGAATCTTCGTGCTTGTCAGCTGGGAAAATTGGAATTTAGGCTCTGGGACAATTGGTTTTTGAGAGCTTGGACACTTGGTGTTTGGGAGCCGGGACATGTGGTGTTTGGAAGCTGGGGCACTTGGTGTTTCGAAGCTGGGACACTTGGTGTTTAAGAGCTGCGACACTTAGTGTTTGGAAGCCGGGACACTTGGTGTTTGAGAGATGGGACATTTGTTGTTTGGACAATGGCACGTTAGGTGATTGGAAGCTGGGACACTTGGTGTTTGGAATCTGGGACACTTGATGTTTGAGATCTAGGACTCTTAACGTTTGAGAGGTGGGACACTTGGTGTTTGAAAGCTGGGAAACCTGGTGTTATGAAGCTGGGAGAATTGTTGTTTGAGATCTGGGACACTTGGTGTTTGAGAGGTGGCACATCTGCTCTTTGGAAGCTGGGACTCTTGGTGTTTGAGAGCTGGGACACTTGGCGTTTGGAAGCTGGGACATTTGGTATTTGGAAGCTGGGACATTTGGTGTTTGGAAGCTGGGACATTTGGTTTTTGGAAGCAAGGCCACATCTTCTTTCAGATCGGGACATTTGGTGTATGAAAGCTGTGCATCTTCGTGCTTGTAAGCGGGGAAAATTGGAATTTAGGCTCTGGGACATTTGGTTTTTTGAGAGCTGGGACACTTGGTGATTGGGAGCCAGGACATGTGGTGTTTGGAAGCTGGGGCACTTGGTGTTTGGAAGCTGGGACACTTGGTTGTTTGGGAGCTGGGACATTTGGTGTTTGGAAGCCGGGACATTTGGTGTTTGAGAGCTGGGACACTTGGTCTTTGAGAACTGGGACACTCGCTGTTTGAGAGCTGGGACAGTTTGTGTTTGGGAGCTGGGACATTTGGTGTTTGGAAGCAGGGACACTTATTCTTGGAGAGCTGGGTCACATGGTCTTTGGAAGCTGGGGCTGTAAGTTTTTGAGAGCAGGGACAGTTGGTATTTGAGAGCTGGGACATTTGGTGTTTGAGAGCTGGGACATTTGGTGTTTAGGACCTGACACAGTTCGTTTTTGTGGGCTGGGTCACTTGCTGTTTGAGCGCTGGGACATTTGGTGTTTGGAAGCTGGGACACTTGGTGTTTGGAAGCTGGGACACTTGGTGTTTGAGAGCTGGAACAAATGCGTTTGCGAACTGGGACACTTGAAATTTGAGAGGTGGGACACTTGGTGTTTGAGGGTTGGGACACTTGGTGTTTGAGAGCCGGGACATTTGGTGTTTGGAAGCTGGGAAACTAGGTGCTTGTGGGCTGGGACACTTGGTTTTTGCGAGCCTGGACATTTGGTGTTTGGAAGCTGGGACATTTGCTCTTTGAGGGCTGGGACAGTTGCTGTTTGAGAGCTTGGACATTTGGTGTTTGGAAGCTGGGACATTTGGTGTTTGGAAGCTGGGACATTTGGTGTTTGGAAGCAAGGCCACTTCGTCTTTCAGATCGTGGACATTTGGTGTATGAAAGCTGTGAATCTTCGTGCTTGTCAGCTGGGAAAATTGGAATTTAGGCTCGGGGACAATTGGTTTTTGAGAGCTTGGACACTTGGTGTTTGGGAGCTGGGACATTTGGTGTTTGGGAGCTGGGACATTTGGTGTTTGGAAGCCGGGACATTTGGTGTTTGAGAGCTGAGCCACTCGGTGTTCGATAGCTGGAGCTTTTGGTGTTTGTGTGCTGGGACACTTGGTGTTTGAGGGCTGGGACAGTTGGTGTTTGAGAGCCGGGACATTTGGTGTTTGGAAGCTGTCAAACTAGGTGCTTGTGGGCTGGGACACTTGGTGTTTGCGATTCTGGACATTTGGTGTTTGGAAGTTAATAGACTTGGTGTTTGAGAGCTGGAACACTTGATGTTTGGAAGCTGGGTCACTTGCTGTTTGAGAGCTGCGACACCTCATGTTTGAGAGCTGGGACACTTGGTGTTTGAGAGCTGGGACATTTGGTGTTTGCAACCGGGGACATTTGGTGTTTGGACGCAGGGACATTTGGTGTTTGGAAACTGGGTTACTTGGTGTTTCGAAGCTGGGACACTTGGTGTTTAAGAGCTGCGACACTTAGTGTTTGGAAGCCGGGACACTTGGTGTTTGAGAGATGTGACATTTGTTGTTTGGAAAATGGCACGTTAGGTGATTGGAAGCTGGGACACTTGGTGTTTGGAATCTGGGACACTTGATGTTTGAGATCTAGGACTCTTAACGTTTGAGAGGTGGGACACTTGGTGTTTGAAAGCTGGGAAACCTGGTGTTTTGAAGCTGGGACAATTGTTGTTTGAGATCTGGGACACTTGGTGTTTGAGAGGTGGCACATCTGCTCTTTGGAAGCTGGGACTCTTGGTGTTTGAGAGCTGGGAAACTTGGCGTTTGGAAGCTGGGACATTTGGTGTTTGGAAGCTGGGACATTTGGTGTTTGGAAGCTGGGACATTTGGTTTTTGGAAGCAAGGCCACATCTTCTTTCAGATCGGGACATTTGGTGTATGAAAGCTGTGCATCTTCGTGCTTGTAAGCGGGGAAAATTGGAATTTAGGCTCTGGGACATTTGGTTTTTTGAGAGCTGGGACACTTGGTGATTGGGAGCCAGGGCATGTGGTGTTTGGAAGCTGGGGCACTTGGTGTTTGGAAGCTGGGACACTTGGTTGTTTGGGATCTGGGACATTTGGTGTTTGCAAGCCGGGACATTTGGTGTTTGAGAGCTGGGACACTTAGTCTTTGAGAAGTGGGACACTCGCTGTTTGAGAGCTGGGACAGTTTGTGTTTGGGAGCTGGGACATTTGGTGTTTGGAAGCAGGGACACTTATTCTTGGAGAGCTGGGTCACATGGTCTTTGGAAGCTGGGGCTGTAAATTTTTGAGAGCAGGGACAGTTGGTATTTGAGAGCTGGGACATTTGGTGTTTGAGAGCTGGGACATTTGGTGTTTAGGACCTGACACAGTTCGTTTTTGTGGGCTGGGTCACTTGCTGTTTGAGCGCTGGGACATTTGGTGTTTGGAAGCTGGGACACTTGGTGTTTGGAAGCTGGGACACTTGGTGTTTGAGAGCTGGATCAAATGCGTTTGCGAACTGGGACACTTGAAATTTGAGAGGTGGGACACTTGGTGTTTGAGGGTTGGGACACTTGGTGTTTGAGAGCCGGGACATTTGGTGTTTGGAAGCTGGGAAACTAGGTGCTTGTGGGCTGGGACACTTGGTTTTTGCGAGCCTGGACATTTGGTGTTTGGAAGCTGGGACATTTGCTCTTTGAGGGCTGGGACAGTTGCTGTTTGAGAGCTTGGACATTTGGTGTTTGGAAGCTGGGACATTTGGTGTTTGGAAGCTGGGACATTTGGTGTTTGGAAGCAAGGCCACTTCGTCTTTCAGATCGGGGACATTTGGTGTATGAAAGCTGTGAATCTTCGTGCTTGTCAGATGGGAAAATTGGAATTTAGGCTCGGGGACAATTGGTTTTTTAGAGCTTGGACACTTGGTGTTTGGGAGCCGGGACATGTGGTGTTTGGAAGCTGGGGCACTTGGTGTTTGGAAGCTGGGAAACCTGGTGTTTGGGAGCTGGGACATTTGGTGTTTTTGAGCTGGAGCCTTTGGTGTTTGTGAGCTGGGACACTTGGTGTTTGAGGGCTGGGACACTTGGTGTTTGAGAGCCGGGACATTTGGTGTTTGGAAGCTGTCAAACTAGGTGCATGTGGGCTGGGACACTTGGTGTTTGGAAGCTGGGAAACTAGGTGCTTGTGGGCTGGGAGACTTGGTGTTTGAGAGCTGGAACACTTGATGTTTGGAAGCTGGGTCACTTGCTTTTTGGAAGCTGGGACATTTGGTGTTTGGAAGCTGGGACATTTGGTGTTTGGAAGTTGGGAGACTTGGTGTTTGAGACGTGGAACACTTGATGTTTGGAAGCTGGGTCACTTGCTGTTTGAGAGCTGCGACACCTCATGTTTGAGAGCTGGGACATTTGGTGTTTGCAACCGGGGACATTTGGTGTTTGGACGCAGGGACATTTGGTGTTTGGAAACAGGGTCACTTGGTGTTTCGAAGCTGGGACACTTGGTGTTTAAGAGCTGCGACACTTAGTGTTTGGAAGCCGGGACACTTGGTGTTTGAGAGATGGGACATTTGTTGTTTGGAAAATGGCACGTTAGGTGATTGGAAGCTGGGACACTTGGTTGTTTGGAATCTGGGTCACTTGATGTTTGAGATCTAGGACTCTTAATGTTTGAGAGGTGGGACACTTGGTGTTTGGAAGCAGGGAAACCTGGTGTTTTGAAGCTGGGCCACTTGATGTTTGAGATCTGGGACATTTGGTGTTTGAGAGGTGGCACATCTGTTCTTTGGAAGCTGGGACTCTTGGTGTTTGAGAGCTGGGACACTTGGCGTTTGGAAGCTGGGACATTTGGTTTTTGGAAGCTGGGACATTTGGTGTTTGGAAGCTGGGACATTTGGTGTTTGGAAGGAAGGCCACATCTTCTTTCAGATCGGGACATTTGGTGTATGAAAACTGTGAATCTTCGTGCTTGTAAGCTGGGAAAATTGTAATTTGGGCTCTGGGACATTTGGTTTTTTGTGAGCTGGGACACTTGGTTATTGGGAGCGGGATATGTGGTGTTTGGAAACTGGGGCACTTGGTGTTTGAAAGCTGGGACACTTGTTTGTTTGGGAGCTGGGACATTTGGTGTTCGGATGCCGGGACTTTTCGTGTTTGAGAGCTGAGACACTTGGTGTTTGAGAACTGGGATACTTGCTGCTTGAGAGCTGGGACACTTTGTGTTTGGGAGCTGGGACATTTGGTGTTTGGAAGCAGGGACACTCAGTCTTGGAGAGCTGGGTCACATGGTCTTTGGAAGCTGGTGCTGTAAGTTTTTGAGAGCAGGGACAGTTGGTATTTGAGAGCTGGGACATTTGGTGTTTGAGAGCTGGGACATTTGGTGTTTGGGAGCTGGGACACTTGGTGTTTGAGAGCTGGAACAAATGTGTTTGCGAACTGGGACACTTGAAATTTGAGAGGTGGGACACTTGGTGTTTGAGGGTTGGGACACTTGGTGTTTGAGAGCCGGGACATTTGGTGTTTGGAAGCTGGGAAACTAGGTGCTTGTGGGCTGGGACACTTGGTTTTTGCGAGCCTGGACATTTGGTGTTTGGAAGCCGGGACATTTGGTCTTTGAGGGCTGGGACAGTTGCTGTTTGAGAGCTTGGACATTTGGTGTTTGGAAGCTGGGACATTTGGTGTTTGGAAGCTGGGACATTTGGTGTTTGGAAGCAAGGCCACTTCGTCTTTCAGATCGGGGACATTTGGTGTATGAAAGCTGTGAATCTTCGTGCTTGTCAGATGGGAAAATTGGAATTTAGGCTCTGGGACAATTGGTTTTTTAGAGCTTGGACACTTGGTGTTTGGGAGCCGGGACATGTGGTGTTTGGAAGCTGGGGCACTTGGTGTTTGCAAGCTGGGAAACTTGGTGTTTGGGAGCTGGGACATTTGGTGTTTTTGAGCTGGAGCCTTTGGTGTTTGTGAGCTGGGACACTTGGTGTTTGAGAGCTGGGACACTTGGTGTTTGAGAGCCGGGACATTTGGTGTTTGGAAGCTGGCAAACTAGGTGCATGTGGGCTGGGACACTTGTTGTTTGCGAGCCTGGATATTTGGTGTTTGGAAGTTGGGAGACTTGGTGTTTGAGAGCTGGAACACTTGATGTTTGGAAGCTGGGTCACTTGCTTTTTGGAAGCTGGGACATTTGGTGTTTGGAAGCTGGGACATTTGGTGTTTGGAAGTTGGGAGACTTCGTGTTTGAGACGTGGAACGCTTGATGTTTGGAAGCTGGGTCACTTGCTGTTTGAGAGCTGCGACACCTCATGTTTGAGAGCTGGGACATTTGGTGTTTGCAACCGGGGACATTTGGTGTTTGGACGCAGGGACATTTGGTGTTTGGAAACAGGGTCACTTGGTGTTTCGAAGCTGGGACACTTGGTGTTTAAGAGCTGCGACACTTAGTGTTTGGAAGCCGGGACACTTGGTGTTTGAGAGATGGGACATTTGGTGTTTGGAAGCTGGGAAACTAGGTGCTTGTGGGCTGGGACACTTGGTTTTTGCGAGCCTGGACATTTGGTGTTTGGAAGCTGGGACATTTGGTCTTTGAGGGCTGGGACAGTTGCTGTTTGAGAGCTTGGACATTTGGTGTTTGGAAGCTGGGACATTTGGTGTTTGGAAGCTGGGACATTTGGTGTTTGGAAGCAAGGCCACTTCGTCTTTCAGATCGGGGACATTTGGTGTATGAAAGCTGTGAATCTTCGTGCTTGTCAGATGGGAAAATTGGAATTTAGGCTCTGGGACAATTGGTTTTTTAGAGCTTGGACACTTGGTGTTTGGGAGCCGGGACATGTGGTGTTTGGAAGCTGGGGCACTTGGTGTTTGGAAGCTGGGAAACCTGGTGTTTGGGAGCTGGGACATTTGGTGTTTTTGAGCTGGAGCCTTTGGTGTTTGTGAACTGGGACACTTGGTGTTTGAGGGCTGGGACACTTGGTGTTTGAGAGCCGGGACATTTGGTGTTTGGAAGCTGTCAAACTAGGTGCATGTGGGCTGGGACACTTGGTGTTTGGAAGCTGGGAAACTAGGTGCTTGTGGGCTGGGAGACTTGGTGTTTGAGAGCTGGAACACTTGATGTTTGGAAGCTGGGTCACTTGCTTTTTGGAAGCTGGGACATTTGGTGTTTGGAAGCTGGGACATTTGGTGTTTGGAAGTTGGGAGACTTGGTGTTTGAGACGTGGAACACTTGATGTTTGGAAGCTGGGTCACTTGCTGTTTTAGAGCTGCGACACCTCATGTTTGAGAGCTGGGACATTTGGTGTTTGCAACCGGGGACATTTGGTGTTTGGACGCAGGGACATTTGGTGTTTGGAAACAGGGTCACTTGGTGTTTCGAAGCTGGGACACTTGGTGTTTAAGAGCTGCGACACTTAGTGTTTGGAAGCAGGGACACTTGGTGTTTGAGAGATGGGACATTTGTTGTTTGGAAAATGGCACGTTAGGTGATTGGAAGCTGGGACACTTGGTTGTTTGGAATCTGGGTCACTTGATGTTTGAGATCTAGGACTCTTAATGTTTGAGAGGTGGGACACTTGGTGTTTGGAAGCAGGGAAACCTGGTGTTTTGAAGCTGGGCCACTTGATGTTTGAGATCTGGGACATTTGGTGTTTGAGAGGTGGCACATCTGTTCTTTGGAAGCTGGGACTCTTGGTGTTTGAGAGCTGGGACACTTGGCGTTTGGAAGCTGGGACATTTGGTTTTTGGAAGCTGGGACATTTGGTGTTTGGAAGCTGGGACATTTGGTGTTTGGAAGGAAGGCCACATCTTCTTTCAGATCGGGACATTTGGTGTATGAAAACTGTGAATCTTCGTGCTTGTAAGCTGGGAAAATTGTAATTTGGGCTCTGGGACATTTGGTTTTTTGTGAGCTGGGACACTTGGTTATTGGGAGCGGGATATGTGGTGTTTGGAAACTGGGGCACTTGGTGTTTGAAAGCTGGGACACTTGTTTGTTTGGGAGCTGGGACATTTGGTGTTCGGATGCCGGGACTTTTCGTGTTTGAGAGCTGAGACACTTGGTGTTTGAGAACTGGGATACTTGCTGCTTGAGAGCTGGGACACTTTGTGTTTGGGAGCTGGGACATTTGGTGTTTGGAAGCAGGGACACTCAGTCTTGGAGAGCTGGGTCACATGGTCTTTGGAAGCTGGTGCTGTAAGTTTTTGAGAGCAGGGACAGTTGGTATTTGAGAGCTGGGACATTTGGTGTTTGAGAGCTGGGACATTTGGTGTTTGGGAGCTGGGACACTTGGTGTTTGAGAGCTGGAACAAATGCGTTTGCGAACTGGGACACTTGAAATTTGAGAGGTGGGACACTTGGTGTTTGAGGGTTGGGACACTTGGTGTTTGAGAGCCGGGACATTTGGTGTTTGGAAGCTGGGAAACTAGGTGCTTGTGGGCTGGGACACTTGGTTTTTGCGAGCCTGGACATTTGGTGTTTGGAAGCCGGGACATTTGGTCTTTGAGGGCTGGGACAGTTGCTGTTTGAGAGCTTGGACATTTGGTGTTTGGAAGCTGGGACATTTGGTGTTTGGAAGCTGGGACATTTGGTGTTTGGAAGCAAGGCCACTTCGTCTTTCAGATCGGGGACATTTGGTGTATGAAAGCTGTGAATCTTCGTGCTTGTCAGATGGGAAAATTGGAATTTAGGCTCTGGGACAATTGGTTTTTTAGAGCTTGGACACTTGGTGTTTGGGAGCCGGGACATGTGGTGTTTGGAAGCTGGGGCACTTGGTGTTTGCAAGCTGGGAAACTTGGTGTTTGGGAGCTGGGACATTTGGTGTTTTTGAGCTGGAGCCTTTGGTGTTTGTGAACTGGGACACTTGGTGTTTGAGGGCTGGGACACTTGGTGTTTGAGAGCCGGGACATTTGGTGTTTGGAAGCTGGCAAACTAGGTGCATGTGGGCTGGGACACTTGTTGTTTGCGAGCCTGGATATTTGGTGTTTGGAAGTTGGGAGACTTGGTGTTTGAGAGCTGGAACACTTGATGTTTGGAAGCTGGGTCACTTGCTTTTTGGAAGCTGGGACATTTGGTGTTTGGAAGCTGGGACATTTGGTGTTTGGAAGTTGGGAGACTTCGTGTTTGAGACGTGGAACGCTTGATGTTTGGAAGCTGGGTCACTTGCTGTTTGAGAGCTGCGACACCTCATGTTTGAGAGCTGGGACATTTGGTGTTTGCAACCGGGGACATTTGGTGTTTGGACGCAGGGACATTTGGTGTTTGGAAACAGGGTCACTTGGTGTTTCGAAGCTGGGACACTTGGTGTTTAAGAGCTGCGACACTTAGTGTTTGGAAGCCGGGACACTTGGTGTTTGAGAGATGGGACATTTGTTGTTTGGAAAATGGCACGTTAGGTGATTGGAAGCTGGGACACTTGGTTGTTTGGAATCTGGGTCACTTGATGTTTGAGATCTAGGACTCTTAATGTTTGAGAGGTGGGACACTTGGTGTTTGGAAGCAGGGAAACCTGGTGTTTTGAAGCTGGGCCACTTGATGTTTGAGATCTGGGACATTTGGTGTTTGAGAGGTGGCACATCTGTTCTTTGGAAGCTGGGACTCTTGGTGTTTGAGAGCTGGGACACTTGGCGTTTGGAAGCTGGGACATTTGGTTTTTGGAAGCTGGGACATTTGGTGTTTGGAAGCTGGGACATTTGGTGTTTGGAAGGAAGGCCACATCTTCTTTCAGATCGGGACATTTGGTGTATGAAAACTGTGAATCTTCGTGCTTGTAAGCTGGGAAAATTGTAATTTGGGCTCTGGGACATTTGGTTTTTTGTGAGCTGGGACACTTGGTTATTGGGAGCGGGATATGTGGTGTTTGGAAACTGGGGCACTTGGTGTTTGAAAGCTGGGACACTTGTTTGTTTGGGAGCTGGGACATTTGGTGTTCGGATGCCGGGACTTTTCGTGTTTGAGAGCTGAGACACTTGGTGTTTGAGAACTGGGATACTTGCTGCTTGAGAGCTGGGACACTTTGTGTTTGGGAGCTGGGACATTTGGTGTTTGGAAGCAGGGACACTCAGTCTTGGAGAGCTGGGTCACATGGTCTTTGGAAGCTGGTGCTGTAAGTTTTTGAGAGCAGGGACAGTTGGTATTTGAGAGCTGGGACATTTGGTGTTTGAGAGCTGGGACATTTGGTGTTTGGGAGCTGGGACACTTGGTGTTTGAGAGCTGGAACAAATGTGTTTGCGAACTGGGACACTTGAAATTTGAGAGGTGGGACACTTGGTGTTTGAGGGTTGGGACACTTGGTGTTTGAGAGCCGGGACATTTGGTGTTTGGAAGCTGGGAAACTAGGTGCTTGTGGGCTGGGACACTTGGTTTTTGCGAGCCTGGACATTTGGTGTTTGGAAGCCGGGACATTTGGTCTTTGAGGGCTGGGACAGTTGCTGTTTGAGAGCTTGGACATTTGGTGTTTGGAAGCTGGGACATTTGGTGTTTGGAAGCTGGGACATTTGGTGTTTGGAAGCAAGGCCACTTCGTCTTTCAGATCGGGGACATTTGGTGTATGAAAGCTGTGAATCTTCGTGCTTGTCAGATGGGAAAATTGGAATTTAGGCTCTGGGACAATTGGTTTTTTAGAGCTTGGACACTTGGTGTTTGGGAGCCGGGACATGTGGTGTTTGGAAGCTGGGGCACTTGGTGTTTGCAAGCTGGGAAACTTGGTGTTTGGGAGCTGGGACATTTGGTGTTTTTGAGCTGGAGCCTTTGGTGTTTGTGAGCTGGGACACTTGGTGTTTGAGAGCTGGGACACTTGGTGTTTGAGAGCCGGGACATTTGGTGTTTGGAAGCTGGCAAACTAGGTGCATGTGGGCTGGGACACTTGTTGTTTGCGAGCCTGGATATTTGGTGTTTGGAAGTTGGGAGACTTGGTGTTTGAGAGCTGGAACACTTGATGTTTGGAAGCTGGGTCACTTGCTTTTTGGAAGCTGGGACATTTGGTGTTTGGAAGCTGGGACATTTGGTGTTTGGAAGTTGGGAGACTTCGTGTTTGAGACGTGGAACGCTTGATGTTTGGAAGCTGGGTCACTTGCTGTTTGAGAGCTGCGACACCTCATGTTTGAGAGCTGGGACATTTGGTGTTTGCAACCGGGGACATTTGGTGTTTGGACGCAGGGACATTTGGTGTTTGGAAACAGGGTCACTTGGTGTTTCGAAGCTGGGACACTTGGTGTTTAAGAGCTGCGACACTTAGTGTTTGGAAGCCGGGACACTTGGTGTTTGAGAGATGGGACATTTGGTGTTTGGAAGCTGGGAAACTAGGTGCTTGTGGGCTGGGACACTTGGTTTTTGCGAGCCTGGACATTTGGTGTTTGGAAGCTGGGACATTTGGTCTTTGAGGGCTGGGACAGTTGCTGTTTGAGAGCTTGGACATTTGGTGTTTGGAAGCTGGGACATTTGGTGTTTGGAAGCTGGGACATTTGGTGTTTGGAAGCAAGGCCACTTCGTCTTTCAGATCGGGGACATTTGGTGTATGAAAGCTGTGAATCTTCGTGCTTGTCAGATGGGAAAATTGGAATTTAGGCTCTGGGACAATTGGTTTTTTAGAGCTTGGACACTTGGTGTTTGGGAGCCGGGACATGTGGTGTTTGGAAGCTGGGGCACTTGGTGTTTGGAAGCTGGGAAACCTGGTGTTTGGGAGCTGGGACATTTGGTGTTTTTGAGCTGGAGCCTTTGGTGTTTGTGAACTGGGACACTTGGTGTTTGAGGGCTGGGACACTTGGTGTTTGAGAGCCGGGACATTTGGTGTTTGGAAGCTGTCAAACTAGGTGCATGTGGGCTGGGACACTTGGTGTTTGGAAGCTGGGAAACTAGGTGCTTGTGGGCTGGGAGACTTGGTGTTTGAGAGCTGGAACACTTGATGTTTGGAAGCTGGGTCACTTGCTTTTTGGAAGCTGGGACATTTGGTGTTTGGAAGCTGGGACATTTGGTGTTTGGAAGTTGGGAGACTTGGTGTTTGAGACGTGGAACACTTGATGTTTGGAAGCTGGGTCACTTGCTGTTTTAGAGCTGCGACACCTCATGTTTGAGAGCTGGGACATTTGGTGTTTGCAACCGGGGACATTTGGTGTTTGGACGCAGGGACATTTGGTGTTTGGAAACAGGGTCACTTGGTGTTTCGAAGCTGGGACACTTGGTGTTTAAGAGCTGCGACACTTAGTGTTTGGAAGCAGGGACACTTGGTGTTTGAGAGATGGGACATTTGTTGTTTGGAAAATGGCACGTTAGGTGATTGGAAGCTGGGACACTTGGTTGTTTGGAATCTGGGTCACTTGATGTTTGAGATCTAGGACTCTTAATGTTTGAGAGGTGGGACACTTGGTGTTTGGAAGCAGGGAAACCTGGTGTTTTGAAGCTGGGCCACTTGATGTTTGAGATCTGGGACATTTGGTGTTTGAGAGGTGGCACATCTGTTCTTTGGAAGCTGGGACTCTTGGTGTTTGAGAGCTGGGACACTTGGCGTTTGGAAGCTGGGACATTTGGTTTTTGGAAGCTGGGACATTTGGTGTTTGGAAGCTGGGACATTTGGTGTTTGGAAGGAAGGCCACATCTTCTTTCAGATCGGGACATTTGGTGTATGAAAACTGTGAATCTTCGTGCTTGTAAGCTGGGAAAATTGTAATTTGGGCTCTGGGACATTTGGTTTTTTGTGAGCTGGGACACTTGGTTATTGGGAGCGGGATATGTGGTGTTTGGAAACTGGGGCACTTGGTGTTTGAAAGCTGGGACACTTGTTTGTTTGGGAGCTGGGACATTTGGTGTTCGGATGCCGGGACTTTTCGTGTTTGAGAGCTGAGACACTTGGTGTTTGAGAACTGGGATACTTGCTGCTTGAGAGCTGGGACACTTTGTGTTTGGGAGCTGGGACATTTGGTGTTTGGAAGCAGGGACACTCAGTCTTGGAGAGCTGGGTCACATGGTCTTTGGAAGCTGGTGCTGTAAGTTTTTGAGAGCAGGGACAGTTGGTATTTGAGAGCTGGGACATTTGGTGTTTGAGAGCTGGGACATTTGGTGTTTGGGAGCTGGGACACTTGGTGTTTGAGAGCTGGAACAAATGCGTTTGCGAACTGGGACACTTGAAATTTGAGAGGTGGGACACTTGGTGTTTGAGGGTTGGGACACTTGGTGTTTGAGAGCCGGGACATTTGGTGTTTGGAAGCTGGGAAACTAGGTGCTTGTGGGCTGGGACACTTGGTTTTTGCGAGCCTGGACATTTGGTGTTTGGAAGCCGGGACATTTGGTCTTTGAGGGCTGGGACAGTTGCTGTTTGAGAGCTTGGACATTTGGTGTTTGGAAGCTGGGACATTTGGTGTTTGGAAGCTGGGACATTTGGTGTTTGGAAGCAAGGCCACTTCGTCTTTCAGATCGGGGACATTTGGTGTATGAAAGCTGTGAATCTTCGTGCTTGTCAGATGGGAAAATTGGAATTTAGGCTCTGGGACAATTGGTTTTTTAGAGCTTGGACACTTGGTGTTTGGGAGCCGGGACATGTGGTGTTTGGAAGCTGGGGCACTTGGTGTTTGCAAGCTGGGAAACTTGGTGTTTGGGAGCTGGGACATTTGGTGTTTTTGAGCTGGAGCCTTTGGTGTTTGTGAACTGGGACACTTGGTGTTTGAGGGCTGGGACACTTGGTGTTTGAGAGCCGGGACATTTGGTGTTTGGAAGCTGGCAAACTAGGTGCATGTGGGCTGGGACACTTGTTGTTTGCGAGCCTGGATATTTGGTGTTTGGAAGTTGGGAGACTTGGTGTTTGAGAGCTGGAACACTTGATGTTTGGAAGCTGGGTCACTTGCTTTTTGGAAGCTGGGACATTTGGTGTTTGGAAGCTGGGACATTTGGTGTTTGGAAGTTGGGAGACTTCGTGTTTGAGACGTGGAACGCTTGATGTTTGGAAGCTGGGTCACTTGCTGTTTGAGAGCTGCGACACCTCATGTTTGAGAGCTGGGACATTTGGTGTTTGCAACCGGGGACATTTGGTGTTTGGACGCAGGGACATTTGGTGTTTGGAAACAGGGTCACTTGGTGTTTCGAAGCTGGGACACTTGGTGTTTAAGAGCTGCGACACTTAGTGTTTGGAAGCCGGGACACTTGGTGTTTGAGAGATGGGACATTTGTTGTTTGGAAAATGGCACGTTAGGTGATTGGAAGCTGGGACACTTGGTTGTTTGGAATCTGGGTCACTTGATGTTTGAGATCTAGGACTCTTAATGTTTGAGAGGTGGGACACTTGGTGTTTGGAAGCAGGGAAACCTGGTGTTTTGAAGCTGGGCCACTTGATGTTTGAGATCTGGGACATTTGGTGTTTGAGAGGTGGCACATCTGTTCTTTGGAAGCTGGGACTCTTGGTGTTTGAGAGCTGGGACACTTGGCGTTTGGAAGCTGGGACATTTGGTTTTTGGAAGCTGGGACATTTGGTGTTTGGAAGCTGGGACATTTGGTGTTTGGAAGGAAGGCCACATCTTCTTTCAGATCGGGACATTTGGTGTATGAAAACTGTGAATCTTCGTGCTTGTAAGCTGGGAAAATTGTAATTTGGGCTCTGGGACATTTGGTTTTTTGTGAGCTGGGACACTTGGTTATTGGGAGCGGGATATGTGGTGTTTGGAAACTGGGGCACTTGGTGTTTGAAAGCTGGGACACTTGTTTGTTTGGGAGCTGGGACATTTGGTGTTCGGATGCCGGGACTTTTCGTGTTTGAGAGCTGAGACACTTGGTGTTTGAGAACTGGGATACTTGCTGCTTGAGAGCTGGGACACTTTGTGTTTGGGAGCTGGGACATTTGGTGTTTGGAAGCAGGGACACTCAGTCTTGGAGAGCTGGGTCACATGGTCTTTGGAAGCTGGTGCTGTAAGTTTTTGAGAGCAGGGACAGTTGGTATTTGAGAGCTGGGACATTTGGTGTTTGAGAGCTGGGACATTTGGTGTTTGGGAGCTGGGACACTTGGTGTTTGAGAGCTGGAACAAATGTGTTTGCGAACTGGGACACTTGAAATTTGAGAGGTGGGACACTTGGTGTTTGAGGGTTGGGACACTTGGTGTTTGAGAGCCGGGACATTTGGTGTTTGGAAGCTGGGAAACTAGGTGCTTGTGGGCTGGGACACTTGGTTTTTGCGAGCCTGGACATTTGGTGTTTGGAAGCCGGGACATTTGGTCTTTGAGGGCTGGGACAGTTGCTGTTTGAGAGCTTGGACATTTGGTGTTTGGAAGCTGGGACATTTGGTGTTTGGAAGCTGGGACATTTGGTGTTTGGAAGCAAGGCCACTTCGTCTTTCAGATCGGGGACATTTGGTGTATGAAAGCTGTGAATCTTCGTGCTTGTCAGATGGGAAAATTGGAATTTAGGCTCTGGGACAATTGGTTTTTTAGAGCTTGGACACTTGGTGTTTGGGAGCCGGGACATGTGGTGTTTGGAAGCTGGGGCACTTGGTGTTTGCAAGCTGGGAAACTTGGTGTTTGGGAGCTGGGACATTTGGTGTTTTTGAGCTGGAGCCTTTGGTGTTTGTGAGCTGGGACACTTGGTGTTTGAGAGCTGGGACACTTGGTGTTTGAGAGCCGGGACATTTGGTGTTTGGAAGCTGGCAAACTAGGTGCATGTGGGCTGGGACACTTGTTGTTTGCGAGCCTGGATATTTGGTGTTTGGAAGTTGGGAGACTTGGTGTTTGAGAGCTGGAACACTTGATGTTTGGAAGCTGGGTCACTTGCTTTTTGGAAGCTGGGACATTTGGTGTTTGGAAGCTGGGACATTTGGTGTTTGGAAGTTGGGAGACTTCGTGTTTGAGACGTGGAACGCTTGATGTTTGGAAGCTGGGTCACTTGCTGTTTGAGAGCTGCGACACCTCATGTTTGAGAGCTGGGACATTTGGTGTTTGCAACCGGGGACATTTGGTGTTTGGACGCAGGGACATTTGGTGTTTGGAAACAGGGTCACTTGGTGTTTCGAAGCTGGGACACTTGGTGTTTAAGAGCTGCGACACTTAGTGTTTGGAAGCCGGGACACTTGGTGTTTGAGAGATGGGACATTTGGTGTTTGGAAGCTGGGAAACTAGGTGCTTGTGGGCTGGGACACTTGGTTTTTGCGAGCCTGGACATTTGGTGTTTGGAAGCTGGGACATTTGGTCTTTGAGGGCTGGGACAGTTGCTGTTTGAGAGCTTGGACATTTGGTGTTTGGAAGCTGGGACATTTGGTGTTTGGAAGCTGGGACATTTGGTGTTTGGAAGCAAGGCCACTTCGTCTTTCAGATCGGGGACATTTGGTGTATGAAAGCTGTGAATCTTCGTGCTTGTCAGATGGGAAAATTGGAATTTAGGCTCTGGGACAATTGGTTTTTTAGAGCTTGGACACTTGGTGTTTGGGAGCCGGGACATGTGGTGTTTGGAAGCTGGGGCACTTGGTGTTTGGAAGCTGGGAAACCTGGTGTTTGGGAGCTGGGACATTTGGTGTTTTTGAGCTGGAGCCTTTGGTGTTTGTGAACTGGGACACTTGGTGTTTGAGGGCTGGGACACTTGGTGTTTGAGAGCCGGGACATTTGGTGTTTGGAAGCTGTCAAACTAGGTGCATGTGGGCTGGGACACTTGGTGTTTGGAAGCTGGGAAACTAGGTGCTTGTGGGCTGGGAGACTTGGTGTTTGAGAGCTGGAACACTTGATGTTTGGAAGCTGGGTCACTTGCTTTTTGGAAGCTGGGACATTTGGTGTTTGGAAGCTGGGACATTTGGTGTTTGGAAGTTGGGAGACTTGGTGTTTGAGACGTGGAACACTTGATGTTTGGAAGCTGGGTCACTTGCTGTTTTAGAGCTGCGACACCTCATGTTTGAGAGCTGGGACATTTGGTGTTTGCAACCGGGGACATTTGGTGTTTGGACGCAGGGACATTTGGTGTTTGGAAACAGGGTCACTTGGTGTTTCGAAGCTGGGACACTTGGTGTTTAAGAGCTGCGACACTTAGTGTTTGGAAGCAGGGACACTTGGTGTTTGAGAGATGGGACATTTGTTGTTTGGAAAATGGCACGTTAGGTGATTGGAAGCTGGGACACTTGGTTGTTTGGAATCTGGGTCACTTGATGTTTGAGATCTAGGACTCTTAATGTTTGAGAGGTGGGACACTTGGTGTTTGGAAGCAGGGAAACCTGGTGTTTTGAAGCTGGGCCACTTGATGTTTGAGATCTGGGACATTTGGTGTTTGAGAGGTGGCACATCTGTTCTTTGGAAGCTGGGACTCTTGGTGTTTGAGAGCTGGGACACTTGGCGTTTGGAAGCTGGGACATTTGGTTTTTGGAAGCTGGGACATTTGGTGTTTGGAAGCTGGGACATTTGGTGTTTGGAAGGAAGGCCACATCTTCTTTCAGATCGGGACATTTGGTGTATGAAAACTGTGAATCTTCGTGCTTGTAAGCTGGGAAAATTGTAATTTGGGCTCTGGGACATTTGGTTTTTTGTGAGCTGGGACACTTGGTTATTGGGAGCGGGATATGTGGTGTTTGGAAACTGGGGCACTTGGTGTTTGAAAGCTGGGACACTTGTTTGTTTGGGAGCTGGGACATTTGGTGTTCGGATGCCGGGACTTTTCGTGTTTGAGAGCTGAGACACTTGGTGTTTGAGAACTGGGATACTTGCTGCTTGAGAGCTGGGACACTTTGTGTTTGGGAGCTGGGACATTTGGTGTTTGGAAGCAGGGACACTCAGTCTTGGAGAGCTGGGTCACATGGTCTTTGGAAGCTGGTGCTGTAAGTTTTTGAGAGCAGGGACAGTTGGTATTTGAGAGCTGGGACATTTGGTGTTTGAGAGCTGGGACATTTGGTGTTTGGGAGCTGGGACACTTGGTGTTTGAGAGCTGGAACAAATGCGTTTGCGAACTGGGACACTTGAAATTTGAGAGGTGGGACACTTGGTGTTTGAGGGTTGGGACACTTGGTGTTTGAGAGCCGGGACATTTGGTGTTTGGAAGCTGGGAAACTAGGTGCTTGTGGGCTGGGACACTTGGTTTTTGCGAGCCTGGACATTTGGTGTTTGGAAGCCGGGACATTTGGTCTTTGAGGGCTGGGACAGTTGCTGTTTGAGAGCTTGGACATTTGGTGTTTGGAAGCTGGGACATTTGGTGTTTGGAAGCTGGGACATTTGGTGTTTGGAAGCAAGGCCACTTCGTCTTTCAGATCGGGGACATTTGGTGTATGAAAGCTGTGAATCTTCGTGCTTGTCAGATGGGAAAATTGGAATTTAGGCTCTGGGACAATTGGTTTTTTAGAGCTTGGACACTTGGTGTTTGGGAGCCGGGACATGTGGTGTTTGGAAGCTGGGGCACTTGGTGTTTGCAAGCTGGGAAACTTGGTGTTTGGGAGCTGGGACATTTGGTGTTTTTGAGCTGGAGCCTTTGGTGTTTGTGAACTGGGACACTTGGTGTTTGAGGGCTGGGACACTTGGTGTTTGAGAGCCGGGACATTTGGTGTTTGGAAGCTGGCAAACTAGGTGCATGTGGGCTGGGACACTTGTTGTTTGCGAGCCTGGATATTTGGTGTTTGGAAGTTGGGAGACTTGGTGTTTGAGAGCTGGAACACTTGATGTTTGGAAGCTGGGTCACTTGCTTTTTGGAAGCTGGGACATTTGGTGTTTGGAAGCTGGGACATTTGGTGTTTGGAAGTTGGGAGACTTCGTGTTTGAGACGTGGAACGCTTGATGTTTGGAAGCTGGGTCACTTGCTGTTTGAGAGCTGCGACACCTCATGTTTGAGAGCTGGGACATTTGGTGTTTGCAACCGGGGACATTTGGTGTTTGGACGCAGGGACATTTGGTGTTTGGAAACAGGGTCACTTGGTGTTTCGAAGCTGGGACACTTGGTGTTTAAGAGCTGCGACACTTAGTGTTTGGAAGCCGGGACACTTGGTGTTTGAGAGATGGGACATTTGTTGTTTGGAAAATGGCACGTTAGGTGATTGGAAGCTGGGACACTTGGTTGTTTGGAATCTGGGTCACTTGATGTTTGAGATCTAGGACTCTTAATGTTTGAGAGGTGGGACACTTGGTGTTTGGAAGCAGGGAAACCTGGTGTTTTGAAGCTGGGCCACTTGATGTTTGAGATCTGGGACATTTGGTGTTTGAGAGGTGGCACATCTGTTCTTTGGAAGCTGGGACTCTTGGTGTTTGAGAGCTGGGACACTTGGCGTTTGGAAGCTGGGACATTTGGTTTTTGGAAGCTGGGACATTTGGTGTTTGGAAGCTGGGACATTTGGTGTTTGGAAGGAAGGCCACATCTTCTTTCAGATCGGGACATTTGGTGTATGAAAACTGTGAATCTTCGTGCTTGTAAGCTGGGAAAATTGTAATTTGGGCTCTGGGACATTTGGTTTTTTGTGAGCTGGGACACTTGGTTATTGGGAGCGGGATATGTGGTGTTTGGAAACTGGGGCACTTGGTGTTTGAAAGCTGGGACACTTGTTTGTTTGGGAGCTGGGACATTTGGTGTTCGGATGCCGGGACTTTTCGTGTTTGAGAGCTGAGACACTTGGTGTTTGAGAACTGGGATACTTGCTGCTTGAGAGCTGGGACACTTTGTGTTTGGGAGCTGGGACATTTGGTGTTTGGAAGCAGGGACACTCAGTCTTGGAGAGCTGGGTCACATGGTCTTTGGAAGCTGGTGCTGTAAGTTTTTGAGAGCAGGGACAGTTGGTATTTGAGAGCTGGGACATTTGGTGTTTGAGAGCTGGGACATTTGGTGTTTGGGAGCTGGGACACTTGGTGTTTGAGAGCTGGAACAAATGTGTTTGCGAACTGGGACACTTGAAATTTGAGAGGTGGGACACTTGGTGTTTGAGGGTTGGGACACTTGGTGTTTGAGAGCCGGGACATTTGGTGTTTGGAAGCTGGGAAACTAGGTGCTTGTGGGCTGGGACACTTGGTTTTTGCGAGCCTGGACATTTGGTGTTTGGAAGCCGGGACATTTGGTCTTTGAGGGCTGGGACAGTTGCTGTTTGAGAGCTTGGACATTTGGTGTTTGGAAGCTGGGACATTTGGTGTTTGGAAGCTGGGACATTTGGTGTTTGGAAGCAAGGCCACTTCGTCTTTCAGATCGGGGACATTTGGTGTATGAAAGCTGTGAATCTTCGTGCTTGTCAGATGGGAAAATTGGAATTTAGGCTCTGGGACAATTGGTTTTTTAGAGCTTGGACACTTGGTGTTTGGGAGCCGGGACATGTGGTGTTTGGAAGCTGGGGCACTTGGTGTTTGCAAGCTGGGAAACTTGGTGTTTGGGAGCTGGGACATTTGGTGTTTTTGAGCTGGAGCCTTTGGTGTTTGTGAGCTGGGACACTTGGTGTTTGAGAGCTGGGACACTTGGTGTTTGAGAGCCGGGACATTTGGTGTTTGGAAGCTGGCAAACTAGGTGCATGTGGGCTGGGACACTTGTTGTTTGCGAGCCTGGATATTTGGTGTTTGGAAGTTGGGAGACTTGGTGTTTGAGAGCTGGAACACTTGATGTTTGGAAGCTGGGTCACTTGCTTTTTGGAAGCTGGGACATTTGGTGTTTGGAAGCTGGGACATTTGGTGTTTGGAAGTTGGGAGACTTCGTGTTTGAGACGTGGAACGCTTGATGTTTGGAAGCTGGGTCACTTGCTGTTTGAGAGCTGCGACACCTCATGTTTGAGAGCTGGGACATTTGGTGTTTGCAACCGGGGACATTTGGTGTTTGGACGCAGGGACATTTGGTGTTTGGAAACAGGGTCACTTGGTGTTTCGAAGCTGGGACACTTGGTGTTTAAGAGCTGCGACACTTAGTGTTTGGAAGCCGGGACACTTGGTGTTTGAGAGATGGGACATTTGGTGTTTGGAAGCTGGGAAACTAGGTGCTTGTGGGCTGGGACACTTGGTTTTTGCGAGCCTGGACATTTGGTGTTTGGAAGCTGGGACATTTGGTCTTTGAGGGCTGGGACAGTTGCTGTTTGAGAGCTTGGACATTTGGTGTTTGGAAGCTGGGACATTTGGTGTTTGGAAGCTGGGACATTTGGTGTTTGGAAGCAAGGCCACTTCGTCTTTCAGATCGGGGACATTTGGTGTATGAAAGCTGTGAATCTTCGTGCTTGTCAGATGGGAAAATTGGAATTTAGGCTCTGGGACAATTGGTTTTTTAGAGCTTGGACACTTGGTGTTTGGGAGCCGGGACATGTGGTGTTTGGAAGCTGGGGCACTTGGTGTTTGGAAGCTGGGAAACCTGGTGTTTGGGAGCTGGGACATTTGGTGTTTTTGAGCTGGAGCCTTTGGTGTTTGTGAACTGGGACACTTGGTGTTTGAGGGCTGGGACACTTGGTGTTTGAGAGCCGGGACATTTGGTGTTTGGAAGCTGTCAAACTAGGTGCATGTGGGCTGGGACACTTGGTGTTTGGAAGCTGGGAAACTAGGTGCTTGTGGGCTGGGAGACTTGGTGTTTGAGAGCTGGAACACTTGATGTTTGGAAGCTGGGTCACTTGCTTTTTGGAAGCTGGGACATTTGGTGTTTGGAAGCTGGGACATTTGGTGTTTGGAAGTTGGGAGACTTGGTGTTTGAGACGTGGAACACTTGATGTTTGGAAGCTGGGTCACTTGCTGTTTTAGAGCTGCGACACCTCATGTTTGAGAGCTGGGACATTTGGTGTTTGCAACCGGGGACATTTGGTGTTTGGACGCAGGGACATTTGGTGTTTGGAAACAGGGTCACTTGGTGTTTCGAAGCTGGGACACTTGGTGTTTAAGAGCTGCGACACTTAGTGTTTGGAAGCAGGGACACTTGGTGTTTGAGAGATGGGACATTTGTTGTTTGGAAAATGGCACGTTAGGTGATTGGAAGCTGGGACACTTGGTTGTTTGGAATCTGGGTCACTTGATGTTTGAGATCTAGGACTCTTAATGTTTGAGAGGTGGGACACTTGGTGTTTGGAAGCAGGGAAACCTGGTGTTTTGAAGCTGGGCCACTTGATGTTTGAGATCTGGGACATTTGGTGTTTGAGAGGTGGCACATCTGTTCTTTGGAAGCTGGGACTCTTGGTGTTTGAGAGCTGGGACACTTGGCGTTTGGAAGCTGGGACATTTGGTTTTTGGAAGCTGGGACATTTGGTGTTTGGAAGCTGGGACATTTGGTGTTTGGAAGGAAGGCCACATCTTCTTTCAGATCGGGACATTTGGTGTATGAAAACTGTGAATCTTCGTGCTTGTAAGCTGGGAAAATTGTAATTTGGGCTCTGGGACATTTGGTTTTTTGTGAGCTGGGACACTTGGTTATTGGGAGCGGGATATGTGGTGTTTGGAAACTGGGGCACTTGGTGTTTGAAAGCTGGGACACTTGTTTGTTTGGGAGCTGGGACATTTGGTGTTCGGATGCCGGGACTTTTCGTGTTTGAGAGCTGAGACACTTGGTGTTTGAGAACTGGGATACTTGCTGCTTGAGAGCTGGGACACTTTGTGTTTGGGAGCTGGGACATTTGGTGTTTGGAAGCAGGGACACTCAGTCTTGGAGAGCTGGGTCACATGGTCTTTGGAAGCTGGTGCTGTAAGTTTTTGAGAGCAGGGACAGTTGGTATTTGAGAGCTGGGACATTTGGTGTTTGAGAGCTGGGACATTTGGTGTTTGGGAGCTGGGACACTTGGTGTTTGAGAGCTGGAACAAATGCGTTTGCGAACTGGGACACTTGAAATTTGAGAGGTGGGACACTTGGTGTTTGAGGGTTGGGACACTTGGTGTTTGAGAGCCGGGACATTTGGTGTTTGGAAGCTGGGAAACTAGGTGCTTGTGGGCTGGGACACTTGGTTTTTGCGAGCCTGGACATTTGGTGTTTGGAAGCTGGGACATTTGCTCTTTGAGGGCTGGGACAGTTGCTGTTTGAGAGCTTGGACATTTGGTGTTTGGAAGCTGGGACATTTGGTGTTTGGAAGCTGGGACATTTGGTGTTTGGAAGCAAGGCCACTTCGTCTTTCAGATCGGGGACATTTGGTGTATGAAAGCTGTGAATCTTCGTGCTTGTCAGATGGGAAAATTGGAATTTAGGCTCTGGGACAATTGGTTTTTTAGAGCTTGGACACTTGGTGTTTGGGAGCCGGGACATGTGGTGTTTGGAAGCTGGGGCACTTGGTGTTTGCAAGCTGGGAAACTTGGTGTTTGGGAGCTGGGACATTTGGTGTTTTTGAGCTGGAGCCTTTGGTGTTTGTGAACTGGGACACTTGGTGTTTGAGGGCTGGGACACTTGGTGTTTGAGAGCCGGGACATTTGGTGTTTGGAAGCTGGCAAACTAGGTGCATGTGGGCTGGGACACTTGTTGTTTGCGAGCCTGGATATTTGGTGTTTGGAAGTTGGGAGACTTGGTGTTTGAGAGCTGGAACACTTGATGTTTGGAAGCTGGGTCACTTGCTTTTTGGAAGCTGGGACATTTGGTGTTTGGAAGCTGGGACATTTGGTGTTTGGAAGTTGGGAGACTTCGTGTTTGAGACGTGGAACGCTTGATGTTTGGAAGCTGGGTCACTTGCTGTTTGAGAGCTGCGACACCTCATGTTTGAGAGCTGGGACATTTGGTGTTTGCAACCGGGGACATTTGGTGTTTGGACGCAGGGACATTTGGTGTTTGGAAACAGGGTCACTTGGTGTTTCGAAGCTGGGACACTTGGTGTTTAAGAGCTGCGACACTTAGTGTTTGGAAGCCGGGACACTTGGTGTTTGAGAGATGGGACATTTGGTGTTTGGAAGCTGGGAAACTAGGTGCTTGTGGGCTGGGACACTTGGTTTTTGCGAGCCTGGACATTTGGTGTTTGGAAGCTGGGACATTTGGTCTTTGAGGGCTGGGACAGTTGCTGTTTGAGAGCTTGGACATTTGGTGTTTGGAAGCTGGGACATTTGGTGTTTGGAAGCTGGGACATTTGGTGTTTGGAAGCAAGGCCACTTCGTCTTTCAGATCGGGGACATTTGGTGTATGAAAGCTGTGAATCTTCGTGCTTGTCAGATGGGAAAATTGGAATTTAGGCTCTGGGACAATTGGTTTTTTAGAGCTTGGACACTTGGTGTTTGGGAGCCGGGACATGTGGTGTTTGGAAGCTGGGGCACTTGGTGTTTGGAAGCTGGGAAACCTGGTGTTTGGGAGCTGGGACATTTGGTGTTTTTGAGCTGGAGCCTTTGGTGTTTGTGAGCTGGGACACTTGGTGTTTGAGGGCTGGGACACTTGGTGTTTGAGAGCCGGGACATTTGGTGTTTGGAAGCTGTCAAACTAGGTGCATGTGGGCTGGGACACTTGGTGTTTGGAAGCTGGGAAACTAGGTGCTTGTGGGCTGGGAGACTTGGTGTTTGAGAGCTGGAACACTTGATGTTTGGAAGCTGGGTCACTTGCTTTTTGGAAGCTGGGACATTTGGTGTTTGGAAGCTGGGACATTTGGTGTTTGGAAGTTGGGAGACTTGGTGTTTGAGACGTGGAACACTTGATGTTTGGAAGCTGGGTCACTTGCTGTTTGAGAGCTGCGACACCTCATGTTTGAGAGCTGGGACATTTGGTGTTTGCAACCGGGGACATTTGGTGTTTGGACGCAGGGACATTTGGTTTTTGGAAACAGGGTCACTTGGTGTTTCGAAGCTGGGACACTTGGTGTTTAAGAGCTGCGACACTTAGTGTTTGGAAGCCGGGACACTTGGTGTTTGAGAGATGGGACATTTGTTGTTTGGAAAATGGCTCGTTAGGTGATTGGAAGCTGGGACACTTGGTTGTTTGGAATCTGGGTCACTTGATGTTTGAGATCTAGGACTCTTAATGTTTGAGAGGTGGGACACTTGGTGTTTGGAAGCAGGGAAACCTGGTGTTTTGAAGCTGGGCCACTTGATGTTTGAGATCTGGGACATTTGGTGTTTGAGAGGTGGCACATCTGTTCTTTGGAAGCTGGGACTCTTGGTGTTTGAGAGCTGGGACACTTGGCGTTTGGAAGCTGGGACATTTGGTTTTTGGAAGCTGGGACATTTGGTGTTTGGAAGCTGGGACATTTGGTGTTTGGAAGGAAGGCCACATCTTCTTTCAGATCGGGACATTTGGTGTATGAAAACTGTGAATCTTCGTGCTTGTAAGCTGGGAAAATTGTAATTTGGGCTCTGGGACATTTGGTTTTTTGTGAGCTGGGACACTTGGTGATTGGGAGCGGGATATGTGGTGTTTGGAAACTGGGGCACTTGGTGTTTGAAAGCTGGGACACTTGTTTGTTTGGGAGCTGGGACATTTGGTGTTCGGATGCCGGGACTTTTCGTGTTTGAGAGCTGAGACACTTGGTGTTTGAGAACTGTGATACTTGCTGCTTGAGAGCTGGGACACTTTGTGTTTGGGAGCTGGGACATTTGGTGTTTGGAAGCAGGGACACTCAGTCTTGGAGAGCTGGGTCACATGGTCTTTGGAAGCTGGTGCTGTAAGTTTTTGAGAGCAGGGACAGTTGGTATTTGAGAGCTGGGACATTTGGTGTTTGAGAGCTGGGACATTTGGTGTTTGGGAGCTGGGACACTTGGTGTTTGAGAGCTGGAACAAATGCGTTTGCGAACTGGGACACTTGAAATTTGAGAGGTGGGACACTTGGTGTTTGAGGGTTGGGACACTTGGTGTTTGAGAGCCGGGACATTTGGTGTTTGGAAGCTGGGAAACTAGGTGCTTGTCGGCTGGGACACTTGGTTTTTGCGAGCCTGGACATTTGGTGTTTGGAAGCCGGGACATTTGGTCTTTGAGGGCTGGGACAGTTGCTGTTTGAGAGCTTGGACATTTGGTGTTTGGAAGCTGGGACATTTGGTGTTTGGAAGCTGGGACATTTGGTGTTTGGAAGCAAGGCCACTTCGTCTTTCAGATCGGGGACATTTGGTGTATGAAAGCTGTGAATCTTCGTGCTTGTCAGATGGGAAAATTGGAATTTAGGCTCTGGGACAATTGGTTTTTTAGAGCTTGGACACTTGGTGTTTGGGAGCCGGGACATGTGGTGTTTGGAAGCTGGGGCACTTGGTGTTTGCAAGCTGGGAAACTTG
This sequence comes from Isurus oxyrinchus, assembly GCA_026770705.1. NCBI lineage: Eukaryota > Metazoa > Chordata > Chondrichthyes > Lamniformes > Lamnidae > Isurus > Isurus oxyrinchus. Next base: position 2,078,828 of record JANJGN010000066.1, read on the forward strand.
GTGTTTGGGAGCTGGGACATTTGGTGTTTTTGAGCTGGAGCCTTTGGTGTTTGTGAGCTGGGACACTTGGTGTTTGAGGGCTGGGACACTTGGTGTTTGAGAGCCGGGACATTTGGTGTTTGGAAGCTGGCAAACTAGGTGCATGTGGGCTGGGACACTTGTTGTTTGCGAGCCTGGATATTTGGTGTTTGGAAGTTGGGAGACTTGGTGTTTGAGAGCTGGAACACTTGATGTTTGGAAGCTGGGTCACTTGCTTTTTGGAAGCTGGGACATTTGGTGTTTGGAAGCTGGGACATTTGGTGTTTGGAAGTTGGGAGACTTCGTGTTTGAGACGTGGAACGCTTGATGTTTGGAAGCTGGGTCACTTGCTGTTTGAGAGCTGCGACACCTCATGTTTGAGAGCTGGGACATTTGGTGTTTGCAACCGGGGACATTTGGTGTTTGGACGCAGGGACATTTGGTGTTTGGAAACAGGGTCACTTGGTGTTTCGAAGCTGGGACACTTGGTGTTTAAGAGCTGCGACACTTAGTGTTTGGAAGCCGGGACACTTGGTGTTTGAGAGATGGGACATTTGTTGTTTGGAAAATGGCACGTTAGGTGATTGGAAGCTGGGACACTTGGTTGTTTGGAATCTGGGTCACTTGATGTTTGAGATCTAGGACTCTTAATGTTTGAGAGGTGTGACACTTGGTGTTTGGAAGCTGGGAAACCTGGTGTTTTGAAGCTGGGCCACTTGATGTTTGAGATCTGGGACATTTGGTGTTTGAGAGGTGGCAAATCTGTTCTTTGGAAGCTGGGACTCTTGGTGTTTGAGAGCTGGGACACTTGGCGTTTGGAAGTTGGGACATTTGGTTTTTGGAAGCTGGGACATTTGGTATTTGGAAGCTGGGACATTTGGTGTTTGGAAGGAAGGCCACATCTTCTTTCAGATCGGGACATTTGGTGTATGAAAGCTGTGAATCTTCGTGCTTGTAAGCTGGGAAAATTGTAATTTGGGCTCTGGGACATTTGGTTTTTTGTGAGCTGGGACACTTGGTTATTGGGAGCGGGATATGTGGTGTTTGGAAACTGGGGCACTTGGTGTTTGAAAGCTGGGACACTTGTTTGTTTGGGAGCTGGGACATTTGGTGTTCGGATGCCGGGACTTTTCGTGTTTGAGAGCTGAGACACTTGGTGTTTGAGAACTGGGATACTTGCTGCTTGAGAGCTGGGACACTTTGTGTTTGGGAGCTGGGACATTTGGTGTTTGGAAGCAGGGACACTCAGTCTTGGAGAGCTGGGTCACATGGTCTTTGGAAGCTGGTGCTGTAAGTTTTTGAGAGCAGGGACAGTTGGTATTTGAGAGCTGGGACATTTGGTGTTTGAGAGCTGGGACATTTGGTGTTTGGGAGCTGGGACACTTGGTGTTTGAGAGCTGGAACAAATGCGTTTGCGAACTGGGACACTTGAAATTTGAGAGGTGGGACACTTGGTGTTTGAGGGTTGGGACACTTGGTGTTTGAGAGCCGGGACATTTGGTGTTTGGAAGCTGGGAAACTAGGTGCTTGTGGGCTGGGACACTTGGTTTTTGCGAGCCTGGACATTTGGTGTTTGGAAGCCGGGACATTTGGTCTTTGAGGGCTGGGACAGTTGCTGTTTGAGAGCTTGGACATTTGGTGTTTGGAAGCTGGGACATTTGGTGTTTGGAAGCTGGGACATTTGGTGTTTGGAAGCAAGGCCACTTCGTCTTTCAGATCGGGGACATTTGGTGTATGAAAGCTGTGAATCTTCGTGCTTGTCAGATGGGAAAATTGGAATTTAGGCTCTGGGACAATTGGTTTTTTAGAGCTTGGACACTTGGTGTTTGGGAGCCGGGACATGTGGTGTTTGGAAGCTGGGGCACTTGGTGTTTGCAAGCTGGGAAACTTGGTGTTTGGGAGCTGGGACATTTGGTGTTTTTGAGCTGGAGCCTTTGGTGTTTGTGAACTGGGACACTTGGTGTTTGAGGGCTGGGACACTTGGTGTTTGAGAGCCGGGACATTTGGTGTTTGGAAGCAGGCAAACTAGGTGCATGTGGGCTGGGACACTTGTTGTTTGCGAGCCTGGATATTTGGTGTTTGGAAGTTGGGAGACTTGGTGTTTGAGAGCTGGAACACTTGATGTTTGGAAGCTGGGTCACTTGCTTTTTGGAAGCTGGGACATTTGGTGTTTGGAAGCTGGGACATTTGGTGTTTGGAAGTTGGGAGACTTCGTGTTTGAGACGTGGAACGCTTGATGTTTGGAAGCTGGGTCACTTGCTGTTTGAGAGCTGCGACACCTCATGTTTGAGAGCTGGGACATTTGGTGTTTGCAACCGGGGACATTTGGTGTTTGGACGCAGGGACATTTGGTGTTTGGAAACAGGGTCACTTGGTGTTTCGAAGCTGGGACACTTGGTGTTTAAGAGCTGCGACACTTAGTGTTTGGAAGCCGGGACACTTGGTGTTTGAGAGATGGGACATTTGGTGTTTGGAAGCTGGGAAACTAGGTGCTTGTGGGCTGGGACACTTGGTTTTTGCGAGCCTGGACATTTGGTGTTTGGAAGCTGGGACATTTGGTCTTTGAGGGCTGGGACAGTTGCTGTTTGAGAGCTTGGACATTTGGTGTTTGGAAGCTGGGACATTTGGTGTTTGGAAGCTGGGACATTTGGTGTTTGGAAGCAAGGCCACTTCGTCTTTCAGATCGGGGACATTTGGTGTATGAAAGCTGTGAATCTTCGTGCTTGTCAGATGGGAAAATTGGAATTTAGGCTCTGGGACAATTGGTTTTTTAGAGCTTGGACACTTGGTGTTTGGGAGCCGGGACATGTGGTGTTTGGAAGCTGGGGCACTTGGTGTTTGGAAGCTGGGAAACCTGGTGTTTGGGAGCTGGGACATTTGGTGTTTTTGAGCTGGAGCCTTTGGTGTTTGTGAACTGGGACACTTGGTGTTTGAGGGCTGGGACACTTGGTGTTTGAGAGCCGGGACATTTGGTGTTTGAGAGATGGGACATTTGGTGTTTGGAAGCTGGGAAACTAGGTGCTTGTGGGCTGGGACACTTGGTTTTTGCGAGCCTGGACATTTGGTGTTTGGAAGCTGGGACATTTGCTCTTTGAGGGCTGGGACAGTTGCTGTTTGAGAGCTTGGACATTTGGTGTTTGGAAGCTGGGACATTTGGTGTTTGGAAGCTGGGACATTTGGTGTTTGGAAGCAAGGCCACTTCGTCTTTCAGATCGGGGACATTTGGTGTATGAAAGCTGTGAATCTTCGTGCTTGTCAGATGGGAAAATTGGAATTTAGGCTCTGGGACAATTGGTTTTTTAGAGCTTGGACACTTGGTGTTTGGGAGCCGGGACATGTGGTGTTTGGAAGCTGGGGCACTTGGTGTTTGGAAGCTGGGAAACCTGGTGTTTGGGAGCTGGGACATTTGGTGTTTTTGAGCTGGAGCCTTTGGTGTTTGTGAGCTGGGACACTTGGTGTTTGAGGGCTGGGACACTTGGTGTTTGAGAGCCGGGACATTTGGTGTTTGGAAGCTGTCAAACTAGGTGCATGTGGGCTGGGACACTTGGTGTTTGGAAGCTGGGAAACTAGGTGCTTGTGGGCTGGGAGACTTGGTGTTTGAGAGCTGGAACACTTGATGTTTGGAAGCTGGGTCACTTGCTTTTTGGAAGCTGGGACATTTGGTGTTTGGAAGCTGGGACATTTGGTGTTTGGAAGTTGGGAGACTTGGTGTTTGAGACGTGGAACACTTGATGTTTGGAAGCTGGGTCACTTGCTGTTTGAGAGCTGCGACACCTCATGTTTGAGAGCTGGGACATTTGGTGTTTGCAACCGGGGACATTTGGTGTTTGGACGCAGGGACATTTGGTTTTTGGAAACAGGGTCACTTGGTGTTTCGAAGCTGGGACACTTGGTGTTTAAGAGCTGCGACACTTAGTGTTTGGAAGCCGGGACACTTGGTGTTTGAGAGATGGGACATTTGTTGTTTGGAAAATGGCACGTTAGGTGATTGGAAGCTGGGACACTTGGTTGTTTGGAATCTGGGTCACTTGATGTTTGAGATCTAGGACTCTTAATGTTTGAGAGGTGGGACACTTGGTGTTTGGAAGCAGGGAAACCTGGTGTTTTGAAGCTGGGCCACTTGATGTTTGAGATCTGGGACATTTGGTGTTTGAGAGGTGGCACATCTGTTCTTTGGAAGCTGGGACTCTTGGTGTTTGAGAGCTGGGACACTTGGCGTTTGGAAGCTGGGACATTTGGTTTTTGGAAGCTGGGACATTTGGTGTTTGGAAGCTGGGACATTTGGTGTTTGGAAGGAAGGCCACATCTTCTTTCAGATCGGGACATTTGGTGTATGAAAACTGTGAATCTTCGTGCTTGTAAGCTGGGAAAATTGTAATTTGGGCTCTGGGACATTTGGTTTTTTGTGAGCTGGGACACTTGGTGATTGGGAGCGGGATATGTGGTGTTTGGAAACTGGGGCACTTGGTGTTTGAAAGCTGGGACACTTGTTTGTTTGGGAGCTGGGACATTTGGTGTTCGGATGCCGGGACTTTTCGTGTTTGAGAGCTGAGACACTTGGTGTTTGAGAACTGTGATACTTGCTGCTTGAGAGCTGGGACACTTTGTGTTTGGGAGCTGGGACATTTGGTGTTTGGAAGCAGGGACACTCAGTCTTGGAGAGCTGGGTCACATGGTCTTTGGAAGCTGGTGCTGTAAGTTTTTGAGAGCAGGGACAGTTGGTATTTGAGAGCTGGGACATTTGGTGTTTGAGAGCTGGGACATTTGGTGTTTGGGAGCTGGGACACTTGGTGTTTGAGAGCTGGAACAAATGCGTTTGCGAACTGGGACACTTGAAATTTGAGAGGTGGGACACTTGGTGTTTGAGGGTTGGGACACTTGGTGTTTGAGAGCCGGGACATTTGGTGTTTGGAAGCTGGGAAACTAGGTGCTTGTGGGCTGGGACACTTGGTTTTTGCGAGCCTGGACATTTGGTGTTTGGAAGCCGGGACATTTGGTCTTTGAGGGCAGGGACAGTTGCTGTTTGAGAGCTTGGACATTTGGTGTTTGGAAGCTGGGACATTTGGTGTTTGGAAGCTGGGACATTTGGTGTTTGGAAGCAAGGCCACTTCGTCTTTCAGATCGGGGACATTTGGTGTATGAAAGCTGTGAATCTTCGTGCTTGTCAGATGGGAAAATTGGAATTTAGGCTCTGGGACAATTGGTTTTTTAGAGCTTGGACACTTGGTGTTTGGGAGCCGGGACATGTGGTGTTTGGAAGCTGGGGCACTTGGTGTTTGGAAGCTGGGAAACCTGGTGTTTGGGAGCTGGGACATTTGGTGTTTTTGAGCTGGAGCCTTTGGTGTTTGTGAGCTGGGACACTTGGTGTTTGAGGGCTGGGACACTTGGTGTTTGAGAGCCGGGACATTTGGTGTTTGGAAGCTGTCAAACTAGGTGCATGTGGGCTGGGACACTTGGTGTTTGGAAGCTGGGAAACTAGGTGCTTGTGGGCTGGGAGACTTGGTGTTTGAGAGCTGGAACACTTGATGTTTGGAAGCTGGGTCACTTGCTTTTTGGAAGCTGGGACATTTGGTGTTTGGAAGCTGGGACATTTGGTGTTTGGAAGTTGGGAGACTTGGTGTTTGAGACGTGGAACACTTGATGTTTGGAAGCTGGGTCACTTGCTGTTTGAGAGCTGCGACACCTCATGTTTGAGAGCTGGGACATTTGGTGTTTGCAACCGGGGACATTTGGTGTTTGGACGCAGGGACATTTGGTTTTTGGAAACAGGGTCACTTGGTGTTTCGAAGCTGGGACACTTGGTGTTTAAGAGCTGCGACACTTAGTGTTTGGAAGCCGGGACACTTGGTGTTTGAGAGATGGGACATTTGTTGTTTGGAAAATGGCACGTTAGGTGATTGGAAGCTGGGACACTTGGTTGTTTGGAATCTGGGTCACTTGATGTTTGAGATCTAGGACTCTTAATGTTTGAGAGGTGGGACACTTGGTGTTTGGAAGCAGGGAAACCTGGTGTTTTGAAGCTGGGCCACTTGATGTTTGAGATCTGGGACATTTGGTGTTTGAGAGGTGGCACATCTGTTCTTTGGAAGCTGGGACTCTTGGTGTTTGAGAGCTGGGACACTTGGCGTTTGGAAGCTGGGACATTTGGTTTTTGGAAGCTGGGACATTTGGTGTTTGGAAGCTGGGACATTTGGTGTTTGGAAGGAAGGCCACATCTTCTTTCAGATCGGGACATTTGGTGTATGAAAACTGTGAATCTTCGTGCTTGTAAGCTGGGAAAATTGTAATTTGGGCTCTGGGACATTTGGTTTTTTGTGAGCTGGGACACTTGGTGATTGGGAGCGGGATATGTGGTGTTTGGAAACTGGGGCACTTGGTGTTTGAAAGCTGGGACACTTGTTTGTTTGGGAGCTGGGACATTTGGTGTTCGGATGCCGGGACTTTTCGTGTTTGAGAGCTGAGACACTTGGTGTTTGAGAACTGTGATACTTGCTGCTTGAGAGCTGGGACACTTTGTGTTTGGGAGCTGGGACATTTGGTGTTTGGAAGCAGGGACACTCAGTCTTGGAGAGCTGGGTCACATGGTCTTTGGAAGCTGGTGCTGTAAGTTTTTGAGAGCAGGGACAGTTGGTATTTGAGAGCTGGGACATTTGGTGTTTGAGAGCTGGGACATTTGGTGTTTGGGAGCTGGGACACTTGGTGTTTGAGAGCTGGAACAAATGCGTTTGCGAACTGGGACACTTGAAATTTGAGAGGTGGGACACTTGGTGTTTGAGGGTTGGGACACTTGGTGTTTGAGAGCCGGGACATTTGGTGTTTGGAAGCTGGGAAACTAGGTGCTTGTGGGCTGGGACACTTGGTTTTTGCGAGCCTGGACATTTGGTGTTTGGAAGCCGGGACATTTGGTCTTTGAGGGCAGGGACAGTTGCTGTTTGAGAGCTTGGACATTTGGTGTTTGGAAGCTGGGACATTTGGTGTTTGGAAGCTGGGACATTTGGTGTTTGGAAGCAAGGCCACTTCGTCTTTCAGATCGGGGACATTTGGTGTATGAAAGCTGTGAATCTTCGTGCTTGTCAGATGGGAAAATTGGAATTTAGGCTCTGGGACAATTGGTTTTTTAGAGCTTGGACACTTGGTGTTTGGGAGCCGGGACATGTGGTGTTTGGAAGCTGGGGCACTTGGTGTTTGCAAGCTGGGAAACTTGGTGTTTGGGAGCTGGGACATTTGGTGTTTTTGAGCTGGAGCCTTTGGTGTTTGTGAGCTGGGACACTTGGTGTTTGAGGGCTGGGACACTTGGTGTTTGAGAGCCGGGACATTTGGTGTTTGGAAGCTGGCAAACTAGGTGCATGTGGGCTGGGACACTTGTTGTTTGCGAGCCTGGATATTTGGTGTTTGGAAGTTGGGAGACTTGGTGTTTGAGAGCTGGAACACTTGATGTTTGGAAGCTGGGTCACTTGCTTTTTGGAAGCTGGGACATTTGGTGTTTGGAAGCTGGGACATTTGGTGTTTGGAAGTTGGGAGACTTCGTGTTTGAGACGTGGAACGCTTGATGTTTGGAAGCTGGGTCACTTGCTGTTTTAGAGCTGCGACACCTCATGTTTGAGAGCTGGGACATTTGGTGTTTGCAACCGGGGACATTTGGTGTTTGGACGCAGGGACATTTGGTGTTTGGAAACAGGGTCACTTGGTGTTTCGAAGCTGGGACACTTGGTGTTTAAGAGCTGCGACACTTAGTGTTTGGAAGCCGGGACACTTGGTGTTTGAGAGATGGGACATTTGTTGTTTGGAAAATGGCACGTTAGGTGATTGGAAGCTGGGACACTTGGTTGTTTGGAATCTGGGTCACTTGATGTTTGAGATCTAGGACTCTTAATGTTTGAGAGGTGTGACACTTGGTGTTTGGAAGCTGGGAACCCTGGTGTTTTGAAGCTGGGCCACTTGATGTTTGAGATCTGGGACATTTGGTGTTTGAGAGGTGGCAAATCTGTTCTTTGGAAGCTGGGACTCTTGGTGTTTGAGAGCTGGGACACTTGGCGTTTGGAAGTTGGGACATTTGGTTTTTGGAAGCTGGGACATTTGGTGTTTGGAAGCTGGGACATTTGGTGTTTGGAAGGAAGGCCACATCTTCTTTCAGATCGGGACATTTGGTGTATGAAAGCTGTGAATCTTCGTGCTTGTAAGCTGGGAAAATTGTTATTTGGGCTCTGGGACATTTGGTTTTTTGTGAGCTGGGACACTTGGTTATTGGGAGCGGGATATGTGGTGTTTGGAAACTGGGGCACTTGGTGTTTGAAAGCTGGGACACTTGTTTGTTTGGGAGCTGGGACATTTGGTGTTCGGATGCCGGGACTTTTCGTGTTTGAGAGCTGAGACACTTGGTGTTTGAGAACTGTGATACTTGCTGCTTGAGAGCTGGGACACTTTGTGTTTGGGAGCTGGGACATTTGGTGTTTGGAAGCAGGGACACTCAGTCTTGGAGAGCTGGGTCACATGGTCTTTGGAAGCTGGTGCTGTAAGTTTTTGAGAGCAGGGACAGTTGGTATTTGAGAGCTGGGACATTTGGTGTTTGGGACCTGATACAGTTCGTTTTTGTGGGCTGGGTCACTTGCTGTTTGAGCGCTGGGACATTTGGTGTTTGGAAGCTGGGACACTTGGTGTTTGGAAGCTGGGACACTTGGTGTTTGAGAGCTGGAACAAATGTGTTTGAGAACTGGGACACTTGAAATTTGAGAGCTGGGACACTTGGTGTTTGAGGTTAGGGACACTTGGTGTTTGGGATCCGGGACATTTGGTGTTTGGAAGCTGGGAAACTAGGTGTTTGTGGGCTGGGACACTTGGTGTTTGCGAGCCTGGACATTTGGTGTATGGAAGCTGGGACACTTGGTTTTTGAGGGCTGGGACAGTTGGTGTTTGAGAGCTTGGACATTTGGTTTTGGAAGCTGGGACATTTGGTGTTTGGAAGCTGGGACATTTGGTGTTTGGAAGCAAGGCCACTTCGTCTTTCAGATCGGGGACATTTGGTGTATGAAAGCTGTGAATCTTCGTGCTTGTCAGCTGGGAAAATTGGAATTTAGGCTCTGGGACAATTGGTTTTTGAGAGGTTGGACACTTGGTGTTTGGGAGCCGGGACATGTGGTGTTTGGAAGCTGGGGCACTTGGTGTTTGGAAGCTGGGAAACTTGGTGTTTGGGAGCTGGGACATTTGGTGTTTGGGAGCTGGGACATTTGGTGTTTGGAAGCCGGGACATTTGGTGTTTGAGAGCTGAGACACTCGGTGTTTGATAGCTGGAGCTTTTGGTGTTTGTGAGCTGGGACACTTGGTGTTTGAGGGCTGGGACACTTGGTGTTTGAGAGCCGGGACATTTGGTGTTTGGAAGCTGGGAAACTAGGTGCTTGTGGGCTGGGACACTTGGTGTTTGCGAGCCTGGACATTTGGTGTTTGGAAGCTGGGACATTTGGTTTTTGAGGGCTGGGACAGTTGCTGTTTGAGAGCTTGGACATTTGATGTTTGGAAGCTGGGACATTTGGTGTTTGGAAGCTGGGACATTTGGTGTTTGGAAGTTGGGAGACTTGGTGTTTGAGAGCTGGAACACTTGATGTTTGGAAGCTGGGTCACTTGCTGTTTGAGAGCTGCGACACCTCATGTTTGAGAGCAGGGACACTTGGTGTTTGAGAGCTGGGACATTTGGTGTTTGCAACCGGGGACATTTGGTGTTTGGACGCAGGGACATTTGGTGTTTGGAAGCTGGGACATTTGGTGTTTGGAAGCAAGGCCACATCTTCTTTCAGATCGGGACATTTGGTGTATGAAAGCTGTGAATCTTCGTGCTTGTAAGCTGGGGAAATTGGAATTTGGGCTCTGGGACATTTGGTTTTTTGAGAGCTGGGACACTTGATGTTTGAGATCGGGGACTCTTGGTGTTTGAGAGGTGGCACATCTGCTCTTTGGAAGCTGGGACTCTTGGTGTTTGAGAGCTGGGACACTTGGCGTTTGGAAGCTGGAACTTTTGGTGTTTGGAAGCTGGGACATTTGGTGTTTGGAAGCTGGGACATTTGGTGTTTGGAAGCTGGGACATTTGGTGTTTGGAAGCTGGGACATTTGGTGTTTGGAAGCTGGGACATTTGGTGTTTGGAAGCAAGGCCACATCTTCTTTCAGATCGGGACATTTGGTGTTTGGAAGCTGTGAATCTTCGTGCTTGTAAGCTGGGAAAATTGGAATTTGGGCTCTGGAACATTTGGGTTTTTGAGAGCCGGGACACTTGGTGATTGGGTGACGGGACATGTGGTGTTTGGAAGCTGGGGCACTTGGTGTTTGGAAGCTGGGACACTTGGTTGTTTGGGAGCTGGGACATTTGGTGTTTGGAAGCCGGGACTTTTGGTCTTTGAGAGCTGAGACACTTGGTGTTTGAGAGCTGGAGCTTTTGGTGTTTGGGAGCTGGGACACTTGGTGTTTGAGAACTGGGACACTTGCTGTTTGAGAGCTGGGACACTTTGCGTTTGGGAGCTGGGACATTTGGTGTTTGGAAGCAGGGACACTTAGTCTTGGAGAGCTGGGTCACATGGTCTTTGGAAGCTCGGGCTGTAAGTTTTTTAGAGCAGGGACAGTTGGTATTTGAGAGCTGGGACATTTGGTGTTTGAGAGCTGGGACATTTGGTGTTTGGGACCTGACACAGTTCGTTTTTGTGGGCTGGGTCACTTGCTGTTTGAGCGCTGGGACATTTGGTGTTTGGAAGCTGGGACACTTGGTGTTTGGAAGCTGGGACACTTGGTGTTTGAGGGCTGGGACACTTGGTGTTTGGGAGCCGGGACATTTGGTGTTTGGAAGCTGGGAAACTAGGTGTTTGTGGGCTGGGACACTTGCTGTTTGCGAGCCTGGACATTTGGTGTTTGGAAGCTGGGACACTTGGTTTTTGAGGGCTGGGACAGTTGGTGTTTGAGAGCTTGGACATTTGGTGTTTGGAAGCTGGGACATTTAGTGTTTAGAAGCTGGGACATTTGGTGTTTGGAAGCAAGGCCACTTCGTCTTTCAGATCGGGGACATTTGGTAAATGAAAGCTGTGAATCTTCGTGCTTGTCAGCTGAGAAAATTGGAACTTAGGCTCTGGGACAATTGGCATTTGAGAGCTGGGACACTTGGTGTTTGGGAGCCGGGACATGTGGTGTTTGGAAGCTGGGGCACTTGGTGTTTGGAAGCTGGGACACCTGGTGTTTGGGAGCTGGGACATTTGGTGTTTGGAAGCCGGGAGATTTGATGTTTGAGAGCTGAGACACTCGGTGTTTGAGAGCTGGAGCGTTTGGTGTTTGTGAGCTGGGACACTTGGTGTTTGAGGGCTGGGACACTTGGTGTTTGAGAGCCGGGACATTTGGTGTTTGGAAGCTGGGAAACTAGGTGCTTGTGGGCTGGGACACTTGGTGTTTGCGAACCTGGACATTTGGTGTTTGGAAGCTGGGACATTTGGTGTTTGCAAGCTGGGACATTTGGTGTTTGGAAGTTGGGAGACTTTGTGTTTGAGAGCTGGAACACTTGATGTTTGGAAGCTGGGTCACTTGCTGTTTGAGAGCTGCGACACCTCATGTTTGAGAGCTGGGACACTTGGTGTTTGAGTGCTGGGACATTTGGTGTTTGAGTGCTGGGACATTTGGTGTTTAGGACCTGACACAGTTCGTTTTTGTGGGCTGGGTCACTTGCTGTTTGAGCGCTGGGACATTTGGTGTTTGGAAGCTGGGACACTTGGTGTTTGGAAGCTGGGTCACTTGGTGTTTGAGAGCTGGAACAAAAGCGTTTGCGAACTGGGACACTTGAAATTTGAGAGCTGGGACACTTGGTGTTTGAGGGTTGGGACACTTGGTGTTTGAGAGCCGGGACATTTGGTGTTTGGAAGCTGGGAAACTAGGTGCTTGTGGGCTGGGACACTTGGTTTTTGCGAGCCTGGACGTTTGGTGTTTGGAAGCTGGGACATTTGGTCTTTGAGGGCTGGGACAGTTGGTTTTCGAGAGCTTGGATATTTGGTGTTTGGAAGCTGGGACATTTGGTGTTTGGAAGCTGGGACATTTGGTGTTTGGAAGCAAGGCCACTTCGTCTTTCAGATCGGGGACATTTGGTGTATGAAAGCTGTGAATCTTCGTGCTTGTCAGCTGGGAAAATTGGAATTTAGGCTCTGGGACAATTGGTTTTTGAGAGCTTGGACACTTGGTGTTTGGGAGCCGGGACATGTGGTGTTTGGAAGCTGGGGCACTTGGTGTTTCGAAGCTGGGACACTTGGTGTTTAAGAGCTGCGACACTTAGTGTTTGGAAGCCGGGACACTTGGTGTTTGAGAGATGGGACATTTGTTGTTTGGAAATTGGCACGTTAGGTGATTGGAAGCTGGGACACTTGGTGTTTGGAATCTGGGACACTTGATGTTTGAGATCTAGGACTCTTAACGTTTGAGAGGTGGGACACTTGGTGTTTGAAAGCTGGGAAACCTGGTGTTTTGAAGCTGGGAGAATTGTTGTTTGAGATCTGGGACACTTGGTGTTTGAGAGGTGGCACATCTGCTCTTTGGAAGCTGGGACTCTTGGTGTTTGAGAGCTGGGACACTTGGCGTTTGGAAGCTGGGACATTTGGTATTTGGAAGCTGGGACATTTGGTGTTTGGAAACTGGACATTTGGTTTTTGGAAGCAAGGCCACATCTTCTTTCAGATCGGGACATTTGGTGTATGAAAGCTGTGCATCTTCGTGCTTGTAAGCGGGGAAAATTGGAACTTAGGCTCTGGGACATTTGGTTTTTTGAGAGCTGGGACACTTGGTGATTGGGAGCCAGGACATGTGGTGTTTGGAAGCTGGGGCACTTGGTGTTTGGAAGCTGGGACACTTGGTTGTTTGGGAGCTGGGACATTTGGTGTTTGGAAGCCGGGACATTTGGTGTTTGAGAGCTGAGACACTTGGTCTTTGAGAACTGGGACACTCGCTGTTTGAGAGCTGGGACAGTTTGTGTTTGGGAGCTGGGACATTTGGTGTTTGGAAGCAGGGACACTTATTCTTGGAGAGCTGGGTCACATGGTCTTTGGAAGCTGGGGCTGTAAGTTTTTGAGAGCAGGGACAGTTGGTATTTGAGAGCTGGGACATTTGGTGTTTGAGAACTGGGACATTTGGTGTTTAGGACCTGACACAGTTCGTTTTTGTGGGCTGGGTCACTTGCTGTTTGAGCGCTGGGACATTTGGTGTTTGGAAGCTGGGACACTTGGTGTTTGGAAGCTGGGACACTTGGTGTTTGAGAGCTGGAACAAATGCGTTTGCGAACTGGGACACTTGAAATTTGAGAGGTGGGACACTTGGTGTTTGAGGGTTGGGACACTTGGTGTTTGAGAGCCGGGACATTTGGTGTTTGGAAGCTGGGAAACTAGGTGCTTGTGGGCTGGGACACTTGGTTTTTGCGAGCCTGGACATTTGGTGTTTGGAAGCTGGGACATTTGGTCTTTGAGGGCTGGGACAGTTGGTGTTTGAGAGCTTGGACATTTGGTGTTTGGAAGCTGGGACATTTGGTGTTTGGAAGCTGGGACATTTGGTGTTTGGAAGCAAGGCCACTTCGTCTTTCAGATCGGGGACATTTGGTGCATGAAAGCTGTGAATCTTCGTGCTTGTCAGCTGGGAAAATTGGAATTTAGGCTCTGGGACAATTGGTTTTTGAGAGCTTGGACACTTGGTGTTTGGGAGCCGGGACATTTGGTGTTTGGGAGCTGGGACATTTGGTCTTTGAGGGCTGGGACAGTTGGTGTTTGAGAGCTTGGACATTTGGTGTTTGGAAGCTGGGACATTTGGTGTTTGGAAGCTGGGACATTTGGTGTTTGGAAGCAAGGCCACTTCGTCTTTCAGATCGGGGACATTTGGTGTATGAAAGCTGTGAATCTTCGTGCTTGTCAGATGGGAAAATTGGAATTTAGGCTCTGGGACAATTGGTTTTTGAGAGCTTGGACACTTGGTGTTTGGGAGCCGGGACATTTGGTGTTTGGGAGCTGGGACATTTGGTGTTTGGAAGCCGGGACATTTGGTGTTTGAGAGCTGAGCCACTCGGTGTTTGATAGCTGGAGCTTTTGGTGTTTGTGTGCTGGGACACTTGGTGTTTGAGGGCTGGGACAGTTGGTGTTTGAGAGCCGGGACATTTGGTGTTTGGAAGCTGTCAAACTAGGTGCTTGTGGGCTGGGACACTTGGTGTTTGCGAGCCTGGACATTTGGTGTTTGGAAGTTGGGAGACTTGGTGTTTGAGAGCTGGAACACTTGATGTTTGGAAGCTGGGTCACTTGCTGTTTGAGAGCTGCGACACCTCATGTTTGAGAGCTGGGACACTTGGTGTTTGAGAGCTGGGACATTTGGTGTTTGCAACCGGGGACATTTGGTGTTTGGACGCAGGGACATTTGGTGTTTGGAAACTGGGTCACTTGGTGTTTCGAAGCTGGGACACTTGGTGTTTAAGAGCTGCGACGCTTAGTGTTTGAAAGCCGGGACACTTGGTGTTTGAGAGATGGGACATTTGTTGTTTGGAAAATGGCACGTTAGGTGATTGGAAGCTGGGACACTTGGTGTTTGGAATCTGGGACACTTGATGTTTGAGATCTAGGACTCTTAACGTTTGAGAGGTGGGACACTTGGTGTTTGAAAGCTGGGAAACCTGGTGTTTTGAAGCTGGGACAATTGTTGTTTGAGATCTGGGACACTTGGTGTTTGAGAGGTGGCACATCTGCTCTTTGGAAGCTGGGACTCTTGGTGTTTGAGAGCTGGGACACTTGGCGTTTGGAAGCTGGGACATTTGGTGTTTGGAAGCTGGGACATTTGGTGTTTGGAAGCTGGGACATTTGGTTTTTGGAAGCAAGGCCACATCTTCTTTCAGATCGGGACATTTGGTGTATGAAAGCTGTGCATCTTCGTGCTTGTAAGCGGGGAAAATTGGAATTTAGGCTCTGGGACATTTGGTTTTTTGAGAGCTGGGACACTTGGTGATTGGGAGCCAGGACATGTGGTGTTTGGAAGCTGGGGCACTTGGTGTTTGGAAGCTGGGACACTTGGTTGTTTGGGAGCTGGGACATTTGGTGTTTGCAAGCCGGGACATTTGGTGTTTGAGAGCTGGGACACTTGGTCTTTGAGAAGTGGGACACTCGCTGTTTGAGAGCTGGGACAGTTTGTGTTTGGGAGCTGGGACATTTGGTGTTTGGAAGCAGGGACACTTATTCTTGGAGAGCTGGGTCACATGGTCTTTGGAAGCTGGGGCTGTAAATTTTTGAGAGCAGGGACAGTTGGTATTTGAGAGCTGGGACATTTGGTGTTTGAGAGCTGGGACATTTGGTGTTTAGGACCTGACACAGTTCGTTTTTGTTGGCTGGGTCACTTGCTGTTTGAGCGCTGGGACATTTGGTGTTTGGAAGCTGGGACACTTGGTGTTTGGAAGCTGGGACACTTGGTGTTTGAGAGCTGGAACAAATGCGTTTGCGAACTGGGACACTTGAAATTTGAGAGGTGGGACACTTGGTGTTTGAGGGTTGGGACACTTGGTGTTTGAGAGCCGGGACATTTGGTGTTTGGAAGCTGGGAAACTAGGTGCTTGTGGGCTGGGACACTTGGTTTTTGCGAGCCTGGACATGTGGTGTTTGGAAGCTGGGACATTTGGTCTTTGAGGGCTGGGACAGTTGGTGTTTGAGAGCTTGGACATTTGGTGTTTTGAAGCTGGGACATTTGGTGTTTGGAAGCTGGGACATTTGGTGTTTGGAAGCAAGGCCACTTCGTCTTTCAGATCGGGGACATTTGGTGTATGAAAGCTGTGAATCTTCGTGCTTGTCAGATGGGAAAATTGGAATTTAGGCTCTGGGACAATTGGTTTTTTAGAGCTTGGACACTTGGTGTTTGGGAGCCGGGACATGTGGTGTTTGGAAGCTGGGGCACTTGGTGTTTGCAAGCTGGGAAACTTGGTGTTTGGGAGCTGGGACATTTGGTGTTTTTGAGCTGGAGCCTTTGGTGTTTGTGAGCTGGGACACTTGGTGTTTGAGGGCTGGGACACTTGGTGTTTGAGAGCCGGGACATTTGGTGTTTGGAAGCTGGCAAACTAGGTGCATGTGGGCTGGGACACTTGGTGTTTGCGAGCCTGGACATTTGGTGTTTGGAAGTTGTGAGACTTGGTGTTTGAGAGCTGGAACACTTGATGTTTGGAAGCTGGGTCACTTGCTTTTTGGAAGCTGGGACATTTGGTGTTTGGAAGCTGGGACATTTGGTGTTTGGAAGTTGGGAGACTTGGTGTTTGAGACTTGGAACACTTGATGTTTGGAAGCTGGGTCACTTGCTGTTTGAGAGCTGCGACACCTCATGTTTGAGAGCTGGGACATTTGGTGTTTGCAACCGGGGACATTTGGTGTTTGGACGCAGGGACATTTGGTTTTTGGAAACAGGGTCACTTGGTGTTTCGAAGCTGGGACACTTGGTGTTTAAGAGCTGCGACACTTAGTGTTTGGAAGCCGGGACACTTGGTGTTTGAGAGATGGGACATTTGTTGTTTGGAAAATGGCACGTTAGGTGATTGGAAGCTGGGACACTTGGTTGTTTGGAATCTGGGTCACTTGATGTTTGAGATCTAGGACTCTTAATGTTTGAGAGGTGGGACACTTGGTGTTTAGAAGCAGGGAAACCTGGTGTTTTGAAGCTGGGCCACTTGATGTTTGAGATCTGGGACATCTGGTGTTTGAGAGGTGGCACATCTGTTCTTTGGAAGCTGGGAGTCTTGGTGTTTGAGAGCTGGGACACTTGGCGTTTGGAAGCTGGGACATTTGGTTTTTGGAAGCTGGGACATTTGGTGTTTGGAAGCTGGGACATTTGGTGTTTGGAAGGAAGGCCACATCTTCTTTCAGATCGGGACATTTGGTGTATGAAAACTGTGAATCTTCGTGCTTGTAAGCTGGGAAAATTGTAATTTGGGCTCTGGGACATTTGGTTTTTTGTGAGCTGGGACACTTGGTTATTGGGAGCGGGATATGTGGTGTTTGGAAACTGGGGCACTTGGTGTTTGAAAGCTGAGACACTTGTTTGTTTGGGAGCTGGGACATTTGGTGTTCGGATGCCGGGACTTTTCGTGTTTGAGAGCTGAGACACTTGGTGTTTGAGAACTGGGATACTTGCTGCTTGAGAGCTGGGACACTTTGTGTTTGGGAGCTGGGACATTTGGTGTTTGGAAGCAGGGACACTCAGTCTTGGAGAGCTGGGTCACATGGTCTTTGGAAGTTGGTGCTGTAAGTTTTTGAGAGCAGGGACAGTTGGTATTTGAGAGCTGGGACATTTGGTGTTTGAGAGCTGGGACATTTGGTGTTTGGGACCTGATACAGTTCGTTTTTGTGGGCTGGGTCACTTGCTGTTTGAGCGCTGGGACATTTGGTGTTTGGAAGCTGGGACACTTGGTGTTTGGAAGCTGGGACACTTGGTGTTTGAGAGCTGGAACAAATGTGTTTGAGAACTGGGACACTTGAAATTTGAGAGCTGGGACACTTGGTGTTTGAGGTTAGGGACACTTGGTGTTTGGGATCCGGGACATTTGGTGTTTGGAAGCTGGGAAACTAGGTGTTTGTGGGCTGGGACACTTGGTGTTTGCGAGCCTGGACATTTGGTGTATGGAAGCTGGGACACTTGGTTTTTGAGGGCTGGGACAGTTGGTGTTTGAGAGCTTGGACATTTGGTTTTGGAAGCTGGGACATTTGGTGTTCAGAAGCTGGGTTATTTGGTGTTTGGAAGCAAGGCCACTTCGTCTTTCAGATCGGGGACATTTGGTGTCTGAAAGCTATGAATCTTCATGCTTGTCAGCTGGGAAAATTGGAATTTAGGCTCTGGGTCAATTGGTTTTTGAGAGCTGGGAGACTTGGTGTTTGGGAGCCGGGACATGTGGTGTTTGGAGCTGGGACACTTGGTGTTTGGAAGCTGGGACACGGTGTTTGGGAGCTGGGACATTTGGTGTTTGGAAGCCGGGACATTTCGTGTTTCAGAGCTGAGACACTCGGTGTTTGAGAGCTGGAGCTTTTGGTGTTTGTGAGCTGGGACACTTGGTGTTTGAGGGTTGGGACACTTGGTGTTTGAGAGCTGGGACATTTGGTGTTTGGAAGCCGGGAAACTAGGTGCTTGTGGGCTGGGACACTTGGTGTGTGCGAGCCTGGACATTTGGTGTTTGGAAGCTGGGACATCTGGTTTTTGAGGGCTGGGACAGTTGCTGTTTGAGAGCTTGGACATTTGGTGTTTGGAAGCTGGGACATTTGGTGTTTGCAAGTTGGGAGACTTGGTGTTTGAGAGATGGAACACTTGATGTTTGGAAGCTGGGTCACTTGCTGTTTGAGAGCTGCGACACCGCATGTTTGAGAGCTGGGACACTAGGTGTTTGAGAGCTGGGACATTTGGTGTTTGCAACCGGGGACATTTGGTGTTTGGACGCAGGGACATTTGGTGTTTGGAAACTGGGTCACTTGGTGTTTCGAAGCTGGGACCCTTGGTGTTTAAGAGCTGCGACACTTAGTGTTTGGAAGCCGGGACACTTGGTGTTTGAGAGATGGGACATTTGTTGTTTGGAAAATGGCACGTTAGGTGATTGGAAGCTGGGACACTTGGTGTTTGGAATCTGGGACACTTGATGTTTGAGATCTAGGACTCTTGGTGTTTGAGAGGTGGGGCACCTGGTGTTTGGAAGCTGGGAACCCTGGCGTTTTGAAACTGGGACACTTGATGTTTGAGATCTGGGACACTTGGTGTTTGAGAGGTGGCACATCTGCTCTTTGGAAGCTGGGACTGTTGGTGTTTGAGAGCTGGGACACTTGGCGTTTGGAAGCTGGGACATTTGGTGTTTGGAAGCTGGCACATTTGGTGTTTGGAAGCTGGGACATTTGGTGTTTGGAAGCAAGGCCACATCGTCTTTCAGATCGGGACATTTGGTGTATGAAAGCTGTGAATCTTGGTGCTTGTAAGCTGGGAAAATTGGAATTTGGGCTCTGGGACATTTGGTTTTTTGAGAGCTGAGACACTTGGTGTTTGGAAGCTGGGACATTTGGTGTTTGGAAGCTGGGACACTTGGTTGTTTGGGAGCCGGGACATGTGGTGTTTGGGAGCTGGGACATTTGGTGTTTGGAAGCCGGGACATTTGGTGTTTGAGAGCTGAGACATGTGGTGTTTGGGAGCTGGAGCTTTTGGTGTTTGGGAGCTGGGACATTTGCTGTTTGAGAACTGGGACACTTGCTGTTTGAGAGCTGGGGAACTTTGTGTTTGGGAGCTGGGACATTTGGTGTTTGGAAGCTGGGACACTTGGTGTTTGGAAGCTGGGACACTTGGTGTTTGAGGGCTGGAACAAATGTGTTTGAGAACTGGGACACTTGAAATTTGAGAGCTGGGACACTTGGTGTTTGAGGGCAGGGACACTTGGTGTTTGGGAGCCGGGACATTTGGTGTTTGGAAGCTGGGAAACTAGGTGTTTGTGGGCTTGGACACTTGGTGTTTGCGAGCCTCGACATTTGGTGTTTAGAAGCTGGGACACTTGGTTTTTGAGGGCTGGGACAGTTGTTGTTTGAGAGTTGGGCATTTGGTGTTTGGAAGCTGGGACATTTGGTGTTTAGAAGCTTGGACATTTGGTGGTTGGAAGCAAGACCACTTCGTCTTTCAGATCGGGGCATTTGGTGTATGAAAGATGTGAATCTTCGTGCTTGTCAGATGGGAAAATTGGAATTTATGCTCTGGGACAATTGGTGTTTGAGGGCTATGACACTTGGTGTTTGAGAGCCGGGACATTTGGTGTTTGGAAGCTGGGACATTTGGTTTTTGAGGGCTGGGACAGTTGCTGTTTGAGAGCTTGGACATTTGGTGTTTGAGAGCTGGGACTTTTGGTGTTTGGAAGCTGGGACATTTGGTGTTTGGAAGTTGGGAGACTTGGTGTTTGAGAGCTGGAACACTTGATGTTTGGAAGCTGGGTCACTTGCTGTTTGAGAGCTGCGACACCTCATGTTTGAGAGCTGGGACACTTGGTGTTTGAGAGCTGGGACATTTGGTGTTTGCAACCGGGGACATTTTGTGTTTGGACGCAGGGACATTTGATGTTTGGAAACTGGGTCACTTGGTGTTTCGAAGCTGGGACGCTTGGTGTTTAAGAGCTGCGACACTTATTGCTTGGAAGCCGGGACCCTTGGTGTTTGAGAGATGGGACATTTGTTGTTTGGAAAATGGCACGTTAGGTGATTGGAAGCTGGGACACTTGGTGTTTGGAATCTGGGACACTTGACGTTTGAGATATAGGACTCGGTGTTTGAGAGGTGGGACACTTGGTGTTTGGAAGCTGGGAAACCTGGTGTTTTGAAGCTGGGACACTTGATGTTTGAGATCTGGGACACTTGGTGTTTGAGAGGTGGCACATCTGCTCTTTGGAAGCTGGGACTCTTGGTGTTTGAGAGCTGGGACACTTGGTGTTTGGAAGCTGGGACACGGTGTTTGGAAGCTGGGACACTTGGTTTTTGGAAGCTGGGACATTTGTAGTTTGGAAGCTGGGACATTTGGTGTTTGGAAGCAAGGCCACATCTTCTTTCAGATCGGGACATTTGGTGCATGAATGCTGTGAATCTTCTTGCTTGTAAGCTGGGAAAATTGGAATTTGGGCTCTGGGACATTTGGCTTTTTGAGAGCTGGGACATTTGGTGTTTGGAAGCTGGGACATTTGGTGTTTGGAAGCAAGGCCACATCTTCTTTCAGGTCGGGACATTTGGTGTTTGAAAGCTGTGAATCTTCGTGCTTGTAAGCTGGGAAAATTGGAATTTAGGCTCTGGGACATTTGGTTTTTTGAGAGCTGGGACACTTGGTTATTGGGAGCCGGGTCATATGGTGTTTGGAAGCTGGGGCACTTGGTGTTTGGGAGCTGGTACATTTGGTGTTTGGAAGCCGGGAAATTTGGTGTTTGAGAGCTGAGACACTTGGTGTTTGGGAGCTGGGACATTTGGTGTTTGGAAGCAGGGACATTTGGTGTTTGAGAGCTGAGACACTTGGTGTTTGAGAGCTGGAGCTTTCGGTGTTTGGGAGCTGGGACACTTGGTGTTTGAGAACTGGGACACTTGCTGTTTGAGAGCTGGGACACTTTGTGTTTGGGAGCTGGGACATTTGTTGTTTGGAAGCAGGGACACTTAGTCTTGGAGAGCTGGGTCAGATGGTCTTTGGAAACTGGGGCTGTAAGTTTTTGAGAGCAGGGACAGTTGGTATTTGAGAGCTGGGACATTTGGTGTTTGAGAGCTGGGACATTTGGTGTTTGGGACCTGATACAGTTCGTTTTTTTTGGGCTGGGTCACTTGCTGTTTGAGCGCTGGGACATTTGGTGTTTGGAAGCTGGGACACTTGGTGTATGGAAGCTGGGACACTTGGTGTTTGGAAGCTGGGACACTTGGTGTTTGAGAGCTGGAACTAATGTGTTTGAGAAGTCGGACACTTGTAATTTGAGAGCTGGGACACTTGGTGTTTGAGGGCAGGGACACTTGGTGTTTGGGAGCCGGGACATGTGGTGTTTGGGAGCCGAGACACTTGGTGTTTGGGAGCTGGGACATTTGGTGTTTGGAAGCAGGGACATTTGGTGTTTGAGAGCTGAGACACTTGGTGTTTGAGAGCTGGAGCTTTCGGTGTTTGGGAGCTGGGACACTTGGTGTTTGAGAACTGGAACACTTGATGTTTGGAAGCAGGGACACTTGCTGTTTGAGAGCTGCAAGACCTCATGTTTGAGAGCTGGGACACTTGGTGTTTGAGAGCTGGGACATTTGGTGTTTGGAAGCTGGGACATTTGGTGTTTGAGAGCTGAGACACTCGGTGTTTGAGAGCTGGAGCTTTTGGTGTTTTTGAGCTGGGACACTTGGTATTTGAGGGCTGGGACACTTGGTGTTTGAGGGCAGGGACACTTGGTGTTTGGGAGCCGGGACATGTGGTGTTTGGGAGCTGTGACATTTGGTGTTTGGAAGCTGGGACATTTGGTGTTTGAGAGCTGAGACACTCGGTGTTTGAGAGCTGGAGCTTTTGGTGTTTGTGAGCTGGGACACTTGGTATTTGAGGGCTGGGACACTTGGTGTTTGAGAGCCAGGACATTTGGTGTTTGGAAGTTGGGAAACTATGTGGTTGTGGGCTGGGACACTTGGTGTTTGCGAGCCTGGACATTTGGTGTTTGGAAGCTGGGACATTTGGTTTTTGAGGGCTGGGACAGTTGCTGTTTGAGACCTTGGACATTTGGTGTTTGGAAGCTGGGACATTTGGTGTTTGGAATCTGGTACATTTGGTGTTTGGAAGCAAGGCCACTTCGTCTTTCAGATCGGGGACATTTGGTGTATGAAAGCTATGAATCTTCGTGTTCGTAAGCTGGGAAGATTGGAGTTTGGGCACTGGGACACTTGGTTTATGAGAGCTGGAACAACTTGTTTTTGGGAGCCGGGACATTTGGTGTTTGGAACCTGGGACACTTGGTATTCCGAAGCGTGCCTCCTGCTGTTTGAGAGCAGGGACACTTGGTGTTTGAGAGATGGGACATTTGGTGTTTGGGAACTGGGACGTTTGGTGTTTGGAAGCTGGGACACTTGGGGTTTGTAATCTGTGATATTTGGTATTTAATCGGTGGCAAATTTCGAGTTTGAGCGTTGGAATCTTGGTGTTTGAGAGCTGGGACAATTGGTGTTTGAGAGCTGGGACACTTCGTGTTTGGAAGCTGGGACACATGGAGTTTGGAAGCAGGGACACTTGGTGTTTCGGAGCAGGAACAGTTGTTGTTTGAGGTGTGGGACACTTGGTGTTTGAGAGCTGGGACATTTGGTGTTTGGAATCTGGGACACCTGGTGTTTGGAAGTTGGGAGACTTGGTGTTTGAGAGCTGGAACACTTGATGTTTGGAAGCAGGGACACTTGCTGTTTGAGAGCTGCAACACCTCATGTTTGAGAGCTGGGACACTTGGTGTTTGAGAGCTGGGACATTTGGTGTTTGGACGCAGGGACATTTGGTGTTTGGAAACTGGGTCACTTGGTGTTTCGAAGCTGGAATACTTGCTGTTTAAGGGCTGCGACACTTAGGGTTTGGAAGCCGGGACACTTGGTTTTTGAGAGATGGGACATTTGTTGTTTGGAAAATGGCACGTTAGGTGATTGGAAGCTGGGACACTTGGTGTTTGGAATCTGGGACACTTGATGTTTGAGATCTAGGACTCTTGGTGTTTGAGAGGTGGGACATTTGGTGTTTGGAAGCTGGGACATTTGGTTTTTGAGGGCTGGGACAGTTGCTGTTTGAGAGCTTGGACATTTGGTGTTTGGAAGCTGGGACTTTTGGTGTTTGGAAGCTGGGACAATATGTGTTTGGAAGTTGGGAGACTTGGTGTTTGAGAGCTGGAACTCTTGATGTTTGGAAGCTGGGTCACTTGCTGTTTGAGAGCTGCGACACCTCATGTTTGAGAGCTGGGACACTTGGTGTTTGAGAGCTGGGACATTTGGTGTTTTGCAACCGGGGACATTTGGTGTTTGGACGCAGGGACATTTGGTGTTTGGAAACTGGGTCACTTGGTGTTTCGAAGCTGGGACGCTTGGTGTTTAAGAGCTGCGACACTTATTGTTTGGAAGCCGGGACACTTGGTGTTTGAGAGATGGGACATTTGTTGTTTGGAAAATGGCACGTTAGGTGATTGGAAGCTGGGACACTTGGTGTTTGGAATCTGGGAAACTTGATGTTTGAGAGTTGGCACATCTGCTCTTTGGAAGCCAGGACTCTTGGTGTTTGAGAGGTGGGACACTTGGTGTTTGGAACCTGGGAAACCTGGTGTTTTGAAGCTGGGACACTTGATGTTTGAGATCTGGGACACTTGGTGTTTGAGAGGTGGCACATCTGCTCTTTGGAAGCTAGGACTCTTGGTGTTTGAGAGCTGGGACACTTGGTGTTTGGAAGCTGGGACACGGTGTTGGGAAGCTGGGACACTTGGTGTTTGGAAGCTGGGACATTTGTAGTTTGGAAGCTGGGACATTTGGTGTTTGGAAGCAAGGCCACATCTTCTTTCAGATCGGGACATTTGGTGTATGAATGCTTTGAATCTTCTTGCTTGTAAGCTGGGAAAATTGGAATTTGGGCTCTGGGACATTTGGCTTTTTGAGAGCTGGGACATTTGGTGTTTGGAAGCTGGGACATTTGGTGTTTGGAAGCAAGGCCACATCTTCTTTCAGATCGGGACATTTGGTGTATGAAAGCTGTGAATCTTCGTGCTTGTAAGCAGGGAAAATTGGAATTTAGGCTCTGGGACATTTGGTTTTTTGAGAGCTGGGACACTTGGTTATTGGGAACCGGGTCATGTGGTGTTTGGAAGCTGGGGCACTTGGTATTTGGAAGCTGGGACGCTTGGTTGTTTGGGAGCTGGTACATTTGGTGTTTGGAAGCCGGGACATTTGGTGTTTGAGAGCTGAGACACTTGGTATTTGAGAGCTGGAGCTTTTGGTGTTTGGGAGCAGGGACACTTGCTGTTTGAGAGCTTGGACCCTTTGTGTTTGGGAGCTGGGACATTTGGTGTTTGGAAGCAGGGACACTTATTCTTGGAGAGCTGGGTCACATGGTCTTTGGAAGCTGGGGCTGTAAGTTTTTGAGAGCTGGGACAGTTGGTATTTGAGAGCTGGGACATTTGGTGTTTGAGAGCTGGGACATTTGGTGTTTGGGACCTGATACAGTTCGTTTTTTTTGGGCTGGGTCACTTGCTGTTTGAGCGCTGGGACATTTGGTGTTTGGAAG
Source organism: Isurus oxyrinchus (assembly GCA_026770705.1). Taxonomy (NCBI): domain Eukaryota; kingdom Metazoa; phylum Chordata; class Chondrichthyes; order Lamniformes; family Lamnidae; genus Isurus; species Isurus oxyrinchus. The sequence continues at coordinate 2,103,597 of JANJGN010000066.1, forward strand.
CTGGGACACTTGGTGTTTAGAAGCTTGGACATTTGGTGTTTGGAAGCAAGACCACTTCGTCTTTCAGATCGGGGACATTTGGTGTATGCAAGATGTGAATCTTCGTGCTTGTCAGATGGGAAAATTGGAATTTAGGCTCTGGGACAATTGGTTTTTGAGAGCTGGGACACTTGGTGTTTGGGAGCCGGGACATGTGGTGTTTGGAAGCTGGGGCACTTGGTGTTTGGAAGCTGGGACACTTGGTGTTTGGGAGCTGGGACATTTGGTGTTTGGAAGCCGGGACATTTGGTGTTTGAGAGCTGAGACACTCGGTGTTTGAGAGCTGGAGCTTTTGGTGTTTGTGAGCTGGGACACTTGGTGTTTGACGGCTGGGACACATGGTGTTTGAGAGCCGGGACATTTGGTGTTTGGAAGCTGGGACATTTGGTTTTTGAGGGCTGGGACAGTTGCTGTTTGAGAGCTTGGACATTTGGTGTTTGGAAGCTGGGACTTTTGGTGTTTGGAAGCAGGGACATTTGGTGTTTGGAAGTTGGGAGACTTGGTGTTTGAGAGCTGGAACACTTGATGTTTGGAAGCTGGGTCACTTGCTGTTTAAGAGCTGCGACACCTCATGTTTGAGAGCTGGGACACTTGGTGTTTGAGAGCTGGGACATTTGGTGTTTGCAACCGGGGACATTTGGTGTTTGGACGCAGGGACATTTGGTGTTTGGAAACTGGGTCACTTGGTGTTTCGAAGCTGGGACACTTGGTGTTTAAGAGCTGAGACACTTATTGGTTGGAAGCCGGGACACTTGGTGTTTGAGAGATGGGACATTTGTTGTTTGGAAAATGGCACGTTAGGTGATTGGAAGCTGGGACACTTGGTGTTTGGAAGCTGGGACATTTGTAGTTTGGAAGCTGGGACATTTGGTGTTTGGAAGCAAGGCCACATCTTCTTTCAGATCGGGACATTTGGTGTATGAATGCTGTGAATCTTCTTGCTTGTCAGCTGGGAAAATTGGAATTTGGGCTCTGGGACATTTGGCTTTTTGAGAGCTGGGACATTTGGTGTTTGGAAGCTGGGACATTTGGTGTTTGGAAGCAAGGCCACATCTTCTTTCAGATCGGGACATTTGGTGTTTGAAAGCTGTGAATCTTCGTGCTTGTAAGCTGGGAAAATTGGAATTTAGGCTCTGGGACATTTGGTTTTTTGAGAGCTGGGACACTTGGTTATTGGGAGCCGGGTCATGTGGTGTTTGGAAGCTGGGACACTTTGTGTTTGGGAGCTGGTACATTTGGTGTTTGGAAGCCGGGACATTTGGTGTTTGAGAGCTGAGACACTTGGTGTTTGAGAGCTGGAGTTTTTGGTGTTTGGGAGCTGGGACACTTGGTGTTTGAGAACTGGGACACTTGCTGTTTGAGAGCTGGGACCCTTTGTGTTTGGGAGCTGGGACATTTGGTGTTTGGAAGCAGGGACACTTAGTCTTGGAGAGCTGGGTCACATGGTCTTTGGAAACTGGGGCTGTAAGTTTTTGAGAGCAGGGACAGTTGGTATTTGAGAGCTGGGACATTTGGTGTTTGAGAGCTGGGACATTTGGTGTTTGGGACCTGATACAGTTCGTTTTTTTTGGGCTGGGTCACTTGCTGTTTGAGCCTGGGACATTTGGTGTTTGGAAGCTGGGACACTTGGTGTTTGGAAGCTGGGACACTTTGTGTTTGGAAGCTGGGACACTTGGTGTTAGAGAGCTGGAACTAATGTGTTTGAGAAGTGGGACACTTGTAATTTGAGAGCTGGGACAGTTGGTGTTTGAGGGCAGGGACACTTGGTGTTTGGGAGCCGGGACATGTGTTGTTTGGGAGCTGGGACATTTGGTGTTTGGAAGCCGGGACATTTGGTGTTTGAGAGCTGAGACACTCGGTGTTTGAGAGCCTGGACATTTGGTGTTTGGAAGCTGGGATATCTGGTGTTTGGAAGCTGGGACGTTTGGTGTTTGGAAGCTGGGACATTTGGTGTTTGTAATCTGGGATACTTGGTGTTTAATAGGTGGCAAACTTGGAGTTTGAGCGTTGGAATCTTGGTATTTGAGAGCTGGGACAATTGATGTTTGAGAGCTGGGACACTTCGTGTTTGGAAGATGGGACACATGGAGTTTGGAAGCAGGGACTCTTGGTGTTTCGGAGCTGGAACAGTTGTTGTTTGAGATGTGGGACACTTGGTGTTTGAGAGCTGGGACATTTGGTGTTTGGAAGCTGGGACACCTGGTGTTTGGAAGTTGGGAGACTTGGTGTTTGAGAGCTGGAACACTTGATGTTTGGAAGCTGGGACATTTGGTATTTGGAAGCTGGGACACTTGGTTGTTTGGGAGCCGGGACATGTGGTGTTTGGGAGCTGGGACATTTGGTGTTTGGAAGCCGGGACATTTGGTGTTTGAGAGCTGAGACATGTGGTGTTTGGGAGCTGGAGCTTTTGGTGTTTGGGAGCTGGGACATTTGCTGTTTGAGAACTGGGACACTTGCTGTTTGAGAGCTGGGGAACTTTGTGTTTGGGAGCTGGGACATTTGGTGTTTGGAAGCTGGGACACTTGGTGTTTGGAAGCTGGGACACTTGGTGTTTGAGGGCTGGAACAAATGTGTTTGAGAACTGGGACACTTGAAATTTGAGAGCTGGGACACTTGGTGTTTGAGGGCAGGGACACTTGGTGTTTGGGAGCCGGGACATTTGGTGTTTGGAAGCTGGGAAACTAGGTGTTTGTGGGCTTGGACACTTGGTGTTTGCGAGCCTCGACATTTGGTGTTTAGAAGCTGGGACACTTGGTTTTTGAGGGCTGGGACAGTTGTTGTTTGAGAGTTGGGCATTTGGTGTTTGGAAGCTGGGACATTTGGTGTTTAGAAGCTTGGACATTTGGTGGTTGGAAGCAAGACCACTTCGTCTTTCAGATCGGGGACATTTGGTGTATGAAAGATGTGAATCTTCGTGCTTGTCAGATGGGAAAATTGGAATTTATGCTCTGGGACAATTGGTGTTTGAGGGCTATGACACTTGGTGTTTGAGAGCCGGGACATTTGGTGTTTGGAAGCTGGGACATTTGGTGTTTGGAAGTTGGGAGACTTGGTGTTTGAGAGCTGGAACACTTGATGTTTGGAAGCTGGGTCACTTGCTGTTTGAGAGCTGCGACACCTCATGTTTGAGAGCTGGGACACTTGGTGTTTGAGAGCTGGGACATTTGGTGTTTGCAACCGGGGACATTTGGTGTTTGGACGCAGGGACATTTGATGTTTGGAAACTGGGTCACTTGGTGTTTCGAAGCTGGGACGCTTGGTGTTTAAGAGCTGCGACACTTATTGCTTGGAAGCCGGGACCCTTGGTGTTTGAGAGATGGGACATTTGTTGTTTGGAAAATGGCACGTTAGGTGATTGGAAGCTGGGACACTTGGTGTTTGGAATCTGGGACACTTGACGTTTGAGATCTAGGACTCGGTGTTTGAGAGGTGGGACACTTGGTGTTTGGAAGCTGGGAAACCTGGTGTTTTGAAGCTGGGACACTTGATGTTTGAGATCTGGGACACTTGGTGTTTGAGAGGTGGCACATCTGCTCTTTGGAAGCTGGGACTCTTGGTGTTTGAGAGCTGGGACACTTGGTGTTTGGAAGCTGGGACACGGTGTTTGGAAGCTGGGACACTTGGTTTTTGGAAGCTGGGACATTTGTAGTTTGGAAGCTGGGACATTTGGTGTTTGGAAGCAAGGCCACATCTTCTTTCAGATCGGGACATTTGGTGCATGAATGCTGTGAATCTTCTTGCTTGTAAGCTGGGAAAATTGGAATTTGGGCTCTGGGACATTTGGCTTTTTGAGAGCTGGGACATTTGGTGTTTGGAAGCTGGGACATTTGGTGTTTGGAAGCAAGGCCACATCTTCTTTCAGGTCGGGACATTTGGTGTTTGAAAGCTGTGAATCTTCGTGCTTGTAAGCTGGGAAAATTGGAATTTAGGCTCTGGGACATTTGGTTTTTTGAGAGCTGGGACACTTGGTTATTGGGAGCCGGGTCATATGGTGTTTGGAAGCTGGGGCACTTGGTGTTTGGGAGCTGGTACATTTGGTGTTTGGAAGCCGGGAAATTTGGTGTTTGAGAGCTGAGACACTTGGTGTTTGGGAGCTGGGACATTTGGTGTTTGGAAGCAGGGACATTTGGTGTTTGAGAGCTGAGACACTTGGTGTTTGAGAGCTGGAGCTTTCGGTGTTTGGGAGCTGGGACACTTGGTGTTTGAGAACTGGGACACTTGCTGTTTGAGAGCTGGGACACTTTGTGTTTGGGAGCTGGGACATTTGTTGTTTGGAAGCAGGGACACTTAGTCTTGGAGAGCTGGGTCAGATGGTCTTTGGAAACTGGGGCTGTAAGTTTTTGAGAGCAGGGACAGTTGGTATTTGAGAGCTGGGACATTTGGTGTTTGAGAGCTGGGACATTTGGTGTTTGGGACCTGATACAGTTCGTTTTTTTTGGGCTGGGTCACTTGCTGTTTGAGCGCTGGGACATTTGGTGTTTGGAAGCTGGGACACTTGGTGTATGGAAGCTGGGACACTTGGTGTTTGGAAGCTGGGACACTTGGTGTTTGAGAGCTGGAACTAATGTGTTTGAGAAGTCGGACACTTGTAATTTGAGAGCTGGGACACTTGGTGTTTGAGGGCAGGGACACTTGGTGTTTGGGAGCCGGGACATGTGGTGTTTGGGAGCCGAGACACTTGGTGTTTGGGAGCTGGGACATTTGGTGTTTGGAAGCAGGGACATTTGGTGTTTGAGAGCTGAGACACTTGGTGTTTGAGAGCTGGAGCTTTCGGTGTTTGGGAGCTGGGACACTTGGTGTTTGAGAACTGGAACACTTGATGTTTGGAAGCAGGGACACTTGCTGTTTGAGAGCTGCAAGACCTCATGTTTGAGAGCTGGGACACTTGGTGTTTGAGAGCTGGGACATTTGGTGTTTGGAAGCTGGGACATTTGGTGTTTGAGAGCTGAGACACTCGGTGTTTGAGAGCTGGAGCTTTTGGTGTTTTTGAGCTGGGACACTTGGTATTTGAGGGCTGGGACACTTGGTGTTTGAGGGCAGGGACACTTGGTGTTTGGGAGCCGGGACATGTGGTGTTTGGGAGCTGTGACATTTGGTGTTTGGAAGCTGGGACATTTGGTGTTTGAGAGCTGAGACACTCGGTGTTTGAGAGCTGGAGCTTTTGGTGTTTGTGAGCTGGGACACTTGGTATTTGAGGGCTGGGACACTTGGTGTTTGAGAGCCAGGACATTTGGTGTTTGGAAGTTGGGAAACTATGTGGTTGTGGGCTGGGACACTTGGTGTTTGCGAGCCTGGACATTTGGTGTTTGGAAGCTGGGACATTTGGTTTTTGAGGGCTGGGACAGTTGCTGTTTGAGACCTTGGACATTTGGTGTTTGGAAGCTGGGACATTTGCTGTTTGGAATCTGGGACATTTGGTGTTTGGAAGCAAGGCCACTTCGTCTTTCAGATCGGGGACATTTGGTGTATGAAAGCTATGAATCTTCGTGTTCGTAAGCTGGGAAGATTGGAGTTTGGGCACTGGGACACTTGGTTTATGAGAGCTGGAACAACTTGTTTTTGGGAGCCGGGACATTTGGTGTTTGGAACCTGGGACACTTGGTATTCCGAAGCGTGCCTCCTGCTGTTTGAGAGCAGGGACACTTGGTGTTTGAGAGATGGGACATTTGGTGTTTGGGAACTGGGACGTTTGGTGTTTGGAAGCTGGGACACTTGGGGTTTGTAATCTGTGATATTTGGTATTTAATCGGTGGCAAATTTCGAGTTTGAGCGTTGGAATCTTGGTGTTTGAGAGCTGGGACAATTGGTGTTTGAGAGCTGGGACACTTCGTGTTTGGAAGCTGGGACACATGGAGTTTGGAAGCAGGGACACTTGGTGTTTCGGAGCAGGAACAGTTGTTGTTTGAGGTGTGGGACACTTGGTGTTTGAGAGCTGGGACATTTGGTGTTTGGAATCTGGGACACCTGGTGTTTGGAAGTTGGGAGACTTGGTGTTTGAGAGCTGGAACACTTGATGTTTGGAAGCAGGGACACTTGCTGTTTGAGAGCTGCAACACCTCATGTTTGAGAGCTGGGACACTTGGTGTTTGAGAGCTGGGACATTTGGTGTTTGGACGCAGGGACATTTGGTGTTTGGAAACTGGGTCACTTGGTGTTTCGAAGCTGGAATACTTGCTGTTTAAGGGCTGCGACACTTAGGGTTTGGAAGCCGGGACACTTGGTTTTTTGAGAGATGGGACATTTGTTGTTTGGAAAATGGCACGTTAGGTGATTGGAAGCTGGGACACTTGGTGTTTGGAATCTGGGACACTTGATGTTTGAGATCTAGGACTCTTGGTGTTTGAGAGGTGGGACATTTGGTGTTTGGAAGCTGGGACATTTGGTTTTTGAGGGCTGGGACAGTTGCTGTTTGAGAGCTTGGACATTTGGTGTTTGGAAGCTGGGACTTTTGGTGTTTGGAAGCTGGGACAATATGTGTTTGGAAGTTGGGAGACTTGGTGTTTGAGAGCTGGAACTCTTGATGTTTGGAAGCTGGGTCACATGCTGTTTGAGAGCTGCGACACCTCATGTTTGAGAGCTGGGACACTTGGTGTTTGAGAGCTGGGACATTTGGTGTTTTGCAACCGGGGACATTTGGTGTTTGGACGCAGGGACATTTGGTGTTTGGAAACTGGGTCACTTGGTGTTTCGAAGCTGGGACGCTTGGTGTTTAAGAGCTGCGACACTTATTGTTTGGAAGCCGGGACACTTGGTGTTTGAGAGATGGGACATTTGTTGTTTGGAAAATGGCACGTTAGGTGATTGGAAGCTGGGACACTTGGTGTTTGGAATCTGGGAAACTTGATGTTTGAGAGTTGGCACGTCTGCTCTTTGGAAGCCAGGACTCTTGGTGTTTGAGAGGTGGGACACTTGGTGTTTGGAACCTGGGAAACCTGGTGTTTTGAAGCTGGGACACTTGATGTTTGAGATCTGGGACACTTGGTGTTTGAGAGGTGGCACATCTGCTCTTTGGAAGCTAGGACTCTTGGTGTTTGAGAGCTGGGACACTTGGTGTTTGGAAGCTGGGACACGGTGTTGGGAAGCTGGGACACTTGGTGTTTGGAAGCTGGGACATTTGTAGTTTGGAAGCTGGGACATTTGGTGTTTGGAAGCAAGGCCACATCTTCTTTCAGATCGGGACATTTGGTGTATGAATGCTTTGAATCTTCTTGCTTGTAAGCTGGGAAAATTGGAATTTGGGCTCTGGGACATTTGGCTTTTTGAGAGCTGGGACATTTGGTGTTTGGAAGCTGGGACATTTGGTGTTTGGAAGCAAGGCCACATCTTCTTTCAGATCGGGACATTTGGTGTATGAAAGCTGTGAATCTTCGTGCTTGTAAGCAGGGAAAATTGGAATTTAGGCTCTGGGACATTTGGTTTTTTGAGAGCTGGGACACTTGGTTATTGGGAACCGGGTCATGTGGTGTTTGGAAGCTGGGGCACTTGGTATTTGGAAGCTGGGACGCTTGGTTGTTTGGGAGCTGGTACATTTGGTGTTTGGAAGCCGGGACATTTGGTGTTTGAGAGCTGAGACACTTGGTATTTGAGAGCTGGAGCTTTTGGTGTTTGGGAGCAGGGACACTTGCTGTTTGAGAGCTTGGACCCTTTGTGTTTGGGAGCTGGGACATTTGGTGTTTGGAAGCAGGGACACTTATTCTTGGAGAGCTGGGTCACATGGTCTTTGGAAGCTGGGGCTGTAAGTTTTTGAGAGCTGGGACAGTTGGTATTTGAGAGCTGGGACATTTGGTGTTTGAGAGCTGGGACATTTGGTGTTTGGGACCTGATACAGTTCGTTTTTTTTGGGCTGGGTCACTTGCTGTTTGAGCGCTGGGACATTTGGTGTTTGGAAGCTGGGACACTTGGTGTTTAGAAGCTTGGACATTTGGTGTTTGGAAGCAAGACCACTTCGTCTTTCAGATCGGGGACATTTGGTGTATGCAAGATGTGAATCTTCGTGCTTGTCAGATGGGAAAATTGGAATTTAGGCTCTGGGACAATTGGTTTTTGAGAGCTGGGACACTTGGTGTTTGGGAGCCGGGACATGTGGTGTTTGGAAGCTGGGGCACTTGGTGTTTGGAAGCTGGGACACTTGGTGTTTGGGAGCTGGGACATTTGGTGTTTGGAAGCCGGGACATTTGGTGTTTGAGAGCTGAGACACTCGGTGTTTGAGAGCTGGAGCTTTTGGTGTTTGTGAGCTGGGACACTTGGTGTTTGACGGCTGGGACACATGGTGTTTGAGAGCCGGGACATTTGGTGTTTGGAAGCTGGGACATTTGGTTTTTGAGGGCTGGGACAGTTGCTGTTTGAGAGCTTGGACATTTGGTGTTTGGAAGCTGGGACTTTTGGTGTTTGGAAGCAGGGACATTTGGTGTTTGGAAGTTGGGAGACTTGGTGTTTGAGAGCTGGAACACTTGATGTTTGGAAGCTGGGTCACTTGCTGTTTAAGAGCTGCGACACCTCATGTTTGAGAGCTGGGACACTTGGTGTTTGAGAGCTGGGACATTTGGTGTTTGCAACCGGGGACATTTGGTGTTTGGACGCAGGGACATTTGGTGTTTGGAAACTGGGTCACTTGGTGTTTCGAAGCTGGGACACTTGGTGTTTAAGAGCTGAGACACTTATTGGTTGGAAGCCGGGACACTTGGTGTTTGAGAGATGGGACATTTGTTGTTTGGAAAATGGCACGTTAGGTGATTGGAAGCTGGGACACTTGGTGTTTGGAAGCTGGGACATTTGTAGTTTGGAAGCTGGGACATTTGGTGTTTGGAAGCAAGGCCACATCTTCTTTCAGATCGGGACATTTGGTGTATGAATGCTGTGAATCTTCTTGCTTGTCAGCTGGGAAAATTGGAATTTGGGCTCTGGGACATTTGGCTTTTTGAGAGCTGGGACATTTGGTGTTTGGAAGCTGGGACATTTGGTGTTTGGAAGCAAGGCCACATCTTCTTTCAGATCGGGACATTTGGTGTTTGAAAGCTGTGAATCTTCGTGCTTGTAAGCTGGGAAAATTGGAATTTAGGCTCTGGGACATTTGGTTTTTTGAGAGCTGGGACACTTGGTTATTGGGAGCCGGGTCATGTGGTGTTTGGAAGCTGGGACACTTTGTGTTTGGGAGCTGGTACATTTGGTGTTTGGAAGCCGGGACATTTGGTGTTTGAGAGCTGAGACACTTGGTGTTTGAGAGCTGGAGTTTTTGGTGTTTGGGAGCTGGGACACTTGGTGTTTGAGAACTGGGACACTTGCTGTTTGAGAGCTGGGACCCTTTGTGTTTGGGAGCTGGGACATTTGGTGTTTGGAAGCAGGGACACTTAGTCTTGGAGAGCTGGGTCACATGGTCTTTGGAAACTGGGGCTGTAAGTTTTTGAGAGCAGGGACAGTTGGTATTTGAGAGCTGGGACATTTGGTGTTTGAGAGCTGGGACATTTGGTGTTTGGGACCTGATACAGTTCGTTTTTTTTGGGCTGGGTCACTTGCTGTTTGAGCCTGGGACATTTGGTGTTTGGAAGCTGGGACACTTGGTGTTTGGAAGCTGGGACACTTTGTGTTTGGAAGCTGGGACACTTGGTGTTAGAGAGCTGGAACTAATGTGTTTGAGAAGTGGGACACTTGTAATTTGAGAGCTGGGACAGTTGGTGTTTGAGGGCAGGGACACTTGGTGTTTGGGAGCCGGGACATGTGTTGTTTGGGAGCTGGGACATTTGGTGTTTGGAAGCCGGGACATTTGGTGTTTGAGAGCTGAGACACTCGGTGTTTGAGAGCCTGGACATTTGGTGTTTGGAAGCTGGGATATCTGGTGTTTGGAAGCTGGGACGTTTGGTGTTTGGAAGCTGGGACATTTGGTGTTTGTAATCTGGGATACTTGGTGTTTAATAGGTGGCAAACTTGGAGTTTGAGCGTTGGAATCTTGGTATTTGAGAGCTGGGACAATTGATGTTTGAGAGCTGGGACACTTCGTGTTTGGAAGATGGGACACATGGAGTTTGGAAGCAGGGACTCTTGGTGTTTCGGAGCTGGAACAGTTGTTGTTTGAGATGTGGGACACTTGGTGTTTGAGAGCTGGGACATTTGGTGTTTGGAAGCTGGGACACCTGGTGTTTGGAAGTTGGGAGACTTGGTGTTTGAGAGCTGGAACACTTGATGTTTGGAAGCTGGGACATTTGGTGTTTGGAAGCTGGGACACTTGGTTGTTTGGGAGCCGGGACATGTGGTGTTTGGGAGCTGGGACATTTGGTGTTTGGAAGCCGGGACATTTGGTGTTTGAGAGCTGAGACATGTGGTGTTTGGGAGCTGGAGCTTTTGGTGTTTGGGAGCTGGGACATTTGCTGTTTGAGAACTGGGACACTTGCTGTTTGAGAGCTGGGGAACTTTGTGTTTGGGAGCTGGGACATTTGGTGTTTGGAAGCTGGGACACTTGGTGTTTGGAAGCTGGGACACTTGGTGTTTGAGGGCTGGAACAAATGTGTTTGAGAACTGGGACACTTGAAATTTGAGAGCTGGGACACTTGGTGTTTGAGGGCAGGGACACTTGGTGTTTGGGAGCCGGGACATTTGGTGTTTGGAAGCTGGGAAACTAGGTGTTTGTGGGCTTGGACACTTGGTGTTTGCGAGCCTCGACATTTGGTGTTTAGAAGCTGGGACACTTGGTTTTTGAGGGCTGGGACAGTTGTTGTTTGAGAGTTGGGCATTTGGTGTTTGGAAGCTGGGACATTTGGTGTTTAGAAGCTTGGACATTTGGTGGTTGGAAGCAAGACCACTTCGTCTTTCAGATCGAGGACATTTGGTGTATGAAAGATGTGAATCTTCGTGCTTGTCAGATGGGAAAATTGGAATTTATGCTCTGGGACAATTGGTGTTTGAGGGCTATGACACTTGGTGTTTGAGAGCCGGGACATTTGGTGTTTGGAAGCTGGGACATTTGGTTTTTGAGGGCTGGGACAGTTGCTGTTTGAGAGCTTGGACATTTGGTGTTTGAGAGCTGGGACTTTTGGTGTTTGGAAGCTGGGACATTTGGTGTTTGGAAGTTGGGAGACTTGGTGTTTGAGAGCTGGAACACTTGATGTTTGGAAGCTGGGTCACTTGCTGTTTGAGAGCTGCGACACCTCATGTTTGAGAGCTGGGACACTTGGTGTTTGAGAGCTGGGACATTTGGTGTTTGCAACCGGGGACATTTGGTGTTTGGACGCAGGGACATTTGATGTTTGGAAACTGGGTCACTTGGTGTTTCGAAGCTGGGACGCTTGGTGTTTAAGAGCTGCGACACTTATTGCTTGGAAGCCGGGACCCTTGGTGTTTGAGAGATGGGACATTTGTTGTTTGGAAAATGGCACGTTAGGTGATTGGAAGCTGGGACACTTGGTGTTTGGAATCTGGGACACTTGACGTTTGAGATCTAGGACTCGGTGTTTGAGAGGTGGGACACTTGGTGTTTGGAAGCTGGGAAACCTGGTGTTTTGAAGCTGGGACACTTGATGTTTGAGATCTGGGACACTTGGTGTTTGAGAGGTGGCACATCTGCTCTTTGGAAGCTGGGACTCTTGGTGTTTGAGAGCTGGGACACTTGGTGTTTGGAAGCTGGGACACGGTGTTTGGAAGCTGGGACACTTGGTTTTTGGAAGCTGGGACATTTGTAGTTTGGAAGCTGGGACATTTGGTGTTTGGAAGCAAGGCCACATCTTCTTTCAGATCGGGACATTTGGTGCATGAATGCTGTGAATCTTCTTGCTTGTAAGCTGGGAAAATTGGAATTTGGGCTCTGGGACATTTGGCTTTTTGAGAGCTGGGACATTTGGTGTTTGGAAGCTGGGACATTTGGTGTTTGGAAGCAAGGCCACATCTTCTTTCAGGTCGGGACATTTGGTGTTTGAAAGCTGTGAATCTTCGTGCTTGTAAGCTGGGAAAAGTGGAATTTAGGCTCTGGGACATTTGGTTTTTTGAGAGCTGGGACACTTGGTTATTGGGAGCCGGGTCATATGGTGTTTGGAAGCTGGGGCACTTGGTGTTTGGGAGCTGGTACATTTGGTGTTTGGAAGCCGGGAAATTTGGTGTTTGAGAGCTGAGACACTTGGTGTTTGGGAGCTGGGACATTTGGTGTTTGGAAGCAGGGACATTTGGTGTTTGAGAGCTGAGACACTTGGTGTTTGAGAGCTGGAGCTTTCGGTGTTTGGGAGCTGGGACACTTGGTGTTTGAGAACTGGGACACTTGCTGTTTGAGAGCTGGGACACTTTGTGTTTGGGAGCTGGGACATTTGTTGTTTGGAAGCAGGGACACTTAGTCTTGGAGAGCTGGGTCAGATGGTCTTTGGAAACTGGGGCTGTAAGTTTTTGAGAGCAGGGACAGTTGGTATTTGAGAGCTGGGACATTTGGTGTTTGAGAGCTGGGACATTTGGTGTTTGGGACCTGATACAGTTCGTTTTTTTTGGGCTGGGTCACTTGCTGTTTGAGCGCTGGGACATTTGGTGTTTGGAAGCTGGGACACTTGGTGTATGGAAGCTGGGACACTTGGTGTTTGGAAGCTGGGACACTTGGTGTTTGAGAGCTGGAACTAATGTGTTTGAGAAGTCGGACACTTGTAATTTGAGAGCTGGGACACTTGGTGTTTGAGGGCAGGGACACTTGGTGTTTGGGAGCCGGGACATGTGGTGTTTGGGAGCTGAGACACTTGGTGTTTGGGAGCTGGGACATTTGGTGTTTGGAAGCAGGGACATTTGGTGTTTGAGAGCTGAGACACTTGGTGTTTGAGAGCTGGAGCTTTCGGTGTTTGGGAGCTGGGACACTTGGTGTTTGAGAACTGGAACACTTGATGTTTGGAAGCAGGGACACTTGCTGTTTGAGAGCTGCAACACCTCATGTTTGAGAGCTGGGACACTTGGTGTTTGAGAGCTGGGACATTTGGTGTTTGGAAGCTGGGACATTTGGTGTTTGAGAGCTGAGACACTCGGTGTTTGAGAGCTGGAGCTTTTGGTGTTTTTGAGCTGGGACACTTGGTATTTGAGGGCTGGGACACTTGGTGTTTGAGGGCAGGGACACTTGGTGTTTGGGAGCCGGGACATGTGGTGTTTGGGAGCTGTGACATTTGGTGTTTGGAAGCTGGGACATTTGGTGTTTGAGAGCTGAGACACTCGGTGTTTGAGAGCTGGAGCTTTTGGTGTTTGTGAGCTGGGACACTTGGTATTTGAGGGCTGGGACACTTGGTGTTTGAGAGCCAGGACATTTGGTGTTTGGAAGTTGGGAAACTATGTGGTTGTGGGCTGGGACACTTGGTGTTTGCGAGCCTGGACATTTGGTGTTTGGAAGCTGGGACATTTGGTTTTTGAGGGCTGGGACAGTTGCTGTTTGAGACCTTGGACATTTGGTGTTTGGAAGCTGGGACATTTGGTGTTTGGAATCTGGGACATTTGGTGTTTGGAAGCAAGGCCACTTCGTCTTTCAGATCGGGGACATTTGGTGTATGAAAGCTATGAATCTTCGTGTTCGTAAGCTGGGAAGATTGGAGTTTGGGCACTGGGACACTTGGTTTATGAGAGCTGGAACAACTTGTTTTTGGGAGCCGGGACATTTGGTGTTTGGAACCTGGGACACTTGGTATTCCGAAGCGTGCCTCCTGCTGTTTGAGAGCAGGGACACTTGGTGTTTGAGAGATGGGACATTTGGTGTTTGGGAACTGGGACGTTTGGTGTTTGGAAGCTGGGACACTTGGGGTTTGTAATCTGTGATATTTGGTATTTAATCGGTGGCAAATTTCGAGTTTGAGCGTTGGAATCTTGGTGTTTGAGAGCTGGGACAATTGGTGTTTGAGAGCTGGGACACTTCGTGTTTGGAAGCTGGGACACATGGAGTTTGGAAGCAGGGACACTTGGTGTTTCGGAGCAGGAACAGTTGTTGTTTGAGGTGTGGGACACTTGGTGTTTGAGAGCTGGGACATTTGGTGTTTGGAATCTGGGACACCTGGTGTTTGGAAGTTGGGAGACTTGGTGTTTGAGAGCTGGAACACTTGATGTTTGGAAGCAGGGACACTTGCTGTTTGAGAGCTGCAACACCTCATGTTTGAGAGCTGGGACACTTGGTGTTTGAGAGCTGGGACATTTGGTGTTTGGACGCAGGGACATTTGGTGTTTGGAAACTGGGTCACTTGGTGTTTCGAAGCTGGAATACTTGCTGTTTAAGGGCTGCGACACTTAGGGTTTGGAAGCCGGGACACTTGGTTTTTTGAGAGATGGGACATTTGTTGTTTGGAAAATGGCACGTTAGGTGATTGGAAGCTGGGACACTTGGTGTTTGGAATCTGGGACACTTGATGTTTGAGATCTAGGACTCTTGGTGTTTGAGAGGTGGGACATTTGGTGTTTGGAAGCTGGGACATTTGGTTTTTGAGGGCTGGGACAGTTGCTGTTTGAGAGCTTGGACATTTGGTGTTTGGAAGCTGGGACTTTTGGTGTTTGGAAGCTGGGACAATATGTGTTTGGAAGTTGGGAGCCTTGGTGTTTGAGAGCTGGAACTCTTGATGTTTGGAAGCTGGGTCACTTGCTGTTTGAGAGCTGCGACACCTCATGTTTGAGAGCTGGGACACTTGGTGTTTGAGAGCTGGGACATTTGGTGTTTTGCAACCGGGGACATTTGGTGTTTGGACGCAGGGACATTTGGTGTTTGGAAACTGGGTCACTTGGTGTTTCGAAGCTGGGACGCTTGGTGTTTAAGAGCTGCGACACTTATTGTTTGGAAGCCGGGACACTTGGTGTTTGAGAGATGGGTCATTTGTTGTTTGGAAAATGGCACGTTAGGTGATTGGAAGCTGGGACACTTGGTGTTTGGAATCTGGGAAACTTGATGTTTGAGAGTTGGCACATCTGCTCTTTGGAAGCCAGGACTCTTGGTGTTTGAGAGGTGGGACACTTGGTGTTTGGAACCTGGGAAACCTCGTGTTTTGAAGCTGGGACACTTGATGTTTGAGATCTGGGACACTTGGTGTTTGAGAGGTGGCACATCTGCTCTTTGGAAGCTAGGACTCTTGGTGTTTGAGAGCTGGGACACTTGGTGTTTGGAAGCTGGGACACGGTGTTGGGAAGCTGGGACACTTGGTGTTTGGAAGCTGGGACATTTGTAGTTTGGAAGCTGGGACATTTGGTGTTTGGAAGCAAGGCCACATCTTCTTTCAGATCGGGACATTTGGTGTATGAATGCTTTGAATCTTCTTGCTTGTAAGCTGGGAAAATTGGAATTTGGGCTCTGGGACATTTGGCTTTTTGAGAGCTGGGACATTTGGTGTTTGGAAGCTGGGACATTTGGTGTTTGGAAGCAAGGCCACATCTTCTTTCAGATCGGGACATTTGGTGTATGAAAGCTGTGAATCTTCGTGCTTGTAAGCAGGGAAAATTGGAATTTAGGCTCTGGGACATTTGGTTTTTTGAGAGCTGGGACACTTGGTTATTGGGAACCGGGTCATGTGGTGTTTGGAAGCTGGGGCACTTGGTATTTGGAAGCTGGGACGCTTGGTTGTTTGGGAGCTGGTACATTTGGTGTTTGGAAGCCGGGACATTTGGTGTTTGAGAGCTGAGACACTTGGTATTTGAGAGCTGGAGCTTTTGGTGTTTGGGAGCAGGGACACTTGCTGTTTGAGAGCTTGGACCCTTTGTGTTTGGGAGCTGGGACATTTGGTGTTTGGAAGCAGGGACACTTATTCTTGGAGAGCTGGGTCACATGGTCTTTGGAAGCTGGGGCTGTAAGTTTTTGAGAGCTGGGACAGTTGGTATTTGAGAGCTGGGACATTTGGTGTTTGAGAGCTGGGACATTTGGTGTTTGGGACCTGATACAGTTCGTTTTTTTTGGGCTGGGTCACTTGCTGTTTGAGCGCTGGGACATTTGGTGTTTGGAAGCTGGGACACTTGGTGTTTAGAAGCTTGGACATTTGGTGTTTGGAAGCAAGACCACTTCGTCTTTCAGATCGGGGACATTTGGTGTATGCAAGATGTGAATCTTCGTGCTTGTCAGATGGGAAAATTGGAATTTAGGCTCTGGGACAATTGGTTTTTGAGAGCTGGGACACTTGGTGTTTGGGAGCCGGGACATGTGGTGTTTGGAAGCTGGGGCACTTGGTGTTTGGAAGCTGGGACACTTGGTGTTTGGGAGCTGGGACATTTGGTGTTTGGAAGCCGGGACATTTGGTGTTTGAGAGCTGAGACACTCGGTGTTTGAGAGCTGGAGCTTTTGGTGTTTGTGAGCTGGGACACTTGGTGTTTGACGGCTGGGACACATGGTGTTTGAGAGCCGGGACATTTGGTGTTTGGAAGCTGGGACATTTGGTTTTTGAGGGCTGGGACAGTTGCTGTTTGAGAGCTTGGACATTTGGTGTTTGGAAGCTGGGACTTTTGGTGTTTGGAAGCAGGGACATTTGGTGTTTGGAAGTTGGGAGACTTGGTGTTTGAGAGCTGGAACACTTGATGTTTGGAAGCTGGGTCACTTGCTGTTTAAGAGCTGCGACACCTCATGTTTGAGAGCTGGGACACTTGGTGTTTGAGAGCTGGGACATTTGGTGTTTGCAACCGGGGACATTTGGTGTTTGGACGCAGGGACATTTGGTGTTTGGAAACTGGGTCACTTGGTGTTTCGAAGCTGGGACACTTGGTGTTTAAGAGCTGAGACACTTATTGGTTGGAAGCCGGGACACTTGGTGTTTGAGAGATGGGACATTTGTTGTTTGGAAAATGGCACGTTAGGTGATTGGAAGCTGGGACACTTGGTGTTTGGAAGCTGGGACATTTGTAGTTTGGAAGCTGGGACATTTGGTGTTTGGAAGCAAGGCCACATCTTCTTTCAGATCGGGACATTTGGTGTATGAATGCTGTGAATCTTCTTGCTTGTCAGCTGGGAAAATTGGAATTTGGGCTCTGGGACATTTGGCTTTTTGAGAGCTGGGACATTTGGTGTTTGGAAGCTGGGACATTTGGTGTTTGGAAGCAAGGCCACATCTTCTTTCAGATCGGGACATTTGGTGTTTGAAAGCTGTGAATCTTCGTGCTTGTAAGCTGGGAAAATTGGAATTTAGGCTCTGGGACATTTGGTTTTTTGAGAGCTGGGACACTTGGTTATTGGGAGCCGGGTCATGTGGTGTTTGGAAGCTGGGACACTTTGTGTTTGGGAGCTGGTACATTTGGTGTTTGGAAGCCGGGACATTTGGTGTTTGAGAGCTGAGACACTTGGTGTTTGAGAGCTGGAGTTTTTGGTGTTTGGGAGCTGGGACACTTGGTGTTTGAGAACTGGGACACTTGCTGTTTGAGAGCTGGGACCCTTTGTGTTTGGGAGCTGGGACATTTGGTGTTTGGAAGCAGGGACACTTAGTCTTGGAGAGCTGGGTCACATGGTCTTTGGAAACTGGGGCTGTAAGTTTTTGAGAGCAGGGACAGTTGGTATTTGAGAGCTGGGACATTTGGTGTTTGAGAGCTGGGACATTTGGTGTTTGGGACCTGATACAGTTCGTTTTTTTTGGGCTGGGTCACTTGCTGTTTGAGCCTGGGACATTTGGTGTTTGGAAGCTGGGACACTTGGTGTTTGGAAGCTGGGACACTTTGTGTTTGGAAGCTGGGACACTTGGTGTTAGAGAGCTGGAACTAATGTGTTTGAGAAGTGGGACACTTGTAATTTGAGAGCTGGGACAGTTGGTGTTTGAGGGCAGGGACACTTGGTGTTTGGGAGCCGGGACATGTGTTGTTTGGGAGCTGGGACATTTGGTGTTTGGAAGCCGGGACATTTGGTGTTTGAGAGCTGAGACACTCGGTGTTTGAGAGCCTGGACATTTGGTGTTTGGAAGCTGGGATATCTGGTGTTTGGAAGCTGGGACGTTTGGTGTTTGGAAGCTGGGACATTTGGTGTTTGTAATCTGGGATACTTGGTGTTTAATAGGTGGCAAACTTGGAGTTTGAGCGTTGGAATCTTGGTATTTGAGAGCTGGGACAATTGATGTTTGAGAGCTGGGACACTTCGTGTTTGGAAGATGGGACACATGGAGTTTGGAAGCAGGGACTCTTGGTGTTTCGGAGCTGGAACAGTTGTTGTTTGAGATGTGGGACACTTGGTGTTTGAGAGCTGGGACATTTGGTGTTTGGAAGCTGGGACACCTGGTGTTTGGAAGTTGGGAGACTTGGTGTTTGAGAGCTGGAACACTTGATGTTTGGAAGCTGGGACACTTGCTGTTTGAGAGCTGCGACACCTCATCTTCGAGAGCTGGGACACTTGGTGTTTGAGAGCTGGGACATTTGGTGTTTGGAACCGGGGACATTTGGTGTTTGGACGCAGGGACGTTTGGTGTTTGGAAACTGGGTCACTTGGTGTTTCGAAGCTGGGACACTTGGTGTTTAAGAGCTGCGACACTTAGTGTTTGGAAGCCGGGACACTTGGTTTTTGAGAGATGGGACATTTGTTGTTTGGAAAATGGCACGTTAGGTGATTGGAAGCTGGGACACTTGGTGTTTGGAATCTGGGACACTTGATGTTTGAGATCGAGGACTCTTGGTGTTTGAGAGGTGGGGCACTTGGTGTTTGGAAGCTGGGAGACCTGGTGTTTTGAAGCTGGGACACTTGATGTTTGAGATCTGGGACACTTGGTGTTTGAGAGGTGGGACATTTGGTGTTTGGAAGGTGGGACACTTGGTGTTTGGAAGTTGGGACACTTGGTGTTTGAGCGTTGGAACACTTGATGTTTGGAAGCTGGGACACTTGGTGTTTGAGAGCTGTGACACCTCATGTTTGAGAGCTGGGACACTTGGTGTTTGAGAGCTGGGACATTTGATGTTTGGAACCGGGGACATTTGGTGTTTGGACGCAGGGACATTTGGTGTTTGGAAACTGGGACACTTGGTGTTTCGAAGCTGGGACACTTGGTGTTTGAGAGCTGAGACACTTAGCGTTTAGATGCCGGGACACTTGGTGTTTGAGAGATGGGACGTTTGGTGTTTGGAAGCTGTCATGGTAGGTGATTGGAAGCTGGGACACTTGGTTTTTGGAATCTGGGACACTTGGTATTTAATATTTGGCACACTTGGTGTTTGAGAGCTGGGACTGTTGGTGTTTGAGAGCTGGGATTCTTGGTGTTTGAGAGCTGGGACATTTGGTGTTTGGGACCTGATACAGTTCGTTTTTTTTGGTCTGGGTCACTTGCTGTTTGAGCGCTGGGACGTTTGGTGTTTGGAAGCTGGGACACTTGGTGTTTGGAAGCTGGGACACTTGGTGTTTGAGAGCTGGAACTAATGTGTTTGAGAAGTGGGACACTTGTAATTTGAGAGCTGGGACACTTGGTGTTTGAGGGCAGGGACACTTGGTGTTTGGGAGCCGGGACATGTGGTGTTTGGGAGCTGTGACATTTGGTGTTTGGAAGCTGGGACATTTGGTGTTTGAGAGCTGAGGCACTCGGTGTTTGAGAGCTGGAGCTTTTGGTGTTTGTGAGCTGGGACACTTGGTGTTTGAGGGCTGGGACACTTGGTGTTTGAGAGCCGGGACATTTGGTGTTTGGAAGCTGGGAAACTAGGTGCTTGTGGGCTGGGACACTTGGTGTTTGCGAGCCTGGACATTTGGTGTTTGGAAGCTGGGACATTTGGTTTTTGAGGGCTGGGACAGTTGCTGTTTGAGACCTTGGACATTTGGTGTTTGGAAGCTGGGAAACTAGGTGTTTGTGTGCTGGGACACTTGGTGTTTGCGAGCCTGGACATTTGGTGTTTGGAAGCTGGGACATTTGGTTTTTGAGGGCTGGGACAGTTGCTGTTTGAGACCTTGGACATTTGGTGTTTGGAAGCTGGGACATTTGGTGTTTGGAAGCTGGGACATTTGGTGTTTGGAAGCAAGGCCACTTCGACTTTCAGATCGGGCACATTTGGTGTATGAAAGCTATGAATCTTCGTGTTCGTAAGCTGGGAAGATTGGAGTTTGGACACTGGGACACTTGGTTTATGAGAGCTGGAACAACTTGTTTTTGGGAGCCGGGACATTTGGTGTTTGGAACCTGGGACACTTGGTATTCCGAAGCGTGCCTCCGGCTGTTTGAGAGCAGGGACACTTGGTGTTTGGGAGCAGGGACATTTGGTGTTTGAGAGATGGGACATTTGGTGTTTGGAAGCTGGGACGTTTGGTGTTTGGAAGCTGGGACACTTGGTCTTTGTAAGCTGGGATACTTGGTGTTTAATAGGTGGCAAATTTCGTGTTTGAGCGTTGGAATCTTGGTGTTTGAGAGCTGGGACAATTGGTGTTTGAGAGCTGGGACACTTCGTGTTTGGAAGCTGGGACACATGGAGTTTTGAAACAGGGACACTTGGTGTTTCGGAGCTGGAACAGTTGTTGTTTGAGGTGTGGGACACTTGGTGTTTGAGAGCTGGGACATTTGGTGTTTGGAATCTGGGACACCTGGTGTTTGGAAGTTGGGAGACTTGGTGTTTGAGAGCTGGAACACTTGATGTTTGGAAGCTGGGACACTTGCTGTTTGAGAGCTGCGACACCTCATGTTTGAGAGCTGGGACACTTGGTGTTTGAGAGCTGGGACATTTGGTGTTTGCAACCGGGGACATTTGGTGTTTGGACGCAGGGACATTTGGTGTTTGGAAACTGGGTCACTTTGTGTTTCGAAGCTGGAACACTTGCTGTTTAAGGGCTGCGACACTTAGTGTTTGGAAGCCGGGACACTTGGTTTTTGAGAGATGGGACATTTGTTGTTTGGAAAATGGCACGTTAGGTGATTGGAAGCTGGGACACTTGGTGTTTGGAATCTGGGACACTTGATGTTTGAGATCTAGGACTCTTGGTGTTTGAGAGGTGGGACACTTGGTGTTTGGAAGCTGGGAAACCTGGTGTTTTGAAGCTGGGACACTTGATGTTTGCGATCGGGGACACTTGGTGTTTGAGAGGTGGGACATTTGGTGTTTGGAAGCTGGAACACTTGGTGTTTGGAAGTTGGGAGACTTGGTGTTTGGAAGCTGGAACACATGATATTTGGGAGCTGGGACATTTGGTGTTTGGAAGCCGGGACATTTGGTGTTTGGGAGCTGGGACACTTGGTGTTTGAGAACTGGAACACTTGCTGTTTGAGAGTTGGGGCACTTTGTGTTTAGGAGCTGGGACATTTGGTGTTTGGAAGCTGGGACACTTACTGTTGGAGAGCTGGGTCACATGGTCTTTGGAAGCTGGGGCTGTAAGTTTTTGAGAGCAGGGACATTTGGTATTTGAGAGCTGGGACATTTGGTGTTTGAGAGCTGGGACATTTGGTGTTTGGGACCTGATACAGTTCGTTTATGTGAGCTGGGTCACTTGCTGTTTGAGCGCTGGGACATTTGGTGTTTGGAAGCTGGGACACTTGGTGTTTGGAAGCTGGGACACTTGGTGTTTGAGAGCTGGAACAAATGTGTTTGAGAACTGGGACACTTGAAATTTGAGAGCTGGGACACTTGGTGTTTGAGGGCTGGGACACTTGGTGTTTGAGAGCCGGGACATTTGGTGTTTGGAAGCTGGGAAACTAGGTGCTTGTGGGCTGGGACACTTGGTGTTTGCGAGCCTGGACATTTGGTGTTTGGAAGCTGGGATATTTGGATTTTGAGGGCTGGGACAGTTGCTGTTTGAGAGCTTGGACATTTGGTGTTTGGAAGCTGGGAAACTAGGTGTTTGTGGGCTGGGACACTTGGTGTTTGCGAGCCTGGACATTTGGTGTTTGGAAGCTGGGACATTTGGTTTTTGAGGGCTGGGACAGTTGCTGTTTGAGACCTTGGACATTTGGTGTTTGGAAGCTGGGACATTTGGTGTTTGGAAGCTGGGACATTTGGTGTTTGGAAGCAAGGCCACTTCGTCTTTCAGATCGGGTACATTTGGTGTATGAAAGCTGTGAATCTTCGTGTTCGTGTGCTGGGAAGATTGGAGTTTGGACACTGGGACACTTGGTTTATGAGAGCTGGAACAACTTGTTTTTGGGAGCCGGGACATTTGGTGTTTGGAACCTGGGACACTTGGTATTCCGAAGCGTGCCTCTTGCTGTTTGAGAGCAGCGACACTTGGTATTTGGGAGCTGGGACATTTGCTCTTTGAGAGATGAGACATTTGGTGTTTGGAAGCTGGGACGTTTGGTGTTTGGAAGCTGGGACATTTGGTGTTTGTAATCTGGGATACTTGGTGTTTAATAGGTGGCAAACTTGGAGTTTGAGCGTTGGAATCTTGGTATTTGAGAGCTGGGACAATTGATGTTTGAGAGCTGGGACACTTCGTGTTTGGAAGCTGGGACACATGGAGTTTGGAAGCAGGGACTCTTGGTGTTTCGGAGCTGGAACAGTTGTTGTTTGAGATGTGGGACACTTGGTGTTTGAGAGCTGGGACATTTGGTGTTTGGAAGCTGGGACACCTGGTGTTTGGAAGTTGGGAGACTTGGTGTTTGAGAACTGGAACACTTGATGTTTGGAAGCTGGGACACTTGCTGTTTGAGAGCTGTGACACCTCATCTTTGAGAGCTGGGACACTTGGTGTTTGAGAGCTGGGACATTTGGTGTTTGCAACCGGGGACATTTGGTGTTTGGACGCAGGGACGTTTGGTGTTTGGAAACTGGGTCACTTGGTGTTTCGAAGCTGGGACACTTGGTGTTTAAGGGCTGCGACACTTAGTGTTTGGAAGCCGGGACACTTGGTTTTTGAGAGATGGGACATTTGTTGTTTGGAAAATGGCACGTTAGGTGATTGGAAGCTGGGACACTTGGTGTTTGGAATCTGGGACACTTGATGTTTGAGATCGAGGACTCTTGGTGTTTGAGAGGTGGGGCACTTGGTGTTTGGAAGCTGGGAAACCTGGTGTTTTGAAGCTGGTTCACTTGATGTTTGCGATCGGGGACACTTGGTGTTTGAGAGGTGGGACATTTGGTGTTTGGAAGGTGGGACACTTGGTGTTTGGAAGTTGGGAGACTTGGTGTTTGAGCGTTGGAACACATGATTTTTGGAAGCTGGGACACTTGGTGTTTGAGAGCTGTGACACCTCATGTTTGAGAGCTGGGAGACTTGGTTTTTGAGAGCTGGGACTTTTGGTGTTTGGACGCAGGGACATTTGGTGTTTGGAAACTGGGACACTTGGTGTTTGAGAGCTGAGACACTTAGCGTTTAGATGCTGGGACACTTGGTGTTTGAGAGATGGGACGTTTGGTGTTTGGAAGCTGTCATGGTAGGTGATTGGAAGCTGGGACACTTGGTGTTTGGAATCTGGGACACTTGGTATTTAATATTTGGCACACTTGGTGTTTGAGAGCTGGGACTGTTGGTGTTTGAGAGCTGGGACTCTTGGTGTTTGAGAGCTGGGACACTTGGTGTTTGGAGTCTGGGACACTTCGTGTTTGGAACCTGGGACCCATGTTGTTTGAGAGCGGGAACACTTTTTTTTTTTCAGAGCTGGGACACTTGGTGTTTGGAGGCTGGGAAACTTTGTGTTTGAGATTTGGGAGAGTTGGTGTTTGAGAGGTGCACACTTGGTGTTTGGAAGCTGGCACATGTGGTGTTTGGAATCTGGGACACTTGATGTTTGAGATCGAGGACTCTTGGTGTTTGAGAGGTGGGGCACTTGGTGTTTGGAAGCTGGGAAACCTGGTGTTTTGAAGCTGGGACACTTGATGTTTGAGATCTGGGACACTTGGTGTTTGAGAGGTGGGACATTTGGTGTTTGGAAGGTGGGACACTTGGTGTTTGGAAGTTGGGAGACTTGGTGTTTGAGCGTTGGAACACTTGATGTTTGGAAGCTGGGACACTTGGTGTTTGAGAGCTGTGACACCTCATGTTTGAGAGCTGGGACACTTGGTGTTTGAGAGCTGGGACATTTGGTGTTTGGAACCGGGGACATTTGGTGTTTGGACGCAGGGACATTTGGTGTTTGGAAACTGGGACACTTGGTGTTTCGAAGCTGGGACACTTGGTGTTTGAGAGCTGAGACACTTAGCGTTTAGATGGCGGGACACTTGGTGTTTGAGAGATGGGACGTTTGGTGTTTGGAAGCTGTCATGGTAGGTGATTGGAAGCTGGGACACTTGGTGTTTGGAATCTGGGACACTTGGTATTTAATATTTGGCACACTTGGTGTTTGAGAGCTGGGACTGTTGGTGTTTGAGAGCTGGGAGTCTTGGTGTGTGAGAGCTGGGACATTTGGTGTTTGGGACCTGATACAGTTCGTTTTTTTTGGGCTGGGTCACGTGCTGTTTGAGCGCTGGGACGTTTGGTGTTTGAAAGCTGGGACACTTGGTGTTTGGAAGCTGGGACACTTGGTGTTTGAGAGCTGGAACTAATGTGTTTGAGAAGTGGGACACTTGTAATTTGAGAGCTGGGACACTTGGTGTTTGAGGGCAGGGACACTTGGTGTTTGGGAGCCGGGACATGTGGTGTTTGGGAGCTGGGACACTTGGTGTTTGGAAGCTGGGACATTTGGTGTTTGAGAGCTGAGACACTCGGTGTTTGAGAGCTGGAGCTTTTGGTGTTTGTGAGCTGGGACACTTGGTGTTTGAGGGCTGGGACACTTGGTGTTTGAGAGCCTGGACATTTGCTGTTTGGAAGCTGGGACATCTGGTGTTTGGAAGCAAGGCCACTTCGTCTTTCAGATCGGGGACATTTGGTGTATGAAAGCTATGAATCTTCGTGTTCGTAAGCTGGGAAGATTGGAGTTTGGACACTGGGACACTTGGTTTATGAGAGCTGGAACAACTTGTTTTTGGGAGCCGGGACATTTGGTGTTTGGAACCTGGGACACTTGGTATTCCGAAGCGTGCCTCCGGCTGTTTGAGAGCAGGGACACTTGGTGTTTGGGAGCTGGGACATTTGGTGTTTGAGAGATGGGACATTTGGTGTTTGGAAGCTGGGACGTTTGGTGTTTGGAAGCTGGGACACTTGGTGTTTGTAAGCTGGGATACTTGGTGTTTAATAGGTGGCAAATTTCGAGTTTGAGCGTTGGAATCTTGGTGTTTGAGAGCTAGGACAATTGGTGTTTGAGAGCTGGGACACTTCGTGTTTGGAAGCTGGGACACATGGAGTTTGGAAACAGGGACACTTGGTGTTTCGGAGCTGGAACACTTGTTGTTTGAGGTGTGGGACACTTGGTGTTTGAGAGCGGGGACATTTGGTGTTTGGAATCTGGGACACCTGGTGTTTGGAAGTTGGGAGACTTGGTGTTTGAGAGCTGGAACACTTGATGTTTGGAAGCTGGGACACTTGCTGTTTGAGAGCTGCGACACCTCATGTTTGAGAGCTGGGACACTTGGTGTTTGAGAGCTGGGACATTTGGTGTTTGCAACCGGGGACATTTGGTGTTTGGACGCAGGGACATTTGGTGTTTGGAAACTGGGTCACTTTGTGTTTCGAAGCTGGAACACTTGCTGTTTAAGGGCTGCGACACTTAGTGTTTGGAAGCCGGGACACTTGGTTTTTGAGAGATGGGACATTTGTTGTTTGGAAAATGGCACGTTAGGTGATTGGAAGCTGGGACACTTGGTGTTTGGAATCTGGGACACTTGATGTTTGAGATCTAGGACTCTTGGTGTTTGAGAGGTGGGACACTTGGTGTTTGGAAGCTGGGAAACCTGGTGTTTTGAAGCTGGGACACTTGATGTTTGCGATCGGGGACACTTGGTGTTTGAGAGGTGGGACATTTGGTGTTTGGAAGCTGGAACACTTGGTGTTTGGAAGTTGGGAGACTTGGTGTTTGGAAGCTGGAACAGATGATATTTGGGAGCTGGGACATTTGGTGTTTGGAAGCCGGGACATTTGTTGTTTGAGAGCTGAGACACTTGGTGTTTGAGAGCTGGAGCTTTTGGTGTTTGGGAGCTGGGACACTTGGTGTTTGAGAGTTGGGACACTTTGTGTTTGGGAGCTGGGACACTTGGTGTTTGAGAGTTGGGACACTTTGTGTTTGGGAGCTGGGACACTTGGTGTTTGAGAGTTGGGACACTTTGTGTTTGGGAGCTGGGACACTTGGTGTTTGAGAACTGGGACACTTGGTGTTTGAGAGTTGGGACACTTTGTGTTTGGGAGCTGGGACATTTGGTGTTTGGAAGCTGGGACACTTAGTCTTGGAGAGCTGGGTCACATGGTCTTTGGAAGCTGGTGCTGTAAGTTTTTGAGAGCAGGGACAGTTGGTATTTGAGAGCTGGGACATTTGGTGTTTGAGAGCTGGGACATTTGGTGTTTGGGACCTGATACAGTTCGTTTTTGTGGGCTGGGTCACTTGCTGTTTGAGCGCTGGGACATTTGGTGTTTGGAAGCTGGGACACTTGGTGTTTGGAAGCTGGGACACTTGGTGTTTGAGAGCTGGAACAAATGTGTTTGAGAACTGGGACACTTGAAATTTGAGAGCTGGGACACTTGGTGTTTGAGGGCTGGGACACTTTGTGTTTGGGAGCTGGGACATTTGGTGTTTGGAAGCTGGGACACTTAGTCTTGGAGAGCTGGGTCACATGGTCTTTGGAAGCTGGGGCTGTAAGTTTTTGAGAGCAGGGACAGTTGGTATTTGAGAGCTGGGACATTTGGTGTTTGAGAGCTGGGACATTTGGTGTTTGGGACCTGATACAGTTCGTTTTTGTGGGCTGGGTCACTTGCTGTTTGAGCGCTGGGACATTTGGAGTTTGGAAGCTGGGACACTTGGTGTTTGGAAGCTGGGACACTTGGTGTTTGAGAGCTGGAACAAATGTGTTTCAGAACTGGGACACTTGAAATTTGAGAGCTGGGACAATTGGTGTTTGAGGGCTGGGACACTTGGTGTTTGAGAGCCAGGACATTTGGTGTTTGGAAGCTGGGAAACTAGGTGCTTGTGGGCTGGGACACTTGGTGTTTGCGAGCCTGGACATTTGGTGTTTGGAAGCTGGGATATTTGGATTTTGAGGGCTGGGACAGTTGCTGTTTGAGAGCTTGGACATTTGGTGTTTGGAAGCTGGGAAACTAGGTGTTTGTGGGCTGGGACACTTGATGTTTGCGAGCCTGGACATTTGGTGTTTGGAAGCTGGGACATTTGGTTTTTGAGGGCTGGGACAGTTGCTGTTTGAGACCTTGGACATTTGGTGTTTGGAAGCTGGGACATTTGGTGTTTGGAAGCTGGGACATTTGGTGTTTGGAAGCAAGGCCACTTCGTCTTTCAGATCGGGGACATTTGGTGTATGAAAGCTGTGAATCTTCGTGTTCGTGTGCTGGGAAGATTGGAGTTTGGACACTGGGACACTTGGTTTATGAGAGCTGGAACAACTTGTTTTTGGGAGCCGGGACATTTGGTGTTTGGAACCTGGGTCACTTGGTATTCCGAAGCGTGCCTCTTGCTGTTTGAGAGCAGGGACACTTGGTATTTGGGAGCTGGGACATTTGCTGTTTGAGAGATGAGACATTTGGTGTTTGGAAGCTGGGACGTTTGGTGTTTGGAAGCTGGGACATTTGGTGTTTGTAATCTGGGATACTTGGTGTTTAATAGGTGGCAAACTTGGAGTTTGAGCGTTGGAATCTTGGTATTTGAGAGCTGGGACAATTGATGTTTGAGAGCTGGGACACTTCGTGTTTGGAAGCTGGGACACATGGAGTTTGGAAGCAGGGACTCTTGGTGTTTCGGAGCTGGAACAGTTGTTGTTTGAGATGTGGGACACTTGGTGTTTGAGAGCTGGGACATTTGGTGTTTGGAAGCTGGGACACCTGGTGTTTGGAAGTTGGGAGACTTGGTGTTTGAGAACTGGAACACTTGATGTTTGGAAGCTGGGACACTTGCTGTTTAAGAGCTGTGACACCTCATCTTTGAGAGCTGGGACACTTGGTGTTTGAGAGCTGGGACATTTGGTGTTTGCAACCGGGGACATTTGGTGTTTGGACGCAGGGACGTTTGGTGTTTGGAAACTGGGTCACTGGGTGTTTCGAAGCTGGGACACTTGGTGTTTAAGGGCTGCGACACTTAGTGTTTGGAAGCCGGGACACTTGGTTTTTGAGAGATGGGACATTTGTTGTTTGGAAAATGGCACGTTAGGTGATTGGAAGCTGGGACACTTGGTGTTTGGAATCTGGGAAACCTGGTGTTTTGAAGCTGGGACACTTGATGTTTGCGATCGGGGACACTTGGTGTTTGAGAGGTGGGACATTTGGTGTTTGGAAGGTGGGACACTTGGTGTTTGGAAGTTGGGAGACTTGGTGTTTGAGCGTTGGAACACATGATGTTTGGAAGCTGGGACACTTGGTGTTTGAGAGCTGTGACACCTCATGTTTGAGAGCTGGGAGACTTGGTTTTTGAGAGCTGGGACATTTGGTGTTTGGACGCAGGGACATTTGGTGTTTGGAAACTGGGACACTTGGTGTTTGAGAGCTGAGACACTTAGCGTTTAGATGCTGGGACACTTGGTGTTTGAGAGATGGGACGTTTGGTGTTTGGAAGCTGTCATGGTAGGTGATTGGAAGCTGGGACACTTGGTGTTTGGAATCTGGGACACTTGGTATTTAATATTTGGCACACTTGGTGTTTGAGAGCTGGGACTGTTGGTGTTTGAGAGCTGGGACTCTTGGTGTTTGAGAGCTGGGACACTTGGTGTTTGGA
Organism: Isurus oxyrinchus; assembly: GCA_026770705.1. Classification (NCBI taxonomy): domain Eukaryota; kingdom Metazoa; phylum Chordata; class Chondrichthyes; order Lamniformes; family Lamnidae; genus Isurus; species Isurus oxyrinchus. The sequence continues at coordinate 2,132,204 of JANJGN010000066.1, forward strand.
GCCTGGGACACTTCGTGTTTGGAACCTGGGACCCATGTTGTTTGAGAGCGGGAACACTTTTTTTTTTCAGAGCTGGGACACTTGGTGTTTGGAGGCTGGGAAACTTTGTGTTTGAGATTTGGGAGAGTTGGTGTTTGAGAGGTGCACACTTGTTGTTTGGAAGCTGGCACATGTGGTGTTTGGAATCTGGGACACTTGATGTTTGAGATCGAGGACTCTTGGTGTTTGAGAGGTGGGGCACTTGGTGTTTGGAAGCTGGGAAACCTGGTGTTTTGAAGCTGGGACACTTGATGTTTGAGATCTGGGACACTTGGTGTTTGAGAGGTGGGACATTTGGTGTTTGGAAGGTGGGACACTTGGTGTTTGGAAGTTGGGAGACTTGGTGTTTGAGCGTTGGAACACTTGATGTTTGGAAGCTGGGACACTTGGTGTTTGAGAGCTGTGACACCTCATGTTTGAGAGCTGGGACACTTGGTGTTTGAGAGCTGGGACATTTGGTGTTTGGAACCGGGGACATTTGGTGTTTGGACGCAGGGACATTTGGTGTTTGGAAACTGGGACACTTGGTGTTTCGAAGCTGGGACACTTGGTGTTTGAGAGCTGAGACACTTAGCGTTTAGATGCCGGGACACTTGGTGTTTGAGAGATGGGACGTTTGGTGTTTGGAAGCTGTCATGGTAGGTGATTGGAAGCTGGGACACTTGGTGTTTGGAATCTGGGACACTTGGTATTTAATATTTGGCACACTTGGTGTTTGAGAGCTGGGACTGTTGGTGCTTGAGAGCTGGGAGTCTTGGTGTTTGAGAGCTGGGACATTTGGTGTTTGGGACCTGATACAGTTCGTTTTTTTTGGGCCGGGTCACGTGCTGTTTGAGCGCTGGGACGTTTGGTGTTTGGAAGCTGGGACACTTGGTGTTTGGAAGCTGGGACACTTGGTGTTTGAGAGCTGGAACTAATGTGTTTGAGAAGTGGGACACTTGTAATTTGAGAGCTGGGACACTTGGTGTTTGAGGGCAGGGACACTTGGTGTTTGGGAGCCGGGACATGTGGTGTTTGGGAGCTGGGACATTTGGTGTTTGGAAGCTGGGACATTTGGTGTTTGAGAGCTGAGACACTCGGTGTTTGAGAGCTGGAGCTTTTGGTGTTTGTGAGCTGGGACACTTGGTGTTTGAGGGCTGGGACACTTGGTGTTTGAGAGCCTGGACATTTGCTGTTTGGAAGCTGGGACATCTGGTGTTTGGAAGCAAGGCCACTTCGTCTTTCAGATCGGGGACATTTGGTGTATGAAAGCTATGAATCTTCGTGTTCGTAAGCTGGGAAGATTGGAGTTTGGACACTGGGACACTTGGTTTATGAGAGCTGGAACAACTTGTTTTTGGGAGCCGGGACATTTGGTGTTTGGAACCTGGGACACTTGGTATTCCGAAGCGTGCCTCCGGCTGTTTGAGAGCAGGGACACTTGGTGTTTGGGAGCTGGGACATTTGGTGTTTGAGAGATGGGACATTTGGTGTTTGGAAGCTGGGACGTTTGGTGTTTGGAAGCTGGGACACTTGGTGTTTGTAAGCTGGGATACTTGGTGTTTAATAGGTGGCAAATTTCGAGTTTGAGCGTTGGAATCTTGGTGTTTGAGAGCTAGGACAATTGGTGTTTGAGAGCTGGGACACTTCGTGTTTGGAAGCTGGGACACATGGAGTTTGGAAACAGGGACACTTGGTGTTTCGGAGCTGGAACACTTGTTGTTTGAGGTGTGGGACACTTGGTGTTTGAGAGCGGGGACATTTGGTGTTTGGAATCTGGGACACCTGGTGTTTGGAAGTTGGGAGACTTGGTGTTTGAGAGCTGGAACACTTGATGTTTGGAAGCTGGGACACTTGCTGTTTGAGAGCTGCGACACCTCATGTTTGAGAGCTGGGACACTTGGCGTTTGAGAGCTGGGACATTTGGTGTTTGCAACCGGGGACATTTGGTGTTTGGACGCAGGGACATTTGGTGTTTGGAAACTGGGTCACTTTGTGTTTCGAAGCTGGAACACTTGCTGTTTAAGGGCTGCGACACTTAGTGTTTGGAAGCCGGGACACTTGGTTTTTGAGAGATTGGACATTTGTTGTTTGGAAAATGGCACGTTAGGTGATTGGAAGCTGGGACACTTGGTGTTTGGAATCTGGGACACTTGATGTTTGAGATCTAGGACTCTTGGTGTTTGAGAGGTGGGACACTTGGTGTTTGGAAGCTGGGAAACCTGGTGTTTTGAAGCTGGGACACTTGATGTTTGCGATCGGGGACACTTGGTGTTTGAGAGGTGGGACATTTGGTGTTTGGAAGCTGGAACACTTGGTGTTTGGAAGTTGGGAGACTTGGTGTTTGGAAGCTGGAACACATGATATTTGGGAGCTGGGACATTTGGTGTTTGGAAGCCGGGACATTTGTTGTTTGAGAGCTGAGACACTTGGTGTTTGAGAGCTGGAGCTTTTGGTGTTTGGGAGCTGGGACACTTGGTGTTTGAGAGTTGGGACACTTTGTGTTTGGGAGCTGGGACACTTGGTGTTTGAGAACTGGGACACTTGGTGTTTGAGAGTTGGGACACTTTGTGTTTGGGAGCTGGGACATTTGGTGTTTGGAAGCTGGGACACTTAGTCTTGGAGAGCTGGGTCACATGGTCTTTGGAAGCTGGGGCTGTAAGTTTTTGAGAGCAGGGACAGTTGGTATTTGAGAGCTGGGACATTTGGTGTTTGAGAGCTGGGACATTTGGTGTTTGGGACCTGATACAGTTCGTTTTTGTGGGCTGGGTCACTTGCTGTTTGAGCGCTGGGACATTTGGTGTTTGGAAGCTGGGACACTTGGTGTTTGGAAGCTGGGACACTTGGTGTTTGAGAGCTGGAACAAATGTGTTTGAGAACTGGGACACTTGAAATTTGAGAGCTGGGACACTTGGTGTTTGAGGGCTGGGACACTTTGTGTTTGGGAGCTGGGACATTTGGTGTTTGGAAGCTGGGACACTTAGTCTTGGAGAGCTGGGTCACATGGTCTTTGGAAGCTGGGGCTGTAAGTTTTTGAGAGCAGGGACTGTTGGTATTTGAGAGCTGGGACATTTGGTTTTTGAGAGCTGGGACATTTGGTGTTTGGGACCTGATACAGTTCGTTTTTGTGGGCTTGGTCACTTGCTGTTTGAGCGCTGGGACATTTGGAGTTTGGAAGCTGGGACACTTGGTGTTTGGAAGCTGGGACACTTGGTGTTTGAGAGCTGGAACAAATGTGTTTGAGAACTGGGACACTTGAAATTTGAGAGCTGGGACACTTGGTGTTTGAGAGCTGGGACATTTGGTGTTTGGGACCTGATACAGTTCGTTTTTGTGGGCTGGGTCACTTGCTGTTTGAGCGCTGGGACATTTGGTGTTTGGAAGCTGGGACACTTGGTGTTTGGAAGCTGGGACACTTGATGTTTGAGAGCTGGAACAAATGTGTTTGAGAACTGGGACACTTGAAATTTGAGAGCTGGGACACTTGGTGTTTGAGGGCTGGGACACTTTGTGTTTGGGAGCTGGGACATTTGGTGTTTGGAAGCTGGGACACTTAGTCTTGGAGAGCTGGGTCACATGGTCTTTGGAAGCTGGGGCTGTAAGTTTTTGAGAGCAGGGACAGTTGGTATTTGAGAGCTGGGACATTTGGTGTTTGAGAGCTGGGACATTTGGTGTTTGGGACCTGAAACAGTTCGTTTTTGTGGGCTGGGTCACTTGCTGTTTGAGCGCTGGGACATTTGGAGTTTGGAAGCTGGGACACTTGGTGTTTGGAAGCTGGGACACTTGGTGTTTGAGAGCTGGAACAAATGTGTTTGAGAACTGGGACACTTGAAATTTGAGAGCTGGGACACTTGGTGTTTGAGGGCTGGGACACTTGGTGTTTGAGAGCCAGGACATTTGGTGTTTGGAAGCTGGGAAACTAGGTGCTTGTGGGCTGGGACACTTGGTGTTTGCGAGCCTGGACATTTGGTGTTTGGAAGCTGGGATATTTGGATTTTGAGGGCTGGGACAGTTGCTGTTTGAGAGCTTCGACATTTGGTGTTTGGAAGCTGGGAAACTAGGTGTTTGTGGGCTGGGACACTTGGTGTTTGCGAGCCTGGACATTTGGTGTTTGGAAGCTGGGACATTTGGTTTTTGAGGGCTGGGACAGTTGCTGTTTGAGACCTTGGACATTTGGTGTTTGGAAGCTGGGACATTTGGTGTTTGGAAGCTGGGACATTTGGTGTTTGGAAGCAAGGCCACTTCGTCTTTCAGATCGGGGACATTTGGTGTTTGAAAGCTGTGAATCTTCGTGTTCGTGTGCTGGGAAGATTGGAGTTTGGACACTGGGACACTTGGTTTATGAGAGCTGGAACAACTTGTTTTTGGGAGCCGGGACATTTGGTGTTTGGAACCTGGGACACTTGGTATTCCGAAGCGTGCCTCTTGCTGCTTGAGAGCAGGGACACTTGGTATTTGGGAGCTGGGACATTTGCTGTTTGAGAGATGAGACATTTGGTGTTTGGAAGCTGGGACGTTTGGTGTTTGGAAGCTGGGACATTTGGTGTTTGTAATCTGGGATACTTGATGTTTAATAGGTGGCAAACTTGGAGTTTGAGCGTTGGAATCTTGGTATTTGAGAGCTGGGACAATTGATGTTTGAGAGCTGGGACACTTCGTGTTTGGAAGCTGGGACACATGGAGTTTGGAAGCAGGGACTCTTGGTGTTTCGGAGCTGGAACAGTTGTTGTTTGAGATGTGGGACACTTGGTGTTTGAGAGCTGGGACATTTGGTGTTTGGAAGCTGGGACACCTGGTGTTTGGAAGTTGGGAGACTTGGTGTTTGAGAACTGGAACACTTGATGTTTGGAAGCTGGGACACTTGCTGTTTGAGAGCTGCGACACCTCATCTTTGAGAGCTGGGACACTTGGTGTTTGAGAGCTGGGACATTTGGTGTTTGCAACCGGGGACATTTGGTGTTTGGACGCAGGGACGTTTGGTGTTTGGAAACTGGGTCACTTGGTGTTTCGAAGCTGGGACACTTGGTGTTTAAGGGCTGCGACACTTAGTGTTTGGAAGCCGGGACACTTGGTTTTTGAGAGATGGGACATTTGTTGTTTGGAAAATGGCACGTTAGGTGATTGGAAGCTGGGACACTTGGTGTTTGGAATCTGGCACACTTGATGTTTGAGATCGAGGACTCTTGGTGTTTGAGAAGTGGGGCACTTGGTGTTTGGAAGCTGGGAAACCTGGTGTTTTGAAGCTGGGACACTTGATGTTTGCGATCGGGGACACTTGGTGTTTGAGAGGTGGGACATTTGGTGTTTGGAAGGTGGGACACTTGGTGTTTGGAAGTTGGGAGACTTGGTGTTTGAGCGTTGGAACACATGATGTTTGGAAGCTGGGACACTTGGTGTTTGAGAGCTGTGACACCTCATGTTTGAGAGCTGGGAGACTTGGTTTTTGAGAGCTGGGACATTTGGTGTTTGGACGCAGGGACATTTGGTGTTTGGAAACTGGGACACTTGGTGTTTGAGAGCTGAGACACTTAGCGTTTAGATGCTGGGACACTTGGTGTTTGAGAGATGGGACGTTTGGTGTTTGGAAGCTGTCATGGTAGGTGATTGGAAGCTGGGACACTTGGTGTTTGGAATCTGGGACAAATGGTATTTAATATTTGGCACACTTGGTGTTTGAGAGCTGGGACTGTTGGTGTTTGAGAGCTGGGACTCTTGGTGTTTGAGAGCTGGGACACTTGGTGTTTGGAGCCTGGGACACTTCGTGCTTGGAACCTGGGACCCATGTTGTTTGAGAGCGGGAACACTTTTTTTTTCAGAGCTGGGACACTTGGTGTTTGGAGGCTGGGAAACTTTGTGTTTGAGATTTGGGAGAGTTGGTGTTTGAGAGGTGCACACTTGGTGTTTGGAAGCTGGCACATGTGGTGTTTGGAAGCTGGGACACTTGGTGTTTGGAAGCTGGGACATTTGGTGTTTGGAAATTGGGACATTTGGTGTTTGGAAGCTGGGACATGCTGTGTTTGGAAGCTGAGACACTTGGTGTTTGAGAGCTGGGACACTTGGTGTTTGGAATCTGGGACACTTGGTGTTTAATGGGTGGCAAACGTGGACTTTGAGACATGGAAACTTGGTGTTTGAGGGCTGGGACTCTTGGTGTTTGAGAGCCGGGTCACTTGGTGTTTGGAAGCTGGGAAACTTGGTGTTTTGAAGCTGGGACACTTGATGTTTGAGATCTGGGACACTTGGTGTTTGAGAGATGGCACACCAGCTCTTTGGAAGCTGGGAGTCTTGGTGTTTGAGAACTGGGACACTTGGTGTTTGGAAGCTGGGATTTTTGGTGTTTGGAAGCTGGGACATTTGCTGTTTGGAAGCTGGGACATCTGGTGTTTGGAAGCAAGGCCACTTCGTCTTTCAGATCGGGGACATTTGGTGTATGAAAGCTATGAATCTTCGTGTTCGTAAGCTGGGAAGATTGGAGTTTGGACACTGGGACACTTGGTTTATGAGAGCTGGAACAACTTGTTTTTGGGAGCCGGGACATTTGGTGTTTGGAACCTGGGACACTTGGTATTCCGAAGTGTGCCTCCGGCTGTTTGGGAGCAGGGACACTTGGTGTTTGGGAGCTGGGACATTTGGTGTTTGAGAGATGGGACATTTGGTGTTTGGAAGGTGGGACGTTTGGTGTTTGGATGCTGGGACACTTGGTGTTTGTAATCTGGGATACTTGGTGTTTAATAGGTGGCAAATTTCGAGTTTGAGCGTTGGAATCTTGGTATTTGAGAGCTGGGACAATTGGTGTTTGAGAGCTGGGACACTTCGTGTTTGGAAGCTGGGACACATGGAGTTTGGAAGCAGGGACACTTGGTGTTTCGGAGCAGGAACAGTTGTTGTTTGAGGTGTGGGACACTTGGTGTTTGAGAGCTGGGACATTTGGTGTTTGGAATCTGGGACACCTGGTGTTTGGAAGTTGGGAGACTTGGTGTTTGAGAGCTGGAACACTTGATGTTTGGAAGCTGGGACACTTGCTGTTTGAGAGCTGCGACACCTTATGTTTGAGAGCTGGGACACTTGGTGTTTGAGAGCTGGGACATTTGGTGTTTGCAACCGGGGACATTTGGTGTTTGGACGCAGAGACATGTGGTGTTTGGAAACTGGGTCACTTGGTGTTTCGAAGCTGGACACATGCTGTTTAAGGGCTGCGACACTTAGTGTTTGGAAACCGGGACACTTGGTTTTTGAGAGATGGGACATTTGTTGTTTGGAAAATGGCACGTTAGGTGATTGGAAGCTGGGACACTTGGTGTTTGGAATCTGGGACACTTGATGTTTGAGATCTAGGTCTCTTGGTGTTGGAGAGGTGGGACACTTGGTGTTTGGAAGCTGGGAAACCTGGTGTTTTGAAGCTGGGACACTTGATGTTTGCGATCGGGGACACTTGGTGTTTGAGAGGTGGGACATTTGGTGTTTGGAAGGTGGGACACTTGGTGTTTGGATGTTGGGAGACTTGGTGTTTGGAAGCTGGAACACATGATGTTTGGGAGCTCGGACATTTGGTGTTTGGAAGCCGGGACATTTGGTGTTTGAGAGCTGGAGCTTTCGGTGTTTGGGAGCTGGGACACTTGGTGTTTGAGAACTGGGACACTTGCTGTTTGAGAGCTTGGGACACTTTGTGTTTGGGAGCTGGGACATTTGGTGTTTGGAAGCTGGGACACTTAGTCTTGGAGAGCTGGGTCACATGGTCTTTGGAAGCAGGGGCTGTAAGTTTTTGAGAGCAGGGACAGTTGGTATTTGAGAGCTGGGACATTTGGTGTTTGAGAGCTGGGACATTTGGTGTTTGGGACCTGATACAGTTCGTTTTTGTGGGCTGGGTCACTTGCTGTTTGAGCGCTGGGACATTTGGTGTTTGGAAGCTGGGACACTTGGTGTTTGGAAGCTGGGACACTTGGTGTTTGAGAGCTGGAACAAATGTGTTTGAGAACTGGGACACTTGAAATTTGAGAGCTGGGACACTTGGTGTTTGAGGGCTGGGACACTTGGTGTTTGAGAGCCTGGACATTTGGTGTTTGGAAGCTGGGGCATTTGGTTTTTGAGGGCTGGGACAGTTGCTGTTTGAGACCTTGGACATTTGGTGTTTGGAAGCTGGGACATTTGGTGTTTGGAAGCTGGGACTTTTGGTGTTTGGAAGCAAGGCCACTTCGTCTTTCAGATCGGGGACATTTGGTGTATGAAAGCTGTGAATCTTCGTGTTCGTATGCTGGGAAGATTGGAGTTTGGACACTGGGACACTTGGTTTATGAGAGCTGGAACAACTTGTTTTTGGGAGCCGGGACATTTGGTGTTTGGAACCTGGGACACTTGGTATTCCGAAGCGTGCCTCTTGCTGTTTGAGAGCAGGGACACTTGGTATTTGGGAGCTGGGACATTTGATGTTTGAGAGATGGTACATTTGGTGTTTGGAAGCTGGGACGTTTGGTGTTTGGAAGCTGGGACATTTGGTTTTTGTAATCTGGGATACTTGGTGTTTAATAGGTGGCAAACTTGGAGTTTTTGCGTTGGAATCTTGGTATTTGAGAGCTGGGACAATTGATGTTTGAGAGCTGGGACACTTCGTGTTTGGAAGATGGGACACATGGAGTTTGGAAGCAGGGACTCTTGGTGTTTCGGAGCTGGAACAGTTGTTGTTTGAGATGTGGGACACTTGGTGTTTGAGAGCTGGGACATTTGGTGTTTGGAAGCTGGGACACCTGGTGTTTGGAAGTTGGGAGCCTTGGTGTTTGAGAGCTGGAACACTTGATGTTTGGAAGCTGGGACACTTGCTGTTTGAGAGCTGCGACACCTCATGTTTGAGAGTTGGGACACTTGGTGTTTGAGAGCCTGGACATTTGGTGTTTGCAACCGGGGACATTTGGTGTTTGGACGCAGGGACGTTTGGTGTTTGGAACTGTTGGTGTTTCGAAGCTGGGACACTTGGTTTTTAAGAGCTGCGACACTTAGTGTTTGGAAGGCGGGACACTTGGTTTTTGAGAGATGGGACATTTGTTGTTTGGAAAATGGCACGTTAGGTGATTGGAAGCTGGGACACTTGGTGTTTGGAATCTGGGACACTTGATGTTTGAGATCGAGGACTCTTGATGTTTGAGAGGTGGGGCACTTGGTGTTTGGAAGCTGGGAAACCTGGTGTTTTGAAGCTGGGACACTTGATGTTTGAGATCTGGGACACTTGGTGTTTGAGAGGTGGGACATTTGGTGTTTGGAAGGTGGGACACTTGGTGTTTGGAAGTTGGGAGACTTGGTGTTTGAGCGTTGGAACACTTGATGTTTGGAAGCTGGGACACGTGGTGTTTGAGAGCTGTGACACCTCATGTTTGAGAGCTGCGAGACTTGGTTTTTGAGAGCTGGGACATTTGGTGTTTGGAACCGGGGACATTTGGTGTTTGGACGCAGGGACATTTGGTGTTTGGAAACTGGGACACTTGGTGTTTCGTAGCTGGGACACTTGGTGTTTGAGAGCTGAGACACTTAGCGTTTAGATGCCGGGACACTTGTTGTTTGAGAGATGGGACGTTTGGTGTTTGGAAGCTGTCATGGTAGGTGATTGGAAGCTGGGACACTTGGTGTTTGGAATCTGGGACACTTGATATTTAATATTTGGCACACTTGGTGTTTGAGAGCTGGGACTGTTGGTGTTTGAGAGCTGGGACTCTTGGTGTTTGAGAGCTGGGACACTTGGTGTTTGGAGCCTGGGACACTTCGTGTTTGGAACCTGGGACCCTTGTTGTTTGAGAGCGAGAACACTTTTTTTTTCAGAGCTGGGACACTTGGTGTTTGGAGGCTGGGAAACTTTGTGTTTGAGATTTGGGAGAGTTGGTGTTTGAGAGGTGCACACTTGGTGTTTGGAAGCTGGCACATGTGGTGTTTGGAAGCTGGGGCACTTGGTGTTTGGAAGCTGGGACATTTGGTGTTTGGAAGCTGGGACATTTGGTGTTTGGAAGCTGGGACATTCTGTGTATGGAACCTGGGACACTTGGTGTTTGAGAGCTGGGACACTTGGTGTTTGGAATCTGGGACACTTGGTGTTTAATGGGTGGCAAACGTGGAGTTTGAGACATGGAAACTTGGAGTGTGAGGGCTGGGACTCTTGGTGTTTGAGAGCTGGGTCACTTGGTGTTTGGAAGCTGGGAAACTTGGTGTTTTGAAGCTGGGACACTTGATGTTTGAGATCTGTGTCGCTTGGTGTTTGAGAGATGGCACACCTGCTCTTTGGAAGCTGGGAGTCTTGGTGTTTGAGAACTGGGACACTTGGTGTTTGGAGGCTGGGACATTTGGTGTTTGGAAACTGGGACATTTGCTGTTTGGAAGCCAGGCCACTTCGTCTTTCAGATCGGGTCATTTGGTGTGTGAAAGCTTTGAATCTTCGTGCTTGTAAGCTGGGAAAATTGGAATTTGGGCTCTGGGAAATTTGGTTTTTGAGAGCTGGGACACTTGGTGTTTGGGAGCCGGGACATGTGGTGTTTGGAAGCTGGGACATTTGATGTTTGGAAGCAAGGCCACTTCGTCTTTCAGATCGGGGACATTTGCGCTATGAAAGCTGTGAATCTTCGTGTTCGTAAGCTGGGAAAATTGGAGTTTTGACACTGGGACACTTGGTTTATGAGAGCTGGGACACCATGTTTTTGGGAGCCGTGATTTTTGGTGTTTGGAAGCTGGGACACTTGGTATTTGGAACCTTTCCTCTTGGTGTTTGAGAGCAGGGACACTTGGTGCTTGGGACCTGGGACATTTGGTTTTTGTGAGATGGCACAATTGGTGTTTGGAAGCTGGGACGTTTGGTGTTTGGAAAATGGGACACTTGGTGTTTGGAATCTGGGACACTTGGTGTTTAATAGGTGGCAAACGTGGAGTTTGAGAGTTGGAATCTTGGTGTTTGAGGGCTGGGACAATGGGTGTTTGGAAGCTGGGAAACTTGGTGTTTTGAAGCTGGGACACTTGATGTTTGAGATCTGGCACAGTTGGTGTTTGAGAGGTGGCACACCTGCTCTTTGGAAGCTGGGACATTTGGTGTTTGAGAGCTGGGACTCTTGGTGTTTGAGAGCTGGGTCAATTGGTGTTTGGAAACTGGGCCAATTGGTGTTTGGATGCAAGGCCACTTCGTCTTTCAGATCGGGTCATTTGGTGTATGAAAGCTTTGAATCTTCGTGCTTGTAAGCTGGGAAAATTGGAATTTGGGCTCTGGGAAAATTGGTTTTTGAGACACTTGGTGTTTGGGAGCCGGGACATGTGGTGTTTGGAAGCTGGGGCACTTGGTGTTTGGAAGCTGGGGCACTTGGTGTTTGGAAGCTGGGGCACTTGGTGTTTGGAAGCTGGGACACTTGGTGTTTGGGAGCTGGGACATTTGGTGTTTGGAAGCCGGGACATTTGGTGTTTGCGAGCTGAGACACTTGGTATTTGAGACCTGGTGCTTTTGGTGTTTGGGAGCTGGGTAACCTGGTGTTTGAGAACTGGGACACTTGGTGTTTGAGAGTGGGACACTTTGTGTTTGGGAGCTGGGACATTTGGTGTTTGGAAGCAGGGACACTTAGTCTTGGAGAGCTGGGTCACTTGGTCTTTGGAAGCTGGGCCTCTTGGTTTTTGAGAGCTGGGACAATTGGTGTTTGAGAGCTGGGACACTTGGTGTTTGGAGCTGGGACACTTGGTTTTTGCGAGCAGGGAAACTTCTTGTTTTAGTACTGGAGCAATTGGTGTTTGAGAGCTGGGACATTTGGTGTTTGGTAGCTGGGCCACCTAGTCTTTCATTGCTGGGCGTTTTGCTGTATGGAAGCACGGTCACTTGGTGTTTGAGGGCTGGGACACTTGGTGTTTGAGAGCTTGGACATTTGGTTTTTGGTAGCTGGGACACTTAGGCTTTCACTGTGGGACATTTGGTGTATGGAAGCAGGGCCACTTGGTGTTTGTAAGCTAGGACACGTGGTATTTGGGAGCCAGGACATTTGGTGCTTGGAAGTTGGGAAATTTGGTGTTTGTAAGCTGGGACACTTGGTCTTTGAGACCTGGGAAACTTGGTGCTTGTGAGCTGGGACACTTGCTGTTTGGAAGCTAGAAACTTTGGTGTTTGAGATCTGGGACACTTGGTGTTTGGCAGCTGGGACACTTGTTATTTGAGCCCTCGGACACTTGGTGTTTGAGAGCTGGGACATTTGGTGTTTGGGAGCTGGTACACTTCGTTTTTGTGGGCTGGTTCACTTGCTGTTTGAGCGCTGGGACAATTGGTATTTTGAAGCTGGGTCACTTGGTGTTTGGAAGCTGGGCCTCTTTGTGTCTGATTCCTGGGACAGTTGGTGTTTGTGAGCTGGGACACTTGTTGTTTGGAAGCTGGGGCTCTTGGTGTTTGAGAGCTGGGACCCTTGGTGTCTGAGAGCTGGGACATTCGGTGTTTGGGAGCTGGTACACTTCGTTTTTGTGGGCTGGGTCACTTGCTGTTTGATGCTGGGACATTTGGTGTTTGGAAGCTGGGACACTTGGTGTTTGGAAGCTGGGACACTTGGTGTTGGAGTGCTGGCACAGTTGGTGTTTGAGAACTGGGACACTAGGTATTTGAGAGCTGCGACATTTGGTGTAAGTAAGCTGGAACACGTGTTGTTTGGGAGCCGGGACATTTGGTGTTTGGAAGCCGGGACATTTGGTGTGTGGAAGCTGGGACACTTGGTGTTTGAGACCTGGGACATTTAGTGTTTGAGAGCTGGGGCATTTGGTGTTTGGGAGCTGGGACACTTAGTGTTTGGACGCTGGGGCAGTTGGTGTTTGAGAGGTGGGTCTCTTGGTTTTTGAGAGCTGGGACACTTGGTGCATGGAAACTGGGACACTTGATGTTCGAGTGTTGGGAGACTTGGTGATTGAGAGCGGGGACAATTGGATTTGGACGCTGGGAAACTTCGTGTTTGAGAGCTGGGACACCTGGTGTTTGAGAGCTGGGACACTTGGTGTTTGCGAGCCTTGACATATGTTGTTTGGAAGCTGGGACACTTGGTGTTTGGGAGCTGGGACACTTGTTGTTTGAGAGCTGGAACACTTTGTGTTTCAGAACTGGGACATTTGGTGTTTCGAGGCTGGGAAACCTGGTGTTTGAGACCTGGGACACTTGATGTTTGAGAGGTGGCACACTTGGTGTTTGGAAGATGGGACATGTGGTGTTTGCGAGCTGAGACACTTGGTATTTGAGACCTGGTGCTTTTGGTGTTTGGGAGCTGGGTAACCTGGTGTTTGAGAACTGGGACACTTGGTGTTTGAGAGTGGGACACTTTGTGTTTGGGAGCTGGGACATTTGGTGTTTGGAAGCAGGGACACTTAGTCTTGGAGAGCTGGGTCACTTGGTCTTTGGAAGCTGGGCCTCTTGGTTTTTGAGAGCTGGGACAATTGGTGTTTGAGAGCTGGGACACTTGGTGTTTGGAGCTGGGACACTTGGTTTTTGCGAGCAGGGAAACTTCTTGTTTTAGTACTGGAGCAATTGGTGTTTGAGAGCTGGGACATTTGGTGTTTGGTAGCTGGGCCACCTAGTCTTTCATTGCTTGGCGTTTTGCTGTATGGAAGCACGGTCACTTGGTGTTTGAGGGCTGGGACACTTGGTGTTTGAGAGCTTGGACATTTGGTTTTTGGTAGCTGGGACACTTAGGCTTTCACTGTGGGACATTTGGTGTATGGAAGCAGGGCCACTTGGTGTTTGTAAGCTAGGACACGTGGTATTTGGGAGCCAGGACATTTGCTGCTTGGAAGTTGGGAAATTTGGTGTTTGTAAGCTGGGACACTTGGTCTTTGAGACCTGGGAAACTTGGTGCTTGTGAGCTGGGACACTTGCTGTTTGGAAGCTAGAAACTTTGGTGTTTGAGATCTGGGACACTTGGTGTTTGGCAGCTGGGACACTTGTTATTTGAGCCCTCGGACACTTGGTGTTTGAGAGCTGGGACATTTGGTGTTTGGGAGCTGGTACACTTCGTTTTTGTGGGCTGGTTCACTTGCTGTTTGAGCGCTGGGACAATTGGTATTTTGAAGCTGGGTCACTTGGTGTTTGGAAGCTGGGCCTCTTTGTGTCTGATTCCTGGGACAGTTGGTGTTTGTGAGCTGGGACACTTGTTGTTTGGAGGCTGGGGCTCTTGGTGTTTGAGAGCTGGGACCCTTGGTGTCTGAGAGCTGGGACATTCGGTGTTTGGGAGCTGGTACACTTCGTTTTTGTGGGCTGGGTCACTTGCTGTTTGATGCTGGGACATTTGGTGTTTGGAAGCTGGGACACTTGGTGTTTGGAAGCTGGGACACTTGGTGTTGGAGTGCTGGCACAGTTGGTGTTTGAGAACTGGGACACTAGGTATTTGAGAGCTGCGACATTTGGTGTAAGTAAGCTGGAACACGTGTTGTTTGGGAGCCGGGACATTTGGTGTTTGGAAGCCGGGACATTTGGTGTGTGGAAGCTGGGACACTTGGTGTTTGAGACCTGGGACATTTAGTGTTTGAGAGCTGGGGCATTTGGTGTTTGGGAGCTGGGACACTTAGTGTTTGGACGCTGGGGCAGTTGGTGTTTGAGAGGTGGGTCTCTTGGTTTTTGAGAGCTGGGACACTTGGTGTTGGAGTGCTGGCACAGTTGGTGTTTGAGAACTGGGACACTAGGTATTTGAGAGCTGCGACATTTGGTGTAAGTAAGCTGGAACACGTGTTGTTTGGGAGCCGGGACATTTGGTGTTTGGAAGCCGGGACATTTGGTGTGTGGAAGCTGGGACACTTGGTGTTTGAGACCTGGGACATTTAGTGTTTGAGAGCTGGGGCATTTGGTGTTTGGGAGCTGGGACACTTAGTGTTTGGACGCTGGGGCAGTTGGTGTTTGAGAGGTGGGTCTCTTGGTTTTTGAGAGCTGGGACACTTGGTGCATGGAAACTGGGACACTTGATGTTCGAGTGTTGGGAGACTTGGTGATTGAGAGCGGGGACAATTGGATTTGGACGCTGGGAAACTTCGTGTTTGAGAGCTGGGACACCTGGTGTTTGAGAGCTGGGACACTTGGTGTTTGCGAGCCTTGACATATGTTGTTTGGAAGCTGGGACACTTGGTGTTTGGGAGCTGGGACACTTGTTGTTTGAGAGCTGGAACACTTTGTGTTTCAGAACTGGGACATTTGGTGTTTCGAGGCTGGGAAACCTGGTGTTTGAGACCTGGGACACTTGATGTTTGAGAGGTGGCACACTTGGTGTTTGGAAGATGGGACATGTGGTGTTTGGAAGCTGGGACTTTTGGTGTTTGGAAGCTGGGACATTTGGTGTTTGGAATCTGGGACACAGTCGTGGAGAGGTGGGACACTTGGTGTTTGGTAGCTGGGCCACTGAGTCTTTCAGTGCTTGGCGATTTGGTGTATGGAAGCAGGGCCACTTGGTGTTTGTGAGTTGGGACACATGGTATTTGGGAGCCAGGACATTTGGAGCTTGGAAGCTGGGACATTTGGTGTTTGGAAGGTGGGACACTTGGTCTTTGAGACCTGGGACTCTTGGTGTTTGATAGCTGGTTCGCTGGCTGTTTGGAAGCAGGGACACTTGCTGTTTGGACGCTAGAACTTTTGGTGTTTGAGATCTGGGACACTTGGTGTTTGGCAGCTGGGACATTTGTTATTTGAGCCCTCGGACACTTGGTGTTTGGAAGCTGGGACATTTGGTGTTTGGGAGCTGGTACACTTCGTTTTTGTGGGCTGGGTCAGTTGCTGTTTGAGCGCTGGGACATTTGGTGTTTGAGAGGTGGGTCTCTTGGTTTGTGAGAACTGGGACACCTGGGGTTTGGAATCTGGGACTCTTGGTGTTTGAGAGCTGGGGCACTTGGTGTATGGAAGCTGGGACACTTGGTGTTCGAGATCTGGCAGACTTGGTGATTGAGAGCGGGGACACTTGGATTTGGACGCTTGTACACTTGGTGTTTGAGAGCTGGGACACCTGGTTTTTGAGAGCTGGGACATTTGGTGTTTGCGAGTCGGGACATATGGTGTTTCGAAGCTGGGGCACATGCTGCTTGAGGGCTGGGACACATGGTGTTTTAGAGCCGGGACATTTGGTGTTTGGAAGGTGGCAAACCAGGTGTTTGAGGGCCGGGACACTTGGTGCTTCAGGCAAAGGGGCACCTGGTGTTTCAGAACTGGTAACTTGTTGTTTGAGAGGTGGGACATTGAGAGCTGGGACACTTGGTGTTTGGGAGCAGGGACACTTGGTGTTTGGAAGCTGGGACACTTCGTGTTTGAGACCTGGGACACTGCGTTTTTGGTAGCTGGAACAGTTGGATTTTGAGAGCCGGAACAGTAGGTGTTTGACATCAGGAAACTTGTATTTGGAAGCTGGGAAACTTGGTTTTTGAGAGTTGAGACACTTGGTGTTTGGAAGCTGGGACACACGGAGTTTGGAAGCAGGGACACCTGGTGTTTCAGAGCTGGAACAGTTGTTGTTTGAGATGTGGGACACTTGGTGTTTGAGAGCTGGAATTTTGGTGTTTGGAAGCTGGGACACTTGGTGTTTGGAAGTTGGGAGACTTAGTGTTTGGGAGCTGGAACACTTGATGTTTGGAAGCTGGGACACTTGGTGTTTGAGAGCTGCGACACCTCATGTTTGCGAGCAGGGAGACTTGGTGTTTGAGAGCTGGGACATTTGGTGTTTGGAACCGGGGACATTTGGTATTTGGACGCAGGGACATTTGGTGTTTGGAAACCCCTTGGTGTTTCGAAGGTGGGACACTTGGTGTTTGAGAGCTGCGACACTTAGTGTTTGGAAGGCGGGACACTTGGTGTTTGAGAGATGGGACATTTGGTGTTTGGAAGCTGGCACGTTAGGTGATTGCAAGCTGGCACACTTGATGTTTGGAATCTGGGACACTTGGTATCAAATATTTGGCACACTTGGTGTTTGAGAGCAGGAACTGTTGGTGTTTGAGAGCTGGGACACTTGGTGTTTGAGAGCTGGGACACTTGGTGTTTGGAAGCTGGGTCACTTGTTGTTTGAGAGCGGGAACACTTTTTTTTCAGAGCTGGGACACTTGGTGTTTGGAGGCTGGGAAACGTTGTATTTGAGATTTGGGAGAATTGGTGTTTGAGAGGTGGCACACTTGGTGTTTGGAAGCTGGGACATGTGGTGTTTGGAAGCTGGGACATTTGGTGTTTGGAAGCTTGGACATTTGGTGTTTGGAAGCAAGGCCACTTCGTCTTTCAGATCGGGGACATTTGGTGTATGAAAGCTGTGAATCTTCGTGTTTGTAAGCTGGGAAAATTGGAGTTTGGACACTGGGACACTTTGTTTATGAGAGCTGGGACACCTTGTGTTTGGGAGCCGGGATATTTGGTGTTTGGAAGCTGGGAGACTGGGTATTTGGAAGCATGCCTCTTGGTTTTTGAGAGCTGGGACACTTGCTGTTTGGACGCTAGAAGCTTTGGTGTTTGAGATCTGGGACACTTGGTGTTTGGCAGCTGGGACACTTGTTATTTGAGCCCTCGGACACTTGGTGTTTGAGAGCAGGGACATTTGGTGTTTGGGAGCTGGTACACTTCGTTTTTGTGGGCTGGGTCACTTGCTGTTTGAGCGCTGGGACAATTGGTATTTTGAAGCTGGGTCACTTGGTGTTTGGAAGCTGGGCCTCTTTGTGTCTGATACCTGGGACAGGTGGTGTTTGTGAGCTGGGACACTTGTTGTTAGGAAGCTGGGGCTCTTGGTGTTTGATAGCTGGGACCCTTGGTGTCTGAGAGCTGGGACATGTGGTGTTTGGAAGCTATTACACTTCGTTTTTGTGGGCTGGGTCACTTGCTGTTTGATGCTGGGATACTTGGTGTTTGGAAGCTGGGACACTTGGTGTTTGGAAGCTGTGACACTAGGTGTTGGAGAGCTGGCACAGTTGGTGTTTGAGAACTGGGACACTAGGTATTAGAGAGCTGCGACATTTGGTGTTTTTAAGCTGGCACACGTGTTGTTTGGAGGCCGGGACATTTGGTGTTTGGAAGCCGGGACATTTGGTGTTTGGAAGCTGGGACACTTGGTGCTTGAGTCCTGGGACATTTAGTGTTTGAGAGCTGGGACATGTGGTGTTTGGGAGCTGGGACACTTAGTGTTTGGACGCTGGGGCAGTTGGTGTTTGAGAGGTGGGTCTCTTGGTTTTTGAGAGCTGGGACACTTGGTGTATGGAAACTGGGACACTTGATGTTCGAGTGTTGGGAGACGTGGTGATTGAGACCGGGGACAATTGGATTTGGATGCTGGGAAACTTCGTGTTTGAGAGTTGGGACACCTGGTGTTTGAGAGCTGGGACACTTGGTGTTTGCGAGCCTTGACATATGTTGTTTGGAAGCTGGGACACTTGGTGTTTGGGGTTGGGACACTTGTTGTTTGAGAGCTGGAACACTTTGTGTTTCAGAGCTGGGACATTTGGTGTTTCGAGGCTGGGAAACCTGGTGTTTGAGACCTGGGACACTTGATGTTTGAGAGGTGGCACACTTGGTGTTTGGAAGATGGGACATGTGGTGTTTGGAAGCTGGGACTTTTGGTGTTTGGAAGCTGGGACATTTGGTGTTTGGAAGCAAGGCCACTTCGCCTTTCGGTTCGGGCACATTTGGTGTATGAAAGCTGTGAATCTTCGTGTTTGTAAGATGGGAAAATTGATGTTTGGACTCTGGGACACTAGGTTTTTGAGAGCTGGGACACTTGGTGTTTGGGAGCTGGGACACTTCGTATTTGGAAGCGTGCCTCTTGGTGTTTGAGAGCAGGGACACTTGGTTTTTGGGAGTTGGTACATTTGGTGTTTGAGTGATGGGACATTTCGTGTTTGGAACCTGGGAAGTTTGGTCTTTGGAAGCTGGGACACTTGGTGTTTGGAATCTGGGACACTTGGTGTTTAACAGATGGCAAATTTGGTGTTTTTGAGCTCGGAATCTTGGTGTTTGAAAGCTGGGACCCTTGGTGTTTGAGAGCTGGGACACTTGGTGTTTGCGAGCTGGGACATTTGGTGTTTGAGAGATGGGACATTTGGTGTTTGGAAGCTGGGACGTTTGGTGTTTGGAAGCTGGGACAATTGGTATTTGGAATCAGGGACACTTGGTGTTTAATAGGTGGCAATCTTGGGTTTTGAGATTTGGAATCTAGGTTTTTGAAAGCTGGGACTCTTGATGTTTGAGAACTGGGACACTTGGTGTTTGGAAGCTGGGAAACTTGTTATTTTGAAGCTGGGACACTTGATGTTTGAGATCTGGGAAACCTGGTGTTTGAGAAGTGGCACACTTGCTCTTTAGAAGGTGGGATTCTTGGTGTTTGAGAGCTGGGACATTTGGTGTTTGGAAGCTGGGACATTTGGTGTTTGGAAGCTGGGACATTTGGTGTTTGGAATCAAGGCCACTTCGTCTTTCAGATCGGGTCATTTGGTTTTTGAAAGCTGTGAATCTTCGTGTTTGTAAGCTGGGAAAATTGGAATTTGGGCTCTGGGACAATTGGTTTTTGAGAGCTGGGACATGTGGTGTTTGGAAGCTGGGGCACTTGGTGTTTGGAAGCTGCGACACTTGGTGTTTGGGAGCTGGGTCATTTGGTATTTGGAAGCCGGGACATTTGGTGTTGGAGAGCTGAGACACTTGGTCTTTGGAAACTGGGGCTGTAAGTTTTTGAGAGCAGGGACAGTTGGTATTTGAGAGCTCGGACACCTGGTTTTTGAGAGCTGGGACACTTGGTGTTTGCGAGTCGGGACATATGGTGTTTGGAAGCTGGGACACTTGCTGTTTGGGAGCTGGGAAACTAGGTGTTTGAGGGCTGGGACACTTCGTGTTTGCGAGCCTGGACATTTGGTTTTTGGAAGCTGGGACACTTGGTGTTTGAGAGCTGGGACACTTGGTGTTTGAGAGCTTGGACATTTGGTGTTTGGAAGCTGGGACATTTGGTTTTTGGTAGCTGGGCCACTTAGGCTTTCAGTGCGGGACATTTGGTGTATGGAAGCAGGGCCACTTGGTGATGGAGAGCTGGCACAGTTGGTGTTTGAGAACTGGGACACTAGGTATTTGAGAGCTGCGACATTTGGTGTTAGTAAGCTGGCACACGTGTTGTTTGGAGGCCGGGACATTTGGTATTTGGAAGCCGGGACATTTGGTGTTTGGAAGCTGGGACACTTGGTGTTTGAGACCTGGGACATTTAGTGTTTGAGAGCTGGGACATTTGGTGTTTGGGAGCTGGGACACTTAGTGTTTGGACGCTGGGGCAGTTGGTGTTTGAGAGGTGGGTCTCTTGGTTTTTGAGAGCTGGGACACTTGGTGTATGGAAACTGGGACACTTGATGTTCGAGTGTTGGGAGACTTGGTGATTGAGAGCGGGGACAATTGGATTTGGACGCTGGGAAACTTCGTGTTTGAGAGCTGGGACACCTGGTGTTTGAGAGCTGGGACACTTGGTGTTTGCGAGCCTTGACATATGTTGTTTGGAAGCTGGGACACTTGGTGTCTGGGAGCTGGGACACTTGTTGTTTGAGAGCTGGAACACTTTGTGTTTCAGAACTGGGACTTTTGGTGTTTCGAGGCTGGGAAACCTGGTGTTTGAGACCTGGGACACTTGATGTTTGAGAGGTGGCACACTTGGTGTTTGGAAGATGGGACATGTGGTGTTTGGAAGCTGGGACTTTTGGTGTTTGGAAGCTGGGACATTTGGTGTTTGGAAGCAAGGCCACTCCGCCTTTCAGTTTGGGCACACTTGGTGTATGAAAGCTGTGAATCTTCGTGTTTGTAAGATGGGAAAATTGGTGTTTGGACTCTGGGACACTAGGTTTTTGAGCGCTGGAACACTTGGTGTTTGGGAGCTGGGACACTTCGTATTTGGAAGCGTGCCTCTTGGTGTTTGAGAGCAGGGACACTTGTTTTTTGGGAGTTGGGACACTTGCTGTTTGGATGCTGGGACACTAGGTATTTGGAAGCGTGCCTCTTTTTTTTTGAGAGCAGGGACACTTGCTGTTTGGGAGCTGGGACATTTGGTGTTTGAGAGATGGGACATTTGGTGTTTGTAAGCTGGGACGTTTGGTGTTTGGAAGCTGGGACAATTGGTGTTTGGAATCAGGGACACTTGGTGTTTAATAGGTGGCAATCTTGGGTTTTGAGATTTGGAATCTAGGTGTTTGAGAGCTGGGACTCTTGATGTTTGAGAGCTTGGACACTTGGTGTTTGGAAGCTGGGAAACTTGTTATTTTGAAGCTGGGACACTTGATGTTTGAGATCTGGGAAACCTGGTGTTTGAGAAGTGGCACACTTGCTCTTTAGAAGGTGGGATTCTTGGTGTTTGAGAGCTGGGACATTTGGTGTTTGGAAGCTGGGACATTTGGTGTTTGGAAGCTGGGACATTTGGTGTTTGGAATCAAGGCCACTTCGTCTTTCAGATCGGGTCATTTGGTTTTTGAAAGCTGTGAATCTTCGTGTTTGTAAGCTGGGAAAATTGGAATTTGGGCTCTGGGAAAATTGGTTTTTGAGAGCTGGGAGACTTGGTGTTTGGGAGCCGGGACATGTGGTGTTTGGAAGCTGGGGCACTTGGTGTTTAGAGGCTGCGACACTTGGTGTTTGGGAGCTGGGTCATTTGGTGTTTGGAAGACGGGACATTTGCTGTTGGAGAGCTGAGACACTTGGTCTTTGGAAGCTGGGGCTGTAAGTTTTTGAGAGCAGGGACAGTTGGTATTTGAGAGCTCGGACACCTGGTTTTTGAGAGCTGGGACACTTGGTGTTTGCGAGTCGGGACATATGGTGTTTGGAAGCTGGGACACTTGCTGTTTGGGAGCTGGGAAACTAGGTGTTTGAGGGCTGGGACACTTCGTGTTTGCGAGCCTGGACATTTGGTTTTTGGAAGCTGTGACACTTGGTGTTTGAGAGCTGGGACACTTGGTGTTTGAGAGCTTGGACATTCCGTGTTTGGAACCTGTGAAGTTTGGTCTTTGGAAGCTGGGACACTTGGTGTTTGGAATCTGGGACACTTGGTGTTTAATAGATGGCAAATTTGGTGTTTTTGAGCTCGGAATCTTGGTGTTTGAAAGCTGGGACTCTTGGTGTTTGAGAGCTGGGACACTTGGTGTTTGGAAGCTGGGACACTTGGTGTTTGGGAGCTGGGACATTGGTGTTTGGAAGCTGGGACATTTGGTGTTTGGAAGCTGGGACATTTGGTTTTTGATAGCTGGGCCACTTAGGCTTTCGGTGTGAGACATTTGGTGTATGGAAGCAGGGCCACTTGGTGTTTGTAAGCTAGGACACGTGGTATTTGGGAGCCAGGACATTTGGTGCTTGGAGGTCTTTACATTTGGTGTTTGTAAGCTGGGACACTTGGTCTTTGAGACCTGGGACACTTGGTGCTTGTGAGCTGGGACACTTGCTCTTTGGAAACTGGGACACTTGCTCTTTGGACGCTAGAACTTTTGGTGTTTGAGATCTGGGACACTTGGTGTTTGGCAGCTGGGACACTTGGTATTTGAGCCCTCGGACACTTGGTGTTTGAGAGCTGGGACATTTGGTGTTTGGGAGCTGGTACACTTCGTTTTTGTGGGCTGGGTCACTTGCTGTATGAGCGTTGGGAAATTTGGTGTTTGGAAGCTGGGTCACTTGGTGTTTGGAAGGTGGGCCTCTTTGTGTTTGATAGCTGGGACAGTTGGTGTTTGTCAACTGGGACACTTGTTGTTTGGAAGTTGGGTCGCTTGGTGTTTGAGGGCTGGGACCCTTGGTGTTTGAGAGCTGGGACATTTGGTGTTTGGGAGCTGGTACTCTTCGTTTGTGTGGGCTGGGTCACTTGCTGTTTGAGCGCTGGGACATTCGGTGTTTGGAAGCTGGGACACTTGGTGTTTGGAAGCTGGGACACTTGGTGTTGGAGAGCTGGAACAGTTGGTGTATGAGAACTGGGACACTAGGTGTTTGAGAGCGGCGACATTTGGTGTTAGTAAGCTGGAACACGTGTTGTTTGGGAGCCGGGACATTTGGTGTTTTGAAGCCGGGACATTTGGTGTTTGAGAGCTGGGACATTTAGTGTTTGAGAGCTGGTACATTTGGTTTTTGAGAGCTGGAACACTTGGTGTATGGAAATTGGGACACTTGATGTTCGAGAGTTGGGAGACTTGGTGTTTGAGAGCTGGGACACTTGGTGTTTGCGAGCCTTGACATATGTTGTTTGGAAGCTGGGACACTTGGTGTTTGAGAGCTGGGACACTTGGTGTTTGAGAGCTTGGACATTTGGTGTTTGGAAGCTGGGACATTTGGTTTTTGGTAGCTGGGCCACTTAGGCTTTCAGTGCGGGACATTTGGTGTATGGAAGCAGGGCCACTTGGTGATGGAGAGCTGGCACAGTTGGTGTTTGAGAACTGGGACACTAGGTATTTGAGAGCTGCGACATTTGGTGTTAGTAAGCTGGCACACGTGTTGTTTGGAGGCCGGGACATTTGGTATTTGGAAGCCGGGACATTTGGTGTTTGGAAGCTGGGACACTTGGTGTTTGAGACCTGGGACATTTAGTGTTTGAGAGCTGGGACATTTGGTGTTTGGGAGCTGGGACACTTAGTGTTTGGACGCTGGGGCAGTTGGTGTTTGAGAGGTGGGTCTCTTGGTTTTTGAGAGCTGGGACACTTGGTGTATGGAAACTGGGACACTTGATGTTCGAGTGTTGGGAGACTTGGTGATTGAGAGCGGGGACAATTGGATTTGGACGCTGGGAAACTTCGTGTTTGAGAGCTGGGACACCTGGTGTTTGAGAGCTGGGACACTTGGTGTTTGCGAGCCTTGACATATGTTGTTTGGAAGCTGGGACACTTGGTGTCTGGGAGCTGGGACACTTGTTGTTTGAGAGCTGGAACACTTTGTGTTTCAGAACTGGGACTTTTGGTGTTTCGAGGCTGGGAAACCTGGTGTTTGAGACCTGGGACACTTGATGTTTGAGAGGTGGCACACTTGGTGTTTGGAAGATGGGACATGTGGTGTTTGGAAGCTGGGACTTTTGGTGTTTGGAAGCTGGGACATTTGGTGTTTGGAAGCAAGGCCACTCCGCCTTTCAGTTCGGGCACACTTGGTGTATGAAAGCTGTGAATCTTCGTGTTTGTAAGATGGGAAAATTGGTGTTTGGACTCTGGGACACTAGGTTTTTGAGCGCTGGAACACTTGGTGTTTGGGAGCTGGGACACTTCGTATTTGGAAGCGTGCCTCTTGGTGTTTGAGAGCAGGGACACTTGTTTTTTGGGAGTTGGGACACTTGCTGTTTGGATGCTGGGACACTAGGTATTTGGAAGCGTGCCTCTTTTTTTTTGAGAGCAGGGACACTTGCTGTTTGGGAGCTGGGACATTTGGTGTTTGAGAGATGGGACATTTGGTGTTTGTAAGCTGGGACGTTTGGTGTTTGGAAGCTGGGACAATTGGTGTTTGGAATCAGGGACACTTGGTGTTTAATAGGTGGCAATCTTGGGTTTTGAGATTTGGAATCTAGGTGTTTGAGAGCTGGGACTCTTGATGTTTGAGAGCTTGGACACTTGGTGTTTGGAAGCTGGGAAACTTGTTATTTTGAAGCTGGGACACTTGATGTTTGAGATCTGGGAAACCTGGTGTTTGAGAAGTGGCACACTTGCTCTTTAGAAGGTGGGATTCTTGGTGTTTGAGAGCTGGGACATTTGGTGTTTGGAAGCTGGGACATTTGGTGTTTGGAAGCTGGGACATTTGGTGTTTGGAAGCTGGGACATTTGGTGTTTGGAATCAAGGCCACTTCGTCTTTCAGATCGGGTCATTTGGTTTTTGAAAGCTGTGAATCTTCGTGTTTGTAAGCTGGGAAAATTGGAATTTGGGCTCTGGGAAAATTGGTTTTTGAGAGCTGGGAGACTTGGTGTTTGGGAGCCGGGACATGTGGTGTTTGGAAGCTGGGGCACTTGGTGTTTAGAGGCTGCGACACTTGGTGTTTGGGAGCTGGGTCATTTGGTGTTTGGAAGACGGGACATTTGCTGTTGGAGAGCTGAGACACTTGGTCTTTGGAAGCTGGGGCTGTAAGTTTTTGAGAGCAGGGACAGTTGGTATTTGAGAGCTCGGACACCTGGTTTTTGAGAGCTGGGACACTTGGTGTTTGCGAGTCGGGACATATGGTGTTTGGAAGCTGGGACACTTGCTGTTTGGGAGCTGGGAAACTAGGTGTTTGAGGGCTGGGACACTTCGTGTTTGCGAGCCTGGACATTTGGTTTTTGGAAGCTGTGACACTTGGTGTTTGAGAGCTGGGACACTTGGTGTTTGAGAGCTTGGACATTCCGTGTTTGGAACCTGGGAAGTTTGGTCTTTGGAAGCTGGGACACTTGGTGTTTGGAATCTGGGACACTTGGTGTTTAATAGATGGCAAATTTGGTGTTTTTGAGCTCGGAATCTTGGTGTTTGAAAGCTGGGACTCTTGGTGTTTGAGAGCTGGGACACTTGGTGTTTGGAAGCTGGGACACTTGGTGTTTGGGAGCTGGGACATTGGTGTTTGGAAGCTGGGACATTTGGTGTTTGGAAGCTGGGACATTTGGTTTTTGATAGCTGGGCCACTTAGGCTTTCGGTGTGAGACATTTGGTGTATGGAAGCAGGGCCACTTGGTGTTTGTAAGTTCGGACACGTGGTATTTGGGAGCCAGGACATTTGGTGCTTGGAGGTCTTTACATTTGGTGTTTGTAAGCTGGGACACTTGGTCTTTGAGACCTGGGACACTTGGTGCTTGTGAGCTGGGACACTTGCTCTTTGGAAACTGGGACACTTGCTCTTTGGACGCTAGAACTTTTGGTGTTTGAGATCTGGGACACTTGGTGTTTGGCAGCTGGGACACTTGGTATTTGAGCCCTCGGACACTTGGTGTTTGAGAGCTGGGACATTTGGTGTTTGGGAGCTGGTACACTTCGTTTTTGTGGGCTGGGTCACTTGCTGTATGAGCGTTGGGAAATTTGGTGTTTGGAAGCTGGGTCACTTGGTGTTTGGAAGGTGGGCCTCTTTGTGTTTGATAGCTGGGACAGTTGGTGTTTGTCAACTGGGACACTTGTTGTTTGGAAGTTGGGTCGCTTGGTGTTTGAGGGCTGGGACCCTTGGTGTTTGAGAGCTGGGACATTTGGTGTTTGGGAGCTGGTACTCTTCGTTTGTGTGGGCTGGGTCACTTGATGTTTGAGCGCTGGGACATTCGGTGTTTGGAAGCTGGGACACTTGGTGTTTGGAAGCTGGGACACTTGGTGTTGGAGAGCTGGAACAGTTGGTGTATGAGAACTGGGACACTAGGTGTTTGAGAGCGGCGACATTTGGTGTTAGTAAGCTGGAACACGTGTTGTTTGGGAGCCGGGACATTTGGTGTTTTGAAGCCGGGACATTTGGTTTTTGAGAGCTGGGACATTTAGTGTTTGAGAGCTGGTACATTTGGTTTTTGAGAGCTGGAACACTTGGTGTATGGAAATTGGGACACTTGATGTTCGAGAGTTGGGAGACTTGGTGTTTGAGAGCTGGGACACTTGGTGTTTGCGAGCCTTGACATATGTTGTTTGGAAGCTGGGACACTTAGTGTTTGGGAGCTGGGACATTTGTTGTTTGAGAGCTGGAACACTTTGTGTTTCAGAGCTGGGACATTTGGTGTTTGGAGGCTGGGAAACCTGGTGTTTGAGAGCTGGGACACTTGTTGTTTGAGAGGTGGCACACTTGGTGTTTGGAAGCTGGGACATTTGGTGTTTTGAAGCTGGGACTTTTGGTGTTTGGAAACTGGGACATTTGGTGTTTGGAAGCAAGGCCACTCCGCCTTTCAGTTCGGGCACATTTGGTGTATGAAAGCTCTGAATTTTCGTGTTTGTAAGATGGGAAAATTGGTGTTTGGACTCTGGGAAACTAGGTTTTTGAGAGCTGGGACATTTGGTGTTTGGGAGCTGGGACACTTCGTATTTGGAAGCGTGCCTCTTGGTGTTTGAGAGCAGGGAAACTTGGTGTTTGGGAGTTGGGACATTTGGTGTTTGAGAGATGGGACATTTCGTGTTTGGAACCCGGGAAGTTTGGTCTTTGGAAGCTGGGACACTTGGTGTTTAGAATCTGGGACACTTGGTGTTTAATAGATGGCAAATTTGGTGTGTTTGAGCTCGGAATCTTGGTGCTTGAAAGCTGGGACTCTTGGTGTTTGAGAGCTGGGACACTTGGTGTTTGGAAGCTGGGACACTTGGTGTTTGGGAGCTGGGACATTGGTGTTTGGAAGCTGGGACATTTGGTGATTGAGGGCTGGGAAACTTGGTGTTTGCGAGCCTGGACATTTGGTTTTTGGAAGCTGGGACATTTGGTGTTTTAGGGCTGGGACACTTGGTGTTTGTGAGCTTGGACATTTGGTGTTTGGAAGCTGGGCCATTTGGTTTTTGATAGCTGGGCCACTTGGGCTTTCGGTGTGGGACATTTGGTGTATGGAAGCAGGGCCACTTGGTGTTTGTAAGCTAGGACACGTGGTATTTGGGAGCCAGCACATTTGGTGCTTGGAAGTCGGGACATTTGGTGTTTGTAAGCTGGGACACTTGGTCTTTGAGACCTGGGACACTTGGTGTTTTTCAGCTGGGACACTTGCTGTTTGGACGCTAGAACTTTTGGTGTTTGAGATCTGGGACACTTGGTGTTTGGCAGCTGGGACACTTGGTATTTGAGCCCTCGGACACTTGGTGTTTGAGAGCTGGGACATCTGGTGTTTGGGAGCTGGGTCACTTGGTGTTTGGAAACTGGGACACTTGTTGTTTGAGAGCTGGGACACTTTGTGTTTGGGAGCTGGGACATTTGGTGTTTGGAAGCAGGAACACTTAGGCTTGGAGAGCTGGGTCACTTCGGCTTTGGAAGCTGGGGCTGTAAGTTTTTGAGAGCAGGGACAGTTGGTATTTGAGAGCTCGGACACCTGGTTTTTGAGAGCTGGGACACTTGGTGTTTGCGAGTCGGGACATATGGTGTTTAGAAGCTGGGACACTTGCTGTTTGGGAGCTGGGAAACTAAGTGTTTGAGGGCTGGGACACTTCCCGTTTGCGAGCCTGGACATTTGGTTTTTTGGAAGCTGGGACACATGGTGTTTGAGGGCTGGGACACTTGGTGTTTGAGAGCTTGGACATTTGGTGTTTGGAAGCTGGGAATTTTTTTTTTTTGGTAGCTGGACCACTTAGGCTTTCAGTGTGGGACATTTGGTGTCTGGAAGCAGGGCCACTTGGTGTTTGTAAGCTAGGACACGTGGTATTTGGGAGCCAGGACATTTGGTGCTTGGAAGTTGGGACATTTGGTGTTTGTAAGCTGGGACACTTGGAATTGAGACCTGGGACACTTGGTGTTTGCGAGCTGGGACACTTGCTGTTTGGAAGCTGGGACACTTGCTGTTTGGACGCTAGAAGCTTTGGTGTTTGAGATGTGGGACACTTGGTGTTTGGCAGCTGGGACACTTGTTATTTGAGCCCTCGGACACTTGGTGTTTGAGAGCTGGGACATTTGGTTTTTGGGAGCTGGTACACTTCGTTTTTGTGGGCTGGGTCACTTGCTGTTTGATGCTGGGACATTTGGTGTTTGGAAGCTGGGACACTTGGTGTTTGGAAGCTGGGACACTTGGTGTTGGAGCGCTGGCACAGTTGGTGTTTGAGAACTGGGCCGCTAGGTATTTGAGAGCTGCGACATTTGGTGTTAGTAAGCTGGCACACGTGTTGTTTGGAAGCCGGGACATTTGGTGTTTGGAAGCCGGGACATTTGGTGTTTGGAAGCTGGGACACTTGGTGTTTGAGACCTGGGACATTTAGTGTTTGAGAGCTGGGACATTTGGTGTTTGGGAGCTGGGACACTTAGTGTTTGGACGCTGGGGCAGTTGGTGTTTGAGAGGTGGGTCTCTTGGTTTTTGAGAGCTGGGACACTTGGTGTATGGAAACTGGGACACTTGATGTTCGAGTGTTGGGAGACGTGGTGATTGAGAGCGGGGACAATTGGATTTGGACGCTGGGAAACTTCGTGTTTGAGAGCTGGGACACCTGGTGTTTGAGAGCTGGGACACTTGGTGTTTGCGAGCCTTGACATATGTTGTTTGGAAGCTGGGACACTTGGTGTTTGGGAGCTGGGACCCTTGTTGTTTGAGAGCTGGAACACTTTGTGTTTTAGAGCTGGGAGATTTGGTGTTTCGAGGCTGGGAAACCTGGTGTTTGAGACCTGGGACACTTGATGTTTGAGAGGTGGCAAACTTGGTGTTTGGAAGATGGGACATGTGGTTTTTGGAAGCTGGGACTTTTGGTGTTTGGAAGCTGGAACATTTTGTGTTTGGAATCAAGGCCACTTCGCCTTTCAGTTCGGGCACATTTGGTGTATGAAAGCTGTGAATCATCGTGTTTGTAAGATGGGAAAATTTGTGTTTGGACTTTGGGACACTAGGTTTTTGAGAGCTGGGACACTCGGTGTTTGGGAGCTGGGACATTCGTATTTGGAAGCGTGCCTCTTGGTGTTTGGAAGCAGGGACTCTTGGTGTTTGGGAGTTGGGACATTTGGTGTTTGAGAGATGGGACATTTCGTGTTTGGAACCTGTGAAGTTTGGTCTTTGGAAGCTGGGACACTTGGTGTTTGGAATCTGGGACACTTGGTGTTTAATAGATGGCAAATCTGGTGTTTTTGAGCACGGAATCTTGGTGCTTGAAAGCTGGGACTCTTGGTGTTTGAGAGCTGGGACACTTGGTGTTTGGAGGCTGGGACACTTGGTGTTTGGGAGCTGGGACATTGGTGTTTGGAAGCTGGGACATTTGGTGATTGAGGGCTGGGAAACTTGGTGTTTGAGAGCCGGGACATTTTGTGTTTGGAAGCTGGGAAACTAGGTGTTTCAGGGCTGGGACACTTGGTGTTTGCGAGCCTGGACATTTGGTTTTTGGAAGCTGGGACATTTGGTGTTTTAGGGCTGGGACACTTGGTGTTTGTGAGCTTGGTCATTTGGTGTTTGGAAGCTGGGCCATTTGGTTTTTGATAGCTGGGCCACTTGGGCTTTCGGTGTGGGACATTTGGTGTATGGAAGCAGGGCCACTTGGTGTTTGTAAGCTAGGACACGTGGTATTTGGGAGCCAGCACATTTGGTGCTTGGAAGTCGGGACATTTGGTGTTTGTAAGCTGGGACACTTGGTCTTTGAGCCCTGGGACACTTGGTGTTTTTCAGCTGGGACACTTGCTGTTTGGAAGCTGGGACACTTGCTGTTTGGACGCTAGAACTTTTGGTGTTTGAAATCTGGGACACTTGGTGTTTGGCAGCTGGGAAATTTGGTATTTGAGCCCTCGGACACTTGGTGTTTGAGAGCTGGGACATCTGGTGTTTGGGAGCTGGTACACTTCGTTTTTGTGGGCTGGGTCACTTGCAGTATGAGCGCTGGGAAATTTGGTGTTTGGAAGCTGGGTCACTTGGTGTTTGGAAGCTGGGCCTCTTTGTGTTTGATAGCTGGGACAGTTGGTGTTTGTCAACTGGGACACTTGTTGTTTGGAAGCTGGGTCGCTTGGTGTTTGAGAGCTGGGACCCTTGGTGTTTGAGAGCTGGGGCATTTGGTGTTTGGGAGCTGGTACTCTTCGTTTGTGTGGGCTGGGTCACTTGCTGTTTGAGCGCTGGGACATTCGGTGTTTGGAAGCTGGGACACTTGGTGTTTGGAAGCTGGGACACTTGGTGTTGGAGAGCTGGAACAGTAGGTGTATGAGAACTGGGACACTAGGTGTTTGAGAGCGGCGACATTTGGTGTTAGTAAGCTGGAACACGTGTTGTTTGGGAGCCGGGACATTTGGTGTTTTGAAGCCGGGACATTTGGTTTTTGAGAGCTGGGACACTTGGTGTATGGAAACTGGTACACTTGATGTTCGAGCCTTGGGAGACTTGGTGATTGAGAGCGGAGACAATTGGATTTGAACGCTGGGAAACTTCGTGTTTGAGAGCTGCGACACTTGGTGTTTCCGAGCCCTGACATATGTTGTTTGGAAGCTGGGACACTTGGTGTTTGGGAGCTGGGACATTTGTTGTTTGAGAGCTGGAACACTTTGTGTTTCAGAGCTGGGACATTTGGTGTTTGGATGCTGGGAAACCTGGTGTTTGAGAGCTGGGACACTTGTTGTTTGAGAGGTGGCACACTTGGTGTTTGGAAGCTGGGACATTTGGTGTTTGGAAGCTGGGACATTTGGTGTTTGGAAGCTGGGACATTTGGTGTTTGGAATCAAGGCCACTTCGTCTTTCAGATCGGGTCATTTGGTTTTTGAAAGCTGTGAATCTTCGTGTTTGTAAGCTGGGAAAATTGGAATTTGGGCTCTTGGACAACCTGGTGTTTGAGAAGTGGCACACTTGCTCTTTAGATGCTGGGATTCTTGGTGTTTGAGAGCTGGGACATTTGGTGTTTGGAAGCTGGGACATTTGGAGTTTGGGAGCCGGGACATGTGGTGTTTGGGAGCTGGGACATTTGGTGTTTGGAAGCCGGGACACTTGGTGTTTGAGAACTGGGACACTTGGTGTTTGAGAGCTGGGACACTTGGTGTTTGGAAGCAGGAACACTTAGCCTTGGAGAGCTGGGTCACTTGCTCTTTGGAAGCTGGGGCTGTAAGTTTTTGAGAGCGGGGACAGTTGGTATTTGAGAGCTCGGACACCTGGTTTTTGAGAGCTGGGACACTTGGTGTTTGCGAGCCCTGACATATGTTGTTTGGAAGCTGGGACACTTGGTGTTTGGGAGCTGGGACATTTGTTGTTTGAGAGCTGGAACACTTTGTGTTTCAGAGCTGGGACATTTGGTGTTTGGATGCTGGGAAACCTGGTGTTTGAGAGCTCGGACACTTGTTGTTTGAGAGGTGGCACACTTGGTGTTTGGAAGCTGGGACATTTGGTGTTTGGAAGCTGGGACATTTGGTGTTTGGAAGCTGGGACATTTGGTGTTTGGAATCAAGGCCACTTCGTCTTTCAGATCGGGTCATTTGGTTTTTGAAAGCTGTGAATCTTCGTGTTTGTAAGCTGGGAAAATTGGAATTTGGGCTCTGGGACAACCTGGTGTTTGAGAAGTGGCACACGTGCTCTTTAGATGCTGGGATTCTTGGTGTTTGAGAGCTGGGACATTTGATGTTTGGAAGCTGGGACATTTGGAGTTTGGGAGCCGGGACATGTGGTGTTTGGGAGCTGGGACATTTGGTGTTTGGAAGCCGGGACACTTGGTGTTTGAGAACTGGGACACTTGGTGTTTGAGAGCTGGGACACTTGGTGTTTGGAAGCAGGAACACTTAGCCTTGGAGAGCTGGGTCACTTGCTCTTTGGAAGCTGGGGCTGTAAGTTTTTGAGAGCAGGGACAGTTGGTATTTGAGAGCTCGGACACCTGGTTTTTGAGAGCTGGGACACTTGGTGTTTGCGAGTCGGGACATATGGTGTTTGGAAGCTGGGACACTTGCTGTTTGGGAGCTGGGACACTAAATTTTGAGGGCTGGGACACTTCGTGTTTGCGAGCCTGGACATTTGGTTTTTTGGAAGCTGGGACACTTGGTGTTTTAGGGCTGGGACACTTGGTGTTTGAGAGCTTGGACATTTGGTGTGTGGAAGCTGGGACATTTGGTTTTTGGTAGCTGGGCCACTTAGGCTTTCAGTGTTGGACATCTGGTGTCTGGAAGCAGGGCCACTTGGTGTTTGTAAGCGAGGACACGTGGTATTTGGGAGCCAGGACATTTGGTGCTTGGAAGTTAGGACATTTGGTGTTTGTAAGGTGGGACACTTGGAATTGAGACCTGGGACACTTGGTGTTTGCGAGCTGGGACACTTGCTGTTTGGAAGCTGGGACATTTGGTGTTTGGAATCAAGGCCACTTCGTCTTTCAGATCGGGTCATTTGGTTTTTGAAAGCTGTGAATCTTCGTGTTTGTAAGCTGGGAAAATTGAAATTTGGGCTCTGGGACAACCTGGTGTTTGAGAAGTGGCACACTTGCTCTTTAGATGCTGGGATTCTTGGTGTTTGAGAGCTGGGACATTTGGTGTTTGGAAGCTGGGACATTTGGAGTTTGGGAGCCGGGACATGTGGTGTTTGGGAGCAGGGACATTTGGTGTTTGGAAGCCGGGACACTTGGTGTTTGAGAACTGGGACACTTGGTGTTTGAGAGCTGGGACACTTGGTGTTTGGAAGCAGGAACACTTAGCCTTGGAGAGCAGGGTCACTTGCTCTTTGGAAGCTGGGGCTGTAAGTTTTTGAGAGCGGGGACAGTTGGTATTTGAGAGCTCGGACACCTGGTTTTTGAGAGCTGGGACACTTGGTGTTTGCGAGTCGGGACATATGGTGTTTGGAAGCTGGGACACTTGCTGTTTGGGAGCTGGGACACTAAATGTTTGAGGGCTGGGACACTTCGTGTTTGCGAGCCTGGACATTTGGTTTTTTGGAAGCTGGGACACTTGGTGTTTTAGGGCTGGGACACTTGGTGTTTGAGAGCTTGGACATTTGGTGTTTGGAAGCTGGGACATTTGGTTTTTGGTAGCTGGGCCACTTAGGCTTTCAGTGTTGGACATCTGGTGTCTGGAAGCAGGGCCACTTGGTGTTTGTAAGCGAGGACACGTGGTATTTGGGAGCCAGGACATTTGGTGCTTGGAAGTTAGGACATTTGGTGTTTGTAAGGTGGGACACTTGGAATTGAGACCTGGGACACTTGGTGTTTGCGAGCTGGGACACTTGCTGTTTGGAAGCTGGGACACTTGCTGTTTGGACGCTAGAAGCTTTGGTGTTTGAAATCTGGGACACTTGGTGTTTGGCAGCTGGGACACTTGTTATTTGAGCCCTCGGACACTTGGTGTTTGAGAGCTGGGACATTTGGTGTTTGGGAGCTGGTACACTTCGTTTTTGTGGGCTGGGTCATTTGCTGTTTGATGCTGGGACATTTGGTGTTTGGAAGCTGGGACACTTGGTGTTTGGAAGCTGGGACACTTGGTGTTGGAGCGCTGGCACAGTTGGTGTTTGAGAACTGGGACACTAGGTATTTGAGAGCTGCGACATTTGGTGTTAGTAAGCTGGCACACGTGTTGTTTGGAAGCCGGGACATTTGGTGTTTGGAAGCCGGGACATTTGGTGTTTGGAAGCTGGGACACTTGGTGTTTGAGACCTGGAACATTTAGTGTTTGAGAGCTGGGACATTTGGTGTTTGGGAGCTGGGACACTTAGTGTTTGGACGCTGGGGCAGTTGGTGTTTGAGAGGTGGGTCTCTTGGTTTTTGAGAGCTGGGACACTTGGTGTATGGAAACTGGGACACTTGATGTTCGAGTGTTGGGAGACTTGGTGATTGAGAGCGGGGACAATTGGATTTGGACGCTGGGAAACTTCGTGTTTGAGAGCTGGGACACCTGGTGTTTGAGAGCTGGGACACTTGGTGTTTGCGAGCCTTGACATATGTTGTTTGGAAGCTTGGACACTTGGTGTTTGGGAGCTGGGACACTTGTTGTTTGAGAGCTGGAACACTTTGTGTTTCAGAGCTGGGACATTTGGTGTTTCGAGGCTGGGAAACCTGGTGTTTGAGACCTGGGACACTTGATGTTTGAGAGGTGGCACACTTGGTGTTTGGAAGATGGGACATTTGGTGTTTTGAAGCTGGGACTTTTGGTGTT
The DNA here is from genome assembly GCA_026770705.1 of Isurus oxyrinchus. Lineage (NCBI taxonomy): Eukaryota > Metazoa > Chordata > Chondrichthyes > Lamniformes > Lamnidae > Isurus > Isurus oxyrinchus. Next base: position 2,166,781 of record JANJGN010000066.1, read on the forward strand.
TGGAAACTGGGACATTTGGTGTTTGGAAGCAAGGCCACTCCGCCTTTCAGTTCGGGCACATTTGGTGTATGAAAGCTTTGAATTTTCGTTTTTGTAAGATGGGAAAATTGGTGTTTGGACTCTGGGAAACTAGGTTTTTGAGAGCTGGGACACTTCGTATTTGGAAGCGTGCCTCTTGGTGTTTGAGAGCAGGGAAACTTGGTGTTTGGGAGTTGGGACATTTGGTGTTTGAGAGATGGGACATTTCGTGTTTGGAACCTGGGAAGTTTGGTCTTTGGAAGCTGGGACACTTGGTGTTTAGAATCTGGGACACTTGGTGTTTAATAGATGGCAAATCTGGTGTGTTTGAGCTCGGAATCTTGGTGCTTGAAAGCTGGGACTCTTGGTGTTTGAGAGCTGGGACACTTGGTGTTTGGAAGCTGGGACACTTGGTGTTTGGGAGCTGGGACATTGGTGTTTGGAAGCTGGGACATTTGGTGATTGAGGGCTGGGAAACTAGGTGTTTCAGGGCTGGGACACTTGGTGTTTGCGCGCCTGGACATTTGGTTTTTGGAAGCTGGGACATTTGGTGTTTTAGGGCTGGGACACTTGGTGTTTGTGAGCTGGGACATTTGGTTTTTGATAGCTGGGCCACTTGGGCTTTCGGTGTGGGACATTTGGTGTATGGAAGCAGGGCCACTTGGTGTTTGTAAGATAGGACACGTGGTATTTGGGAGCCAGGACATTTGGTGCTTGGAAGTCGGGACATTTGGTGTTTGAAAGCTGGGACACTTGGTCTTTGAGACCTGGGACACTTGCTGTTTTTCAGCTGGGACACTTGCTGTTTGGACGCTAGAAGTTTTGGTGTTTGAGATCTGGGACACTTGGTGTTTGGCAGCTGGGACACTTGGTATTTGAGCCCTCGGACACTTGGTGTTTGAGAGCTGGGACATCTGGTGTTTGGGAGCTGGTACACTTCGTTTTTGTGGGCTGGGTCACTTGCTGTATGAGCGCTGGGAAATTTGGTGTTTGGAAGCTGGGTCACTTGGTGTTTGGAAACTGGGACACTTGTTGTTTGAGAGCTGGGACACTTTGTGTTTGGGAGCTGGGACATTTGGTGTTTGGAAGCAGGAACACTTAGGCTTGGAGAGCTGGGTCACTTGGTCTTTGGAAGCTGGGGCTGTAAGTTTTTGAGAGCAGGGACAGTTGGTATTTGAGAGCTCGGACACCTGGTTTTTGAGAGCTGGGACACTTGGTGTTTGCGAGTCGGGACATATGGTGTTTGGAAGCTGGGACACTTGCTGTTTTGGAGCTGGGAAACTAAGTGTTTGAGGGCTGGGACACTTCGTGTTTGCAAGCCTGGACATTTGGTTTTTTGGAAGCTGGGACACTTGGTGTTTGAGGGCTGGGACACTTGGTGTTTGAGAGCTTGGACATTTGGTGTTTGGAAGTTGGGACATTTGGTTTTTGGTAGCTGGACCACTTAGGCTTTCAGTGTGGGACATTTGGTGTCTGGAAGCAGGGCCACTTGGTGTTTGTAAGCTAGGACACGTGGTATTTGGGAGCCAGGACATTTGGTGCTTGGAAGTTGGGACATTTGGTGTTTGTAAGCTGGGACACTTGGAATTGAGACCTGGGACACTTGGTGTTTGCGAGCTGGGACACTTGCTGTTTGGAAGCTGGGACACTTGCTGTTTGGACGCTAGAAGCTTTGGTGTTTGAGATGTGGGACACTTGGTGTTTGGCAGCTGGGACACTTGTTATTTGAGCCCTCGGACACTTGGTGTTTGAGAGCTGGGACATTCGGTGTTTGGGAGCTGGTACACTTCGTTTTTGTGGGCTGGGTCACTTGGTGTTTGATGCTGGGACACTTCGTGTTTGGAAGCTGGGACACTTGTTGTTGGAGCGCTGGCACAGTTGGTGTTTGAGAACTGGGACACTCGGTATTTGAGAGCTGCGACATTTGGTGTTAGTAAGCTGGCACACGTGTTGTTTGGAAGCCGGGACATTTGGTGTTTGGAAGCCGGGACATTTGGTGTTTGGAAGCTGGGACACTTCGTGTTTGAGACCTGGGACATTTAGTGTTTGAGAGCTGGGACATTTGGTGTTTGGGAGCTGGGACACTTAGTGTTTGGACGCTGGGGCAGTTGGTGTTTGAGAGGTGGGTCTCTTGGTTTTTTGAGAGCTGGGACACTTGGTGTATGGAAACTGGGACACTTGATGTTCGAGTGTTGGGAGACATGGTGATTGAGAGCGGGGTCAATTGGATTTGGACGCTGGGAAACTTCGTGTTTGAGAGCTGGGACACCTGGTGTTTGAGAGCTGGGACACTTGGTGTTTGCGAGCCTTGACATATGTTGTTTGGAAGCTGGGACACTTGGTGTTTGGGAGCTGGGACACTTGTTGTTTGAGAGCTGGAACACTTTGTGTTTTAGAGCTGGGAGATTTGGTGTTTCGAGGCTGGGAAACCTGGTGTTTGAGACCTGGGACACTTGATGTTTGAGAGGTGGCACACTTGGTGTTTGGAAGATGGGACATGTGGTTTTTGGAAGCTGGGACTTTTGGTGTTTGGAAGCTGGAACATTTGGTGTTTGGAAGCAAGGCCGCTTCGCCTTTCAGTTCGGGCACATTTGGTGTATGAAAGCTGTGAATCATCGTGTTTGTAAGATGGGAAAATTTGTGTTTGGACTTTGGGACACAAGGTTTTTGCGAGCTGGGACAGTGGGTGTTTGGGAGCTGGGACACTTCGTATTTGGAACCGTGCCTCTTGGTGTTTGGAAGCAGGGACTCTTGGTGTTTGGGAGTTGGGACATTTGGTGTTTGAGAGATGGGACATTTCGTGTTTGGAACCTGTGAAGTTTGGTCTTTGGAAGCTGGGACACTTGGTGTTTGGAATCTGGGACACTTGGTGTTTAATAGATGGCAAATTTGGTGTTTTTGAGCTCGGAATCTTGGTGCTTGAAAGCTGGGACTCTTGGTGTTTGAGAGCTGGGACACTTGGTGTTTGGAGGCTGGGACACTTGGTGTTTGGGATCTGGGACATTGGTGTTTGGAAGCTGGGACATTTGGTGATTGAGGGCTGGGAAACTTGGTGTTTGCGAGCCTGGACATTTGGTTTTTGGAAGCTGGGACATTTGGTGTTTTAGAGCTGGGACACTTTGTGTTTGTGAGCTTGGACATTTGGTGTTTGGAAGCTGGGACATTTGGTTTTTGATAGCTGGGCCACTTGGGCTTTCGGTGTGGGACATTTGGTGTATGGAAGCAGGGCCACTTGGTGTTTGTAAGCTAGGACACGTGGTATTTGGGAGCCAGGACATTTGGTGCTTGGAAGTCGGGACATTTGGTGTTTGTAAGCTGGGACACTTGGTCTTTGAGACCTGGGACACTTGGTGTTTTTCAGCTGGGACACTTGCTGTTTGGAAACTGGGACACTTGCTGTTTGGACACTAGAACTTTTGGTGTTTGAAATCTGGGACACTTGGTGTTAGGCAGTTGGGACACTTTGTATTTGAGCCCTCGGACACTTGGTGTTTGAGAGCTGGGACATCTGGTGTTTGGGAGCTGGTACACTTCGTTTTTGTGGGCTGGGTCACTTGCTGTTTGAGCGTTGGGAAATTTGGTGTTTGGAAGCTGGGTCACTTAGTGTTTGGAAGCTGGGCCTCTTTGTGTTTGATAGCTGGGACAGTTGGTGTTTGTCAACTGGGACACTTGTTGTTTGGAAGCTGGGTCGCTTGGTGTTTGAGAGCTGGGACCCTTGGTGTTTGAGAGCTGGGGCATTTGGTGTTTGGGAGCTGGTACTCTTCGTTTGTGTGGGCTGGGTCACTTGCTGTTTGAGCGCTGGGACATTCGGTGTTTGGAAGCTGGGACACTTGGTGTTTGGAAGCTGGGACACTTGGTGTTGGAGAGCTGGAACAGTTGGTGTATGAGAACTGGGACACTAGGTGTTTGAGAGCGGCGACATTTGGTGTTAGTAAGCTGGAACACGTGTTGTTTGGGAGCCGGGACATTTGGTGTTTTGAAGCCGGGACACTTGGTGTTTGAGAGCTGGGACACTTGGTGTTTTGAAGCCGGGACATTTGGTTTTTGAGAGCTGGGACACTTGCTGTATGGAAACTGGTACACTTGATGTTCGAGAGTTGGGAGACTTGGTGATTGAGAACGGGGACAATTGGATTTGAACGCTGGGAAACTTCGTGTTTGAGAGCTGCGACACTTGGTGTTTCCGAGCCTTGACATATGTTGTTTGGAAGCTGGGACACTTGGTGTTTGGGAGCTGGGACATTTGTTGTTTGAGAGCTGGAACACTTTGTGTTTCAGAGCTGGGACATTTGGTGTTTGGAGGCTGGGAAACCTGGTGTTTGAGAGCTGGGACACTTGTTGTTTGAGAGGTGGCACACTTGGTGTTTGGAAACTGGGACATTTGGTGTTTGGAAGCTGGGACATTTGGTGTTTGGAAGCTGGGACATTTGGTGTTTGGAATCAAGGCCACTTCGTCTTTCAGATCGGGTCATTTGGTTTTTGAAAGCTGTGAATCTTCGTGTTTGTAAGCTGGGAAAATTGGAATTTGGGCTCTGGGACAACCTGGTGTTTGAGAAGTGGCAACCGTGCTCTTTAGATGCTGGGATTCTTGGTGTTTGAGAGCTGGGACATTTGGTTTTTGGAAGCTGGGACATTTGGAGTTTGGGAGCCGGGACATGTGGTGTTTGGACGCTGGGGCACTTGGTGTTTGAAAGCTGGGACACTTGGTGTTTGGGAGCTGGGATATTTGGTGTTTGGAAGCCGGGACACTTGGTGTTTGAGAACTGGGACACTTGGTGTTTGAGAGCTGGGACACTTTGTGTTTGGGAGCTGGGACATTTGGTGTTTGGAAGCAGGAACACTTAGCCTTGGAGAGCTGGGTCACTTGGTCTTTGGAAGCTGGGGCTGTAAGTTTTTGAGAGCAGGGACAGTTGGTATTTGAGAGCTCGGACACCTCGTTTTTGAGAGCTGGGACACTTCGTGTTTGCGAGCCTGGACATTTGGTTTTTTGGAAGCTTGGACACTTGGTGTTTGAGGGCTGGGACACTTCGTGTTTGAGAGCTGGGACATTTGGTGTTTGGAAGCTGGGACATTTGGTTTTTGGTAGCTGGGCCACTTAGGCTTTCAGTGTGGGACATTTGGTGTCTGGAAGCAGGGCCACTTGGTGTTTGTAAGCTAGGACACGTGGTATTTGGGAACCAGGACATTTGGTGCTTGGAAGTTGGGACATTTGGTGTTTGTAAGCTGGGACACTTGGTCTTTGAGACCTGGGACACTTGGTGTTTGTGAGCTGGGACATTTGCTGTTTGGAAGCTGGGACACTTGCTGTTTGGACACTAGAAGCTTTGGTGTTTGAGATCTGGGACACTTGGTGTTTGGCAGCTGGGACACTTGTTATTTGAGCCCTCGGACACTTGGTGTTTGAGAGCTGGGACATTTGGTGTTTGGGAGCTGGTACAAGTCGTTTTTGTGGGCTGGGTCACTTGCTGTTTGATGCTGGGACATTTGGTGTTTGGAAGCTGGGACACTTGGTGTTTGGAAGCTGGGAGACTTGGTGTTGGAGAGCTGGCACAGTTGGTGTTTGAGAACTGGGACACTAGGTATTTGAGAGCTGCGACATTTGGTGTTAGTAAGCTGGCACACGTGTTGTTTGGAAGCCGGGACATTTGGTGTTTGGAAGCCGGGACATTTGGTGTTTGGAAGCTCGGACACTTCGTGTTTGAGACCTGGGACATTTAGTGTTTGAGAGCTGGGACATTTGGTGTTTGGGAGCTGGGACACTTAGTGTTTGGACGCTGGGGCAGTTGGTGTTTGAGAGGTGGGTCTCTTGGTTTTTGAGAGCTGGGACACTTGGTGTATGGAAACTGGGACACTTGATGTTCGAGTGTTGGGAGACTTGGTGATTGAGAGCGGGGACAATGGGTTTTGGACGCTGGGAAACTTGGTGTTAAAGAGCTGGGACACCTGGTGTTTGAGAGCTGGGACACTTGGTGTTTGCGAGCCTTGACATATGTTGTTTGGAAGCTGGGACACTTGTTGTTTGGGAGCTGGGACACTTGTTGTTTGAGAGCTGGAACACTTTGTGTTTTAGAGCTGGGACATTTGTTGTTTCGAGGCTGGGAAACCTGGTGATTGAGACCTGGGACACTTGATGTTTGAGAGGTGGCACACTTGGTGTTTGGAAGATGGGACATGTGATGTTTGGAATCTGGGACTTTTGGTGTTTGGAAGCTGGGACATTTTGTGTTTGGAAGCAAGGCCACTTCGCCTTTCAGTTCGGACACATTTGGTGTATGAAAGCTGTGAATCATCGTGTTTGTAAGATGGGAAAATTGGTGTTTGGACTTTGGGATACTAGGTTTTTGAGAGCTGGGACACTTGTTGTTTGAGAGGTGGCACACCTGGTGTTTGGAAGCTTGGACATTTGGTGTTTGGAAGCTGGGACATTTGGTGTTTGGAAGCTGGGACATTTGGTGTTTGGAATCAAGGCCGCTTCGTCTTTCAGATTTGGTCATTTGGTTTTTGAAAGCTGTGAATCTTCGTGTTTGTAAGCTGGGAAAATTGGAATTTGGGCTCTGGGACAACCTGGTGTTTGAGAAGTGGCACACTTGCTCTTTAGATGCTGGATTCTTGGCGTTTGAGAGCTGGGACATTTGGTGTTTGGAAGCTGGGACATTTGGAGTTTGGGAGCCGGGACATGTGGTGTTTGTAAGCTGGGACACTTGGTGTTTGTAAGCTGGGACACTTGGTCTTTGAGACCTGGGACACTTGGTGTTTGTGAGCTGGGACACTTGCTGTTTGGAAGCTGGGACACTTGGTGTTTGGGAGCTGGGACATTTGGCGTTTGGAAGCTGGGACACTTGGTGTTTGAGAACTGGGACACTTGGTGTTTGAGAGCTGGGACACTTTGTATTTGGGAGCTGGGACATTTGGTGTTTGGAAGCAGGAACACTTAGCCTTGGAGAGCTGGGTCACTTGGTCTTTGGAAGCTGGGGCTGTAAGTTTTTGAGAGCAGGGACAGTTGGTATTTGAGAGCTCGGATACCTGGTTTTTGAGAGCTGTGACACTTGGTGTTTGCGAGTCAGGACATATGGAGTTTGGAAGCTGGGACACTTGCTGTTTGGGAGCGGGGAAACTAAGTGTTTGAGGGCTGGGACACTTCGTGTTTGCGAGCCTGGACATTTGGTTTTTTGGAAGCTTGGACACTTGGTGTTTGAGGGCTGGGACACTTCGTGTTTGAGAGCTGGGACATTTGGTGTTTGGAAGCTGGGACATTTGGTTTTTGGTAGCTGGGTCACTTAGGCTTTCAGTGTGGGACATTTGGTGTCTGGAAGCAGGGCCACTTGGTGTTTGTAAGCTAGGACACGTGGTATTTGGGAACCAGGACATTTGGTGCTTGGAAGTTGGGACATTTGGTGTTTGTAAGCTGGGACACTTGGTCTTTGAGACCTGGGACACTTGGTGTTTGTGAGCTGGGACACTTGCTGTTTGGAAGCTGGGACACTTGCTGTTTGGACACTAGAAGCTTTGGTGTTTGAGATCTGGGACACTTGGTGTTTGGCAGCTGGGACACTTGTTATTTGAGCCCTCGGACACTTGGTGTTTGAGAGCTGGGACATTTGGTGTTTGGGAGCTGGTACAAGTCGTTTTTGTGGGCTGGGTCACTTGCTGTTTGATGCTGGGACATTTGGTGTTTGGAAGCTGGGACACTTGGTGTTTGGAAGCTGGGAGACTTGGTGTTGGAGAGCTGGCACAGTTGGTGTTTGAGAACTGGGACACTAGGTATTTGAGAGCTGCGACATTTGGTGTTAGTAAGCTGGCACACGTGTTGTTTGGAAGCCGGGACATTTGGTGTTTGGAAGCCGGGACATTTGGTGTTTGGAAGCTCGGACACTTCGTGTTTGAGACCTGGGACATTTAGTGTTTGAGAGCTGGGACATTTGGTGTTTGGGAGCTGGGACACTTAGTGTTTGGACGCTGGGGCAGTTGGTGTTTGAGAGGTGGGTCTCTTGGTTTTTGAGAGCTGGGACACTTGGTGTATGGAAACTGGGACACTTGATGTTCGAGTGTTGGGAGACTTGGTGATTGAGAGCGGGGACAATGGGTTTTGGACGCTGGGAAACTTGGTGTTAAAGAGCTGGGACACCTGGTGTTTGAGAGCTGGGACACTTGGTGTTTGCGAGCCTTGACATATGTTGTTTGGAAGCTGGGACACTTGTTGTTTGGGAGCTGGGACACTTGTTGTTTGAGAGCTGGAACACTTTGTGTTTTAGAGCTGGGACATTTGTTGTTTCGAGGCTGGGAAACCTGGTGATTGAGACCTGGGACACTTGATGTTTGAGAGGTGGCACACTTGGTGTTTGGAAGATGGGACATGTGATGTTTGGAATCTGGGACTTTTGGTGTTTGGAAGCTGGGACATTTTGTGTTTGGAAGCAAGGCCACTTCGCCTTTCAGTTCGGACACATTTGGTGTATGAAAGCTGTGAATCATCGTGTTTGTAAGATGGTAAAATTGGTGTTTGGACTTTGGGATACTAGGTTTTTGAGAGCTGGGACACTTGTTGTTTGAGAGGTGGCACACCTGGTGTTTGGAAGCTTGGACATTTGGTGTTTGGAAGCTGGGACATTTGGTGTTTGGAAGCTGGGACATTTGGTGTTTGGAATCAAGGCCGCTTCGTCTTTCAGATTTGGTCATTTGGTTTTTGAAAGCTGTGAATCTTCGTGTTTGTAAGCTGGGAAAATTGGAATTTGGGCTCTGGGACAACCTGGTGTTTGACAAGTGGCACACTTGCTCTTTAGATGCTGGATTCTTGGCGTTTGAGAGCTGGGACATTTGGTGTTTGGAAGCTGGGACATTTGGAGTTTGGGAGCCGGGACATGTGGTGTTTGTAAGCTGGGACACTTGGTGTTTGTAAGCTGGGACACTTGGTCTTTGAGACCTGGGACACTTGGTGTTTGTGAGCTGGGACACTTGCTGTTTGGAAGCTGGGACACTTGGTGTTTGGGAGCTGGGACATTTGGCGTTTGGAAGCTGGGACACTTGGTGTTTGAGAACTGGGACACTTGGTGTTTGAGAGCTGGGACACTTTGTATTTGGGAGCTGGGACATTTGGTGTTTGGAAGCAGGAACACTTAGCCTTGGAGAGCTGGGTCACTTGGTCTTTGGAAGCTGGGGCTGTAAGTTTTTGAGAGCAGGGACCGTTGGTATTTGAGAGCTCGGATACCTGGTTTTTGAGAGCTGTGACACTTGGTGTTTGCGAGTCAGGACATATGGAGTTTGGAAGCTGGGACACTTGCTGTTTGGGAGCGGGGAAACTAAGTGTTTGAGGGCTGGGACACTTCGTGTTTGCGAGCCTGGACATTTGGTTTTTTGGAAGCTTGGACACTTGGTGTTTGAGGGCTGGGACACTTCGTGTTTGAGAGCTTGGACATTTGGTGTTTGGAAGCTGGGACATTTGGTTTTTGGTAGCTGGGTCACTTAGGCTTTCAGTGTGGGACATTTGGTGTCTGGAAGCAGGGCCACTTGGTGTTTGTAAGCTAGGACACGTGGTATTTGGGAACCAGGACATTTGGTGCTTGGAAGTTGGGACATTTGGTGTTTGTAAGCTGGGACACTTGGTCTTTGAGACCTGGGACACTTGGTGTTTGTGAGCTGGGACACTTGCTGTTTGGAAGCAGGGACACTTGCTGTTTGGACATTAGAAGCTCTGGTGTTTGAGATCTGGGACACTTGGTGTTTGGCAGCTGGGACACTTGTTATTTGAGCCCTCGGACACTTGGTGTTTGAGAGCTGGGACATTTGGTGTTTGGGAGCTGGTACACTTCGTTTTTGTGGGCTGGGTCACTTGCTGTTTGATGCTGGGACATTTGGTGTTTGGAAGCTGGGACACTTGGTGTTTGGAAGCTGGGACACTTGGTGTTGGAGAGCTGGCACAGTTGGTGTTTGAGAACTGGGACACTAGGTATTTGAGAGCTGCGACATTTGGTGTTAGTAAGCTGGCACACGTGTTGTTTGGAAGCCGGGACATTTGGTGTTTGGAAGCCGGGACATTTGGTGTTTGAGAGCTGGGACATTTCGTGTTTGGGAGCTGGTACTCTTCGGTTTTGTGGGCTGGGTCACTTGCTGTTTGATGCTGGGACTTTTGGTGTTTGGAAGCCTGGACACTTGGTGTTTGGAAGCTGGGACACTTGGTGTTGGAGAGCTGGCACAATTGGTGTTTGAGAACTGGGACACTAGGTATTTGAGAGCTGCGACATTTGGTGTTAGTAAGCTGGCACACGTGTTGTTTGGAGGCCGGGACATTTGGTGTTTGGAAGCCGGGACATTTGGTGTTTGGAAGCTGGGACACTTGGTGTTTGAGACCTGGGACATTTAGTGTTTGAGAGCTGGGACATTTGGTGTTTGGGAGCTGGGACACTTAGTGTTTGGACGCTGGGGCAGTTGTTGTTTGAGAGGTGGGTCTGTTGGTTTATGAGAGCTGGGACACTTGGTGTATGGAAACTGGGACACTTGATGTTCGAGGGTTGGGAGACTTGGTGATTGAGAGCGGGGACAATTGGATTTGGACGCTGGGAAACTTCGTGTTTGAGAGCTGGGACACCTGGTGTTTGAGAGCTGGGACAGTTGGTGTTTGCGAGCCTTGACATATGTTGTTTGGAAGCTGGGACACTTGGTGTTTTTGAGCTGGGACACTTGATGTTTGAGAGGTGGCACACTTGGTGTTTGGAAGATGGGAGATTTGGTGTTTGGAAACTGGGACATTTTGTGTTTGGAAGCAAGGCCACTTCGCCTTTCAGTTCGGGCACATTTGGTGTATGAAAGCTGTGAATCATCGTGTTTGTAAGATGGGAAAATTGGTGTTTGGACTCTGGGACACTAGGTTTTTGAGAGCTGGGACACTTGGTGTTTGGGAGCTGGGACACTTCGTATTTGGAAGCGTGCCTCTTGGTGTTTGGAAGCAGGGACTCTTGGTGTTTGGGAGTTGGGACATTTGGTGTTTGAGAGATGGTACATTTCGTGTTTGGAACGTGGGAAGTTTGGTCTTTGGAAGCTGGGAAATTAGGTGTTTCAGGGCTGGGACACTTGGTGTTTGCGAGCCTGGACATTTGGTGTTTAATAGATGGCAAATTTGGTGTTTTTGAGCTCGGAATCTTGGTGCTTGAAAGTTGGGACTCTTGGTGTTTGAGAGCTGGGACACTTGGTGTTTGGAAGCTGGGACACTTGGTGTTTGGGAGCTGGGACATTGGTGTTTGGAAGCTGGGACATTTGGTGATTGAGGGCTGGGAAACTTGGTGTTTGAGAGCCGGGACATTTTGTGTTTGGAAGCTGGGAAATTAGGTGTTTCAGGGCTGGGACACTTGGTGTTTGCGAGCCTGGACATTTGGTTTTTGGAAGCTGGGACATTTGGTGTTTTAGGGCTGGGACACTTGGTGTTTGTGAGCTTGGACATTTGGTGTTTGGAAGCTGGCACATTTGGTGTTGGAGAGCTGGCACAGTTGGTGTTTGAGAACTGGGACACTAGGTATTTGAGAGCTGCGACATTTGGTGTTAGTAAGCTGGCACACGTGATGTTTGGAAGCCGGGACATTTGCTGTTTGGAAGCCGGGACATTTGGTGTTTGGAAGCCGGGACATTTGTTGTTTGGAAGCTGGGACACTTGGTGTTTGGAAGCCGGGACATTTGTTGTTTGGAAGCTGGGACACTTGGTGTTTGAGAGCTGGGACATTTAGTGTTTGAGAGCTGGGACATTTGGTGTTTGGGAGCTGGGACACTTAGTGTTTGGACGCTGGGGCAGTTGGTGTTTGAGAGGTGGGTGTCTTGTTTTTTGACAGCTGGGACACTTGGTGTATGGAAACTGGGACACTTGATGTTCGAGTGTTGGGAGATTTGGTGATTGAGAGCGGGGACAATGGGATTTGGACGCTGGGAAACTTCGTGTTTGAGAGCTGGGACACCTGGTGTTTGAGAGCTGGGACACTTGGTGTTTGCGAGCCTTGACATATGTTGTTTGGAAGCTGGGACACTTGGTGTCTGGGAGCTGGGACACTTGTTGTTTGAGAGCTGGACCACTTTGTCTTTTAGAGCTGGGACATTTGGTGTTTCGAGGCTGGGAAACCTGGTGTTTCAGACCTGGGACACTTGATGTTTGAGAGGAGGCACACTTGGTGTTTGGAAGATGGGACATGTGGTGTTTGGAAGCTGGGACTTTTGGTGTTTGGAAGCTGGGTCATTTTGTGTTTGGAAGCAAGGCCACTTCGCCTTTCAGTTCGGGCACATTTGGTGTATGAAAGCTGTGAATCATCGTGTTTGTAAGATGGGAAAATTGGTGTTTGGACTTTGGGACACTAGGTTTTTGAGAGCTGGGACACTTGGTGTTTGGGAGCTGGGACACTTCGTATTTGGAAGCGTGCCTCTTGGTGTTTGGAAGCAGGGACTCTTGGTGGTTGGGAGTTGGGACATTTGGTGTTTGAGAGATGGGACATTTCGTGTTTGGAACCCGGGAAGTTTGGTCTTTGGAAGCTGGGACACTTGGTTTTTGGAATCTGGGACACTTGGTGTTTAATGAATGGCAAATGTGGTGTTTTTGAGCTCGGAATCTTGGTGCTTGAAAGCTGGGACTCTTGGTGTTTGAGAGCTGGGACACTTGGTGTTTGGAAGCTGGGACACTTGGTGTTTGGGAGCTGGGACATTGGTGTTTGGAAGCTGGGAAACTAGGTGTTTCAGGGCTGGGACACTTGGTGTTTGCGAGCCTGGACATTTGGTTTTTGGAAGCTGGGACATTTGGTGTTTTAGGGCTGTGACACTTGGTGTTTGTGAGCTTGGACATTTGGTGTTTGGAAGCTGGGACATTTGGTTTTTGATAGCTGTGCCACTTGGGCTTTCGGTGTGGGACATTTGGTGTATGGAAGCAGGGCCACTTGGTGTTTGTAAGCTAGGACACGTGGTATTTGGTAGCCAGCACATTTGGTGCTTGGAAGTCGGGGCATTTGGTGTTTGTAAGCTGGGACACTTGGTCTTTGAGACCTGGGACACTTGGTGTTTTTCAGCTGGGACACTTGATGTTTGGAAGCTGGGACACTTGCTGTTTGGACGCTAGAACTTTTGGTGTTTGAGATCTGGGACACCTGGTGTTTGGCAGGTGGAACACTTGGTACTTGAGCCCTCGGACACGTGGTGTTTGAGAGCTGGGACATCTGGTGTTTGGGAGCTGGTACACTTCGTTTTTGTGGGCTGGGTCACTTGCTGTATGAGCGCTGGGAAATTTGGTGTTTGGAAGCTGGGTCAATTGGTGTTTGGAAGCTGGGCCTCTTTGTGTTTGATAGCTGGGACAGTTGGTGTTTGTCAACTGGGACACTTGTTGTTTGGAAGCTGGGTCGCTTGGTGTTTGAGAGCTGGGACCCTTGGTGTTTGAGAGCTGGGACATTCGATGTTTGGAAGCTGGGACACTTGGTGTTAGGTAGCTGGGACACCTGGTGTTGGAGAGCTGGAACAGTTGGTGTATGAGAACTGGGACACTAGGTGTTTGAGAGCGGCGACATTTGGTGTTAGTAAGCTGGAACACGTGTTGTTTGGGAGCCGGGACATTTGGTGTTTTGAAGCCGGGACATTTGGTTTTTGAGAGCTGGGACACTTGGTGTATGGAAACTGGTACACTTGATGTTCGAGAGTTGGGAGACTTGGTGATTGAGAGCGGGGACAATTGGATTTGAACGCTGGGAAACTTCGTGTTTGAGAGCTGGGACACTTGGTGTTTCCGAGCCTTGACATATGTTGTTTGGAAGCTGGGACACTTGGTGTTTGGGAGCTGGGACATTTGTTGTTTGAGAGCTGGAACACTTTGTGTTTCAGAGCTGGGACATTTGGTGTTTGGAGGCTGGGAAACCTGGTGTTTGAGAGCTGGGACACTTGTTGTTTGAGAGGTGGCACACTTGGTGTTTGGAAGCTGGGACATTTGGTGTTTGGAAGCTGGCACATTTGGTGTTTGGAAGCTGGGACATTTGGTTTTTGGAAGCAAGGCCACTTCGTCTTTCAGTTCGGGGACATTTGGTGTATGAAATCTCTGAATCTTCGTGTTTGTAAGCAGGAAAAATTAGTGTTTGGACTCTGGGATACTCATTATTTGAGAGCTGGGACACTTGGTGTTTGGGAGACGGCACACTTGGTGTTTGGAAGCTGGGACAATTGCTATTTGGAAGCGTGCCTCTTAGTGTTTGAGAGCAGGGACACTTGGGTTTGGGAGCTGGGACACTTGTTGTTTGAGAGCTGGAACACTTTGTGTTTCAGAGCTGGGACATTTGGTGTTTCGAGGCTGGGAAACCTCGTGTTTGAGACCTGGGACACTTGATGTTTGAGAGGTGGCACACTTGGTGTTTGGAAGATGGGACATGTGGTGTTTGGAAGCTGGGACTTTTGGTGTTTGGAAGCTGGGACATTTTGTGTTTGGAAGCAAGGCCTTTCAGTTCGGGCACATTTGTTGTATGAAAGCTGTGAAGCATCGTGTTTGTAAGATGGGAAAATTGGTGTTTGGACTCTGGGACACTAGGTTTTTGAGAGCTGGGACACTTGGTGTTTGGGAGCTGGGACACTTCGTATTTGGAAGCGTGCCTCTTGGTGTTTGAGAGCAGGGACTCTTGGTGTTTGGGAGTTGGGACATTTGGTGTTTGAGAGATGGGACATTTCGTGTTTGGAACCTGGGAAGTTTGGTCTTTGGAAGCTGGGACACTTGGTGTTTAATAGATGGCAAATTTGGTGTTTTTGAGCTCGGAATCTTGGTGCTTGAAAGCTGGGACTCTTGGTGTTTGAGAGCTGGGACACTTGGTGTTTGGAAGCTGGGACACTTGGTGTTTGGAAGCTGGGACATTTGGTGATTGAGGGCTGGGACACTTGGTGTTTGGGAGCTGGGACTTTTGGTGTTTTAAAGCTGGGACACTTGGTGTTTGGAAGCTGGGACATTTGGTGTTTGGAAGCAAGGCCACTTCAGCTTTCAGAGCTGGGACATTTGGTGCATGAAGGCTGTGAATCTTCGTTTTTCTAAGCAGGAAAAATTGGTGTTTGGACTCTGGGATACTCGTTATTTGAGAGCTGGGACACTTGGTGTTTGGGAGACGGCACACTTGGTGTTTGGAACCTGGGACAATTGCTATTTGGAAGCGTGCCTCTTGGTGTTTGAGAGCAGGGACACTTGGTGTTTGGGACTTGGGACATATGGTGTTTAAGAGCTGGGAGTTTTGGTGTTAGTAAGCTGGGATGTTTGCAGTTTGGAAGCGGGAACACTTGGTGTCTGGAAGCATGGAAATTTAGTGTTTGAGAGCTCAAACAAATGTTTTTTGGAAGCTGGGACACTAGGTGTTTGAGACCTGGGACACTTAGTGTTTGTGAGCTGGGATGCTTGCTGTTTGGACGCTAGAACTTTTGGTGTTTGAGATCTGGGACACTTGGTGTTTAAGAGGTAGCACACATGGTGTTTGGACGCTGGGACACTTGGTGTTTGGAAGCTGGGACGCTTGGCGTTTGGAACCTGGACAACTTGGTGTTTGTGAGCTAGAACATTGGTGTTTGAGACCTGGGACACTTGGTGTTTGGAAGCTGGGACACTTGGTGCTTCAGATCAGGGACACTTGGTTTTTGATTTCTGGGACACTTGCTGTTTGGAAGCTGGGACACAGGGCATTTGAGATCTGGGACATTTGGTGTTTGGAAGCTGGGACACTTGGTGTTTGAGAGCGGGGACACTTGGTGTTTGGAAGCTGGGACACGTGGTGCTTGAAGTCTGGGACACTTGGTGTTTGATAGCTGGGACACTTGGTGTTTGGAAGCAGGGGCACATGGCATTTGAGATCTGGGACACTTGGTGTTTGGAAGCTGGGACAATTGGTGTTTGAGAGCTGGGATATGTGGTGCTTCGAAGGAGGGACATTTAGTGTTTGGAAGCTGGCACATTTGATATTTGGAAACTGGGACATTTGTTGTTTGGAAGCTGGGACATTTGTTGTTTGGAAGCAAGGCCACTTCGTCCTTCAGAGCTGGGATGTTTGGTGTTTGAAATCTGTGAATCTTCGTGTTTGAAAGATGGGAAACGTGATGTTTGGATTCTGGGACACTTGGTTTTTGGAAGCAGGGACACTTCGTGTTTGGGAGCTGGGACATTTGGTGTTTGAGAGATGAGACATTTGGTGTTTGGAAGCTGCGACACTTGGTGTTTAACAGGTGGCAATCTCGGTGTTTGAGAGCTGGGAATCTTGGTGTTTGAGAGCTGGGACTCTTGGTGTTTGAGAGCTGGGACACTTGGTGTTTGGAAGCTGGGACACTTGGTGTTTGGAAGCTGGAAACTTGCTGTTTGAGATGTGGGATACTTGGTGTTTGAGAGGAGGCACACTTGCTCTTTGCAAGCTGGGACTCTTGGTGTTTGAGAGCTGGGACGCCTGGTGTTTGGAAGCTGGGACATTTGGTGTTTGGAAGTATGGAAATTTAGTGTTTGAGAGCTGAAACAAATGGTGTTTGGAAGCTGGGACACCAGGTGTTTGAGACCTGGGACACTTGGTGTTTGTGAGCTGGGATGCTTGCTGTTTGGAAGCTGGGACACTTGGTGTTTGGACGTTAGAACTTTTGGTGTTTGAGGTCTGGGGCACTTGGTGTTTGGAAGCTGGGACACTTGGTGTTTGAGAGCTGGGAGATTTGGTGTTTGGAATCTGGGACGTTTGGTGTTTGGTAGCAGGAACACTTGGTGTTTGGAAGCAGGGAAATTTCGTGTTTGAGAGCTGAGACTCATGGTGTTTGGAAGTCGGGACATTTGGTGTTTAAGAGGTAGCGCACATGGTGTTTGAGTGCTGGGACTATTGTTGATTGAGAGCTGGGACTCTTGGTGTTTGGACGCTGCGACACTTGGTGTTTGGAAGCTGGGACGCTTGGCGTTTGGAAGCTGGGACGCTTGGCGTTTGGAACCTGGACAACTTGGTGTTTGTGAGCTAGAACATTGGTGTTTGAGACTTGGGACACTTGGTGTTTGGAAGCTGGGACACTTGGTGCTTGAGATCAGGGATACTTGGTTTTTGATTTCTGGGACACTTGCTGTTTGGAAGCTGGGACACAGGGCATTTGATATCAGGGACATTTGGTGTTTGGAAGCTGGAACACTTGGTGTTTGACAGCGGGGACACTTGGTGTATGGAAGCTGGGACACTTGGTGCTTGAAGTCTGGGACACTTGGTGTTTGATAGCTGGAACACTTGGTGTTTGGAAGCAGGGGCACTTGGTGTTTGAGAGCTGGGACATTTGGTGCTTGGAAGGAGGGACATTTAGTGTTTGGAAGCTGGCACATTTGGTGTTTGGAAGCTGGGACATTTGGTGTTTGGAAGCTGGGACATTTGTTGTTTGGAAGCAAGGCCACTTCGTCTTTCAGAGCTGGGACATTTGGTGTATGAAAGCTGTGAATCTTCGTGTTTGAAAGGTGGGAAACTTGATGTTTGGACTCTGGGCAACTTGGTTTTTGGAAGCAGGGACACTTGGTGTTTGGGAGCTGGGACATTTGGTGTTTGAGCGATGAGACATTTGGTGTTTTGAAGCTGGGACGTTTGGTGTTTGGAAGCTGGGACACTTGGTGTTTGGTATCTGGGACACTTGGTGTTTAATAGGTGGCAAACTTGGTGTTTGAGAGCTGGGAATCTTGGTGTTTGAGAGCTGGGACTCTTGGTGTTTGAGAGCTGGGACGCTTGGCGTTTGGAACCTCTACAACTTGGTGTTTGTGAGCTAGAACATTGGTGTTTGCGAGCTGGGACAATTGGTGTTTGGAAGCTGGGACACTTGGTGCTTGAGATCAGGGATACTTGTTTTTTGATTTCTGGGACACTTGCTGTTTGAAAGCTGGGACACAGGGCATTTGAGATATGGGACATTTGGTGTTTGGAAGCTGGGACACTTGGTGTTTGACAGCGGGGACACTTGGTGTATGGAAGCTGGGACACTTGGTGCTTGAAGTCTGGGACACTTGGCGTTTGATAGCTGGGACACTTGGTGTTTGAGAGATGAGACATTTGGTGTTTTGAAGCTGGGACGTTTGGTGTTTGGAAGCTGGGACACTTGGAGTTTGGAATCTGGGACACTTGGTGTTTAATAGGTGGCAAACTCGGTGTTTGACAACTCGGAATCTTGCTGTTTGAGAGCTGGGACTCTTGGTTTTTGAGAGCTGGGACACTTGGTTTTTGGAAGCTGGGTCACTTGGTGTTTGGAAGCTGGGACACTTGATGTTTTTGAGAGCTGAGACACTTGGTGTTTGGATGCTCGGAAGCTTGGTGTTTGAGATGTAGGACACTTGGAGTTTGAGAGGAGGCACACTTGCTCTTTGCAAGCTGGGCTTCTTGGTGTTTGAGAGCTGGGACATTTGGTGTTTGGAAGCTGGCACATTTGGTGTTTGGAAGCTGGCACATTTGGTGTTTGGAAGCTGGGACACTTGGTTTTTGGAAGCTGGGACACTTGATGTTTTTGAGAGCTGAGACACTTGGTGTTTGGATGCTCGGAAGCTTGGTGTTTGAGATGTAGGACACTTGGAGTTTGAGAGGAGGCACACTTGCTCTTTGCAAGCTGGGCTTCTTGGTTTTTGGAAGCTGGGACATTTGGTGTTTGGAAGGTGGCACATTTGGTGTTTGGAAGCTGGGACACTTGGTGTTTGGAAGCTGGCACATTTGGTGTTTGGAAGCTGGGACATTTGGTGTTTGGAAGCTGGGACATTTGGTGTTTGGAAGCAAGGCCACTTCGTCTTTCAGATCGGGGACATATGGTGTATGAAAGCTGTGAATCTCCGTGTTTGTAAGCTGGAAAAATTGGTGTTTGGACTCTGGGACACTTATTATTTGAGAGCTAGGACGCTTGGTGTTTGGGAGCCGGGACATTTGGTGTTTGGAAGCTGGGACACTTGGTATTTGGAAGCGTGCCTCCTGGTGTTTGAGAGCAGGGAAACTTGGTGTTTGGGAGCAGGGACATTTGGTGTTTGAGAGCTGGGAGATTTGGTGTTTGGAAGCTGGGACGTTTGGTGTTTGGAAGCGGGGACGTTTGGTATTTGGAAGCGGGAACACTTGGTGTTTGGAAGCAGGGAAATTTAGTGTTTGAGAGCTGAAAGAAAT
Source organism: Isurus oxyrinchus (assembly GCA_026770705.1). Lineage (NCBI taxonomy): Eukaryota > Metazoa > Chordata > Chondrichthyes > Lamniformes > Lamnidae > Isurus > Isurus oxyrinchus. Next base: position 2,185,896 of record JANJGN010000066.1, read on the forward strand.
TGTGTTTGGAAGCTGGGACTCTAGGTTTTTGAGACCTGGGACACTTGGTGTTTGAGAGCTGGGATGCTTGATGTTTGGAAGCTGGGACACTTGGTGTTTGGACGCTAGAAATTTTGGTCTTTGATATCTGGGACACTTAGTGTTTGGAAGCTGGGACACTTGGTGTTTGAGAGCTGGGAGATTTGGTGTTTGGAAGCTGGGACGTTTGGTGTTTGGTAGCGGGAACACTTGGTGCTTGGAAGCAGGGAAATTTCATGTTTGAGTGCTGAGACACATGGTGTTTGGAAGCTGGGAGACTTGGTGTTTAAGACGTAGTACACATGGTGTTTGAGTGCTGGGACTCTTGTTGATTGAGAGCTGGGACACTTGGTGTTTGGACGCTGGGACACTTGGTGTTTGGAAGCTGGGACGCCTGGTGTTTGGAACCTGGACAACTTGGTGTTTGTGAGCTAGAACATTGGTGTTTGAGATCAGGGACACTTGGTTTTTGATTTCTGGGACACTTGGTGTTTGGAAGCTGGAACACAGGGCATTTGAGATCTGTGAAACTTGGTGTTTGGAAGCTGGGACACTTGGTGTTTGAGAGCGGGGACATTTGGTGTTTGGAAGGAAGGACATTTAGTGTTTGGAAGCTGGCACATTTGGTGTTTGGAAGCTGGGACATTTGGTGTTTGGAAGATGGGACATTTGTTGTTTGGAAGCAAGGCTACTTCGTCTTTCAGAGCTGGGACATTTGGTGTATGAAAGCTGGGAATCTTCGTGTTTGTAAGGTGGGAAACCTCATGTTTGTACTCTGGGACACTTGGTTTTTGGAAGCTGGGGCACTTGGTATTTGGTAGCGTGCCTCTTGGTGCTTGAGTGCAGGGACACTTGGTATTTGGGAACTGGGTGTTTGGCCTCTGGGACACTTATTTTTTGAGAGTTAGGACGCTTGGTGTTTGGGAGCCGGGACATTTGGTGTTTCGAAGCTGGGACACTTGGTATTTGGGAACTGGGACATTTGGTGTTAGAGAGATGGGAGATTTTGTGTTTGGGAGCTGGGACATTTGGTGTTAGAGAGATGGGAGATTTGGTGTTTGGAAGCTGGGATGTTTGGTGTTTGGAAGCTGGGACACTTGGTGTTTGCAATCTGGGACACTTGGTGTTTAAGAGGTGGCAAACTTGGTGTTTGAGAGCTGGGAATCTTGGTGTTTGAGAGCTGGGACTCTTGGTGTTTGAGAGCTGGGACACTTGGTGTTTGGAAACTGGGACACTTCGTATTTGGAAGCGTGCCTCCTGGTGTTTGAGAGCAGGGACATTTGGTGTTTGAGAGCTGGGAGATTTGGTGTTTGGAAGCTGGGACGTTTGGTGTTTGGTAGCGGGAACACTTGGTGCTTGGAAGCAGGGAAATTTCATGTTTGAGTGCTGAGACACATGGTGTTTGGAAGCTGTGACACTTGGTATTTGGTAGCGTGCCTCTTGGTGTTTGAGTGCAGGGACACTTGGTGTTTGGGAACTGGGACATTTGGTGTTAGAGAGGTGGGAGATTTTGTGTTTGGGAGCTGGGACATTTGGTGTTAGAGAGATGGGATATTTCGTGTTTGGAAGCTGGGATGTTTGGTGTTTGGAAGCTGGGACACTTGGTGTTTGCAATCTGGGACACTTGGTGTTTAATAGGTGGCAAACTTGGTGTTTGAGAGCTGGGAATCTTGGTGTTTGAGAGCTGGGACTCTTGGTGTTTGAGAGCTGGGACACTTGGTGTTTGGAAGCTGGGACATTTGGTGTTTGGAAGCTGGGACACTTGAAGTTTGAGAGCTGGAACACTTTGTGTTTGAGAGCTGGTACACCTGGTGTTTGGAAGCTGGGAAACTTGGTGGTTGAGATGTGGGACACTTGGTGTTTGAGAGGAGGCACACTTGCTCTTTGCAAGCTGGGACTCTTGGTGTTTGAGAGCTGGGACACTTGGTCTTTGGAAGCTGGGACATTTGGTGTTTGGAAGCTGGGACATTTGGTGTTTGGAATTTGGGACATTTGGTGTTTGGAAGCTGGGACATTTGGTGTTTGGTAGCTGGGACATTTGGTGTTTGGAAGCTGGGACACTTGGTGTTTGAGAGATGGGACACTTGGTGTTTGGAAGCTGGGACATTTGGTGTTTGGAATTTGGGACATTTGGTGTTTGGAAGCAAGTCCACTTCGTCTTTCAGATCGGGGACATTCGGTGTATGAAAGCTGTGAAACTTCGTGTTTGTCAGCTGGGAAAATTGGAGTTTGGGATCTGCGACTCTTGGTTCATGAGAGCTCGGACACCTGCTGTTTGGGAGCCGCGACATGTCGCGTTTGTAAGCTGGGGCACTTGGTGTTTGAGAGCTGGGACATTTGGTGTTTGGAAGGAGGGACATTTAGTGTTTGGAAGCTGGCACATTTGGTGTTTGGAAGCTGGGACATTTGGTGTTTGGAAGCTGGGACACAGGGCATTTGAGATCTGTGAAACGTGGTGTTTGGAAGCTGGGACACTTGGTGTTTGAGAGCAGGGACATTTGGTGTTTGGAAGGAAGGACATTTAGTGTTTGGAAGCTGGCACATTTGGTGTTTGGAAGCTGGGACATTTGGTGTTTGGAAGCTGGGACACTTGGTGTTTGAGAGCGGGGACATTTGGTGTTTGGAAGGAAGGACATTTAGTGTTTGGAAGCTGGCACATTTGGTGTTTGGAAGCTGGGACATTTGGTGTTTGGAAGATGGGACATTTGTTGTTTGGAAGCAAGGCCACTTCGTCTTTCAGAGTTCGGACATTTGGTGTATGAAATCTGGGAATCTTCGTGTTTGTAAGGTGGGAAACCTCATGTTTGTACTCTGGGACACTTGGTTTTGGGAAGCTGGGGCACTTGGTATTTGGTAGCGTGCCGCTTCTTGTTTGAGTGCAGGGACACTTGGTGTTTGGGAACTGGGACATTTGGTGTTAGAGAGATGGGAGATTTTGTGTTTGGGAGCTGGGACATTTGGTGTTAGAGAGATGGGACACTTGAAGTTTGAGAGCTGGAACACTTTGTGTTTGAGAGCTGGTACACCTGGTGTTTGGAAGCTGGGAAACTTGGTGGTTGAGATGTGGGACACTTGGTGTTTGAGAGGAGGCACACTTGCTCTTTGCAAGCTGGGACTCTTGGTGTTTGAGAGCTGGGACACTTGGTGTTTGGAAGCTGGGACATTTGGTGTTTGGAAGCTGGGACATTTGGTGTTTGGAATTTGGGACATTTGGTGTTTGGAAGCAGGGACATTTGGTGTTTGGAAGCTGGGACATTTGGTGTTTGGAAGCTGGGACACTTGGTGTTTGAGAGATGGGACACTTGGTGTTTGGAAGCTGGGACATTTGGTGTTTGGAATTTGGGACATTTGGTGTTTGGAAGCAAGTCCACTTCGTCTTTCAGATCGGGGACATTCGGTGTATGAAAGCTGTGAAACTTCGTGTTTGTCAGCTGGGAAAATTGGAGTTTGGGATCTGCGACTCTTGGTTCATGAGAGCTCGGACACCTGCTGTTTGGGAGCCGCGACATGTCGCGTTTGTAAGCTGGGGCACTTGGTGTTTGAGAGCTGGGACATTTGGTGTTTGGAAGGAGGGACATTTAGTGTTTGGAAGCTGGCACATTTGGTGTTTGGAAGCTGGGACATTTGGTGTTTGGAAGCAAGGCCACTTCGCCTTTCAGAGCTGGGACATTTGGTGTATGAAAACTGTGAGTCTTCGTGTTTGAAAGGTTGGAAACTTGATGTTTGGACTCTGGGACACTTGGTTTTTGGAAGCAGGGACACTTGGTGTTTGGTAGCTGGGACATTTGGTGTTTGAGAGATGAGACATTTGGTGTTTGGAAGCTGGGACGTTTGGTGTTTGGAAGCTGGGACACTTGGTTTTAAGAATCTGGACACTTGGTGTTTATTAGGTGGCAAACTCGGTGTTTGACAACTGGGAATCTTGGTGTTTGAGAGCTGGGACATTTGGTGTTTGGAAGCTGGGACACCTGGTGTTTGGAAGCTGGGACACCAGGTGTTTGGAAGCTGGGACACTTGGTGTTTGAGAGCTGGGACACTTGGTGTTTGGATGCTTGGAAAATTGTTGTTTGAGATGTGGGACACTTGGAGTTTGAGAGGAGGCACACGTGCTCTTTGCAAGCTGGGACACTTGGTGTCTGAGAGCTGGGACACTTGGTGTTTGGAAGCTGGGACATTTGGTGTTTGGAATTTGGGACTTTTGGTGTTTGGAAGCAAAGCCACTTCGTCTTTCAGATCGGGGACATTCGGTGTATGAAAGCTGTGAATCTTCGGGATTGTCAGTTGGGAAAATTGGAGTTTGGGCTCTGCGACACTTGGTTTATGAGAGCTGGGACACTTGGTGTTTGCAAGCTGGGACACTTGGTGTTTGAGAGCTGGGACATTTGGTGTTTGGAAGCTGGGGCACTTGGTGTTTGGGAGCTGGGACATTTGGTTTTTGGAAGCAAGGCCACTTCGTCTTTCAGATCGGGGACATATGATGTATGAAAGCTGTGAATCTTCGTGTTTATAAGCTGGGAAAATTGGTGTTTGGACTTTGGGACACTTATGATTTGAGAGCTGGGACACTTGGTGTTTGGGAGCCGGGACATTTGGTGTTTGGAAGCTGGGACACTTGGTATTTGGAAGCGTGCCTCCTGGTGTTTGAGAGCAGGGAAACTTGGTGTTTGGGAGCTGGGACATTTGGTGTTTGAGAGCTGGGTAATTTGGTGTTCGAAATCTGGGACGTTTGGTGTTTGGAAGCAGGGAAATTTAGTGTTTGAGAGGTGCGACAAATGGTGTTTGGAAGCTGAGACACTAGGAGTTTGAGACATGGGACATGTGGTGTTTGTGAGCTGGGACTCTTGCTGTTTGGAAACTGGGACACTTGGTGTTTGGACGCTAGAAATTTTGGTGTTTGAGATCTGGACACTTGGTGTTTGGAAGCTGGGACACTTGGTATTTTAAAGCTGGGAGATTTGGTGTTTGGAAGCTGGGATGTTTGGTGTTTGGTAGCGGGAGCACTTGGTGTTTGGAAGCAGGGAAATTTTGTGTTTGAGAGGTGAGACACATGGTGTTTGGAAGCTGGGACACTTGGTGTTTGGACGCTGGGACACTTTGTGTTTGGACGCCGGGACGCTTGGTGTTTGAAAGCTAGAAGACTTGGTGTTTGAGGGCTGGGACACTTGGTGTTTGGACGCTGGGACACTTCGTTTTTGGAAGCTGGAACGCTTGGTGTTTGGAAGCTGGAACACTTGGTGTTTGAGAGCTAGAACACTTGGTGTTGAGAGTTGGGACACTTGGTGTTTGGAGGCTGGAAAACCAGGTGTTTGAGAGCTGGGACACCTGGTGTTTGAGAGATGGCGCACTTGGTGTTTGGAAGCTGCGACATGTGGTGTTTTATAAGCTGGGACATTTGGTGTTTGGAAGCTGGGACATTTGGTGTTTAGAAGCTGGGACATTTGGTGTTTGGAAGCAAGGCCACTTCGTCTTTCAGATCGGGGACATTTGGTGTATGAAAGCTGTGAATCTTCGTGTTTGTAAGCTGGGAAAATTGATGTTTGCACTCTGGGACTCTTGGTTTTTGAGAGCTGGGAGAGTTGCTGTTTGGGAGCCGGGACATTTGGTGTTTGGAAGCTGGGACACGTGGTATTTGAAAGCATGCCTCTTGGTGTTTGAGTGCAGGGACACTTGGTGTTTGGGAGCTGGGACATTTGGTGTTTGAGAGATGGCACATTTGGTGATTGGAAGCTGGGACGTTTGGTGTTTGGAAGCTGGGACACTTGGGGTTTGGAATCGGGGACACTTGGTGTTTAATAGGTGGCAAACCTCGTGTTGGAGAGCTGGAAATCTTGGTGTTTGGAAGCTGGGACTCTTGGTGTTTGAGAGCTGGGACACTTGGTGTTTGGAAGCTGGGACACCTGGTGTTTGGAAGCTGGGACAGTTGATTTTTGAGAGCTGGAACACTTTGTGTTTGAGAGCTGGGACACATGGGGTTTGGAAGATGGGAAACTTGGTGTTTGTGATGTCGGACACTTGGTGTTTGAGATGAGGCACACTTGCTCTTTCGAAGCTGGGACTCTTGGTGTTTGAGAGCTGGGACACTTTGTCTTTGGAAGCTGGGACATTTGGTGTTTGGAAGCAGGCACATTTGGTGTTTGTAGCTGGGACATCTGCTGTTTGCAAGCAAGGCCACTTCGTCTTTCAGATCGGGGACATTTGGTGTATGAAAGCTGTGAATCTTCGTGTTCGAAAGCTGGAAAGTTGGTGTTTGGACAATGGGACACTTGGTTTATGAGATAGCTGGGACTCCTTGTTTTTGGGAGCCGGGACATTTGGTGTTTGGAAGCTGGAACACTTGGTATTTGCAAGCGTGCCTCTTGGAGTTTTAGAGCAGGGACACTTGGTGTTTGGGAGCTGGGACATTTGGTGTTTGAGAGATGGGACATTTGATGTTTGGAAGCTGGGACGTTTGGTGTTTGGAATCTCGGACACTTGGTGTTTGGAATCTGGGACACTTGGTGTTAATAGGTGGCAAACTTGGAGTTTGAGAGTTGGAATCTTGGTGTTTGACAGCTGGGACTCTTGGTGTTTGAGAGCTGGGACACTTGGTGTTTGGAAGCTGGGACACATGGAGTTTGGAAGCAGGGACACTTGGTATTTCAGAGCTGCAACAGTTGTTGTTTGAGATGTGGGACACTTGGTGTTTGAGAGCTGGAACACTTGATGTTTGGAAGCTGGGACACTTGGTGTTTGAGAGCTGCGACACCTCATGTTTGAGAGCTGGGAGACTTGGTGTTTGAGAGCTGGGACATTTGGTGTTTGGAACCGGGGACATTTGGTGTTTGGACGCAGGGACATTTGGTGTTTGGAAACTGGGAAACTTCGTTTTTGTGGGCTGGGTCACTTGCTGTTTGAGCGCTGGGACATTTGGTGTTTGGAAGCTGGGACACTTGGTGTTTGGAAGCTGGGACACTTGGTGTTTGAGAGCTGGAACAGTTGGTGTTTGAGGACTGGGACACTTGATATTTGAGAGCTGGGACATTTGGTGTCAGTAAGCTGGCACACGTGTTGTTTGGGAGCCGGGACATTTGGTGTATGGAAGCCGGGACATTTCGTGTTTGGAAGCTAGGGCACTTGGTGTTTGAGGCCTGGGACATTTGGTGTTTGAGAGCTGGGACATTTGGTGTTTGGGAGCTGGGACGTTTGGTGTTTGGAAGCTGGGACACTTGGTGTTTGGAATCTGGGACAGTTGGTGTTAATAGGTGGCAAACGTGGAGTTTGAGAGTTGGAATCTTGGTGTTTGACAGCTGGGACTCTTGATGTTTGAGAGCTGGGACACTTGGTGTTTGAGAAGCTGGGACACATGGAGTTTGGAAGCAGGGACACTTGGTATTTCAGAGCTGCAACTGTTGTTGTTTGAGATGTGGGACACTTGGTGTTTGAGAGCTGGGACATTTGGTGTTTGGAAGCTGGGACACTTGGTGTTTGGAAGTTGGGAGACTTGGTGTTTGAGAGCTAGAACACTTGATGTTTGGAATCTGGGACACTTGGTGTTTGAGAGCTGCGACACCTCATGTTTGAGAGCTGGGAGGCTTGGTGTTTGAGAGCTGAGACATTTGGTGTTTGGAAGCTGAGACACTTGGTGTTTGGAAGCTGGGACACTTGGTGTTTGAGAGCTGGAACAGTTGGTGTTTGAGAACTGGGACACTTGGTATTTGAGAGCTGGGACATTTGGTGTCAGTAAGCTGGCACACGTGTTGTTTGGGAGCCGGGACATTTGGTGTATGGAAGCCGCGACATTTCGTGTTTGGAAGCTAGGGCTCTTGGTGTTTGAGGCCTGGGACATTTGGTGTTTGAGAGCTGGGACATTTGGTGTTTGGGAGCTGGGACGTTTGGTTTTTGGAAGCTGGGACACTTGGTGTTTGGAATCTCGGACACTTGGTGTTAATAGGTGGCAAACTTGGAGTTTGAGAGTTGGAATCTTGGTGTTTGACAGCTGGGACTCTTGGTGTTTGAGAGCTGGGACACTTGGTGTTTGGAAGCTGGGCCACATGGAGTTTGGAAGCAGGGACACTTGGTATTTCAGAGCTGCTACAGTTGTTGTTTGAGATGAGGGACACTTGGTGTTTGAGAGCTGGAACATTTGGTGTTAGGAAGCTGGGACACTTGGTGTTTGGAAGTTGGGAGACTTGGTGTTTGAGAGCTGGAACACTTGATGTTTGGAAGCTGGGACACTTGGTGTTTGAGAGCTGCGACACCTCATGTTTGAGCGCTGGGAGACTTGGTGTTTGAGAGCTGGGACATTTGGTGTTTGGAACCGGGGACATTTGGTGTTTGGACGCAGGGACATTTGGTGTTTTGAAACTGGGAAACTTCGTTTTTGTGGGCTGGGTCACTTGCTGTTTGAGCGCTGGGACATTTGGTGTTTGGAAGCTGGGACACTTGGTGTTTGGAAGCTGGGACACTTGGTGTTTGAGAGCTGGAACAGTTGGTGTTTGAGAGCTGGGACACTTGATATTTGAGAGCTGGGACATTTGGTGTCAGTAAGCTGGCACACGTGTTGTTTGGGAGCCGGGACATTTGGTGTATGGAAGCCGGGACATTTCGTGTTTGGAAGCTAGGGCACTTGGTGTTTGAGGCCTGGGACATTTGGTGTTTGAGAGCTGGGACATTTGGTGTTTGGGAGCTGGGACGTTTGGTGTTTGGAAGCTGGGACACTTGGTGTTTGGAATCTGGGACAGTTGGTGTTAATAGGTGGCAAACGTGGAGTTTGAGAGTTGGAATCTTGGTGTTTGACAGCTGGGACTCTTGATGTTTGAGAGCTGGGACACTTGGTGTTTGAGAAGCTGGGACACATGGAGTTTGGAAGCAGGGACACTTGGTATTTCAGAGCTGCAACTGTTGTTGTTTGAGATGTGGGACACTTGGTGTTTGAGAGCTGGGACATTTGGTGTTTGGAAGCTGGGACACTTGGTGTTTGGAAGTTGGGAGACTTGGTGTTTGAGAGCTAGAACACTTGATGTTTGGAATCTGGGACACTTGGTGTTTGAGAGCTGCGACACCTCATGTTTGAGAGCTGGGAGGCTTGGTGTTTGAGACCTGAGACATTTGGTGTTTGGAAGCTGAGACACTTGGTGTTTGGAAGCTGGGACACTTGGTGTTTGAGAGCTGGAACAGTTGGTGTTTGAGAACTGGGACACTTGGTATTTGAGAGCTGGGACATTTGGTGTCAGTAAGCTGGCACACGTGTTGTTTGGGAGCCGGGACATTTGGTGTATGGAAGCCGCGACATTTCGTGTTTGGAAGCTAGGGCTCTTGGTGTTTGAGGCCTGGGACATTTGGTGTTTGAGAGCTGGGACATTTGGTGTTTGGGAGCTGGGACGTTTGGTTTTTGGAAGCTGGGACACTTGGTGTTTGGAATCTCGGACACTTGGTGTTAATAGGTGGCAAACTTGGAGTTTGAGAGTTGGAATCTTGGTGTTTGACAGCTGGGACTCTTGGTGTTTGAGAGCTGGGACACTTGGTGTTTGGAAGCTGGGCCACATGGAGTTTGGAAGCAGGGACACTTGGTATTTCAGAGCTGCTACAGTTGTTGTTTGAGATGAGGGACACTTGGTGTTTGAGAGCTGGAACATTTGGTGTTAGGAAGCTGGGACACTTGGTGTTTGGAAGTTGGGAGACTTGGTGTTTGAGAGCTGGAACACTTGATGTTTGGAAGCTGGGACACTTGGTGTTTGAGAGCTGCGACACCTCATGTTTGAGCGCTGGGAGACTTGGTGTTTGAGAGCTGGGACATTTGGTGTTTGGAACCGGGGACATTTGGTGTTTGGACGCAGGGACATTTGGTGTTTTGAAACTGGGAAACTTCGTTTTTGTGGGCTGGGTCACTTGCTGTTTGAGCGCTGGGACATTTGGTGTTTGGAAGCTGGGACACTTGGTGTTTGGAAGCTGGGACACTTGGTGTTTGAGAGCTGGAACAGTTGGTGTTTGAGAGCTGGGACACCTGGTATTTGGGTGCTGGGACATTTGGTGTCAGTAAGCTGGCACACGTGTTGTTTGGGAGCCGGGACATTTGGTGTATGGAAGCCGGGACATTTGGTGTTTGGAAGCTAGGGCACTTGGTGGTTGAGGCCTGGGACATTTGGTGTTTGAGAGCTGGCACATTTGGTGTTTGGGAGCTGGGACACTTAGTGTTTGGACGCTGGGACAGTTGGTGTTTGGGAGGTGGGTCTCTTGGTTTTTGAGAGCTGGGACACGTGGGGTTTGGAAGCTGGGACTCTTGGTGTTCGGGAGCTGAAACACTTGGTGCATGGAAGGTGGGACACTATGTTCGAGAGCTGGGAGACTTGGTGATTGAGAGCGGGGACTCTTGGATATGGACGCTGGGACACTTGGTGTTTGAGAGCTGGGACACCTGTTGTTTGAGAGCTGGGACACTTGGTGTTTGCGAGCCGGGACATATGGTGCTTGGAAGCTGGGACACTTGGTGTTTGGGAGCTGGGATATTTGGTATTTGGAAGCTGGGACACTTGGTGTTTGAGAGCTGGGACACCTGTTTTTTGAGAGCTGGGGCACTTGGTGTTTTCGATCCGGGACATATGGCTTTTTTCAAGCTGGGACACTTGGTGTTTGGGAGCTGGGACATTTGGTATTTGGAAGCTGGGACACTTGGTCTTTGAGGGTTAGGACACTTGATGTTTGAGAGCCGGGACTTTTGTTGTTTGGAAGCTGGGACACTTGGTGTTTGACAGCTCGGAGATTAGGTGTTTGGAAGCTGGGACGTTTGGTGTTTGGAAGCGGGAACACTTGGTGATTGGAAGCAGGGAAATTTAGTGTTTGAGAGCTGAGACAAATGGTGTTTGGAAGTTGGGACACTAGGTGTTTGAGACATGGGACATGTGGTGTTTGTGAATTGGGACGCTTGCTGTTTGGAAGCTGGGACACTTGGTGTTTGGACGCTAGAACTTTTGGTATTTGAGAGCTGGGAGATTTGGTGTTTGGAAGCTGGGACTTTTGGTGTTTGGTAGCGGGAACACTTGGTGTTTGGAAGAAGGGAAATATAGTATTTCAGAGCTGAGACACGTGGTGTTTGGAAGCTGGGACACTTTGTGTTTAAGAGGTAGCACACATGGTTTTTGAGTGCTGAGACTCTTGTTGATTGAGAGCTGGGACTCTTGGTGTTTGAGAGCTGGGACACTTGGTGTTTGGACGCTGGGACAGTTGGTGTTTGAGAGGTGGGACGTTTGGTGTTTGGAAGCTGGGACACTTGGTGTTTGAGGGCTCGGACACTTGGTGTTTGCGACCCTGGACATCTGGTGTTTGGAAGCTGGGACGTTTGGTGTTTGGAAGCGGGAACACTTGGTGCTTGGAAGCAGGGAAATGTAGTGTTTGAGAGCTGAGACAAATCGTGTTTGGAAGCTGGGACACTAGGTGTTTGAGACATGGGACATGTGGTGTTTGTGAGCTGGGACGCTTGCTGTTTGGAAGCTGGGACACTTGGTATTTGGATGCTAGAAATTGTGGTGTTTGAGATCTGGGACACTTGGTGTTTGGAAGTTGGGACATTTGGTATTTGAGAGCTGGGAGATTTGGTGTTTGGAAGCTGGGACGTTTGGTGTTTGGTACCGGGAACACTTGGTGTTTGGAAGCAGGGAATTTAATGTTTGAGAGCTGAGTCACATGGTGTTTGGAGGCTGGGACACATGGTGTTTAAGAGATAGCACATATGGTGTTTGAGTGCTGGGACTCTTGTTGATTGAGAGCTGGGACTCTTTGTATTTGAGAGCTGGGACACTTGGTGTTTGGACGCTGGGACACTTGGTGTTTGGACGCTGGGACACTTGGTGTTTGGAAGCTTGGACGCTTGAAGTTTGGAAGCTGGGAATCTTGGTGTTTGAGGGCTGGGTCACTTGGTGTTTGCTAGCCTGGACATTTGGTGTTTGGAAGCTGGGAAACTTGGTGTTTGAGGGCTGGGACACTTGGTGTTTGCGAGCCTGGACATTTAGTCTTTGGGACACATGGTTTTTCTGAGCTGGGACACATGGTGTTTGGCAGCCAGGACAATGGTGTATGGAAACTGGGACACTTGATGTTCGAGAGCTGGGAGACTTGGTGATTGAGAGCGGGGACACTTGGATTTTGACGCTGGGACACTTGGTGTTTGAGAGCTGGGACACCTGGTGTTTGAGAGCTGGGACACTTGGTGTTTGCGAGCCGGGACATATGGTGTTTGGAAGCTGGGACACTTGATGTTTGGGAGTTGGGACATTTGGTGTTTGGAAGCTGGGACACTTGGTGTTTGAGGGTTGGGACACTTGATGTTTGAGATCCGGGACATTTGGTGTTTGGAAGCTGGGAAACTTGGAGTTTGATGGCTGGGACACTTGGTGTTTGGGACCCTGGACATCTGGTGTGTGGAAGCTTGGACACTTGGTGTTTGAGGGATGGGACACTTGGTGTTAGAGAGCTTGGACATTTGGTGTTTGGAAGCTGGGACATTTGGTGTTTGGAAGCTGGTACACTTAGTCTTGGAGAGCTGGGACACTTGGTGTTTGGGAGCTGTGGCACTTGGTGATCGAGTGCTGGCAGTTTAGGTTTTTGGAAGCTGGGACAGTTAGTGTTTGGACGCTGGGAAACTTGGTGTTTGGAAGCTGGGACACGTGGTGTTGGAGAGCTGGGAATCTTTTTGTTTTAGTGCTGGGACACTTGGTGTTTGAGAGCTGGGACATTTGATGTTTGGTAGCTGGGCCACTTAGTCATTCAGTGCTCGGACATTTGGTGTTTGGAAGCAGGGCCACTTGGATTTTGTGAGCTGGGGCATGTGGTATTTGGGAGCTAGGACATTTGGTGCTTGGAAGCTGGGACATTTGGTGTTTGGAAGCTGGGACACTTGTTTTTTGGAAGCAAGGCCACTTAGTCTTTCAGAGCTGGGACGTTTGGTGTATGAAAACTGTGAATCTTCGTGTTTGTAAGCTGGGAAACTTGAAGTTTGGAATCTGGGATACTTGATTTTCGAGAGCTGGGACACTTGGTGTTTGGAAGCTGGAACAGTTGCTGCTTGAGACCTGGGACATTTGGTGTTTGAGAGCTGGGACCTGTGGTGTCTGGAACCTGGGACAATTGGTGTTGAAGAGCTGGGACACTTGGTGTTTGGAACCTGGGACACTTGCTGTTTGGAAGCTGGAACACTTGGTGTTCGGAGGTGGGGCACTTGGTGTTTGAGAGCTGGGACACGTGTTGTTTGGAAAATGGGACTCTTGGTGTTTGACAGCTGGTACTCTTGGTGTTTGAGAGCTGGGAGATTTGGCGTTTGGAAGCTGGGACACTTGGTGTTTGAGAGCTGGGACATTTGGTGTTTGGAAGCTGAGACACTTGGTGTTTTGAAGCTGGGACGCTTGGTGCTTGGAAGCTGGGACACTTGGTGTTTGAGAGTTAGAACACTTGGTGTTTGAGAGCTGGGACATTTGGTGATTGGAGGCTGGGAAACTTGGTGTTTGAGGTCTGGGACACTTGGTGTTCGGAAGCAGGGACACATGGCATTTGATTTCATGGGCACATGGTGTTTGGAAGCTGGGCACTGGGTGATTGAGAGCTGGGACATTTGATGTCTGGAAGGTGGGTCATTTAGTGTTTGGAAGCTGGCACATTTGGTGTTTGGATTTGGGACATTTGGTGTTTGGAAGCAAGGCCACTTCGTCTTTCAGAGCTTGGACATTTGGTGTATGAAAGCTGTGAATCTTCGTGTTTGTAAGCTGGGAAACATGATGTTTGGACTCTGGGACAGTTGCTTTTTATGAGCTGGGACACTTGGTGTTTGGGAGCTGGGACATTTGGTGTTTGGAAGCTGGGACGCTTGGTGTTTGGGAGCCGGGAATTTTGGTGTTTGGAAGACGGGACATTTGGTGTTTGAGAGCTGGGACACTTGGTGTTTGGAAGCTGGGACACTTGGTGTTTGAGAACTGGAACAGTCGGTGTTTGAGAGCTGGGACACTTGCTGTTTTTGATCTGAGACTCTTGGTGTTTGAGAGATGTGACTCTTGGTTTTTGAGAATTGGGACATATTGTGTTTGGAAGCTGGGACACTTAGTCTTGGAGAGCTAGGACACTTGTTGTTTGGAGGCTGGGACTCTTGATGTTTGAGAGCTGGGACAGTTGGTCTTTGAGTGCTGGGACCTTTGGTGTTTGGGAGCTGGGACACTTCGTTTTTGTTCGCTGGGACACTTGCTGTTTGAGGGCTGGGACATTTGGTGTTTGGAAGCCGAAACATTTGACGTTTGAAAGCTGGGACACTTGGTGTTTGGAACCTGGGACAATTGGTGTTTGGGAGGTGGAAGTCTTCGTGTTTGAGAGTTGGGACATTTGGTGTTAGGAAGCAGGGACACGTGTTGTTTCGAAGCTGGGACATTTGGTGTTTGGAAGCCGGGAATTCTGGTGTTTGGAAGCTTGGACGCTTGGTGTTTGAGACCTCGGACACTTGGTGTTTGAGAGCTGGGACAGTTGGTGTTTGATACCTGGGACACCTGGTGTTTGCGAGCCTGGACATTTGGTGTTTGGAAGCTGGGACATTTGGTGTTAAAGGGCTGGGACACTTGGTGTTTGCGAGCCTGGACATTTGGTGTTTGGAAGCAGGGACACTTGGTGTTTGTGAGCTGGGACACGTGGTGTTTGGGAGCCAGGACATTTGGTGCTTGGAAGCTGGGACATTTGGTCTTTTGAAGCTGGGACGCTTGCTGTTTGGAAGCTGGGACACTTGGTGTTTTGACGCTTGAACTTTTGGTGTTTGAGATCTGGGACACTTGGTGTCTGGAAGCTGGGACGCTTGGTGTTTGAGATCAGGGACATTTGGTGTTTGCGAGCCGGGACATTTGTGTTTGGAAGCTGGGAAACATCGTGTTTGGAAGCTTGGACTTTTGGTGATTGGAAGCAGGGGCATTTGGTGTTTGGAAGCAAGGCCACTTTGTCTTTCAGATCTGGGTCATTTGGTGTATGAAAGCTGTGAATCTTCGTGTTTGTAAGCTGGGAAACTTGCCGTTTGGCCTCTGGGACTCTTGTTGTTTGAGGGCTGGGTGACTTGGTGTTTGCGAGCCTGGACATTTGGTGTTTGGAAGCTGGGAAACTTGGTGTTTGAGGGCTGGGGCACTTGGTGTTTGCGAGCCTGGACATTTAGTCTTTGGAAGCAGCGACACATGGTGTTTCTGAGCAGGGACACGTGGTGTTTGGCAGCCAGGACATTTGGTGTTTGGAAGCTGGGAAATTTGGTGTTTGGAAGCTGGGACACTCGGTGTTTGAGACCTGGGACACTTGGTGTTTGTGAGCTGGGACACTTGCTGTTTGGAAGCTGGGACAATTGGTTTTTGGACGCTAGAACTTTTGGTGTTTGAGATCTGGGACACTTGGTGTTTGGAAGCTGGGACACTTGGAGCTTGAGATCTGGGACACTTGATGTTTGAGAGCTGGGACCTTTGGTGTTTGGAACCTGGGACACTTGGTGTTTGGAAGCTGGGACACTTGGTGTCGGAGAGCTGGGACCCTTGGTGTTTGCAAGCTGCGACACCTGGTGTTGGAGAGCTGGGACACTTGGTATTTGGAAGCTGGGAGACTAGGTGTTTGAGAACTGGGGCACCTGGTGTTTGCAAGCTGGGACGCTTGGTGTTTGGAAGCTGGGAGTTTCGTGTTTGAGAGGTGGGACACTTCGTGTTTGGAAGCTGGGACACTTGGTGTTAGAGAGATGGGAAACTTGGTGTTTGAGAACTGGGACACGTGAAGTTTGGAGGCTGGGACTCTTGGTGTTTGAGAGCTGGTACACATGGTGTTTGAGAGCTGGGAGACTTGGTGTTTGGAAGCTGGGACGTTTGGTGTTTGGAAGTGGGAACACGGTGTTGGGAGGAAGGGAAATTTAGTGTTTGAGAGCTGAGACACATGGTGTTTGCAAGCAGGGGCACTTGCTGTTTAAGAGGGAGCACACTTGGTGTTTGAGAGCTGGGACTCTTGTTGATTGAGAGCTGGGACTCTTGGTGTTTGGACACTGAGACACTTGGTGTTTGGAAGCTGGGACGTTTGGTGTTTGGAAACTGGGACACTTGGTGTTTGAGAGCTAGAACCCTTGGTTTGTGAGATCTGCGAGACTTGGTGTTTGGAAACTGGGACACTTGGTGCTTGAGATCAGGGACACTTTGTGTTTGAGAGCTGGGACTCTTGTTGATTGAGAGCTGGGACTCTTGGTGTTTGGACACTGAGACTCCTGGTGTTTGGAAGCTGGGACGCTTGGTGTTTGGAAGCTGGGACACTTGGTGTTTGGGAACTGGGACACTTGGTGTTTGAGAGCTTGAACCCTTGGTTTTTGAGAGCTGGGACACTTGGTTTTTGGAACCTGGGCCACTTGGTGTTGGAGAGCTGGGACACCTGGTGTTTGGAAGCTGGGACACTTGGTGTCGGAGAGCTGGGACCCTTGGTGTTTGCAAGCTGCGACACCTGGTGTTGGAGAGCTGGGACACTTGGTGTTTGGAAGCTGGGAGACTAGGTGTTTGAGAACTGGGGCACCTGGTGTTTGCAAGCTGGGACGCTTGGTGTTTGGAAGCTGGGAGTTTCGTGTTTGAGAGGTGGGACACTTCGTGTTTGGAAGCTGGGACACTTGGTGTTAGAGAGATGGGAAACTTGGTGTTTGAGAACTGGGACACGTGAAGTTTGGAGGCTGGGACTCTTGGTGTTTGAGAGCTGGTACACATGGTGTTTGAGAGCTGGGAGACTTGGTGTTTGGAAGCTGGGACGTTTGGTGTTTGGAAGTGGGAACACGGTGTTGGGAGGAAGGGAAATTTAGTGTTTGAGAGCTGAGACACATGGTGTTTGCAAGCAGGGGCACTTGCTGTTTAAGAGGTAGCACACTTGGTGTTTGAGAGCTGGGACTCTTGTTGATTGAGAGCTGGGACTCTTGGTGTTTGGACACTGAGACACTTGGTGTTTGGAAGCTGGGACGCTTGGTGTTTGGAAACTGGGACACTTGGTGTTTGAGAGCTAGAACCCTTGGTTTTTGAGATCTGCGAGACTTGGTGTTTGGAAACTGGGACACTTGGTGCTTGAGATCAGGGACACTTTGTGTTTGAGAGCTGGGACTCTTGTTGATTGAGAGCTGGGACTCTTGGTGTTTGGACACTGAGACTCCTGGTGTTTGGAAGCTGGGACGCTTGGTGTTTGGAAGCTGGGACACTTGGTGTTTGAGATCTGGGACACTTGGTGTCTGAGAGCTGGGACACTTGGTGTTTGGAAGCAGGGACAATGGCACTTGTGATCTGGGGCACTTGGTGTTTGAGAGCTGGGACATTTGGTATTTGGAAGCAAGGCCACTTCTTTTTTCAGAGCTGGGACATTTGGTGTATGAAAGCTGGGAATCTTCGTGTTTGAAAGCTGGGAAACTTGATGTTTGGACTCTGGGACACTTGGTTTTTGAGAGCTGGGACACTTGGTGTTTGGGAGATGGGACGTTTGGTGTTTGGATTTGGGACATTTGGTGTTTGGAAGCAAGGCCACTTCGTCTTTCAGAGCTTGGACATTTGGTGTATGAAAGCTGTGAATCTTCGTGTTTGTAAGCTGGGAAACATGATGTTTGGACTCTGGGACAGTTGCTTTTTATGAGCTGGGACACTTGGTGTTTGGGAGCTGGGACATTTGGTGTTTGGAAGCTGGGACGCTTGGTGTTTGGGAGCCGGGAATTTTGGTGTTTGGAAGACGGGACATTTGGTGTTTGAGAGCTGGGACACTTGGTGTTTGGAAGCTGGGACACTTGGTGTTTGAGAACTGGAACAGTCGGTGTTTGAGAGCTGGGACACTTGCTGTTTTTGATCTGAGACTCTTGGTGTTTGAGAGATGTGACTCTTGGTTTTTGAGAATTGGGACATATTGTGTTTGGAAGCTGGGACACTTAGTCTTGGAGAGCTAGGACACTTGTTGTTTGGAGGCTGGGACTCTTGATGTTTGAGAGCTGGGACAGTTGGTCTTTGAGTGCTGGGACCTTTGGTGTTTGGGAGCTGGGACACTTCGTTTTTGTTCGCTGGGACACTTGCTGTTTGAGGGCTGGGACATTTGGTGTTTGGAAGCCGAAACATTTGACGTTTGAAAGCTGGGACACTTGGTGTTTGGAACCTGGGACAATTGGTGTTTGGGAGGTGGAAGTCTTCGTGTTTGAGAGTTGGGACATTTGGTGTTAGGAAGCAGGGACACGTGTTGTTTCGAAGCTGGGACATTTGGTGTTTGGAAGCCGGGAATTCTGGTGTTTGGAAGCTTGGACGCTTGGTGTTTGAGACCTCGGACACTTGGTGTTTGAGAGCTGGGACAGTTGGTGTTTGATACCTGGGACACCTGGTGTTTGCGAGCCTGGACATTTGGTGTTTGGAAGCTGGGACATTTGGTGTTAAAGGGCTGGGACACTTGGTGTTTGCGAGCCTGGACATTTGGTGTTTGGAAGCAGGGACACTTGGTGTTTGTGAGCTGGGACACGTGGTGTTTGGGAGCCAGGACATTTGGTGCTTGGAAGCTGGGACATTTGGTCTTTTGAAGCTGGGACGCTTGCTGTTTGGAAGCTGGGACACTTGGTGTTTTGACGCTTGAACTTTTGGTGTTTGAGATCTGGGACACTTGGTGTCTGGAAGCTGGGACGCTTGGTGTTTGAGATCAGGGACATTTGGTGTTTGCGAGCCGGGACATTTGGTGTTTGGAAGCTGGGAAACCTCGTGTTTGGAAGCTTGGACTTTTGGTGATTGGAAGCAGGGGCATTTGGTGTTTGGAAGCAAGGCCACTTTGTCTTTCAGATCTGGGTCATTTTGTGTATGAAAGCTGTGAATCTTCGTGTTTGTAAGCTGGGAAACTTGCCGTTTGGCCTCTGGGACTCTTGTTGTTTGAGGGCTGGGTGACTTGGTGTTTGCGAGCCTGGACATTTGGTGTTTGGAAGCTGGGAAACTTGGTGTTTGAGGGCTGGGGCACTTGGTGTTTGCGAGCCTGGACATTTAGTCTTTGGAAGCAGCGACACATGGTGTTTCTGAGCAGGGACACGTGGTGTTTGGCAGCCAGGACATTTGGTGTTTGGAAGCTGGGAAATTTGGTGTTTGGAAGCTGGGACACTCGGTGTTTGAGACCTGGGACACTTGGTGTTTGTGAGCTGGGACACTTGCTGTTTGGAAGCTGGGACAATTGGTTTTTGGACGCTAGAACTTTTGGTGTTTGAGATCTGGGACACTTGGTGTTTGGAAGCTGGGACACTTGGAGCTTGAGATCTGGGACACTTGATGTTTGAGAGCTGGGACCTTTGGTGTTTGGAACCTGGGACACTTGGTGTTTGGAAGCTGGGACACTTGGTGTCGGAGAGCTGGGACCCTTGGTGTTTGCAAGCTGCGACACCTGGTGTTGGAGAGCTGGGACACTTGGTATTTGGAAGCTGGGAGACTAGGTGTTTGAGAACTGGGGCACCTGGTGTTTGCAAGCTGGGACGCTTGGTGTTTGGAAGCTGGGAGTTTCGTGTTTGAGAGGTGGGACACTTCGTGTTTGGAAGCTGGGACACTTGGTGTTAGAGAGATGGGAAACTTGGTGTTTGAGAACTGGGACACGTGAAGTTTGGAGGCTGGGACTCTTGGTGTTTGAGAGCTGGTACACATGGTGTTTGAGAGCTGGGAGACTTGGTGTTTGGAAGCTGGGACGTTTGGTGTTTGGACGTGGGAACACGGTGTTGGGAGGAAGGGAAATTTAGTGTTTGAGAGCTGAGACACATGGTGTTTGCAAGCAGGGGCACTTGCTGTTTAAGAGGGAGCACACTTGGTGTTTGAGAGCTGGGACTCTTGTTGATTGAGAGCTGGGACTCTTGGTGTTTGGACACTGAGACACTTGGTGTTTGGAAGCTGGGACGTTTGGTGTTTGGAAACTGGGACACTTGGTGTTTGAGAGCTTGAACCCTTGGTTTTTGAGAGCTGGGACACTTGGTTTTTGGAACCTGGGCCACTTGGTGTTGGAGAGCTGGGACACCTGGTGTTTGGAAGCTGGGACACTTGGTGTCGGAGAGCTGGGACCCTTGGTGTTTGCAAGCTGCGACACCTGGTGTTGGAGAGCTGGGACACTTGGTGTTTGGAAGCTGGGAGACTAGGTGTTTGAGAACTGGGGCACCTGGTGTTTGCAAGCTGGGACGCTTGGTGTTTGGAAGCTGGGAGTTTCGTGTTTGAGAGGTGGGACACTTCGTGTTTGGAAGCTGGGACACTTGGTGTTAGAGAGATGGGAAACTTGGTGTTTGAGAACTGGGACACGTGAAGTTTGGAGGCTGGGACTCTTGGTGTTTGAGAGCTGGTACACATGGTGTTTGAGAGCTGGGAGACTTGGTGTTTGGAAGCTGGGACGTTTGGTGTTTGGAAGTGGGAACACGGTGTTGGGAGGAAGGGAAATTTAGTGTTTGAGAGCTGAGACACATGGTGTTTGCAAGCAGGGGCACTTGCTGTTTAAGAGGTAGCACACTTGGTGTTTGAGAGCTGGGACTCTTGTTGATTGAGAGCTGGGACTCTTGGTGTTTGGACACTGAGACACTTGGTGTTTGGAAGCTGGGACGCTTGGTGTTTGGAAACTGGGACACTTGGTGTTTGAGAGCTAGAACCCTTGGTTTTTGAGATCTGCGAGACTTGGTGTTTGGAAACTGGGACACTTGGTGCTTGAGATCAGGGACACTTTGTGTTTGAGAGCTGGGACTCTTGTTGATTGAGAGCTGGGACTCTTGGTGTTTGGACACTGAGACTCCTGGTGTTTGGAAACTGGGACGCTTGGTGTTTGGAAGCTGGGACACTTGGTGTTTGAGATCTGGGACACTTGGTGTCTGAGAGCTGGGACACTTGGTGTTTGGAAGCAGGGACAATGGCACTTGTGATCTGGGGCACTTGGTGTTTGAGAGCTGGGACATTTGGTATTTGGAAGCAAGGCCACTTCTTTTTTCAGAGCTGGGACATTTGGTGTATGAAAGCTGGGAATCTTCGTGTTTGAAAGCTGGGAAACCTGATGTTTGGACTCTGGGACACTTGGTTTTTGAGAGCTGGGACACTTGGTGTTTGGGAGATGGGACGTTTGGTGTTTGGAAGCTGGGACACTTGGTGTTTGGGAGCCGGGAAATGTGGTGTTTGGAAGCCGGGACATTTTGTGTTTGAGAGCTGGGACACTTGATGTTTGTGCACTGGAACAGTTGGTGTTTGAGAGCTGGAAACTCTTGGTGTTTGATAATTGGGACATTTGGTGCTTGGAAGCTGGGACACTTAGTCTTGGAGAGCTGGGACACTCGTTGTTTGGAGGCTGGGCCTCTTGGTGTTTGGGAGCTGGGACAGTTGATATTTGCGAGCTGGGAAACCTGGTGTTTGGAAGCTGGGCCTCTTGGTGATTGAGAGCTGCACACTTCGTGTTTGAGAGTTGGGAAATTTGGTGTTTGGGAGCTGGGACACTTCGGTTTTGTGGGCTGGGGCACTTGCTGTTTGAGGGCTGGAACATTTGGTGTTTGGAAGCCGAAACATTTGGTGTTTGGAAGCTGGGACACTTGGTGTTTGGAAGATGGGACAATTGGTGTTTGGGAGGTGGAAGTCTTGCTGTTTGAGAGCTGGGACATTTGCTGTAAGGAAGCAGGGACACGTGGTGCTTAGAAGCTGGGACATTTGGTGTTTAGAAGCCGGGACATTTGAAGTTTGGAAGCTGGGACACTTGGTGTTTGAGACCTGGGACACTTGGTGTTTGAGAGCTGGGACAGTTGGTGTTTGACAGCTGGGAAACTTGGTTTTTGGAAGGTTGGACACTTGGCGTTTGGAAGCTGGGTTTCTAAGTCATTGAGAACATGGACAATTTGTTTCTGAGACTTGGGACTCATGGTGTTTGGAAGGTTGGATACTTGGTGTTTAAGAACTGGGTCACATGTTTTTTGTGAGCTGGGTCATTTGGTGCTTGGAAGCTGGGACACGGCACTTTGAAGCTGGGTCACTTGGTGCTTGAGACCTGGGACACCTGGTGTTTCAGCGCTGGGACACTTGGTGTTTGAGAGGTGCGACACTTGGTTTTTGAGAACTGGGACACTTGGTGTTTGAGAGCTGGGACTCTTGTTGTTTGAGAGCTGGGACACTTGGTGTTTGGAAACTGGGACGCTTGGTGTTTGGAAGCTGGGACACTTCGTGTTTGAGACCTGAGACACTGGGTGTTAGAGAGCTTGAACAGTTGGTTTTTGAGAGCTGGAACTGTAGCTGTTTGAGAACTGGGGCACTTGGTATTTGGAAGCTGGTACACTTGGTTTTTGAGAGCTGGAACACTGGTGTTTGGAAGCCGGAACACTTGGTGTTTGAGAGATGGGACATTGGTGTTTGGAACCGGGGACATTTGGTGTTTGGACGCAGGGACATTTGGTGTTTGGAATCTGGGACGTTTGGTGATTGAGATCTGGGATACTTGGTGTTTGAGAGCAGGGGCACTTGGTGTTTGAGGGCTGGTACACTTGGTGTTTGAGAGCCGGGACATTTGGTGTTTGGAAGCTGGGAATCTTGGTGTTTGAGGGCTGAGACACTTGCTGTTTGGACACTGAGACACTTGGTGTTTGGAAGCTAGGACGCTTGGTGTTTTGAAGCTGGGACACTTGGTGTTTGAGAGCTAGAACACTTGGTTTTTGAGAGCTGAGACACTTGCTGTTTGAAAGCTGGGACACTTGGTGCTTGAGACTTGGGACACTTGGTGTTTGAGACCTGGGATACTTGGTGTTTGAGGGCTGGGAGACTTGGTGTTTGAGAGCCGGGACATTTGGTGTTTGTTAGCTGGCACACTTGGTGTTTGAGACCTGGGACACTTGGTGTTTGAGAGCTGGGACACTTGGTGTTTGACAGCTGGGACACTTGGTTTTTGGAAGCTTGGACACTTGGCGTTTGGAACCTGGGGCTCTAAGTCTTTGAGAGCATGGACAATTTGTTTCTGAGACCTGGGACTCATGGTGTTTGGAAGGTTGGATACTTGGTGTTTGAGAGCTGGGACACATGGTTTTTGTGGGTTGGGTCATTTGGTGCTTGGAAGCTGGGACACTAGGCGCTTTGAAGCTGTGTCACTTGGTTCTTGAGACCTGGGACACCTGGTGTTTCGGCGCTGGGACACTTGGTGTTTGAGAGGTGCGACACGTGGTGTTTGAGAGCTGGGACACTTGGTGTTTGGAAGCTGGAACGCTTGGAATTTGGAATTTGGGACACTTCGTGTTTGAGACCTGAGACACTGCGTGTTGGCGAGCTTGAACAGTTGGTTTTTGAGAGCTGGAACAGTAGCTGTTTGAGATCTGGGACACTTGGTATTTGGAAGCTGGGACACTTGGTTTTTGATAGCTGGAACACTGGTGTTTGGAAGCCGGAACACTTGGTGTTTGAGAGATGGGACATTTGGTGTTTGGAAGCTGGGACGTTTGGTGTTTGGAAGCCGGGACACTTGGTGTTTGGGAGCCGGGAAATTTAGTGTTTGGAAGTCGGGACATTTTGTGTTTGAGAGCTGGGACACTTGGTGTTTGTGCACTGGAACAGTTGGTGTTTGAGACCTGGGACGCTTCCTGTTTTTGACCTGAGACACTTGGTGTTTGAGAGCTGGGACTCTTGGTGTTTGGGAATTGGGACATTTGGTGCTTGGAAGCTCGGCCACTTAGTCTTGGAGAGCTGGGACACTTGCTGTTTGGAAGCTGGGCCTCTTGGTGATTGAGAGCTGGACACTTGGTGTTTGAGAGCTGGGACATTTGGTGTTTGGGAGTTGGGACACTTCGTTTTTGTGGGCTGGGACACTTGCTGTTTGAGGGCTGGGACACTGGGATTGGAGAGCTTGAACAGTTAGTTTTTGAGAGCTGGAACAGTAGCTGTTTGAGATCTGGGACACTTGGTATTTGGAAGCTAGGACACTTGGTGTTTGAGAGATGGGACATTTGGTGTTTGGAAGCTGGGACGTTTGGTGTTTGGAAGCTGGGACAATTGGTGCTTGGAATCTGGGACAATTTGTGTTTAATCGCTGGCACACTTGGTGTTTGAAGCTGCGACTCTTGGTGTTAGAGAGCTGGGACTCTTGGTGTTTGAGAGCTGGGACACCTGGTGTTTGGAAGCTGGGACACTTGGTGCTTGAGATCTGGGATGCTTGGTGTTTGAGAGCAGGGGCACTTGGTGTTTGAGACCTGGGACACTTGGTGTTTGAGGGCTGGGACACTTGGTGTTTGAGAGCTGGGACACTTTGTGTTTAATAGCTGACACACGTGGTGTTTGACAGCTGGGACACTTGGTGTTTGGAATCTGGGACAATTTGTGTTTAATCGCTGGCACAGTTGGTGTTTGAGAGCTGGGAATCATGGTCTTTGAGAGCTGGGACTCTTGTTGTTTGAGAGCTGGGACACCTGGTGTTTAATAGCTGACACACGTGGTGTTTGACAGCTGGGACACTTGGTGTTTGGAATCTGCGACAATTTGTGTTTAATCGCTGGCACACTTGGTGTTTGAGAGCTGGGAATCATGGCCGTTGAGAGCTGGGACTCTTGGTGTTTGGGAGCTGGGACACCTGGTGTTTGGAAGCAGGGACTGTTGGTGCTTGAGAGCTGGGATACTTGGTGTTTGAGAGCAGGGCACTTGGTATTTGAGACCTGGGACACTTGGTGTTTGAGGGCTGGGACCCTTGGTGTTTGAGAGCCGGGACATTTGTGTTTGGAAGCTGGGAATCTTGGTGTTTGAGGGCTGGGACACTTGGTGTTTGGACACTGAGACACTTGGTGTTTGGAAGCTGGGACGTTTGGTGTTTTGAAGCTGGGACAATTGGTGTTTGAGAGCTAGAACACTTGGTTTTTGAGAGCTGAGACACTTGCTGTTTGAAAGCTGGGACACTTGGTGCTTGAGATCTGGGACACTTGGTGTTTGAGACCTGGGACACTTGGTGTTTGGAAGCTGGGACACTTGGTGTTTGGAATCTGGGACACTTTGTGTTTAATAGCTGGCACACGTGGTGTTTGACAGCTGGGACACTTGGTGTTTGGAATCTGGGACAATTTGTGTTTAATCGCTGGCACACTTGGTGTTTGAGAGCTGGGACTCATGGTGTTTGAGAGCTGGGACTCTTGGTGTTTGAGAGCTGGGACACCTGGTGTTTGGAAGCTGGGACTGTTGGTGCTTGAGAGCTGGGATACTTGGTGTTTGAGAGCAGGGGCACTTGGTGTTTGAGACCTGGGACACTTGGTGTTTGAGGTCTGGGACCCTTGGTGTTTGAGAGCCGGGACATTTGTGTTTGGAAGCTGGGAATCTTGGTGTTTGGGAGCTGGGACACTTGGTGTCGGAGAGCTGGGACCCTTGATCTTTGCAAGCTGCGACACCTGGTTTTGGAGAGCTGGGACACTTCGTGTTTGGAAGCTGGGAGACGTGCTGTTTGAGAGATGGGACGTTTGGTGCTTGGAAGCTGGGACGTTTGGTGTTTGGAAGCTGGGACACTTAGTGTTTGGAATCTGGGACAATTTGTGTTTAATCGCTGGCAAACTTGGCGTTTGAGACCTGGGACACTTGGTGTTGGTGAGCTGGGACACTTGCTGTTTGGAAGCTGGGACACTTGGTTTTTGGACGCTAGAACTTTTGGTGTTTGAGATCTGGGACACTTGGTGTTTGGAAGCTGGGACACCTGGTGCTTGAGATCTGAGACACTTGATGTTTGAGAGCTGGGACCGTTGGTGTTTGGAACCTGGGACACCTGGTGTAGGAGCGCTGGGACACTTGGTGTTTGGAAGCTAGGACACTTGGTGTCGGAGAGCTGGGACACTTGGTGTTTGGAAGCTGGGACACTTGCTGTTTGAGAGATGGGAGTTTGGTGTTTGGAAGCAGGGACGTTTGGTGTTTGGAATCTGGGACAATTTGTGTTTTATCGCTGGCACACTTGGTGGTTGAGAGCTGGGACTCTTGGTGTTTGAGAGCTGGGACTCTTGGTGTTTGGAAGCTGGGACACTTGGATTTTGAGAGCTGGAACACTGGTGTTTGGAAGCCGGAACACTTAGTGTTTGAGAGATGGGACATTTGGTGTTTGGAAGCTGAGACGTTTGGTGTTTGGAAGCTGGGGCACTTTGTGCTTGGAATCTGGGACACTTTGTGTTTAATAGCTGGCACACTTGGTGTTTGAGAGCTGGGACTCTTGGTGTTTGAGAGCTGGGACTCTTGGTGTTTGAGAGCTGGGACACCTGGTGTTTGGAAGCTGGGACAGTTGGTGCTTGAGATCTGGGATACTTGGTGTTTGAGAGCAGGGGCACTTGGTTTTTGAGACCTGGGACACTTGGTGTTTGGAAGCCGGAACACTTGGTGTTTGAGAGATGGGACATTTGGTGTATGGAAGCTGGGACGTTTGGTGTTTGGAAGCTGGGACAATTGGTGCTTGGAATCTGGGACAATTTGTGTTTAATCGCTGGCACACTTGGTGTTTGAGAGCTGGGACTCTTGGTGTTAGAGAGCTGGGACTCTTGGTGTTTGAGAGCTGGGACACCTGGTGTTTGGAAGCTGGGACACTTGGTGCTTGACATCTGGGATGCTTGGTGTTTGAGAGCAGGGGCACTTGGTGTTTGAGACCTGGGACACTTGATGTTTGAGGGCCGGGACACTTGGTGTTTGAGAGCTGGGACATTTGGTGTTTGGAAGCTGGGACAGTTGGTGCTTGAGATCTGGGATACTTGGTGTTTGAGAGCAGGGGCACTTGATTTTTGAGACCTGGGACACTTGGTGTTTCGAAGCCGGAACACTTGGTGTTTGAGAAATGGGACATTTGGTGTATGGAAGCTGGGACGTTTGGTGTTTGGAAGCTGGGACAATTGGTGCTTGGAATCTGGGACAATTTGTGTTTAATCGCTGGCACACTTGGTGTTTGAGAGCTGGGACTCTTGGTGTTAGAGAGCTGGGACTCTTGGTGTTTGAGAGCTGGGACACCTGGTGTTTGGAAGCTGGGACACTTGGTGCTTGAGATCTGGGATGCTTGGTGTTTGCGAGCAGGGGCACTTGGTGTTTGAGACCTGGGACACTTGGTGTTTGAGGGCTGGGACACTTGGTGTTTGAGAGCTGGGACATTTGGTGTTTGGAAGCTGGGAATCTTGGTGTTTGTGGGCTGGGACACTTGGTGTTTGGACACTGAGACACTTGGTGTTTGGAAGCTGGGACATTTGATGTTTTGAAGCTGGGACAATTGGTGTTTGAGAGCTAGAACACTTGGTGTTTGAGAGCTGAGACACTTGCTGTTTGAAAGCTGGGACACTTGGAGCTTGAGATCTGGGACACTTGGTGTTTGAGACCTGGGACAGTTTGTGTTTGAGGGCTGGGAATCTTGGTGTTTGAGGGCTGGGGCACTTGGTGTTTGTGAGCCTGGACATTTACTCTTTGGAAGCAGGGACACATGGTGTTTTTGAGCTGGGACACGTGGTGTTTAGCAGCCAGGACATTTGGTGTTTGGAAGCTGGGACACTTGGTGTTTGGAAGCTGGGACACTTGGTGTTTGAGACCTGGGACACTTGGTGTTTGTGAGCTGGGACACTTGGTGTTTGGAAGCTGGGACACTTGGTGTCGGAGAGCTGGAAACCTTGGTCTTTGCAAGCTGCGACACCTGGTTTTGGAGAGCTGGGACACTTCGTGTTTGGAAGCTGGGAGACGTGCTGTTTGAGAGATGGGACGTTAGGTGCTTGGAAGCTGGGACGTTTGGTGTTTGGAAGCTGGGACACTTGGTGTTTGGAATCTGGGACAATTTGTGTTTAATCGCTGGCAAACTTGGCGTTTGAGACCTGGGACACTTGGTGTTGGTGAGCTGGGTCACTTGCTGTTTGGAAGCTGGGACACTTGGTTTTTGGACGCTAGAACTTTTGGTGTTTGAGATCTGGGACACTTGGTGTTTGGAAGCTGGGACACCTGGTGCTTGAGATCTGAGACACTTGATGTTTGAGAGCTGCGACCGTTGGTATTTGGAACCTGGGACACCTGGTGTAGGAGCGCTGGGACACCTGGTGTTTGGAAGCTAGGACAATTGGTGTCGGAGAGCTGGGAACCTTGGTGTTTGCAAGCTGCGACACCTGGTGTTGGAGAGCTGGGACACTTGGTGTTTGGAAGCTGGGACACTTGCTGTTTGAGAGATGGGACGTTTGGTGTTTGGAAGCTGGGACGTTTGGTGTTTGGAAGCTGGGACCCTTGGTGTTTGAGACCTGGGGCACTTGGTGTTTGTGAGCTGGGACACTTGGTGTTTGGAAGCTGGGACACTTGGTGTCGGAGAGCTGGAAACCTTGGTCTTTGCAAGCTGCGACACCTGGTTTTGGAGAGCTGGGACACTTCGTGTTTGGAAGCTGGGAGACGTGCTGTTTGAGAGATGGGATGTTAGGTGATTGGAAGCTGGGACGTTTGGTGTTTGGAAGCTGGGACACTTGGTGTTTGGAATCTGGGACAATTTGTGTTTAATCGCTGGCAAACTTGGCGTTTGAGACCTGGGACACTTGGTGTTGGTGAGCTGGGTCACTTGCTGTTTGGAAGCTGGGACACTTGGTTTTTGGACGCTAGAACTTTTGGTGTTTGAGATCTGGGACACTTGGTGTTTGGAAGCTGGGACACCTGGTGCTTGAGATCTGAGACACTTGATGTTTGAGAGCTGCGACCGTTGGTATTTGGAACCTGGGACACCTGGTGTAGGAGCGCTGGGACACCTGGTGTTTGGAAGCTAGGACACCTGGTGTCGGAGAGCTGGGAACCTTGGTGTTTGCAAGCTGCGACACCTGGTGTTGGAGAGCTGGGACACTTGGTGTTTGGAAGCTGGGACACTTGCTGTTTGAGAGATGGGACGTTTGGTGTTTGGAAGCTGGGACACTTGGTGTTTGGAATCTGGGACAATTTGTGTTTAATCGCTGGCACACTTGGTGGTTGAGAGCTGGGACTCTTGGTGTTTGAGAGCTGGGACTCTTGGTGTTTGGAAGCTGGGACACTTCGTTTTTGAGAGCTGGAACACTGGTGTTTGGAAGCTGGAACACTTGGTGTTTGAGAGATGGGACATTTAGTGTTTGGAAGCTGAGACGTTTGGTGTTTGGAAGCTGGGACACTTTGTGTTTGGAAGCTGGGACACTTGGTTTTTGGAATCTGGGACACTTTGTGTTTAACAGCTGGCACACTTGGTGTTTGAGAGCTGGGACTGTTGGTGTTTGAGAGCTGGGACTCTTGGTGTTTGAGAGCTGGGACACCTGGTGTTTGGAAGCTGGGACAGTTGGTGCTTGAGATCTGGGATACTTGGTGTTTGAGAGCAGGGGCACTTGGTGTTTGAGAGCGGGGACATTTGTGTTTGGAAGCTGGGAATCATGGTGTTTGAGGGCTGGGACACTTGGTGTTTGGACACTGAGACACTTGGTGTTTGGAAGCTGGGACGCTTGGTGTTTCAGAGCTGGGACACTTGGTGTTTGGAAGCTGGGAGACGTGTTGTTTGAGAGATGGGACGTTTGGTGCTTGGAAGCTGGGACGTTTGGTGTTTGGAATCTGGAACAATTTGTGTTTAATCGCTGGCAAACTTGGTGTTTGAGACCTGGGACACTTGGTGTTGGTGAGCTGGGACACTTGCTGTTTGGAAGCTGGGACACTTGGTTTTTGGACGCTAGAACGTTTGGTGTTTGAGATCTGGGACACTTGGTGTTTGGAAGCTGGGACACTTGGTGCTTGAGATCTGAGACACTTGATGTTTGAGAGCTGGGACCGTTGGTGTATGGGACCTGGGACACTTGGTGTAGGAGCGAGCACTGGGACACTTGGTGTTTGAAAGCTGGGACACTTGCTGTTTGAGAGATGGGACGTTTGGTGTTTGGAAGCTGGGAGGTTTGGTGTTTGGAAGCTGGGACACTTGGTGTTTGGAATCTGGGACAATTTGTGTTTAATCGCTGGCACACTTGGTGGTTGAGAGCTGGGACTCCTGGTATTTGAGAGCTGGGACCCTTGGTGTTTGAGAGCAGGGACACCTGGTGTTTGGAAGCTGGGACACTTGGTGCTTGAGATCTGGGATACTTGGTGTTTGCGAGCAGGGGCACTTGGTGTTTGAGACCTGGGACACTTGGTGCTTGAGGGCTGGGACACTTGGTGTTTGGAAGCTGGGACGCTTGGAGTTTGGAAGCTGGGACACTTCGTGTTTGAGACCTGAGCCACTGGGTGTTGGAGAGCTTGAACAGTTGGTTTTTGAGAGCTGGAACAGTAGCTGTTTGAGATCTGGGACACTTGGTATTTGGAAGCTGGGACACTTGGTTTTTGAGAGCTGGAACACTGGTGTTTGGAAGCCGGAACACTTGGTGTTTGAGAGATGGGACATTTGGTGGTTGGAAGCTGGGACGTTTGGTGTCTGGAAGCTGGGACACTTGGTGTTTGGAAGCTGGGACACTTGGTGTTTGGAATCTGGGACACTTTGTGTTTAATAGCTGGCACACTTGGTGTTGGAGAGCTGGGACTCTTGGTTTTTGAGAGCTCGGACTCTTGGTGTTTGGAAGCTGGGACAGTTGGTGCTTGAGATCTGGGATACTTGGTGTTTGAGAGCATGGGCACTTGGTGTTTGAGACCTGGGACACTTGGTGTTTGAGGGCTGGGACACTTGGTGTTTGAGAGCTGGGACATTTGTGTTTGGAAGCTGGGAATCTTGGTGTTTGCGGGCTGGGACACCTGGTGTTTGGGCACTGAGACACTTGGTGTTTCGAAGCTGGGACGCTTGGTGTTTCAGAGCTGGGACACTTGGTGTTTGAGCGCTAGAACACTTGGTTTTTGAGAGCTGAGACACTTGGTGTTTGAAAGCTGGGACACTTGGAGCTTGAGATCTGGGGCACTTGGTGTTTGAGACCTGGGACAGTTTGTGTTTGAGGGCAGGGACACTTGGTGTTTGAGAGCCGGGACATTTGGTGTTTGGAAGCTGGGAATCTTGGTGTTTGAGGGCTGGGACACTTGGTGTTTGCGAGCATGGACATTTGGTGTTCGGAAGCCGGGAAACTTGGTGTTTGAGAGCTGGGACACTTGGTGTTTGCGAGCCTAGACATTTACTCTTTGGAAGCAGGGACACATGGTGTTTTTGAGCTGGGCACATGGTGTTTGGCAGCCAGGACGTTTGGTGTTTGGAAGCTGGGACATTTGGTGTTTGGAAGCTGGGACACTTGGTGTTTGAGACCTGGGACACTTGGTGTTTGTGAGCTGGGACACTTGGTGTTTGGAAGCTGGGACACTTGGTTTTTGGAAGCTAGAACTTTTGGTGTTTGAGATCTGGGACACTTGGTGTTTGGAAGCTGGGACACTTGGTGCTTGAGATCTGAGACACTTGATATTTGAGAGCTGGGACCTTTGTTGTTTGGAACCTGGGACACTTGGTGTTGGATCGCGGGGACACTTGGTGTTTGGAAGCTGGGACACTTGGTGTCGGAGAGCTGGGACCCTTGGTCTTTGCAAGCTGCGACACCTGGTGTTGGAGAGCCGGGACATTTGGTGTTTGGAAGCTGGGAGACGTGCTGTTTGAGAGATGGGACGTTTGGTGCTTGGAAGCTGGGACGTTTGGTGTTTGGAAGCTGGGACACTTGGTGTTTGGAATCTGGGACAATTTGTGTTTAATCGCTGGCAAACTTGGCGTTTGAGACCTGGGACACTTGGGGTTGGTGAGCTGGGACACTTGGTTTTTGGACGCTAGAACTTTTGGTGTTTGAGATCTGGGACACTTGGTGTTTGGAAGCTGGGACACTTGGTGCTTGAGATCTGAGACACTTGATGTTTGAGAGCTGGGACCGTTGGTGTTTGGAACCAGGGACACTTGGTTTTGGATCGCTGGGACACTTGGTGTTTGGAAGCTGGGACACTTGTTGTCGGAGAGCTGGGAATCTTGGTGTTTGCAAACTGCGACACCTGGTGTTGGAGAGCTGGGACACTTGGTGTTTGGAAGCTGGGATGTTTGGTGTTTGGAAGCTGGGACACTTGGTGTTTGGAATCTGGGACAATTTGTGTTTAATCGCTGATACACTTGCTGGTTGAGAGCTGGGACTCTTGGTGTTTGAGAGCTGGGACTCTTGGTGTTTGAGAGCAGGGACACCTGGTGTTTGGAAGCTGGGACACTTGGTGCTTGAGATCTGGGATACTTGGTGTTTGAGAGCTGGGGCACTTGGTGTTTGAGATCTGGGACACTTGGTGTTTGAGGGCTGGGACACTTGGTGTTTGGACACTGAGACATTTGGTGTTTGGAAGCTGGGACACTTGGTGTTTGAGAGCCGGGACATTTGGTGTTTGGATGCTGGGATACGTGGTGTTTGAGACCTAGGACACTTGGTGTTTGAGAGCTGGGACACCTGGTGTTTGACAGCTGGGACACCTGGTGTTTGAGAGCTGGAATAGTTGGTGTTTGGAAGCTTGGACACTTGGCGTTTGGAAGCTGGGGCTCTAAGTCTTTCAGAGCATGGACAATTTGTTTTTGAGACCTGGGACTCATGGTGTTTGGAAGGTTGGATACTTGGTGTTTGAGAGCTGGGACACATGGTTTTTGTGAGTTGGGTCATTTGGTGCTTGGAAGCTGGGACACTTGGCGCTTTGAAGCTGGGTCACTTGGTGCTTGAGACCTGCGACACCTGGTGTTTCGGCGCTGGGACACTTGGTGTTTGAGAGGTGCGACACTTGGTGTTTGAGAGCTGGGACACTTGGTGTTTGAGAGCTGGGAATCTTGGTGTTTGAGAGCTGGGACACTTGGTGTTTGGAAGCTGGGACACTTGGTGTTTGAGAGCTGGGACTCTTCGTGTTTGAGACCTGAGACACTGGCTGTTGGAGAGCTTGAACAGTTGGTTTTTGAGAGCAGGAACACTTGGTGTTTGGAAGCCGGAACACTTGCTGTTTGAGAGATGGGACATTTGGTGTTTGGAAGCTGGGACGTTTGGTGTTTGCAAGCAGGGACACTTGGTGTTTGGAATCTGGGACACTTTGTGTTTAATAGCTGGCACACTTGGTGTTTGAGAGCTGGGACTCTTCGTGTTTGAGAGCTGGGACCCTTGGTGTTTGGAAACTGGTAAACTTGATGTTTGAGAGTTGGGACACTTGGTGTTTGGAAGCTGGGATATTTGCTGTTTGGAAGGTGGGACATTTGGTGTTTGAGAGGTGGGACACTTCGTCTTTCAGATCGGGGACATTTGGTGTATTAAAGCTCTGAATCTTCGTGTTTGTAAGCTGGGAAACGTGGTGTTTGGCCTCTGGGACACTTGGTTTTTGGAAGCTGCGGCACTTGGTGTTTGGGAGCTGGGTCATTTGGTGTTTGGAAGCTGGGACATTTGGTGTTTGAGAGCTGGGACACTTGGTCTTTGAGAGCTGGGACCCTTGGTTTTTGGGAGCTGGGACATTTGGTGTTTGGAAGACGGGACATTTGCTGTTTGAGTGCTGGGACATTTGGTCTTTGAGAGGTGGGACACTTGGTGTGTGGGAGCTGGGACATCAGGTGTTTGGAAGCCGAGTCATTTGGTGTTTGAGAGCTGAGACACTTGGTGTTTGAGAGCTGGAGCATTTGGTGTTTGAGACCTGGGACACTTGGTGTTTGAGAACTGGGACACTTGGTGTTTGAGAACTGGGACATTTGGTGCTAAAGAGCTGCAACACTTGCTGTTTGGAAGCTGTGCCTCTTGGTGTTTGAAAGTAGGGACACTTTGTGTTTGGGAGCTGGGTTATTTGATGTTTGGGAGCAGGGACACTTAGTCTTGGAGAGCTGGATCACTTGGTCTTTGGAAGCTGGGTCTCTTGGTGTTTGAGAGCTGGATTAGTTGGTGTTTGAGAGCTGGGACATTTGGTCTTTGGGAGCTGGTACACTTCGTTTTTGTGGGCTAGGTCACTTGCTGTTTGAGCGCTGGGACATTTGGTGTTTGGAAGCTGGGGCACTTGGTGCTTGGAAGCTGGGACACTTGCTGTTTGAGAGCTGGAACAGTTGGTGTTTGAGAACTGGGACGCTTGTTATTTGAGAGCTGGGACATTTGGTGTTAGTATGGTGGGACACATGGGTTCTTGAGAGCTGGGACCCGTGGAGTTTGGAAGCAGGGACTCTTGGTGTTTGAGAGCTGGAACACTTAGTGTATTGAAGCAGGGACACATGGTGCTGGAGAGCTGGGGGACTTGGTGATTGAGAGCGGGGATACTGGGTTTCGGACGCTGGGACACTTGCTGTTTGAGAGCTGAGACACCTCATGTTTGAGAGCTGGAAGATTTGGTGTTTGGGAGCTGGGACATTTGGTGTTTGGAACCGGGGACATTTGCTTTTTGGAAGCAGGGACATTAGGTGCTTCGAAACTGGGGCACTTAGTGTTTTAAAGCGGGGACACTTGGTTGTTCAGAGATGGGACATTTGGTGTTTGGAAGCTGGGACGTTTGGTGCTTGGAAGCTGGGACACTTGGTGTTGGGAATCCGGGGCACTTAATGTTTGAGAGGTGGGACACTTGGTGTTTGAGAGCTGGGACACTTGGTGTTTGAGAGCGGGGACACTTGGATTTTGACACTGGGACATTTGGCGTTTGAGAGCTGGGACACCTGGTGTTTGAGAGCTGGGACACTTGGTGTTTGCGAGCCGGGACATTTGCTGTTTGGAAGCTGGGAAACTTGGTGTTTGAGGGCTGGGACACTTGGTGTTTGAATGCCGGTGCATTTGGTGTTTGGAAGCTTGGACACCTGGTGTTTGGAAGCTGGGCCTCTTGGTGTTTGAGAGCTGGGACACTTGTTGTTTGGAAGCTGGGACTCTTGGAGTTTGGGGGCTTGGACTCATGGTGTTTGGAAGCAGGGACTCTTGGTGTTTGGAACCTGGGACATTTAGTGCTTGAGAGCTGAGACTCTTGGTGTTTGAGACGTGGGACACTTGGTGTTTGAGAGCGGGGACACTTGGTGTTTGAGAGCTGGGACTCATGGTTTTTGATAGTTGGGACACTTGGTGTTTGGAAGCTGGGACACTTGGTGTTTGGAAGCTGGGACACTTAGTGATTGGAAGCTGGGAGATTTGGTCTTTGGAAGCTGGGACATTTGGTGTTTGGAAGCTGGGAAACGCGGTGTTCGGACGCTGGGACATTTGGTGTTTGAGAGCTGGGACTCTTGGTGTTTGAGAGCTGGGACACCTGGTGTTTGGAACCTGGGACAATTGGTTTTTGGAAGCTTGGATGTTTGGTGATTGGAAGCAGGGGCATTTGGTGTTTGGAAGCAAGGCCACTTCGTCTTTCAGATTTGGGTCATTTGGTGTATGAAAGCTGTGAATCTCCGTGTTTGAGAGCTGGGAAACTTGCTGTTTGGCCTCTGGGACTCTTGTTGTTTGAGGGCAGGGAGACTTGGTGTTTGCGAGCCGGGACATTTGGTTTTTGGAGGCTGGGACACTTGGTGTTTGGAAGCTGGGAATCTTTGTCTTGTAGAGCTGGGACACTTGGTGTTAGGAAGCTGGGAATCTTTGTCTTGTAGAGCTGGGACACTTGGTGTTTGGAACCTGGGACACTTGGTGTTTGGAAGCTGGGACATTTCGTGTTTGGGAGCTGGGAACCTCGGTGTTTGGAAGCTGGGACATTCGGTGTTTGAGAGCTGGGACTATTGGTGTTTGAGAGCTGGGACACTTGGTGTTTGGAACCTGGGACACTTGGTTTGTTGAAGCTTGGACATTTGGTGATTGGAAGCTGGGGTATTTGGTGTTTGGAAGCAAGGCAACTTCGTCTTTCAGAGCTGGGACATTTGGTGTATGAAAACTGTGAATCTTCGTGTTTGTAAGCTGGGAAAATTGGAGTTTGGACACTGGGACACTTGGTGTTTGAGGGCTGGGAGACATGGTGTTTGCGAGGCTGGACATTTGGTGTTTGAGAGATGGGACATTTGGTGTTTGGAAGCTGGGACGTTTGGTGTTTGGAAGCTGGGACACTTGGTGTTTGGAATCTGGGACACTTGGTGTTTAAGAGGTGGCACACTTGGTGTTTGAGAGCTGGGACTCTTGGTGTTTGAGAGCTGGGACAATTGGTGTTTGAGAGCTGGGACACTTGGTGTTTGAGAGCTGTGAATCTTGGTTTTTGAGAGCTGGGACTCTTGGTGTTTGCGAGCTGGGGCACTTGGTGTTTGGAAGCTGGGACACTTGGTGTTTGGAAGCTGGGACACTTCGTGTTTGATATCAGGGACACTTGGTGTTTGAGAGGTGGCACACGTGCGCTTTGGAAGCTGGGAATCTTGGTGTTTGAGAGCTGGGACACTTGGTGTTTGAGCGCTGGGACACTTGATGTTTGGAAGCTGGGACACCTGGTGTTTGGAAGCTGGGACACTTGGCGTTTGAGAGCTGGAACACATTGTGTTTGAGAGCTGGGACACTTGATGTTTGGAAGCTGGGAAACTTCGTGTTTGAGATCTGGGACACTTGGTGTTTGAGAGGTAGCACACTTGCGCTTTGGAAGCTGGGACTCTTGGTGTTTGAGAGTTGGGACACTTGGTCTTTGGAAGCTGGGACATTTGGTGTTTGGAAGCTGGGACATTTGGTGTTTCGAAACTGGGACATTTGGTGTTTGGAAGCAAGGCCACGTCTTCTTTCAGATCGGGGATATTTGGGGTATGAAAGGTGTGAATCTTCTTGTTTGTAAGCTGGGAAAATTGGAGTTTGGACTCTGGGACACTTCGTTTTTGAGAGCCTGGACACTTGGTGTTTGGGAGCTGGGACATTTGGTGTTTGGAAGCTGGGACACTTCTTGTTTCGATGCTGGGACACTTGGTGTTTGGGAGCTGGGACATTTGGTGTTTTGGAAGCTGGGACATTTGGTGTTTGGAAGCCGGGCCTTTTGGTGCTTGGAAGCTGTCCCTCTTGGTGTTTGTGAGCATGGACACTTGGTTTTTGCGAGCCGTGACATTTGGTGTTTGGAAGGTGGGAAACTTGGTGTTTGAGGGCTGGGACACCGTGTTTAATAAGTGGCACACTTGGTTTTCGAGAGGTGGGAAACTTCGTGTTTGAGGGCTGGGATACTTCGTGTTTGAGAGCCGGGACATTTGGTGTTTGGAAGCTGGGTCACTTGGTGTTTGGAAGCTGGGCCTCTTGGTGCTTGAGAGCTGGGACACTTGGTGTTTGAGACCTGGGACACCTGGTGTTTGAGAGCTGGGACACTTGGTTTTTCCGAGCCAGGGCATTTGGTGTTTGGAAGCTGGGAAACTTGTTGTTTGAGTGCTGGGTCATTTGGTGTTTAATAGGTGGCACACCTGGCGTTTGAGAGCAGGGACACCTCCTGTTTGACGGCTGGGACACTTGGTGTTTGACAGCCGGGACATTTGATGTTTGGAAGCTGGGACATTTGGTGTTTGGAAGCTGGGACACTTGGTGTTTGGAAGCTGGGCCTCCTGGCGTTTGAATGCTGGAACTTTTCGTGTTTGAGGACTGGGACACTTGGTGTTTGAGAGCCGGGACGTTTGGTGTTTGGAAGCTGGGACACTTGGTGTTTGGGAGCTGGGGCATTTGGTCGTTGGAAGCTGGGAAACTTGGTGTTTGACGCCTGGGACACTTGGTTTTGAGAGTCGGGACGTTTGGTGTTTGGAAGCTGGGAAACTTGGTGTTTGAGGGCTGGGTCACATCATGTTTGCGAACCAAAACATTTGGATTTTGGAAACTGGGACACTTGGCGCTTGGAATCTGGGACACTTGGTGCTTGAGACCTGGGCACCTCGTGTTTCGGAGCAGGGCACTTGGTGTTTGAGAGGTGGGACACTTGGTGTTTGAGAGCTGGGACACTTCGTGTTTGCAAGCTGGGACACCTGGTGTTTGGAAGCTGGGACACAT
Source organism: Isurus oxyrinchus (assembly GCA_026770705.1). Taxonomy (NCBI): domain Eukaryota; kingdom Metazoa; phylum Chordata; class Chondrichthyes; order Lamniformes; family Lamnidae; genus Isurus; species Isurus oxyrinchus. Next base: position 2,223,655 of record JANJGN010000066.1, read on the forward strand.
GGCTTTTGAGAGCAAGGACATTTGGTGTTTGGAAGCTGGGACACTTGGCGCTTTGGAATCTGGGACACTTGGTGCTTGAGACCTGGGCACCTCGTGTTTCGGAGCTGGGCACTTGGTGTTTGAGAGGTGGGACACTTGGTGTTTGAGAGCTGGGACACTTGGTTTTAGCAAGCTGGGACACCTGGTGTTTGGAAGCTGGGACACTTGGTTTCTGAGAGCTGGAGCACTTGGTGTTTGGAAGCTGGGACACCTGGTGCTTGGCAGCAGGGACACTTTGTGTTTCAGAGCTGGAACAGTGTGTGTTTGAGATGTGGGACACTTGGTGTTTGGGAGATGGAACATTAGCTGTTTGGAAACTGGGACACTTGGTTTTTGAGAGCTGTGAATCTTGGTTTTTGAGAGCTGGGACTCTTGGTGTTTGCGAGCTGGGGCACTTGGTGTTTGGAAGCTGGGACACTTGGTGTTTGGTAGCTGGGACACTTCGTGTTTGATATCAGGGACACTTGGTGTTTGAGAGGTGGCACACGTGCGCTTTGGAAGCTGGGAATCTTGGTGTTTGAGAGCTGGGACACTTGGTGTTTGAGCGCTGGGACACTTGATGTTTGGAAGCTGGGACACCTGGTGTTTGGAAGCTGGGACACTTGGCGTTTGAGAGTTGGAACACATTGTGTTTGAGAGCTGGGACACTTGATGTTTGGAAGCTGGGAAACTTCGTGTTTGAGATCTGGGACACTTGGTGTTTGAGAGGTAGCACACTTGCGCTTTGGAAGCTGGGACTCTTGGTGTTTGAGAGTTGGGACACTTGGTCTTTGGAAGCTGGGCCATTTGGTGTTTGGAAGCTGGGACATTTGGTGTTTCGAAACTGGGACATTTGGTGTTTGGAAGCAAGGCCACGTCTTCTTTCAGATCGGGGATATTTGGGGTATGAAAGGTGTGAATCTTCTTGTTTGTAAGCTGGGAAAATTGGAGTTTGGACTCTGGGACACTTCGTTTTTGAGAGCCTGGACACTTGGTGTTTGGGAGCTGGGACATTTGGTGTTTGGAAGCTGGGACACTTCTTGTTTCGATGCTGGGACACTTGGTGTTTGGGAGCTGGGACATTTGGTGTTTTGGAAGCTGGGACATTTGGTGTTTGGAAGCCGGGCCTTTTGGTGCTTGGAAGCTGTCCCTCTTGGTGTTTGTGAGCATGGACACTTGGTTTTTGCGAGCCGTGACATTTGGTGTTTGGAAGGTGGGAAACTTCGTGTTTGAGATCTGGGACACTTGGTGTTTGAGAGGTAGCACACTTGCGCTTTGGAAGCTGGGACTCTTGGTGTTTGAGAGTTGGGACACTTGGTCTTTGGAAGCTGGGACATTTGGTGTTTGGAAGCTGGGACATTTGGTGTTTCGAAACTGGGACATTTGGTGTTTGGAAGCAAGGCCACGTCTTCTTTCAGATCGGGGATATTTGGGGTATGAAAGGTGTGAATCTTCTTGTTTGTAAGCTGGGAAAATTGGAGTTTGGACTCTGGGACACTTCGTTTTTGAGAGCCTGGACACTTGGTGTTTGGGAGCTGGGACATTTGGTGTTTGGAAGCTGGGACACTTCTTGTTTCGATGCTGGGACACTTGGTGTTTGGGAGCTGGGACATTTGGTGTTTTGGAAGCTGGGACATTTGGTGTTTGGAAGCCGGGCCTTTTGGTGCTTGGAAGCTGTCCCTCTTGGTGTTTGTGAGCATGGACACTTGGTTTTTGCGAGCCGTGACATTTGGTGTTTGGAAGGTGGGAAACTTGGTGTTTGAGGGCTGGGACACCGTGTTTAATAAGTGGCACACTTGGTTTTCGAGAGGTGGGAAACTTCGTGTTTGAGGGCTGGGATACTTCGTGTTTGAGAGCCGGGACATTTGGTGTTTGGAAGCTGGGTCACTTGGTGTTTGGAAGCTGGGCCTCTTGGTGCTTGAGAGCTGGGACACTTGGTGTTTGAGACCTGGGACACCTGGTGTTTGAGAGCTGGGACACTTGGTTTTTCCGAGCCAGGGCATTTGGTGTTTGGAAGCTGGGAAACTTGTTGTTTGAGTGCTGGGTCATTTGGTGTTTAATAGGTGGCACACCTGGCGTTTGAGAGCAGGGACACCTCCTGTTTGACGGCTGGGACACTTGGTGTTTGACAGCTGGGACATTTGATGTTTGGAAGCTGGGACATTTGGTGTTTGGAAGCTGGGACACTTGGTGTTTGGAAGCTGGGCCTCCTGGCGTTTGAATGCTGGAACTTTTCGTGTTTGAGGACTGGGACACTTGGTGTTTGAGAGCCGGGACGTTTGGTGTTTGGAAGCTGGGACACTTGGTGTTTGGGAGCTGGGGCATTTGGTCGTTGGAAGCTGGGAAACTTGGTGTTTGACGCCTGGGACACTTGGTTTTGAGAGTCGGGACGTTTGGTGTTTGGAAGCTGGGAAACTTGGTGTTTGAGGGCTGGGTCACATCATGTTTGCGAACCAAAACATTTGGATTTTGGAAACTGGGACACTTGGCGCTTGGAATCTGGGACACTTGGTGCTTGAGACCTGGGCACCTCGTGTTTCGGAGCAGGGCACTTGGTGTTTGAGAGGTGGGACACTTGGTGTTTGAGAGCTGGGACACTTCGTGTTTGCAAGCTGGGACACCTGGTGTTTGGAAGCTGGGACACATGGCTTTTGAGAGCTGGAGCACTTGGTGTTTGGAAGCTGGAACAACTGGTGTTTGGCAGGAGGGACACTTGGAACAGTGTGTGTTTGAGATGTGGGCACTTGGTGTTTGAGAGATGGAACGTTAGCTGTTTGGAAGCTGGGACACTTGGTGTTTGGAAGCTGGGACATTTGGTGTTTGGAACCGGGGACATTTGGTGTTTGGAAGCAGGGACATTTGGTGTTTCGAAAGTGGGACACTTAGTGTTTGGAAGCCGCAACACTTGGCGTTCGAGAGATGGGACATTGGGTGTTTGGATGCTGGGACGATTGCTGTTTGGAAGCTGGGACACGTGGTTTTTGGAATCTGGGACAATTGGTGTTTGAGAGGAGGGACACGGTGTTTGAGAGCTGGGACATTTGGTGTTTGAGGGCTGTGATACCTCATGTTTGAGAGCTGGGAGACTTGGTGTTTGGGAGCTGGGACATTTGGTGTTTGGAACCGGGGACATTTGGTGTTTGGAAGCAGGGACATTTGTTGTTTCGAACGTGGGACACTTAGTGTTTGGAAGCCGCGACACTTGGTGTTTGAGAGATGGGACATTTGGTTTATGGAAGCAGGGACGTTTGCTGTTTGGAAGCTGGGACACGAGGTGTTTGGAATCAGGGACACTTGGTGTTTGACAGGAGGGACACTTGGAGATTGAGAGGTGGCACACTTGCGCTTTGGAAGCTGGTACTCTTGGTGTTTGAGTTTTGGGACACTTGGTGTTTGGAAGCTTTGATATTTGGTGTTTGGAAGCTGGGGCATTTGGTGTTTGGAAGCTGGGACATTTGGTGTTAGGAAGCAAGGCCACTTCGTCTTTCAGATCGGGGACATTTGGTGTATGAAAGCTGTTAATCTTCGTGTTTGTAAGCTGGGAAAATAGGAGTTTGGACTCTTGGACACTTGGTTTTTGAGAACTGGGACATTTGGTGTTTGAGAGCAAGGACATTTGGTGTTTGGAAGCTGGGACACTTGGCGCTTTGGAATCTGGGACACTTGGTGCTTGAGACCTGGGCACCTCGTGTTTCGGAGCTGGGCACTTGGTGTTTGAGAGGTGGGACACTTGGTGTTTGAGAGCTGGGACACTTGGTTTTAGCAAGCTGGGACACCTGGTGTTTGGAAGCTGGGACACTTGGTTTCTGAGAGCTGGAGCACTTGGTGTTTGGAAGCTGGGACACCTGGTGCTTGGCAGCAGGGACACTTGGTGTTTCAGAGCTGGAACAGTGTGTGTTTGAGATGTGGGACACTTGGTGTTTGGGAGATGGAACATTAGCTGTTTGGAAGCTGGGACACTTGGTGTTTGAGAGCTGTGAATCTTGGTTTTTGAGAGCTGGGACTCTTGGTGTTTGCGAGCTGGGGCACTTGGTGTTTGGAAGCTGGGACACTTGGTGTTTGGAAGCTGGGACACTTCGTGTTTGATATCAGGGACACTTGGTGTTTGAGAGGTGGCACACGTGCGCTTTGGAAGCTGGGAATCTTGGTGTTTGAGAGCTGGGACACTTGGTTTTTGAGCGCTGGGACACTTGATGTTTGGAAGCTGGGACACCTGGTGTTTGGAAGCTGGGACACTTGGCGTTTGAGAGCTGGAACACATTGTGTTTGAGAGCTGGGACACTTGATGTTTGGAAGCTGGGAAACTTCGTGTTTGAGATCTGGGACACTTGGTGTTTGAGAGGTAGCACACTTGCGCTTTGGAAGCTGGGACTCTTGGTGTTTGAGAGTTGGGACACTTGGTCTTTGGAAGCTGGGACATTTGGTGTTTGGAAGCTGGGACATTTGGTGTTTCGAAACTGGGACATTTGGTGTTTGGAAGCAAGGCCACGTCTTCTTTCAGATCGGGGATATTTGGGGTATGAAAGGTGTGAATCTTCTTGTTTGTAAGCTGGGAAAATTGGAGTTTGGACTCTGGGACACTTCGTTTTTGAGAGCCTGGACACTTGGTGTTTGGGAGCTGGGACATTTGGTGTTTGGAAGCTGGGACACTTCTTGTTTCGATGCTGGGACACTTGGTGTTTGGGAGCTGGGACATTTGGTGTTTTGGAAGCTGGGACATTTGGTGTTTGGAAGCCGGGCCTTTTGGTGCTTGGAAGCTGTCCCTCTTGGTGTTTGTGAGCATGGACACTTGGTTTTTGCGAGCCGTGACATTTGGTGTTTGGAAGGTGGGAAACTTCGTGTTTGAGATCTGGGACACTTGGTGTTTGAGAGGTAGCACACTTGCGCTTTGGAAGCTGGGACTCTTGGTGTTTGAGAGTTGGGACACTTGGTCTTTGGAAGCCTGGACATTTGGTGTTTGGAAGCTGGGACATTTGGTGTTTCGAAACTGGGACATTTGGAGTTTGGAAGCAAGGCCACGTCTTCTTTCAGATCGGGGATATTTGGGGTATGAAAGGTGTGAATCTTCTTGTTTGTAAGCTGGGAAAATTGGAGTTTGGACTCTGGGACACTTCGTTTTTGAGAGCCTGGACACTTGGTGTTTGGGAGCTGGGACATTTGGTGTTTGGAAGCTGGGACACTTCTTGTTTCGATGCTGGGACACTTGGTGTTTGGGAGCTGGGACATTTGGTGTTTTGGAAGCTGGGACATTTGGTGTTTGGAAGCCGGGCCTTTTGGTGCTTGGAAGCTGTCCCTCTTGGTGTTTGTGAGCATGGACACTTGGTTTTTGCGAGCCGTGACATTTGGTGTTTGGAAGGTGGGAAACTTGGTGTTTGAGGGCTGGGACACCGTGTTTAATAAGTGGCACACTTGGTTTTCGAGAGGTGGGAAACTTCGTGTTTGAGGGCTGGGATACTTCGTGTTTGAGAGCCGGGACATTTGGTGTTTGGAAGCTGGGTCACTTGGTGTTTGGAAGCTGGGCCTCTTGGTGCTTGAGAGCTGGGACACTTGGTGTTTGAGACCTGGGACACCTGGTGTTTGAGAGCTGGGACACTTGGTTTTTCCGAGCCAGGGCATTTGGTGTTTGGAAGCTGGGAAACTTGTTGTTTGAGTGCTGGGTCATTTGGTGTTTAATAGGTGGCACACCTGGCGTTTGAGAGCAGGGACACCTCCTGTTTGACGGCTGGGACACTTGGTGTTTGACAGCCGGGACATTTGATGTTTGGAAGCTGGGACATTTGGTGTTTGGAAGCTGGGACACTTGGTGTTTGGAAGCTGGGCCTCCTGGCGTTTGAATGCTGGAACTTTTCGTGTTTGAGGACTGGGACACTTGGTGTTTGAGAGCCGGGACGTTTGGTGTTTGGAAGCTGGGACACTTGGTGTTTGGGAGCTGGGGCATTTGGTCGTTGGAAGCTGGGAAACTTGGTGTTTGACGCCTGGGACACATGGTTTTGAGAGTCGGGACGTTTGGTGTTTGGAAGCTGGGAAACTTGGTGTTTGAGGGCTGGGTCACATCATGTTTGCGAACCAAAACATTTGGATTTTGGAAACTGGGACACTTGGCGCTTGGAATCTGGGACACTTGGTGCTTGAGACCTGGGCACCTCGTGTTTCGGAGCAGGGCACTTGGTGTTTGAGATGTGGGACACTTGGTGTTTGAGAGCTGGGACACTTCGTGTTTGCAAGCTGGGACACCTGGTGTTTGGAAGCTGGGACACATGGCTTTTGAGAGCTGGAGCACTTGGTGTTTGGAAGCTGGAACAACTGGTGTTTGGCAGGAGGGACACTTGGAACAGTGTGTGTTTGAGATGTGGGCACTTGGTGTTTGAGAGATGGAACGTTAGCTGTTTGGAAGCTGGGACACTTGGTGTTTGGAAGCTGGGACACTTGGTGTTGAGAGCTGTGACAACTCATGTTTGAGAACTGGGACACTTGGTGTTTGGAAGCTGGGACATTTGGTGTTTGGAACCGGGGACATTTGGTGTTTGGAAGCAGGGACATTTGGTGTTTCGAAAGTGGGACACTTAGTGTTTGGAAGCCGCGACACTTGGCGTTCGAGAGATGGGACATTGGGTGTTTGGATGCTGGGACGATTGCTGTTTGGAAGCTGGGACACGTGGTTTTTGGAATCTGGGACAATTGGTGTTTGAGAGGAGGGACACGGTGTTTGAGAGCTGGGACATTTGGTGTTTGAGGGCTGTGATACCTCATGTTTGAGAGCTGGGAGACTTGGTGTTTGGGAGCTGGGACATTTGGTGTTTGGAACCGGGGACATTTGGTGTTTGGAAGCAGGGACATTTGTTGTTTCGAAACTGGGACACTTAGTGTTTGGAAGCCGCGACACTTGGTGTTTGAGAGATGGGACATTTGGTTTATGGAAGCTGGGACGTTTGCTGTTTGGAAGCTGGGACACGAGGTGTTTGGAATCAGGGACACTTGGTGTTTGAGAGGAGGGACACTTGGAGATTGAGAGGTGGCACACTTGCGCTTTGGAAGCTGGGACTCTTGGTGTTTGAGTTTTGGGACACTTGGTGTTTGGAAGCTTTGATATTTGGTGTTTGGAAGCTGGGGCATTTGGTGTTTGGAAGCTGGGACATTTGGTGTTAGGAAGCAAGGCCACTTCGTCTTTCAGATCGGGGACATTTGGTGTATGAAAGCTGTTAATCTTCGTGTTTGTAAGCTGGGAAAATAGGAGTTTGGACTCTTGGACACTTGGTTTTTGAGAACTGGGACATTTGGTGTTTGAGAGCAAGGACATTTGGTGTTTGGAAGCTGGGACACTTGGCGCTTTGGAATCTGGGACACTTGGTGCTTGAGACCTGGGCACCTCGTGTTTCGGAGCTGGGCACTTGGTGTTTGAGAGGTGGGACACTTGGTGTTTGAGAGCTGGGACACTTGGTTTTAGCAAGCTGGGACACCTGGTGTTTGGAAGCTGGGACACCTGGTTTCTGAGAGCTGGAGCACTTGGTGTTTGGAAGCTGGGACACCTGGTGCTTGGCAGCAGGGACACTTGGTGTTTCAGAGCTGGAACAGTGTGTGTTTGAGATGTGGGACACTTGGTGTTTGGGAGATGGAACATTAGCTGTTTGGAAGCTGGGACACTTGGTGTTTGGAAGCTGGGACACTTGGTGTTGAGAGCTGTGACACCTCATGTTTGAGAACTGGGACACTTGGTATTTGGGAGCTGGGACATTTGGTGTTTGGAACCGGGGACATTTGGTGTTTGGAAGCAGGGACATTTCGAAAGTGGGACACTTAGTGTTTGGAATCCGCGACACTTGGTGTTCGAGAGATGGGACATTTGGTGTTTGGAAGCTGGGACGATTGCTGTTTGGAAGCTGGGACACGTGGTGTTTGGAATCTGGGACAATTGGTGTTTGAGAGGAGAACACTTGGTGTTTGAGAGCTGGGACACTTGGTGTTTGAGAGCTGTGATACCTCATGTTTGAGAGCTGGGAGACTTGGTGTTTGGGAGCTGGGACATTTGGTGTTGGAACCGGGGACATTTGGTGTTTGGAAGCAGGGACATTTGGTGTTTCGAAACTGGGACACTTAGTGTTTGGAAGCCGCGACACTTGGTGTTTGAGAGATGGGACATTTGGTTTATGGAAGCTGGGACATTTGCTGTTTGGAAGCTGGGACACGTGGTGTTTGGAATCAGGGAAACCTGGTGTTTGAGAGAGGGACACTTGGAATTTGAGAGGTGGCACACTTGCGCTTTGGAAGCTGGGACTCTTGGTGTTTGAGTTTTGGGACACTTGGTGTTTGGAAGCTTTGATATTTGGTGTTTGGAAGCTGGGGCATTTGGTGTTTGGAACCAGGGTCATTTGGTGTTTGGAAGCAGGGACATTTGGTGTTTCGAAAGTGGGACAGTTAGTGTTTGGAAGCCTTGACACTTGGTGTTTGAGAGATGGGACATTTGGTTTATGGAATCTGGGACATGTGGTGTTTGGAATCAGGGACACTTGGTGTTTGAGAGGAGGGACACTTGGATTTTGAGAGGTGGCACACTTGCACTTTGGAAGCTGGGACTCTTGATGTTTGAGTTTTGGGGCACTTGGTGTTTGGAAGCTTGGACATTTGGTGTTTGGAAGCTGGGACATTTGGTGTTTGGAAGCTGGGACAATTGGCGCTTGGAAGCTGGGACTCTTGGTGCTTGAGACCTGGGCACCTCGTGTATCGGAGCTGGGCACTTGGTGTTTGAGAGGTGGGACACTTGGTGTTTGAGAGCTGGGACACTTGGTTTTAGCAAGCTGGGACACCTGGTGTTTGGAAGCTGGGACACTTGGTTTCTGAGAGCTGGAGCACTTGGTGTTTGGAAGCTGGGACACCTGGTGCTTGGCAGCAGGGACACTTGGTGTTTCAGAGCTGGAACAGTGTGTGTTTGAGATGTGGGACACTTGGTGTTTGGGAGATGGAACATTAGCTGTTTGGAAGCTGGGACACTTGGTGTTTGAGAGCTGTGAATCTTGGTTTTTGAGAGCTGGGACTCTTGGTGTTTGCGAGCTGGGGCACTTGGTGTTTGGAAGCTGGGACACTTGGTGTTTGGAAGCTGGGACACTTCGTGTTTGATATCAGGGACACTTGGTGTTTGAGAGGTGGCACACGTGCGCTTTGGAAGCTGGGAATCTTGGTGTTTGAGAGCTGGGACACTTGGTTTTTGAGCGCTGGGACACTTGATGTTTGGAAGCTGGGACACCTGGTGTTTGGAAGCTGGGACACTTGGCGTTTGAGAGCTGGAACACATTGTGTTTGAGAGCTGGGACACTTGATGTTTGGAAGCTGGGAAACTTCGTGTTTGAGATCTGGGACACTTGGTGTTTGAGAGGTAGCACACTTGCGCTTTGGAAGCTGGGACTCTTGGTGTTTGAGAGTTGGGACACTTGGTCTTTGGAAGCTGGGACATTTGGTGTTTGGAAGCTGGGACATTTGGTGTTTCGAAACTGGGACATTTGGTGTTTGGAAGCAAGGCCACGTCTTCTTTCAGATCGGGGATATTTGGGGTATGAAAGGTGTGAATCTTCTTGTTTGTAAGCTGGGAAAATTGGAGTTTGGACTCTGGGACACTTCGTTTTTGAGAGCCTGGACACTTGGTGTTTGGGAGCTGGGACATTTGGTGTTTGGAAGCTGGGACACTTCTTGTTTCGATGCTGGGACACTTGGTGTTTGGGAGCTGGGACATTTGGTGTTTTGGAAGCTGGGACATTTGGTGTTTGGAAGCCGGGCCTTTTGGTGCTTGGAAGCTGTCCCTCTTGGTGTTTGTGAGCATGGACACTTGGTTTTTGCGAGCCGTGACATTTGGTGTTTGGAAGGTGGGAAACTTCGTGTTTGAGATCTGGGACACTTGGTGTTTGAGAGGTAGCACACTTGCGCTTTGGAAGCTGGGACTCTTGGTGTTTGAGAGTTGGGACACTTGGTCTTTGGAAGCTGGGACATTTGGTGTTTGGAAGCTGGGACATTTGGTGTTTCGAAACTGGGACATTTGGAGTTTGGAAGCAAGGCCACGTCTTCTTTCAGATCGGGGATATTTGGGGTATGAAAGGTGTGAATCTTCTTGTTTGTAAGCTGGGAAAATTGGAGTTTGGACTCTGGGACACTTCGTTTTTGAGAGCCTGGACACTTGGTGTTTGGGAGCTGGGACATTTGGTGTTTGGAAGCTGGGACACTTCTTGTTTCGATGCTGGGACACTTGGTGTTTGGGAGCTGGGACATTTGGTGTTTTGGAAGCTGGGACATTTGGTGTTTGGAAGCCGGGCCTTTTGGTGCTTGGAAGCTGTCCCTCTTGGTGTTTGTGAGCATGGACACTTGGTTTTTGCGAGCCGTGACATTTGGTGTTTGGAAGGTGGGAAACTTGGTGTTTGAGGGCTGGGACACCGTGTTTAATAAGTGGCACACTTGGTTTTCGAGAGGTGGGAAACTTCGTGTTTGAGGGCTGGGATACTTCGTGTTTGAGAGCCGGGACATTTGGTGTTTGGAAGCTGGGTCACTTGGTGTTTGGAAGCTGGGCCTCTTGGTGCTTGAGAGCTGGGACACTTGGTGTTTGAGACCTGGGACACCTGGTGTTTGAGAGCTGGGACACTTGGTTTTTCCGAGCCAGGGCATTTGGTGTTTGGAAGCTGGGAAACTTGTTGTTTGAGTGCTGGGTCATTTGGTGTTTAATAGGTGGCACACCTGGCGTTTGAGAGCAGGGACACCTCCTGTTTGACGGCTGGGACACTTGGTGTTTGACAGCCGGGACATTTGATGTTTGGAAGCTGGGACATTTGGTGTTTGGAAGCTGGGACACTTGGTGTTTGGAAGCTGGGCCTCCTGGCGTTTGAATGCTGGAACTTTTCGTGTTTGAGGACTGGGACACTTGGTGTTTGAGAGCCGGGACGTTTGGTGTTTGGAAGCTGGGACACTTGGTGTTTGGGAGCTGGGGCATTTGGTCGTTGGAAGCTGGGAAACTTGGTGTTTGACGCCTGGGACACATGGTTTTGAGAGTCGGGACGTTTGGTGTTTGGAAGCTGGGAAACTTGGTGTTTGAGGGCTGGGTCACATCATGTTTGCGAACCAAAACATTTGGATTTTGGAAACTGGGACACTTGGCGCTTGGAATCTGGGACACTTGGTGCTTGAGACCTGGGCACCTCGTGTTTCGGAGCAGGGCACTTGGTGTTTGAGATGTGGGACACTTGGTGTTTGAGAGCTGGGACACTTCGTGTTTGCAAGCTGGGACACCTGGTGTTTGGAAGCTGGGACACATGGCTTTTGAGAGCTGGAGCACTTGGTGTTTGGAAGCTGGAACAACTGGTGTTTGGCAGGAGGGACACTTGGAACAGTGTGTGTTTGAGATGTGGGCACTTGGTGTTTGAGAGATGGAACGTTAGCTGTTTGGAAGCTGGGACACTTGGTGTTTGGAAGCTGGGACACTTGGTGTTGAGAGCTGTGACAACTCATGTTTGAGAACTGGGACACTTGGTGTTTGGAAGCTGGGACATTTGGTGTTTGGAACCGGGGACATTTGGTGTTTGGAAGCAGGGACATTTGGTGTTTCGAAAGTGGGACACTTAGTGTTTGGAAGCCGCGACACTTGGCGTTCGAGAGATGGGACATTGGGTGTTTGGATGCTGGGACGATTGCTGTTTGGAAGCTGGGACACGTGGTTTTTGGAATCTGGGACAATTGGTGTTTGAGAGGAGGGACACGGTGTTTGAGAGCTGGGACATTTGGTGTTTGAGGGCTGTGATACCTCATGTTTGAGAGCTGGGAGACTTGGTGTTTGGGAGCTGGGACATTTGGTGTTTGGAACCGGGGACATTTGGTGTTTGGAAGCAGGGACATTTGTTGTTTCGAAACTGGGACACTTAGTGTTTGGAAGCCGCGACACTTGGTGTTTGAGAGATGGGACATTTGGTTTATGGAAGCTGGGACGTTTGCTGTTTGGAAGCTGGGACACGAGGTGTTTGGAATCAGGGACACTTGGTGTTTGAGAGGAGGGACACTTGGAGATTGAGAGGTGGCACACTTGCGCTTTGGAAGCTGGGACTCTTGGTGTTTGAGTTTTGGGACACTTGGTGTTTGGAAGCTTTGATATTTGGTGTTTGGAAGCTGGGGCATTTGGTGTTTGGAAGCTGGGACATTTGGTGTTAGGAAGCAAGGCCACTTCGTCTTTCAGATCGGGGACATTTGGTGTATGAAAGCTGTTAATCTTCGTGTTTGTAAGCTGGGAAAATAGGAGTTTGGACTCTTGGACACTTGGTTTTTGAGAACTGGGACATTTGGTGTTTGAGAGCAAGGACATTTGGTGTTTGGAAGCTGGGACACTTGGCGCTTTGGAATCTGGGACACTTGGTGCTTGAGACCTGGGCACCTCGTGTTTCGGAGCTGGGCACTTGGTGTTTGAGAGGTGGGACACTTGGTGTTTGAGAGCTGGGACACTTGGTTTTAGCAAGCTGGGACACCTGGTGTTTGGAAGCTGGGACACTTGGTTTCTGAGAGCTGGAGCACTTGGTGTTTGGAAGCTGGGACACCTGGTGCTTGGCAGCAGGGACACTTGGTGTTTCAGAGCTGGAACAGTGTGTGTTTGAGATGTGGGACACTTGGTGTTTGGGAGATGGAACATTAGCTGTTTGGAAGCTGGGACACTTGGTGTTTGAGAGCTGTGAATCTTGGTTTTTGAGAGCTGGGACTCTTGGTGTTTGCGAGCTGGGGCACTTGGTGTTTGGAAGCTGGGACACTTGGTGTTTGGAAGCTGGGACACTTCGTGTTTGATATCAGGGACACTTGGTGTTTGAGAGGTGGCACACGTGCGCTTTGGAAGCTGGGAATCTTGGTGTTTGAGAGCTGGGACACTTGGTTTTTGAGCGCTGGGACACTTGATGTTTGGAAGCTGGGACACCTGGTGTTTGGAAGCTGGGACACTTGGCGTTTGAGAGCTGGAACACATTGTGTTTGAGAGCTGGGACACTTGATGTTTGGAAGCTGGGAAACTTCGTGTTTGAGATCTGGGACACTTGGTGTTTGAGAGGTAGCACACTTGCGCTTTGGAAGCTGGGACTCTTGGTGTTTGAGAGTTGGGACACTTGGTCTTTGGAAGCTGGGACATTTGGTGTTTGGAAGCTGGGACATTTGGTGTTTCGAAACTGGGACATTTGGTGTTTGGAAGCAAGGCCACGTCTTCTTTCAGATCGGGGATATTTGGGGTATGAAAGGTGTGAATCTTCTTGTTTGTAAGCTGGGAAAATTGGAGTTTGGACTCTGGGACACTTCGTTTTTGAGAGCCTGGACACTTGGTGTTTGGGAGCTGGGACATTTGGTGTTTGGAAGCTGGGACACTTCTTGTTTCGATGCTGGGACACTTGGTGTTTGGGAGCTGGGACATTTGGTGTTTTGGAAGCTGGGACATTTGGTGTTTGGAAGCCGGGCCTTTTGGTGCTTGGAAGCTGTCCCTCTTGGTGTTTGTGAGCATGGACACTTGGTTTTTGCGAGCCGTGACATTTGGTGTTTGGAAGGTGGGAAACTTCGTGTTTGAGATCTGGGACACTTGGTGTTTGAGAGGTAGCACACTTGCGCTTTGGAAGCTGGGACTCTTGGTGTTTGAGAGTTGGGACACTTGGTCTTTGGAAGCTGGGACATTTGGTGTTTGGAAGCTGGGACATTTGGTGTTTCGAAACTGGGACATTTGGAGTTTGGAAGCAAGGCCACGTCTTCTTTCAGATCGGGGATATTTGGGGTATGAAAGGTGTGAATCTTCTTGTTTGTAAGCTGGGAAAATTGGAGTTTGGACTCTGGGACACTTCGTTTTTGAGAGCCTGGACACTTGGTGTTTGGGAGCTGGGACATTTGGTGTTTGGAAGCTGGGACACTTCTTGTTTCGATGCTGGGACACTTGGTGTTTGGGAGCTGGGACATTTGGTGTTTTGGAAGCTGGGACATTTGGTGTTTGGAAGCCGGGCCTTTTGGTGCTTGGAAGCTGTCCCTCTTGGTGTTTGTGAGCATGGACACTTGGTTTTTGCGAGCCGTGACATTTGGTGTTTGGAAGGTGGGAAACTTGGTGTTTGAGGGCTGGGACACCGTGTTTAATAAGTGGCACACTTGGTTTTCGAGAGGTGGGAAACTTCGTGTTTGAGGGCTGGGATACTTCGTGTTTGAGAGCCGGGACATTTGGTGTTTGGAAGCTGGGTCACTTGGTGTTTGGAAGCTGGGCCTCTTGGTGCTTGAGAGCTGGGACACTTGGTGTTTGAGACCTGGGACACCTGGTGTTTGAGAGCTGGGACACTTGGTTTTTCCGAGCCAGGGCATTTGGTGTTTGGAAGCTGGGAAACTTGTTGTTTGAGTGCTGGGTCATTTGGTGTTTAATAGGTGGCACACCTGGCGTTTGAGAGCAGGGACACCTCCTGTTTGACGGCTGGGACACTTGGTGTTTGACAGCCGGGACATTTGATGTTTGGAAGCTGGGACATTTGGTGTTTGGAAGCTGGGACACTTGGTGTTTGGAAGCTGGGCCTCCTGGCGTTTGAATGCTGGAACTTTTCGTGTTTGAGGACTGGGACACTTGGTGTTTGAGAGCCGGGACGTTTGGTGTTTGGAAGCTGGGACACTTGGTGTTTGGGAGCTGGGGCATTTGGTCGTTGGAAGCTGGGAAACTTGGTGTTTGACGCCTGGGACACATGGTTTTGAGAGTCGGGACGTTTGGTGTTTGGAAGCTGGGAAACTTGGTGTTTGAGGGCTGGGTCACATCATGTTTGCGAACCAAAACATTTGGATTTTGGAAACTGGGACACTTGGCGCTTGGAATCTGGGACACTTGGTGCTTGAGACCTGGGCACCTCGTGTTTCGGAGCAGGGCACTTGGTGTTTGAGATGTGGGACACTTGGTGTTTGAGAGCTGGGACACTTCGTGTTTGCAAGCTGGGACACCTGGTGTTTGGAAGCTGGGACACATGGCTTTTGAGAGCTGGAGCACTTGGTGTTTGGAAGCTGGAACAACTGGTGTTTGGCAGGAGGGACACTTGGAACAGTGTGTGTTTGAGATGTGGGCACTTGGTGTTTGAGAGATGGAACGTTAGCTGTTTGGAAGCTGGGACACTTGGTGTTTGGAAGCTGGGACACTTGGTGTTGAGAGCTGTGACAACTCATGTTTGAGAACTGGGACACTTGGTGTTTGGAAGCTGGGACATTTGGTGTTTGGAACCGGGGACATTTGGTGTTTGGAAGCAGGGACATTTGGTGTTTCGAAAGTGGGACACTTAGTGTTTGGAAGCCGCGACACTTGGCGTTCGAGAGATGGGACATTGGGTGTTTGGATGCTGGGACGATTGCTGTTTGGAAGCTGGGACACGTGGTTTTTGGAATCTGGGACAATTGGTGTTTGAGAGGAGGGACACGGTGTTTGAGAGCTGGGACATTTGGTGTTTGAGGGCTGTGATACCTCATGTTTGAGAGCTGGGAGACTTGGTGTTTGGGAGCTGGGACATTTGGTGTTTGGAACCGGGGACATTTGGTGTTTGGAAGCAGGGACATTTGTTGTTTCGAAACTGGGACACTTAGTGTTTGGAAGCCGCGACACTTGGTGTTTGAGAGATGGGACATTTGGTTTATGGAAGCTGGGACGTTTGCTGTTTGGAAGCTGGGACACGAGGTGTTTGGAATCAGGGACACTTGGTGTTTGAGAGGAGGGACACTTGGAGATTGAGAGGTGGCACACTTGCGCTTTGGAAGCTGGGACTCTTGGTGTTTGAGTTTTGGGACACTTGGTGTTTGGAAGCTTTGATATTTGGTGTTTGGAAGCTGGGGCATTTGGTGTTTGGAAGCTGGGACATTTGGTGTTAGGAAGCAAGGCCACTTCGTCTTTCAGATCGGGGACATTTGGTGTATGAAAGCTGTTAATCTTCGTGTTTGTAAGCTGGGAAAATAGGAGTTTGGACTCTTGGACACTTGGTTTTTGAGAACTGGGACATTTGGTGTTTGAGAGCAAGGACATTTGGTGTTTGGAAGCTGGGACACTTGGCGCTTTGGAATCTGGGACACTTGGTGCTTGAGACCTGGGCACCTCGTGTTTCGGAGCTGGGCACTTGGTGTTTGAGAGGTGGGACACTTGGTGTTTGAGAGCTGGGACACTTGGTTTTAGCAAGCTGGGACACCTGGTGTTTGGAAGCTGGGACACCTGGTTTCTGAGAGCTGGAGCACTTGGTGTTTGGAAGCTGGGACACCTGGTGCTTGGCAGCAGGGACACTTGGTGTTTCAGAGCTGGAACAGTGTGTGTTTGAGATGTGGGACACTTGGTGTTTGGGAGATGGAACATTAGCTGTTTGGAAGCTGGGACACTTGGTGTTTGGAAGCTGGGACACTTGGTGTTGAGAGCTGTGACACCTCATGTTTGAGAACTGGGACACTTGGTATTTGGGAGCTGGGACATTTGGTGTTTCAAACCGGGGACATTTGGTGTTTGGAAGCAGGGACATTTCGAAAGTGGGACACTTAGTGTTTGGAATCCGCGACACTTGGTGTTCGAGAGATGGGACATTTGGTGTTTGGAAGCTGGGACGATTGCTGTTTGGAAGCTGGGACACGTGGTGTTTGGAATCTGGGACAATTGGTGTTTGAGAGGAGAACACTTGGTGTTTGAGAGCTGGGACACTTGGTGTTTGAGAGCTGTGATACCTCATGTTTGAGAGCTGGGAGACTTGGTGTTTGGGAGCTGGGACATTTGGTGTTGGAACCGGGGACATTTGGTGTTTGGAAGCAGGGACATTTGGTGTTTCGAAACTGGGACACTTAGTGTTTGGAAGCCGCGACACTTGGTGTTTGAGAGATGGGACATTTGGTTTATGGAAGCTGGGACATTTGCTGTTTGGAAGCTGGGACACGTGGTGTTTGGAATCAGGGAAACCTGGTGTTTGAGAGAGGGACACTTGGAATTTGAGAGGTGGCACACTTGCGCTTTGGAAGCTGGGACTCTTGGTGTTTGAGTTTTGGGACACTTGGTGTTTGGAAGCTTTGATATTTGGTGTTTGGAAGCTGGGGCATTTGGTGTTTGGAACCAGGGTCATTTGGTGTTTGGAAGCAGGGACATTTGGTGTTTCGAAAGTGGGACAGTTAGTGTTTGGAAGCCTTGACACTTGGTGTTTGAGAGATGGGACATTTGGTTTATGGAATCTGGGACATGTGGTGTTTGGAATCAGGGACACTTGGTGTTTGAGAGGAGGGACACTTGGATTTTGAGAGGTGGCACACTTGCACTTTGGAAGCTGGGACTCTTGATGTTTGAGTTTTGGGGCACTTGGTGTTTGGAAGCTTGGACATTTGGTGTTTGGAAGCTGGGACATCTGGTGTTTGGAAGCTGGGACAATTGGCGCTTGGAAGCTGGGACTCTTGGTGCTTGAGACCTGGGCACCTCGTGTATCGGAGCTGGGCACTTGGTGTTTGAGAGCTGGGACACTTGGTGTTTGAGAGCTGGGACACTTGGTTTTAGCAAGCTGGGACACCTGGTGTTTGGAAGCTGGGACACTTGGTTTCTGAGAGCTGGAGCACTTGGTGTTTGGAAGCTGGGACACCTGGTGCTTGGCAGCAGGGACACTTGGTGTTTCAGAGCTGGAACAGTGTGTGTTTGAGATGTGGGACACTTGGTGTTTGGGAGATGGAACATTAGCTGTTTGGAAGCTGGGACACTTGGTGTTTGAGAGCTGTGAATCTTGGTTTTTGAGAGCTGGGAATCTTGGTGTTTGCGAGCTGGGGCACTTGGTGTTTGGAAGCTGGGACACTTGGTGTTTGGAAGCTGGGACACTTCGTGTTTGATATCAGGGACACTTGGTGTTTGAGAGGTGGCACACGTGCGCTTTGGAAGCTGGGAATCTTGGTGTTTGAGAGCTGGGACACTTGGTGTTTGAGCGCTGGGACACTTGATGTTTGGAAGCTGGGACACCTGGTGTTTGGAAGCTGGGACACTTGGCGTTTGAGAGCTGGAACACATTGTGTTTGAGAGCTGGGACACTTGATGTTTGGAAGCTGGGAAACTTCGTGTTTGAGATCTGGGACACTTGGTGTTTGAGAGGTAGCACACTTGCGCTTTGGAAGCTGGGACTCTTGGTGTTTGAGAGTTGGGACACTTGGTCTTTGGAAGCTGGGACATTTGGTGTTTGGAAGCTGGGACATTTGGTGTTTCGAAACTGGGACATTTGGTGTTTGGAAGCAAGGCCACGTCTTCTTTCAGATCGGGGATATTTGGGGTATGAAAGGTGTGAATCTTCTTGTTTGTAAGCTGGGAAAATTGGAGTTTGGACTCTGGGACACTTCGTTTTTGAGAGCCTGGACACTTGGTGTTTGGGAGCTGGGACATTTGGTGTTTGGAAGCTGGGACACTTCTTGTTTCGATGCTGGGACACTTGGTGTTTGGGAGCTGGGACATTTGGTGTTTTGGAAGCTGGGACATTTGGTGTTTGGAAGCCGGGCCTTTTGGTGCTTGGAAGCTGTCCCTCTTGGTGTTTGTGAGCATGGACACTTGGTTTTTGCGAGCCGTGACATTTGGTGTTTGGAAGGTGGGAAACTTCGTGTTTGAGATCTGGGACACTTGGTGTTTGAGAGGTAGCACACTTGCGCTTTGGAAGCTGGGACTCTTGGTGTTTGAGAGTTGGGACACTTGGTCTTTGGAAGCTGGGACATTTGGTGTTTGGAAGCTGGGACATTTGGTGTTTCGAAACTGGGACATTTGGTGTTTGGAAGCAAGGCCACGTCTTCTTTCAGATCGGGGATATTTGGGGTATGAAAGGTGTGAATCCTCTTGTTTGTAAGCTGGGAAAATTGGAGTTTGGACTCTGGGACACTTCGTTTTTGAGAGCCTGGACACTTGGTGTTTGGGAGCTGGGACATTTGGTGTTTGGAAGCTGGGACACTTCTTGTTTCGATGCTGGGACACTTGGTGTTTGGGAGCTGGGACATTTGGTGTTTTGGAAGCTGGGACATTTGGTGTTTGGAAGCCGGGCCTTTTGGTGCTTGGAAGCTGTCCCTCTTGGTGTTTGTGAGCATGGACACTTGGTTTTTGCGAGCCGTGACATTTGGTGTTTGGAAGGTGGGAAACTTGGTGTTTGAGGGCTGGGACACCGTGTTTAATAAGTGGCACACTTGGTTTTCGAGAGGTGGGAAACTTCGTGTTTGAGGGCTGGGATACTTCGTGTTTGAGAGCCGGGACATTTGGTGTTTGGAAGCTGGGTCACTTGGTGTTTGGAAGCTGGGCCTCTTGGTGCTTGAGAGCTGGGACACTTGGTGTTTGAGACCTGGGACACCTGGTGTTTGAGAGCTGGGACACTTGGTTTTTCCGAGCCAGGGCATTTGGTGTTTGGAAGCTGGGAAACTTGTTGTTTGAGTGCTGGGTCATTTGGTGTTTAATAGGTGGCACACCTGGCGTTTGAGAGCAGGGACACCTCCTGTTTGACGGCTGGGACACTTGGTGTTTGACAGCTGGGACATTTGATGTTTGGAAGCTGGGACATTTGGTGTTTGGAAGCTGGGACACTTGGTGTTTGGAAGCTGGGCCTCCTGGCGTTTGAATGCTGGAACTTTTCGTGTTTGAGGACTGGGACACTTGGTGTTTGAGAGCCGGGACGTTTGGTGTTTGGAAGCTGGGACACTTGGTGTTTGGGAGCTGGGGCATTTGGTCGTTGGAAGCTGGGAAACTTGGTGTTTGACGCCTGGGACACTTGGTTTTGAGAGTCGGGACGTTTGGTGTTTGGAAGCTGGGAAACTTGGTGTTTGAGGGCTGGGTCACATCATGTTTGCGAACCAAAACATTTGGATTTTGGAAACTGGGACACTTGGCGCTTGGAATCTGGGACACTTGGTGCTTGAGACCTGGGCACCTCGTGTTTCGGAGCAGGGCACTTGGTGTTTGAGATGTGGGACACTTGGTGTTTGAGAGCTGGGACACTTCGTGTTTGCAAGCTGGGACACCTGGTGTTTGGAAGCTGGGACACATGGCTTTTGAGAGCTGGAGCACTTGGTGTTTGGAAGCTGGAACAACTGGTGTTTGGCAGGAGGGACACTTGGAACAGTGTGTGTTTGAGATGTGGGCACTTGGTGTTTGAGAGATGGAACGTTAGCTGTTTGGAAGCTGGGACACTTGGTGTTTGGAAGCTGGGACACTTGGTGTTGAGAGCTGTGACAACTCATGTTTGAGAACTGGGACACTTGGTGTTTGGAAGCTGGGACATTTGGTGTTTGGAACCGGGGACATTTGGTGTTTGGAAGCAGGGACATTTGGTGTTTCGAAAGTGGGACACTTAGTGTTTGGAAGCCGCGACACTTGGCGTTCGAGAGATGGGACATTGGGTGTTTGGATGCTGGGACGATTGCTGTTTGGAAGCTGGGACACGTGGTTTTTGGAATCTGGGACAATTGGTGTTTGAGAGGAGGGACACGGTGTTTGAGAGCTGGGACATTTGGTGTTTGAGGGCTGTGATACCTCATGTTTGAGAGCTGGGAGACTTGGTGTTTGGGAGCTGGGACATTTGGTGTTTGGAACCGGGGACATTTGGTGTTTGGAAGCAGGGACATTTGTTGTTTCGAAACTGGGACACTTAGTGTTTGGAAGCCGCGACACTTGGTGTTTGAGAGATGGGACATTTGGTTTATGGAAGCTGGGACGTTTGCTGTTTGGAAGCTGGGACACGAGGTGTTTGGAATCAGGGACACTTGGTGTTTGAGAGGAGGGACACTTGGAGATTGAGAGGTGGCACACTTGCGCTTTGGAAGCTGGGACTCTTGGTGTTTGAGTTTTGGGACACTTGGTGTTTGGAAGCTTTGATATTTGGTGTTTGGAAGCTGGGGCATTTGGTGTTTGGAAGCTGGGACATTTGGTGTTAGGAAGCAAGGCCACTTCGTCTTTCAGATCGGGGACATTTGGTGTATGAAAGCTGTTAATCTTCGTGTTTGTAAGCTGGGAAAATAGGAGTTTGGACTCTTGGACACTTGGTTTTTGAGAACTGGGACATTTGGTGTTTGAGAGCAAGGACATTTGGTGTTTGGAAGCTGGGACACTTGGCGCTTTGGAATCTGGGACACTTGGTGCTTGAGACCTGGGCACCTCGTGTTTCGGAGCTGGGCACTTGGTGTTTGAGAGGTGGGACACTTGGTGTTTGAGAGCTGGGACACTTGGTTTTAGCAAGCTGGGACACCTGGTGTTTGGAAGCTGGGACACCTGGTTTCTGAGAGCTGGAGCACTTGGTGTTTGGAAGCTGGGACACCTGGTGCTTGGCAGCAGGGACACTTGGTGTTTCAGAGCTGGAACAGTGTGTGTTTGAGATGTGGGACACTTGGTGTTTGGGAGATGGAACATTAGCTGTTTGGAAGCTGGGACACTTGGTGTTTGGAAGCTGGGACACTTGGTGTTGAGAGCTGTGACACCTCATGTTTGAGAACTGGGACACTTGGTATTTGGGAGCTGGGACATTTGGTGTTTGGAACCGGGGACATTTGGTGTTTGGAAGCAGGGACATTTCGAAAGTGGGACACTTAGTGTTTGGAATCCGCGACACTTGGTGTTCGAGAGATGGGACATTTGGTGTTTGGAAGCTGGGACGATTGCTGTTTGGAAGCTGGGACACGTGGTGTTTGGAATCTGGGACAATTGGTGTTTGAGAGGAGAACACTTGGTGTTTGAGAGCTGGGACACTTGGTGTTTGAGAGCTGTGATACCTCATGTTTGAGAGCTGGGAGACTTGGTGTTTGGGAGCTGGGACATTTGGTGTTGGAACCGGGGACATTTGGTGTTTGGAAGCAGGGACATTTGGTGTTTCGAAACTGGGACACTTAGTGTTTGGAAGCCGCGACACTTGGTGTTTGAGAGATGGGACATTTGGTTTATGGAAGCTGGGACATTTGCTGTTTGGAAGCTGGGACACGTGGTGTTTGGAATCAGGGAAACTTGGTGTTTGAGAGAGGGACACTTGGAGTTTGAGAGGTGGCACACTTGCGCTTTGGAAGCTGGGACTCTTGGTGTTTGAGTTTTGGGACACTTGGTGTTTGGAAGCTTTGATATTTGGTGTTTGGAAGCTGGGGCATTTGGTGTTTGGAAGCAGGGACATTTGGTGTTTCGAAAGTGGGACACTTAGTGTTTGGAAGCCGCGACACTTGGCGTTCGAGAGATGGGACATTGGGTGTTTGGATGCTGGGACGATTGCTGTTTGGAAGCTGGGACACGTGGTTTTTGGAATCTGGGACAATTGGTGTTTGAGAGGAGGGACACGGTGTTTGAGAGCTGGGACATTTGGTGTTTGAGGGCTGTGATACCTCATGTTTGAGAGCTGGGAGACTTGGTATTTGGGAGCTGGGACATTTGGTGTTTGGAACCGGGGACATTTGGTGTTTGGAAGCAGGGACATTTGTTGTTTCGAAACTGGGACACTCAGTGTTTGGAAGCCGCGACACTTGGTGTTTGAGAGATGGGACATTTGGTTTATGGAAGCTGGGACGTTTGCTGTTTGGAAGCTGGGACACGAGGTGTTTGGAATCAGGGACACTTGGTGTTTGAGAGGAGGGACACTTGGAGATTGAGAGGTGGCACACTTGCGCTTTGGAAGCTGGGACTCTTGGTGTTTGAGTTTTGGGACACTTGGTGTTTGGAAGCTTTGATATTTGGTGTTTGGAAGCTGGGGCATTTGGTGTTTGGAAGCTGGGACATTTGGTGTTAGGAAGCAAGGCCACTTCGTCTTTCAGATCGGGGACATTTGGTGTATGAAAGCTGTTAATCTTCGTGTTTGTAAGCTGGGAAAATAGGAGTTTGGACTCTTGGACACTTGGTTTTTGAGAACTGGGACATTTGGTGTTTGAGAGCAAGGACATTTGGTGTTTGGAAGCTGGGACACTTGGCGCTTTGGAATCTGGGACACTTGGTGCTTGAGACCTGGGCACCTCGTGTTTCGGAGCTGGGCACTTGGTGTTTGAGAGGTGGGACACTTGGTGTTTGAGAGCTGGGACACTTGGTTTTAGCAAGCTGGGACACCTGGTGTTTGGAAGCTGGGACACCTGGTTTCTGAGAGCTGGAGCACTTGGTGTTTGGAAGCTGGGACACCTGGTGCTTGGCAGCAGGGACACTTGGTGTTTCAGAGCTGGAACAGTGTGTGTTTGAGATGTGGGACACTTGGTGTTTGGGAGATGGAACATTAGCTGTTTGGAAGCTGGGACACTTGGTGTTTGGAAGCTGGGACACTTGGTGTTGAGAGCTGTGACACCTCATGTTTGAGAACTGGGACACTTGGTATTTGGGAGCTGGGACATTTGGTGTTTGGAACCGGGGACATTTGGTGTTTGGAAGCAGGGACATTTCGAAAGTGGGACACTTAGTGTTTGGAATCCGCGACACTTGGTGTTCGAGAGATGGGACATTTGGTGTTTGGAAGCTGGGACGATTGCTGTTTGGAAGCTGGGACACGTGGTGTTTGGAATCTGGGACAATTGGTGTTTGAGAGGAGAACACTTGGTGTTTGAGAGCTGGGACACTTGGTGTTTGAGAGCTGTGATACCTCATGTTTGAGAGCTGGGAGACTTGGTGTTTGGGAGCTGGGACATTTGGTGTTGGAACCGGGGACATTTGGTGTTTGGAAGCAGGGACATTTGGTGTTTCGAAACTGGGACACTTAGTGTTTGGAAGCCGCGACACTTGGTGTTTGAGAGATGGGACATTTGGTTTATGGAAGCTGGGACATTTGCTGTTTGGAAGCTGGGACACGTGGTGTTTGGAATCAGGGAAACTTGGTGTTTGAGAGAGGGACACTTGGAGTTTGAGAGGTGGCACACTTGCGCTTTGGAAGCTGGGACTCTTGGTGTTTGAGTTTTGGGACACTTGGTGTTTGGAAGCTTTGATATTTGGTGTTTGGAAGCTGGGGCATTTGGTGTTTGGAAGCTGGGACATTTGGTGTTAGGAAGCAAGGCCACTTCGTCTTTCAGATCGGGGACATTTGGTGTATGAAAGCTGTTAATCTTCGTGTTTGTAAGCTGGGAAAATAGGAGTTTGGACTCTTGGACACTTGGTTTTTGAGAACTGGGACATTTGGTGTTTGAGAGCAAGGACATTTGGTGTTTGGAAGCTGGGACACTTGGCGCTTTGGAATCTGGGACACTTGGTGCTTGAGACCTGGGCACCTCGTGTTTCGGAGCTGGGCACTTGGTGTTTGAGAGGTGGGACACTTGGTGTTTGAGAGCTGGGACACTTCGTGTTTGCAAGCTGGGACACCTGGTGTTTGGAAGCTGGGACACTTGGTTTTTGAGAGCTGGAGCACTTGGTGTTTGGAAGCTGGGCCACTTTGTCTTGAAGAGATGGGACTCTTGGAGTTTGAGAGGTGGCACACTTGCGCCTTGGAAGCTGGGACTCTTGGTGTTTGAGTTTTGGGGCACTTGGTGTTTGGAAGCTGGGAAATTTGGTGTTTGGAAGCTGGGACATTTGGTGTTTGGAAGCAAGGCCTCTTCGTCTTTCAGATCGGGGACAGTTGGTGTATGCAAGCTGTTAATCTTCGTGTTTGTAAGCTAGGAAAATAGGAGTTTGGACTCTTGGACACTTGGTTTTAGAGAGCTGGGACATTTGGTGTTTGGAAGCTGGGACATTTGGTGTTTGGAAGCTGGGACACTTAGTCTTGAAGAGATGGGACACTTGGTGTTTGAGCACTGAGACATTAGGTTTTTGGAAGCTGGGACACTTAGTGTTTGGACGCTGGGAAACTTGATGTTTGAGAGCTGGGTCACTTCGTGTTTGGAAGCCGGGACACTTGGTGTTTGAGAGATGGGACATTTGGATTTTGGCAGCTAGGACGTATGGCGTTTAGAAGCTGTGACACTTGGTGTTTGGAATCTGGGACACTTGGTGTTTAATATGTGGCACACCTGGTGTTTGAGAGCTGGGACTTTTGGTGTTTGAGAGCTGGGACTCTTGGTGTTTGAGAGGTTGGACACTTGGTGTTTGGAAGCTGGGACCTTTGGTGTTTGGAAACAGGGACACTTGGTGTTTGAGAGCTGGGACACTTGGTGTTTGGAAGCTGGGAAACTTCGTGTTTGAGATTTGGGACACTTGGTGTTTGAGAGGTGGCACACTTGCTCTTTGGAAGCTGGGACTCTTGGTGTTTGAGAGCTGGAACATTTGGTGTTTGGAATTAGGGACATTTGGTGTTTGGAAGCTGGGACATTTGGTTTTTGGAAGCTGGGACATTAGTTCTTTGGAAGCAAGGCCACTTCACCTTTCAGATCGGGGACATTTGGTGGATGAAAGCTGTGAATCTTCGTGTTTGTAAGCTGGGAAAATTGGAGTTTGAATTCTGGGACACTTGGTTTTTGAGAGCCAGGACACTTGGTGTTTGGAAGCTGTCTCTCTTGGTGTTTGAGAGCAGTGACACTTGGTGTTTGGGAGCTGGGTCACCTGGTGTTTGAGAGCTGGGACACTTGGATTTTGCGAGCCGTGACATTTGGTGTTTGGAAGCTGGGAAACTTGGGTTTTGAGGGCTGGGACAATTCGTGTTTGAGATCTGGGAGACATCGTGTTTGAGAGCCGGGACATTTGTTGTTTCGAAGCTGGGACTCTTGTGTTTGGAAGCTGGGCCTCTTGGTGTTTGAGAGGTTGGACACTTGGTGTTTGGAAGCTGAGACACTTGGTGTTTGAGAGCTGGAACACTTTGTGTTTGAGAGCTGGGACACTTGCTGTTTGGAAGCTGGGAAACTTCGTGTTTGAGATTTGGGACACTTGGTGTTTGAGAGGTGGCACACTTGCTCTTTGGAAGCTGGGACTCTTGGTGTTTGAGAGCTGGAACACTTGGTGTTTGGAATCTGGGACATTTTTTGTTTGGAAGCAGGGACATTTGGTGTTTGGAAGCTGGGACATTTGTTGTTTGGAAACAAGGCCACTTCACCTTTCAGATCGGGGACATTTGGTGGATGAAAGCTGTGAATCTTTGTGTTTGTAAGCTGGGAAAATTGGAGTTTGGACTCAGGGACACTTGGTTTTTGAGAGCCTGGACACTTGGTGTTTGGGAGCTGGGACATTTGGTGTTTGGAAGCTGTCCCTCTTGGTGTTTGAGAGCAGGGACACTTGGTGTTTGGGAGCTGCGTCAGCTGGTGTTTGAGAGCTGGGACACTTGGATTTTGCGAGCCGTGACATTTGGTGTTTGGAAGCTGGGAAACTTGGGGTTTGAGGGCTGGGACACTTCGTGTTTGAGGGCTGGGATACTTCGTGTTTGAGAGCCGGGACATTTGTTGTTTCGAAGCTGGGATTCTTGTGTTTGGAAGCTGGGCTTCTTGGTGCTTGTGCGCTGGGTCACTTGCTGTTTGAGTGCTGGTACATTTGGCGTTTGGAATCTGGGATACTTGGTGTTTGGACGCTAGGACACTTGGTGTTTGGAAGCTGGGACACTTTGTTTTTGCGAGCTGGAACACTTGGTGTTTGGAAGCTGGGACACTTGGTGTTTGGAAACAGGGACACTTGGTGTTTCAGAGCTGGAACACTTGGTGCTTGGAAGTTGGGACAATTGGTGTTTGGAAACAGGGACACTTGGTGTTTCAGAGCTGGAACAGTGGGTGTTTGAGACCTGGGACATTAGGTGTTTGGAATCAGGGACATTTGGTGTTTGGAAGCTGGGACATTTGGTTTTTGGAAGCTGGGACATTTGTTGTTTGGAAGCAAGGCAACTTCACCTTTCAGATCGGGGACATTTGGTGGATGAAAGCTGTGAATCTTCGTGTTTGTAAGCTGGGAAAATTGGAGTTTGAATTCTGGGACACTTGGTTTTTGAGAGCCAGGACACTTGGTGTTTGGAAGCTGTCTCTCTTGGTGTTTGAGAGCAGTGACACTTGGTGTTTGGGAGCTGGGTCACCTGGTGTTTGAGAGCTGGGACACTTGGTTTTTGCGAGCCGTGACATTTGGTGTTTGGAAGCTGGGAAACTTGGGTTTTGAGGGCTGGGACAATTCGTGTTTGAGGGCTGGGAGACATCGTGTTGAGAGCCGGGACATTTGTTGTTTCGAAGCTGGGACTCTTGTGTTTGGAAGCTGGGCCTCTTGGTGTTTGAGAGGTTGGACACTTGGTGTTTGGAAGCTGAGACACTTGGTGTTTGAGAGCTGGAACACTTTGTGTTTGAGAGCTGGGACACTTGGTGTTTGGAAGCTGGGAAACTTCTGTTTGAGATTTGGGACACTTGGTGTTTGAGAGGTGGCACACTTGCTCTTTGGAAGCTGGGACTCTTGGTGTTTGAGAGCTGGAACACTTGGTGTTTGGAATCTGGGACATTTTTTGTTTGGAAGCAGGGACATTTGGTGTTTGGAAGCTGGGACATTTGTTGTTTGGAAACAAGGCCACTTCACCTTTCAGATCGGGGACATTTGGTGGATGAAAGCTGTGAATCTTTGTGTTTGTAAGCTGGGAAAATTGGAGTTTGGACTCAGGGACACTTGGTTTTTGAGAGCCTGGACACTTGGTGTTTGGGAGCTGGGACATTTGGTGTTCGGAAGCTGTCCCTCTTGGTGTTTGAGAGCAGGGACACTTGGTGTTTGGGAGCTGCGTCACCTGGTGTTTGAGAGCTGGGACACTTGGATTTTGCGAGCCGTGACATTTGGTGTTTGGAAGCTGGGAAACTTGGGGTTTGAGGGCTGGGACACTTCGTGTTTGAGGCCTGGGATACTTCGTGTTTGAGAGCCGGGACATTTGTTGTTTCGAAGCTGGGATTCTTGTGTTTGGAAGCTGGGCTTCTTGGTGCTTGTGCGCTGGGTCACTTGCTGTTTGAGTGCTGGTACATTTGGCGTTTGGAATCTGGGATACTTGGTGTTTGGACGCTAGGACACTTGGTGTTTGGAAGCTGGGACACTTTGTTTTTGTGAGCTGGAAAACTTGGTGTTTGGAAGCTGGGACACTTGGTGTTTGGAAACAGGGACACTTGGTGTTTCAGAGCTGGAACACTTGGTGTTTGGAAGCTGGGACACTTGGTGTTTGGAAACAGGGACACTTGGTGTTTCAGAGCTGGAACAGTGGGTGTTTGAGACCTGGGACATTAGGTGTTTGGAAGCTGGGACACTTGGTGTTTGGAAGCTGGGAGACTTGGCGTTTGAGAGCTGGAACACTTGTTGTTTGGATGTTGGGACACTTGGTGTTTGAGAACTGCGACACCACATGTTTGAGAGCTGGGAGACTTGGTCTTTGGGAGCTGGGACATTTTGTGTTTGGAACCGGGGACATTTGGTGTTTGGAAGCAGGGTCATTTGGTTTCTCGAAACTGGGATACTTAGTTTTTGGAAGCCGGGAAACTTGATGTTTGAGAGATGGGAAATTTGGTGTTTGGAAGCTGGGACGTTTGATGTTTGGAACCTGGGACACTTGGTGTTTGGAATCTGGGACACTTGGTGTTTGAGAGGAGGGACACTTGGTGTTTGTGAGTTGGGACACTTGGTGTTTGAGAGCGGCGACACTTGGCTTTGGACGCTGGGAAACTTAGCGTTTGAGAACTCGGACACCAGATGTTTTGACTGCCGGGGCACTTGGTGTTTGGAAGCTGTAAACTCCGTGTTTGAGGACTGGGACACTTGGTGTTTAATAGGTGGCACACTTGGCGTTTGAGAGCTGGGACACTTGGTGTTTAAGGGCTGGGACACTTGCTGTTTGAGAGCCGGAACATTTGTTGTTGGGAAGCTGGGACACTTGGTGTTTGGAAGCAGGGCCTCTTGGTGTTTGAGAGCTGGCACATTTGGTGTTTGGAAACTGGGAACTTGGAGTTTGATCTGGGACACTTGTTGTTTGGAAGCTGGGTCACTTCCTTTTTGTGGGCTGGGACACTTGGTGTTTGTAAGCTCGGCCTCTTGGCGTTTGAGAGCTGGGACTCTTGGTGTTTGGAAGCAGGGACCTTTGGTGTTTGGAAGCTGGGACACTTGGTGTTTGAGAGCTGGAACACTTTGTGTTTGAGAGCTGGGACACTTGGTGTTTGGAAGCTGGGAAACTTCGTGTTTGAGATTTGGGACACTTGGTGTTTGAGAGGTGGCACACTTGCTCTTTGGAAGCTGGGACTCTTGGTGTTTGAGAGCTGGAACATTTGGTGTTTGGAATCTGGGACATTTGGTGTGTGGAAGCTGGGACATTTGGTGTTTGGAAGCCGTGACATTTGGTGTTTGGAAGCTGGTTTGAGGGCTGGGACACTTCGTGTTTGAGGGCTGGGATACTTCGTGTTTGAGAGCCGGGACATTTGTTGTTTCAAAGCTGGGACTCTTGTGTTTGGAAGCTGGGCCTCTTGGTGCTTGAGAGCTGGGACACTTGGTGTTTGAGAGCTGGGACATTTGGTGTTTTGGAGCTGGTACAATTTCGTTTTTGTGGGCTGGGTCACCTGCTGTTTGAGTTCTGGTACATTTGGTGTTTGGAAGCTGGGATACTTGGTGTTTGGAAGCGGCGACACTTTGTTTTTGCGAGCTGGAACACTTGGTGTTTGGAAGCTGGGACACTTGGTGTTTGGAAACAGGGACACTTGGTGTTTCAGAGCTGGAACACTTGGTGTTTGGTAGCTGGGACACTTGGTGTTTGGAAACAGGGACACTGGTGTTTCAGAGCTGGAACAGTGGGTGTTTGAGAGCTGGGACATTAGGTGTTTGGAAGATGGGACACTTGGTGTTTGGAAGCTGGGACACTTGGTGTTGAGAGCTGTGACACCTCATGTTTGAGAACTGGGAGACTTGGTTTTTGGGAGCTGGGACATTTGGTGTTTGGAACTGGGGTCATTTGGTGTTTGGAAGCAGGGACATTTGGTGTTTCGAAACTGGGACACTTAGTGTTTGGAAGCCGCGACACTTGGTGTTTGAGAGATGGGACATTTGGTGTTTGGAAGCTGGGACGATTGCTGTTTGGATGCTGGGACACGTGGTGTTTGGAATCTGGGACAATTGGTGTTTGAGAGCTGGGACACTTGGTGTTTGAGAGCTGTGATACCTCATGTTTGAGAGCTCGGAGACTTGGTGTTTGGGAGCTGGGACATTTGGTGTTTGGAACCGGGGACATTTGGTGTTTGGAAGCAGGGAAATTTTGTGTTTCGAAACTGGGACAGTTAGTGTTTGGAAGCCGCGACACTTGGTGTTTGAGAGATGGGACATTTGGTTTATGGAAGCTGGGACGTTTGCTGTTTGGAAGCTGGGACATGTGGTGTTTGGAATCAGGGACACTTGGTGTTTGAGAGGAGGGACACTTGGATTTTGAGAGGTGGCACACTTGCGCTTTGGAAGCTGGGACTCTTGATGTTTGAGTTATGGGGCACTTGGTGTTTGGAAGGTTGGACATTTGGTGTTTGGAAGCTGGGACATTTGGTGTTTGGAAGCTGGGACATTTGGTGTTTGGAAGCAAGGCCTCTTCATCTTTCAGATCGGGCACATTTGGTGGATGAAAGCTGTGAATCTTCGTGTTTGTAAGCTGGGAAAATTGGAGTTTGAATTCTGGGACACTTGGTTTTTGAGAGCTGGGACATTTGGAGTTTGGAATCTGGGACATTTGTTGTTTGGAAGCTGGGACACTTACTCTTGAAGAGATGGGACACTTGGTGTTTGAGCACTGAGACATTAGGTTTTGGGAAGCTGGGACACTTAGTGTTTGGACGCTGGGAAACTTGATGTTTGAGAGCTCGGACACTTCGTGTTTGGAAGCCGGGACACTTGGTGTTTGAGAGATGGGACATTTGGATTTTGGCAGCTAGGACGTATGGCGTTTAGAAGCTGGGACACTTGGTGTTTGGAATCTGGGACACTTGGTGTTTAATATGTGGCACACCTGGTGTTTGAGAGCTGGGACTTTTGGTGTTTGACAGCTGGGACTCTTGGTGTTTGAGAGCTGGAACACTTTCTGTTTGAGAGCTGGGACACTTGGTGTTTGGAAGCTGGGAAACTTCGTGTTGGAGATTTGGGACACTTGGTGTTTGAGAGGTGGCACACTTGCTCTTTGGAAGCTGGGACTCTTGGTGTTTGAGAGCTGGAAAACTTGGTGTTTGGAATCTGGGACATTTGGTGTTTGGACGATGGGACATTTGGTGTTTGGAAGCTGGGACATTTGTTGTTTGGAAACAAGGCCACTTCACCTTTCAGATCGGGGACATTTGGTGGATGAAAGCTGTGAATCTTCGTGTTTGTAAGCTGGGAAAATTGGAGTTTGGACTCTGGGACACTTGTTTTTTGAGAGCCTGGACACTTGGTGTTTGGGAGCTGGGACATTTGGTGTTTGGAAGCTTTCCCTCTTGGTGTTTGAGAGCAGGGACACTTGGTGTTTGGTAGCTGGGCGTCTTGGTGTTTGGGAGTTGGGATACTTGTTGTTTGGAAGCTGGGACACTTCGTTTTAGTGGGCTGGGACAGTTGGTGTTTGTAAGCTCGGCCTCTTGGGGTTTGAGAGGTGGGACTCTTGGTGTATGGAAGCAGGGACTCTTGGTGTTTGGAACCTGGGACATTTAGTGCTTGAGAGCTGAGTCATTTGATGTTTGAGAGATGGGACAGTTGGTGTTTGAGAGCTGGGGCACTTGGTGATTGAGAGTTGGGACTCTTGGTTTTTGAGAGCTGGGACACTTGGTGTTTGGAAGCCACGACATTTGGTGTTTGGAAGCCGGGCCATTTGGTGTTTGGAAGCTGTCCCTCTTGGTCTTTGAGAGCAGGGACACTTGGTGTTTGGGAGCTGGGACATTTGGTGTTTGGAAGCCGGGACTCTTAGTCTTGAAGAGATGGGTCATATGGTCTTTGGAAGCTGGGCCTCTTGGTATTTGAGAGCTGGGAAAGTTGGTGTTTGAGAGCTGGGACACTTGGTGTTTGGTAGCTGGGCCTCTTGGAGTTTGAGAGCTGGGGCACTTGGTGTTTGAGAGCTGGGACATTTGGTGTTTGGAATCTGGGACAATTGGTGTTTAGAAGCTGGAACACTTGGTGCTTGAGAGCTGGAACAGTTGGTCTTTGAGAACTGGGACACTTGGTATTTGAGAGCTGGGACATTTGGTGTTAGTAAGCTAGCACACGTGGTGTTTGGGAGCCGGGACATTATTTGTTTGGAAGCCTTGACATTTGGTGTTTGGTAGCTAGGACACTTGGTATTTGAGACCTGGGACATTTGATGTTTGAGAGCTGGGACATTTGGTGTTTGGGAGCTGGGATACTTAGTGTTTGGACGGTGAGACAGTTGCTGTTTGAGAGCTGGGACTCTTGGTTTTTGAGAGCTTGGACACGTGGGGTTTGGAATCTGGGACTCTTGGTGTTTGAGAGCTGGAACACTTGGTGTATGGAAGCAGGGACACTTGGTTTTCGAGAACTGGGAGACTTGGGGATTGAGAGCGGGGACACTTGGATTTGGACGCTGGGACAGTTGGCGTTTGAGAGCTGGGACACCTGGTGTTTGAGAGCTGGGACACTTGGTTTTTGCGAGCCGGGACATTTGGTGTTTGGAAGCTGGGAAACTTGGTGTTTGACAGCTGGGACAGTTGGTTTTTGAGAGCTGGGACACTTGGTGTTTGGTAGCTGGGCCTCTTCGTGTTTGAGAGCTGGGATACTTGTTGTTTGGAAGCTGGGACACTTCCTTTTAGTGGGCTGGGACAGTTGGTGTTTGTAAGCTCGGCCTCTTGGGGTTTGAGAGGTGGGACTCTTGGTGTATGGAAGCAGGGACTCTTGGTGTTTGGAACCTGGGACATTTAGTGCTTGAGAGCTGAGTCATTTGATGTTTGAGAGATTGGACAGTTGGTGTTTGAGAGCTGGGGCACTTGGTGATTGAGAGTTGGGACTCTTGGTTTTTGAGAGCTGCGACACTTGGTGTTTGGAAGCCGCGACATTTGGTGTTTGGAAGCCGGGCCATTTGGTGTTTGGAAGCTGTCCCTCTTGGTCTTTGAGAGCAGGGACACTTGGTGTTTGGGAGCTGGGACATTTGGTGTTTGGAAGCCGGGACTCTTAGTCTTGAAGAGATGGGTCATATGGTCTTTGGAAGCTGGGCCTCTTGGTATTTGAGAGCTGGGACAGTTGGTGTTTTAGAGCTGGGACACTTGGTGTTTGGTAGCTGGGCCTCCTGGTGTTTGAGAGCTGGGACACTTGGTGTTTGAGAGCTGGGACATTTGGTGTTTGGGAGCTGGTACACTTCGTTTCTGTCGGCTGGGTCACTTGCTGGTTGAGCGCTGGGACATTTGGTGTTTGGAATCTGGGACAATTGGTGTTTAGAAGCTGGGACACTTAGTGTTTGGAAGCCGCGACACTTGGTGTTTGAGAGATGGGACATTTGGTGTTTGGAAGCTGGGACACTTGGTGTTTGGATGCTGGGACACGTGGTGTTTGGAATCTGGGACAATTGGTGTTTGAGAGGAGGGACACTTGGTGTTTGAGAGCCGGGACATTTGGTGTTTGGAAGCTGGGAAACTTGGTGTTTGGAAGCTGGGACAGTTGGTTTTTGAGAGCTGGGACACTTGGTGTTTGGTAGCTGGGCCTCTTCGTGTTTGAGAGCTGGGATATTTGTTGTTTGGAAGCTGGGAATCTTCCTTTTCGTGGCTGGAACACTTGGTGTATGGAAGCTGGGACACTTGGTTTTTGAGAACTGGGAGACTTGGGGATTGAGAGCGGGGACACTTGGATTTGGACGCTGGGACACTTGGCATTTGAGAGCTGGGACACCTGGTGTTTGAGAGCTGGGACACTTGGTTTTTGCGAGCCGGGACATTTGGTGTTTGAAGCTCGGAAACTTGGTCTTTGATGGATGGGACACTTGGTTTTTAAAAGGTGGCAAACCTGGCTTTTCAGAGCTGGGTCACTTGGTTTTTGAGGGCTGGGATACTTGGTGTTTGAGAGCCTGGACATTTTGTGTTTGGAAGCTGGGACACGTGGTGTTTGGAAACTGGGCCTCTTGGTGCTTGAGAGCAGGGACACTTGGTGTTTGGAAGCTGGGACACAGGGTGTTCGAGAGCTGGGATTCTTGGTGATTGAAAGCTGTGACACTTGGATTTGGACGCTGGGACGCTTGGTGTTTGAGAGCTGGGACACTTGGTTTTTGAGAGTTGGGACACTTGGTGTTTGTGAGCTGGGACACTTGGTGTTTGGAAGCTGGGACACTTGGTATTTGGAAGCTGGGACACTTGGTGTTTCGGAACTGGCCAGTTGGTGTTTGAGAGGTGGGACACTTGGTGTTCGAGAGCGGGGACACTTGGTTTTTGAGAGCTGGGACACTTGGTGTTTGGAAGCTGGGACACGGTGTTTGGAAGCACGGAACATTGGTGTTTCAGAGCTGGAACAGTGGGTGTTTGAGATGTGGGACACTTGGTGTTTCGGAGCTGGGACATTAGGTGTTTGGAAGCTGGGACTCTTGGTGTTTGGAAGCTCGGGGACGTGGTGTTTGAGAGCTGGAACACTTGCTGTTTGGAAGCTGGGACACTTGGTGTTTGAGAGCTGGGACACCTCATGTTTGAGAGCTGGGAGACTTGGTGTTTGGAAGCTGGGACATTTGGTTTTTGGAACCGGGGACATTTGGAGTTTGGAAGCAGGGACATTTGGTGTTTCGAAACTGAGCCACTTTGTATTTGGAAGCCGGGACACTTGGTGTTTGAGAGATGGGACATTTGGTGTTTGGAAGCTGGGACGTGTGGTTTTTGGTTGCTGGGACACTTGGTGTTTGGAATCTGGGACATTTGGTGTTTGACTGGAGGGACACTTGATGTTTGAGAGCTGGGACACTTGGTGTTTGAGAGCGGGGACACTTGGATTTGGACGTTGGGACACATGGCCTTTGAGAGCTGGGACACCTGGTTTTGAGAGCTGGGACACTTGGTGTTTGCGAGCCGGGACATTTGGTGTTTGGAAGCTGGGAAACTTGGTCTTTGAGGGCTGGGACACTTGGTGTTTGGAAGCTGGGACACTTAGTGTTTGAGAGGCGGGACATTTGGTGTTGGGAAGCTGGGACATTTGTTGTTTGGAAGCTGGGACATTTCGTGTTTGGAAGCCGTGACATTTGCTGTTTGGAAGCCGGGCCATGTGGTGTTTGGAAGATGTCCATCTTGGTGTTTGAGAGCAGGGACACTTGGTGTTTGGGAGCTGGGACATTCTGTGCTTGGAAGCCGAGACAATTAGTCTTGAAGAGATGTGTCACTTGGTCTTTGGAAGCTGGGCCTCTTGGTGTTTGAGAGCTGGGACAGTTGGTGTTTGATAGCAGGGACAATTGGTGTTTGGTAGCTGGGCCTCTTGGTGTTTGAGAGCTGGGACACTTGTTGTTTGGAAGCTGGGACACTTCCTTTTTGTGGGCTGGGACACTTGGAGTTTGTAAGCTTGGCCTCTTGGGGTTTGAGAGGTGGGACTTTTGGTGTATGGAATCAGGGACTCTTGCTGTTTGGAACCTGGGACATTTAGTGCTTGAGAGCTGAGACACTTGATGTTTGAGAGGTGGGCCAGTTGGTGTTTGAGAGCTGGGGCACTTGGTGTTTGAGAGTTGGGACACTTGGTATTTTGAACCTGGGACACTTGGTGTTTGGTAGCTTGGACATTTGGTGATTGGAAGCTGGGGCATTTGGTGATTGGAATCATGGCCACTTCGTCTTTCAGATCTGGCACATTTGGTGTAGGAAAGCTGTGAATCTTCGTGTTTGTAAGCTGGGAAACTTGCTGTTTGGACTCTGGGAATCTTGGTTTTTGAGGGCTGGGACACTTGGTGTTTGCGAGCCTGGACATTTGGTGTTTGGAAGCTGGGAGACTTGGTGTTTGAGGAGGGCTGGGACACTTGGTGTTTGAGAGTTGGGACTTTTGGTGTTTGGAAGCTGGGACATTTGGTGTTTGGAAGCTGGGACACTTACTCTTGGCGAGCTGGGACACTTGGTGTTTGGAAGCTGCGACACTTGTTGTTTGAGCCCTGGGACATTAGGTTTTTGGAAGCTGGGACACTTACTGTTTGGTCGCTGGGACACTTGGTGTTTGGAAGCTGGGACACTTGGTCTTTGAGTGCTGCGACACGTAGTGTTTGGAATCCGGGACACTTGGTATTTGAGAGATGGGGCATTTGGTGTGTGGAAGCTGTGACATTTGGTGTTTGGAAGCCGGGCCATTTGGTGTTTGGAAGCTGTCCCTCTTGGTGTTTGAGAGCAGGGACACTTGGTGTTTGGGAGCTGGGACATTCGCTGCTTGGAAGCCGGGACAATTAGTCTTGAAGAGATGTGTCACTTGGTCTTTGGAAGCTGGGCCTCTTGTTGTTTGAGAGCTGGGACAGTTGGTGTTTGAGAGCAGGAACAATTGGTGTTTGGTAGCTGGGCCTCTTGGTGTTTGAGAGCTGGGACACTTGTTGTTTGGAAGCTGGGACACTTCCTTTTAGTGGGCTGGGACACTTGGTGTTTGTAAGCTCGGCCTCTTGGGGATTGAGAGGTGGGACTCTTGCTGTATGGAAGCAGGGACTCTTGCTTTTGGAACCTGGGACCTTTAGTGCTTGAGAGCTGAGACACTTGATGTTTGAGATGTGGGCCAGTTGGTGATTGAGAGCAGGGGCACTTGGTGTTTGAGAGTTGGGACACTTGGTATTTTGAACCTGGGGGACACTTGGTGTTTGGTAGCTTGGACATTTGGTGATTGGAAGCTGGGGCATTTGGTGATTGGAATCAAGGCCACTTCGTCTTTCAGATCTGGGACATTTGGTGTATGAAAGCTGTGAATCTTCGTGTTTGTAAGCTGGGAAACTTGCCGTTTGGACTCTGGGAATCTTGGTTTTTGAGGGCTGGGACACTTAGTGTTCGCGAGCCTGGACATTTGGTGTTTGGAAGCTTGTTGTCTTGGTGTTTGAGGAGGGCTGGGACTTTTCGTGTTTGGAAGCTGAGACATTTGGTGTTTGGGAGCTGCGACACTTGTTATTTGAGCGCTGGGACATTAGGTTTTTGGAAGCTGGGACACTTCGTGTTTGGTCGCTGGGAAACTTGGTGTTTGGAAGCTGGGACACTTGGTCTTTGAGTGCTGCGACATGCAGTGTTTGGAATCCGGGACACTTGGTATTTGAGAGATGGGGCATTTGGTGTTTGGAAGCTGGGACACTTGATGATTGGAATCTGGGACACTTGGTTTTTAACAGGGGGCACACATTGGTTTTTGAGAGCTGGGACTCTTGGTGTTTGAGAGCTGGGACACTTGGTGTTTGGAATCTGGGATACTTCGTGTTTGAGATCTGGGACACTTGGTGTTTGAGAGCTGGGACACTTGGTGTTTGGAAGCTGGGACATTTGGTGTTTGGAAGCTGGGACATTTGGTGTTTGGAAGCTGGGACATTTGGTTTTTGGAAGCAAGGCCACTTCGTCTTTCAGATCGAGGACATTTGGTGTATGAAAGCTGTGAATCTTTCTGTTTGTAAGCTGGGAAAATTGGAGTTTGGACTCTGGGACAATTGGTTTTTGACAGCTTGGACACTTGGTGTTTTTGAGCTGGGACATTTGGCGTTTGGAAGCTGTCCCTCTTGGTGTTTGAGAGCTGGGACACTTGGTGTTTGGGTGCTGGGACATTTGCTGTTTGGATGCCGGGACATTTGGTATTTGGAAGCAGGGATATTTGGTGATTGGAAGCTGTGCCTCTTGATGTTTGAGAGCAGCGACACTTGGTGTTTGGGAGCAGGGACATTTGGTGTTTGGAAGTCAGGACACATAGTCTTGAGGAGGTGGATCACTTGGTCTTTGGAAGCTGGGCCTCTTGGTGATTGAGAGCGGAGATACTTGGATTTGGACGCTGGGACACTTGGCGTTTGAGAGCTGGGACACATGGTGTTTGGAAGCCGGGACATTTGGTGTTTGGAAGCTGGGACACTTGGCGCTTGGAAGCTGGGACATTTGCTGCTTGAGACCTGGGACACCTGGTGTTTCGGAACTGGCCACTTGGAGTTTGAGAGGTGGGACACTTGGTGTTTGAGAGCGGGGATACTTGGTTTATGAGAGCTGGGACACTTGGTGTTTGGAAGCTGGGACACGGTGTTTGGAAGCAGGGAAACTTGGTGTTTCAGAGCTGGAACAGTGGGTGTTTGAGATGTGGGACACTTGGTGTTTGAGAGCTGGGACATTAGGTGTTAGGAAGCTGGGACACTTGGTGTTTGGAAGCTGGGAGACTTGGTGTTTGAGAGCTGGAACACTTGCTGTTTGGAAGTTGGGACACTTGGTGTTTGAGAGCTGCGACACCTGGTGTTTGAGAGTTGGGACATTTGGTGTTTGCAAGCTGGGAAATATGGTTTTTGGAAGCTGGACACTTGGTTATTGAGAGCTGGGACAATTGGTGTTTGGGAGCTGAGACATATGGTGTTTGCGACTTGGGACATTTGCTCTTTGCAAGTTGGGAAATTTGGTGTTTGGAAGCCGGGACATTTAGTGTTTGGAAGCTGGGACACTTGGTGTTTGTCAGCTGGGACACTTGGTGTTTGTGAGCCGGGACATTTGGTGCGTGGAAGCTGGGACATTTGGTGTTTGGAAGCTGGCAGACTTGGTGTTGGAGAGCTGGGACTCTTGTTTCTTGAGAGCTGGGACATGTGGAGTTTGGAAATGGGACTCATGGTTTTTGAGAGCTGGGACACCGGGTGGTCATGAGCTGGGACACTTGGTGCAAGAGAGCTGGGACACGTGGTCTTTGGAAGCTGGGACACTTGGTGTTTGAGAGCTGGGACCCTTGGTGTTTGAGGGCTGGGACGCTTGGTGTTTGGACGCTGGGACACTTCGTGTTTGAGAGCTGGGAAACTTGGTGTTTGGAAGGTAGGACATTGGGTGTTTGAGTGCAAGAACACGTGGTGTTTGAGAGCTGGGACGCTAGGTTTTTGGAATCTGTGACACTTGGTGTTTGAGATCAGGGACACTAGGTGTTTGGAGGCAGGGACACATGGTGTTTGAGAGTTGGGACATTTGGTGTTTGGAAGCTGGGACATTTGGTGTTTGGAAGCTGGGACATTTGGTGTTTGGAAGCATGGCCACTTCGTCTTTCAGAGCTGGGACATTTGGTGCATGAAAGCTGTGAATCTCAGTTTTTCCAAGCTGGGAAACTTGGTGTTTGGACTCTAGGACACTTGGTTTTTGAGAGCTGGGACTCTTGGTTTTTGAGAGCTGGGACACCTGTTCTTTGAGAGCTGGGACACTTGGTGTTTGGGAGCTGGGACTTTTGGTGTTTGGAAGCTGGGACACTTGGTGTTTGGAAGCTGGGACATTTGGTGTTTGGAAGCAAGGCCACTTCGGCTTTCAGAGCTGGGACATTTGGTGCATGAAGGCTGTGAATCTTCGTTTTTCTAAGCTGGGAAACTTGGTGTTTGGACTCTAGGACACTTGGTTTTTGAGAGCTAGGACTCTTGGTTGTTGAGAGCTGGGACACCTGTTCTTTGAGAGCTGGGACACTTGGTGTTTGGGAGCTGGGACATTTGGTGTTTGGAAGCTGGGACACTTGGTGTTTGAGAGGCGGGACACCTGGTGTTTGAGGTTTGGGACATTTGGTCTTTGCAAGCTGGGAGATTTGGTGTTTGGAAGCTGGGACACTTGGTCATAGAAAGCTGGGACAATTGCTGTTTGGGAGTAGGGACATATGTTTTTTGAAAGCTGGGAAATTTGGTGTCTGGAAGCCGGGACATTTAGTGTTTAGTTGCTAGGACACTTGGTGTTTGGAGGCTGGGACACTAGGTGTTTGAGAGCTGGAACAGTTGCTGTTTGAGAGATGGGACACTTGGTGTTTGAGAGCAGGGACACTTGGTGATTGAGAGCTGTGACAGTTTGTGTTTGAGAGCCTGGACACTTGGTGTTGGAGAGCTGGGACATTTGGTGTTTGGAAGCTGGGACACTTGTTGTTTGAGAGCTGGAACAGTTGGTGTTTGAGAGCTGGGACAAATGGTGTTTGGAAGCTGGGTCACTTGGTGTTTGGTAGCTGGGACACTTGGTGTTTCTAGAGCTGGGACACTTGGTGTTTGGAAGCTGGGACTCTTGGTGTTTGAGAGCTGGGACTCTTGGTGTTTGAGAGCTGGGACACTTGCTGTTTGGAAGCTGGGACTCTTGGTGTTTGAGAGCTGGGAAACTTGGTGTTTGGAATCTGGGACATTGGGTGTTTGAGTGCAAGAACACGTGGTGTTTGAGAGCTGGGACACTAGGTGCTTGGAAGCTGGTACACTTGGTGTTTGAGATCAGGGACACATGGTGTTTGGAAGCAGGGACACATGGTGTTTGAGAGTTGGGACATTTGGTGTTTGGAAGCTGGGACATTTGGTGTTTGGAAGCTGGGACATTCGGTGTTTGGAAGCATGGTCACTTCGTCATTCAGAGCTGGGACATTTGGTGCATGAAAGCTGTGAATCTTCGTTTTTCTTAGCTGGAAAGGTTGGTGTTTGGACTCTAGGACACTTGGTTTTTGAGAGCTGGGACTCTTGGTTTTTGAGAGCTGGGACACCTGTTCTTTGAGAGCTGGGACACTTGGTGTTTGGGAGCTGGGACATTTGGTGATTGGAAGCTGGGACACTTGGTGTTTGAGAGGCGGGACACCTGGTGTTTGAGGTTTGGGACATTTGGTCTTTGCAAGCTGGGAGATTTGGTGTTTGGAAGCTGGGACACTTGGTCATAGAGAGCTGGGACAATTGCTGTTTGGGAGTAGGGACATATGTTTTTTGAAAGCTGGGAAATTTGGTGTTTTGAAGCCGGGACATTTAGTGTTTGGTTGCTAGGACACTTGGTATTTGGAGGCTGGGACACTAGGTGTTTGAGACCTGGGACACTTGGTGTTTGTGAGCTGGGACACCAGGTGTTTGGACGCAGGGACACTTGGTGTTTGAGATCTGGAACAGTTGGTGTTTGAGAGATGGGACACTTGGTGTCTGATAGCAGGGACACTTGGTGATTGAGAGCTGTGTCAGTTTGTGTTTGAGAGCCTGGACACTTGGTGTTGGAGAGCTGGGACAATTGGTGTTTGAGAGCTGCGACAGATGGTGTTTGAGAGCTTGGACACTTGGTGTTGGAGAGCTGGGACATTTGGTGTTTGGAAGCTGGGACACTTGTTGTTTGAGAGCTGGAACAGTTGGTGTTTGAGAGCTGGAACAAATGGTGTTTGAGAGCTGGGACTCTTGGCGTTTCTAGACCTGGGACACTTGGTGTTTGGAGGCTGGGACTCTTGGTGTTTGAGAGCTGGGACACTTGCTGTTTGAGAGCTGGGACACTTGCTGTTTGGAAGCTGGGACTCTTGGTGTTTGAGAGCTGGGAAACTTGGTGTTTGAGAACTTGGACACTTGGTTTTTGAAAGATGGGACACCTGGTGTTTGGAAGCTGGGAAACCTGGTGTTGAAGTGTTGGGATACTTTGTGTTTGGAAGCTGGGAGACATGGTGTTGGAGAGCCTGGACTCTTGTTACTTGAGAGCTGGGACACATGGAGTTTGGAAGCTGGGACTCATGGTTTTGAGAGCTGCGACACCGGGTGGTTTCGAGCTGGGACACTTGAGCAAGAGAGCTGGGACACGTGGTGTTTGGAAGCTGGGACAGTTTGTGTTTGAGAGCTGGGACTCCTGGTGTTTGAGAGCTGGGAGACTTGCTGTTTGAGCTTGGAGATTTGGTGTTTGGAAACTGGGACACTTGGTTCCAGAGAGCTGGGACAATTGCTGTTTGTGTTTTGGGAAATATGTTTTTTGCAAGCTGGGAAATTAGGCGTTTGGAAGCCGGGACATTTAGTGTCTGGAAGCTTGGAGACGTGGTGTTTTGAGGCTAGGACACTGGGTGTTTGTGAGCTGGGACACGTGGTGTTTGGGAGCAGGGACATTTGCTGTTTGGAAGCTGGGACACTTGGTGTTTGGAGGCTGGGACACTTGGTGTTTGTGTGCTGGGACAGGTGGTGTTTGGGAGACGGGACATTTGGTGCTTGGAAGCTGGGACATTTGGTGTTTGGAAGCTGGGACACTAGGTGTTTGAGAGCTGGGACACTTGGTGTTTGTGAGCTGGGACACTCGGTGTTTGGAAGGAGGGACACTTGCTGTTTGAGAGCTAGGCAGTTGGTGTTTGAGAGCCTGGACACTTGGTGTTGGAGAGCTGGGACACTTGGTGTTGGGAAGGTGGAATACTTGGTGTTTGAGAGCTGGAACAGTTGGTGTTTGAGATCTGGGACACTTGATTTTTGAGAGCTGGGACACTTGGTATTGGGAAGCTGGGACATTTGGTGCTGGAGTGCTGGGACTCTTGGTGTTTGGAAGCTGCGAGTCTTCG
This sequence comes from Isurus oxyrinchus, assembly GCA_026770705.1. NCBI lineage: Eukaryota > Metazoa > Chordata > Chondrichthyes > Lamniformes > Lamnidae > Isurus > Isurus oxyrinchus. Next base: position 2,265,827 of record JANJGN010000066.1, read on the forward strand.
TGTTGGAGAGCTGGGACTCTTGCTTCTTTATAGCTGGGACACATGGAGTTTGGAAGTTGGGACTCATGGTGTTTGAGAGCTGGGACACTTGGTGCAAGATAGCTGGGACACTTGGTGTTTGGAAGCTGGGACATTTTGTGTTTGGAAGCTTCGACATTTGCTGTTTGGAAGCAAGGCCACTTCGTCTTTCAGAGCTGGTACATTTGGTGTATGAAAGCTGTGAATCTTCGTTTTTCTAAGCAGGGAAACTTGGTGTTTGGACTGGGACACTTGTTGCTAGGGAGCTGGGACATTTGGTGTTTGGAAGCTGGGACATTTCGTTTTTGTGGGCTTTGACACTTGGCGTTTTAGCGCTGGGACATTTGGTGTTAGGAAGCTGGGACACTTGGTGTTTGGAAGCTGGGCCACTTAGACATTCAGTGCTGGGACGTTTGGTTTTTGGAAGCTGGGACATTTAGTGTTTGAGACCTGGGACACTTCATGTTTGGAAGCAGGGACTCTTGCTGATTGGAACCTGGGACATTTAGTGTTTGAGAGCTGAGACACTTGGTGCTTGGAAGCTGGGACACTTCGTGTTAGTTTGTTGAGAAACTTGGTGCTTGAGAGTTGGGACTATTGGTGTTTAAGATCTGGGACTTTTGGCGTTTGGAATCTGGGACACTTGGTGTTTGGAGCAGGGACACTTCGTGTTTGAGAGCTGGGACACTTGGTGTTTGAGAGCTGGGACACCTGGTCTTTGAGAGCTGGGACACTTGGTTCTTTGGGAGCCGGTACATTAGGTGTTTGAAAGCTGGGACACTTGGTGTTCGAGAGTTGGGACACCTGGTGTTTGGGAGCAGGGACATATGGTGTTTGCGAGTTGGGACATTTGGTCTTTGCAAGCTGGGAGATTTGGTATTTGGAAGCTAGGACACTTGGTTATATAGAGCTGGGGCAATTGCTGTTTGGGAGTTGGGACATATGGTTTTTGCAAGCTGGGAAATCTGGCGTTTGGAGTTGGTGTTTGGAACGTGGGACACTTGGTGTTTGGAGGCTGGGACACTTGATGTTTGTGAGCTGGGGCACATGATGTTTGGGAGCCGGGACATTTGGTGGGTGGAAGCTGGGACATTTGGTGTTTGGATGCTGGGACATGGGTGTTTGAGAGCTGGGACACTTGGTGCTTGGATGCAGGAACACTTGGTCCTTGAGAGCTGGAACAGTTGCTGTTTTTGAGATGGGACACTTGGTGTTTGCAAGCTGGGACACTTGGTGTTTGAGAGCTGGGACAGTTGGTGTTTGAGAGCCTGGACACTTGGTGTTGGAGAGCTGGGACATTTGTTGTTTGGAAGCTGGGATACTTGGTGTTTGAGAGCTGGAACAGTTGGCGTTTGAGATCTGGGACAGTTGGCTTTTGACTGCTGGGACGCTTGGTATTTCAAAGCTGGGAACCTTGGTGTTGGAGAAATGGGAAACTTGGTGTGTGGAAGCTGCGAGACTAGGTGTTGGATAGCTGGGACTCTTGTTTCTTGAGAGCTGGGACACGTGGAGTTTGGAACCTGGGACTCATGGTGTTTGAGAGCTGGGACACCGGTTGGTCGTGAGCTGGGACAATTGGTGCTAGAGAGATGGGAGACTTGGTGTTTGGAAACAGGGCACTTGGTGTTTGAGAACTGGGACTCCTGGTGTTTGACAGGTGGGAGACTTGGTCTTTGAGTGCAGGGACACTTGGTGTTTGGAATCGTGGACACTTGGTGTTAGAGAACTGGGACTCTTGGTGTTTGAGAGCTGGGACACTAGGTGTTTGGGAGCAGTGACATTTGGTGTTTGGAAGCTGGGAAACTTGGTGTTTGAGAGTTGGAACACTTGGTGTTTGAGAGTTGGGACATTTGGTCTTTGCAAGCTCCGAGATTTGATGATTGGAAGCTGGGACACTTGGTTATAGAGAGCTGGGACAATTGCTGTTTGGGAGTTGGGACATATGTTTTTTGCAAGCTGGGAAATTAGGCGTTTGGAATCCAGGACGTTTAGTGTCTGGAAGCTGGGACACTTGGTGTTTGGAGGGTAGGACACTTGGTGTTTGGACGCCGGGAAACTTGGTGTTCAAGAGCTGGAAATCCTGGTGTTTGAGAGTTGGGACATTTGATGTTTGCAAGCTGGGAAATCTGGTTTTTGGAAGCCTGGACACTTGGTTATTGAGAGCTGGGACAATTGGTTTTTGGAAGCTGGGAGACTTGTTGTTTGAGAGCTGGAACAGTTGTTGTTTGAGAGCTGGAACAAATGGTGTTTGAGAGCTGGGACTCTTGGCGTTTCTAGAGCTGGGACACTTGGTGTTTGGAAGCTGGGACTCTTGGTGATTGAGAGCTGGGACACTTGCTGTTTGAGAGCTGGGACACTTGCTGTTTGGAAGCTGGGACTCTTGGTTTTTGAGAGCTGGGACTCTTGGTGTTTGAGACCTGGGAAACTTGGTGTTTGAGAACTTGGACACTTGGTTTTTGAGAGATGGGACACCTGGTGTTTGGAAGCTGGGACACCTGGTGTTGGATGGTTGGGATACTTTGTGTTTGGAAGCTGAGAGACATGGTGTTGGAGAGCCTGGACTCTTGTTACTTGAGAGCTGGGACACGTGGAGTTTGGAAGCTGGGACTCATGGTTTTGAGAGCTGCGACACCGGGTGGTTTCGAGCTGGGACACTTGGTGCAAGAGAGCTGGGACACGTGGTGTTTGGAAGCTGGGACACTTTGTGTTTGAGAGCTGGGACTCCTGGTGTTTGAGAGCTGGGAGACTTGCTGTTTGAGCACTGGGACACTTGGTGTTTGAGAGCTGGGACTCTTGGTGCTTGAGATCTGGCACACCTGGTCTTTGAGAGCTGGGACACTTGGTGTTTAGGAGGAAGGGACATTTGGTGTTTGGAAGCTGGGACACTTGGTGTTTGAGAGCTAAGGCACCTGGTGTTTCAGAGTTGGGACATTTGGTCTTTGCAAGCTGGGAGATTTGGTGTTTGGAAACTGGGACACTTGGTTACAGAGAGCTGGGACAATTGCTGTTTGTGTTTTGGGAAATATGTTTATTGCAAGCTGGGAAATTAGGCGTTTGGAAGCCGGGACATTTAGTGTCTGGAAGCTGGGAGACGTGGTGTTTTGAGGCTAGGACAATTGGTGTTTGTGAGCTGGGACACGTGGTGTTTGGGAGCAGGGACATTTGGTGTTTGGAAGCTGGGACACTTGGTGTTTGGAGGCTGGGACACTTGGTGTTTGTGAGCTGGGACAGGTGGTGTTTGGGAGACGGGACATTTGGTGCTTGGAAGCTGGGACATTTGGTATTTGGAAGCTGGGACACTAGGTGTTTGAGAGCTGGGACACTTGGTGTTTGTGAGCTGGGACACTCGGTGTTTGGAAGGAGGGACACTTGCTGTTTGAGAGCTAGGCAGTTGGTGTTTGAGAGCCTGGACACTTGGTGTTGGAGAGCTGGGACACTTGGTGTTTGGAAGGTGGAATACTTGGTGTTTGAGAGCTGGAACAGTTGCTGTTTGAGATCTGGGACGCTTGATTTTTGAGAGCTGGGACACTTGGTATTGGGAAGCTGGGACATTTGGTGCTGGAGTGCTGGGACTCTTGGTGTTTGGAAGCTGCGAGTCTTCGTGTTGGAGAGCTGGGACTCTTGCTTCTTTATAGCTGGGACACATTGAGTTTGGAAGTTGGGACTCATGGTGTTTGAGAGCTGGGACACTTGGTGCAAGATAGCTGGGACACTTGGTGTTTGGAAACTGGGACATTTTGTGTTTGGAAGCTTCGACATTTGCTGTTTGGAAGCAAGGCCACTTCGTCTTTCAGAGCTGGGACATTTGGTGTATGAAAGCTGTGAATCTTCGTTTTTCTAAGCAGGGAAACTTGGTGTTTGGACTGGGACTCTTGTTGCTAGGGAGCCGGGACATTTGGTGTTTGGAAGCTGGGACATTTCGTTTTTGTGGGCTTTGACACTTGGCGTTTTAGCGCTGGGACATTTGGTGTTAGGAAACTGGGACACTTGGTGTTTGGAAGCTGGGCCACTTAGACATTCAGTGCTGGGACGTTTGGTTTTTGGAAGCTGGGACATTTAGTGTTTGAGACCTGGGACACTTCATGTTTGGAAGCAGGGACTCTTGCTGATTGGAACCTGGGACATTTAGTGTTTGAGAGCTGAGACACTTGGTGCTTGGAAGCTGGGACACTTCGTGTTAGTTTGTTGAGAAACTTGGTGCTTGAGAGTTGGGACTATTGGTGTTTAAGATCTGGGACTTTTGGCGTTTGGAATCTGGGACACTTGGTGTTTGGAGCAGGGACACTTCGTGTTTGAGAGCTGGGACACTTGGTGTTTGAGAGCTGGGACACCTGGTCTTTGAGAGCTGGGACACCTGGTATTTGGGAGCCGGTACATTAGGTGTTTGAAAGCTGGGACACTTGATGTTCGAGAGTTGGGACACCTGGTGTTTGGGAGCAGGGACATATGGTGTTTGCGAGTTGGGACATTTGGTCTTTGCAAGCTGGGAGATTTGGTATTTCGAAGCTAGGACACTTGGTTATACAGAGCTGGGACAATTGCTGTTTGGGAGTTGGGACATATGGTTTTTGCAAGCTGGGAAATCTGGCGTTTGGAGTTGGTGTTTGGAACGTGGGACACTTGGTGTTTGGAGGCTGGGACACTTGGTGTTTGTGAGCTGGGGCACATGGTGTTTGGTAGCCGGGACATTTGGTGGGTGGAAGCTGGGACATTTGGTGTTTGGATGCTGGGACACTAGGTGTTTGAGAGCTGGGACACTTGGTGTTTCTGAGCTGGGACACTTGGTGCTTGGACGCAGGGACACTTGGTGTTTGAGAGCTGGAACAGTTGCTGTTTTTGAGATGGGACACTTGGTGTTTGCGAGCTTTGACACTTGGTGTTTGAGAGCTGGGACAGTTGGTGTTTGAGAGCCTGGACACTTGGTATTGGAGAGCTGGGACATTTGTTGTTTGGAAGCTGGGATACTTGGTGTTTGAGAGCTGGAACAGTTGGCTTTTGAGATCTGGGACAGTTGGCTTTTGACTGCTGGGACGCTTGGTATTTCAAAGCTGGGAACCTTGGTGTTGGAGAAATGGGAAACTTGGTGTTTGGAAGCTGCGAGACTAGGTGTTGGATAGCTGGGACTCTTGTTTCTTGAGAGCTGGGACACGTGGAGTTTGGAACCTGGGACTCATGGTGTTTGAGAGCTGGGACACCGGTTGGTCGTGAGCTGGGACAATTGGTGCTAGAGAGGTGGGAGACTTGGTGTTTGGAAACTGGGCACTTGGTGTTTGAGAACTGGGACTCCTGGTGTTTGACAGGTGGGGGACTTGGTCTTTGAGTTCTGGGACACTTGGTGTTTGGAATCGTGGACACTTGGTGTTAGAGAACTGGGACTCTTGGTGTTTGAGAGCTGGGATACTTGGTGTTTGGGAGCAGGGACATTTGGTGTTTGGAAGCTGGGACACTTGGTGTTTGAGAGCTGGAACACCTGGTGTTTGAGAGTTGGGACATTTGGTCTTTGCAAGCTGCGAGATTTGATGTTTGGAAGCTGGGACACTTGGTTATAGAGAGCTGGGACAATTGCTGTTTGGGAGTTGGGACATATGTTTTTTGCAAGCTGGGAAATTAGGCGTTTGTAAGCCAGGACGTTTAGTGTCTGGAAGCTGGGACACTTGGTGTTTGGAGGGTAGGACACTTGGTGTTTGGACGCCGGGAAACTTGGTGTTCGAGAGCTGGAAATCCTGGTGTTTGAGAGTTGGGACATTTGATGTTTGCAAGCTGGGAAATCTGGTTTTTGGAATCCTGGACACTTGGTTATTGAGAGCTGGGACAATTGGTGTTTGGGACCTGGGACATATGGTGTTTGCAAGTTGGGACATTTGGTTTTTGCAAGCTGGGTGATTTGGTGTATGCAAGCTGGGACACTTGGTTATATAGAGCTGGGACAATTGCTGTTTGGGAGCTGGGACATATGGTTTTTGCAAGCTGGGAAATTAGGCGTTTGGAAGCCAGGACATTTAGTGTTTGGAAGCTGGGACACTTGGTGTTTGGAGGCTGGGACACTTGGTGTTTGTGAGCTGGGGCACGTGGTGTTTGGGAGAAGGGACTTTTGGTGCTTGGAAGCTGGGACATTTGGTGTTTGGAAGCTGGGAAACTAGATGTTTGAGCGCTGGGACACTTGGTGTTTGTGAGCTGGGACACTCGGTGTTTGGAAGCTGGGACACTTGGTGTTTGGAAGCTGGGACACTTGCTGTTTGTGAGCAAGGACAGTTGGTGTTTGAGAGCCTGGACACCTGGTGTTGGAGAGCAGGGTCACTTGGTGTTTGGAAACTGAATACTTGGTGTTTGAGAGCTGGGACCTTTGGTGTTTGAGATCTGCAACAGTTGGTGTTTGAGATCTGGGAGACTTGGTTATTGAGTGCTGGGACACTTGATGTTTGGAAGCTGCGATTCTTGCTGTTGGAGAGCAGGGACTCTTGCTTCTTTATAGCTGGGACAGGTGGAGTTTGGAAGTTGGGACTCATGGTGTTTGAGAGCTGGGACACCGGGTGGTCGAGAGCTGGAACACTTGGTTCAAGGGAGCTGTGACTCTTGATGTTTGGAAGCTGGGAGACTTGGTGTTTGAGAGCTGGGACTCTTGGTGCTTGAGAGCTGGAACACGTGGTCTTTGGAAGCTTGGACAATTGTTGTTTGAGAGCTGGGTCTCCTGGTGATTGAGAGCTGGGACACTTGGTGTTTGAGAGCTGGGACACTTGGTGTTTGGAAGCTGGGACACTTGGTGTTTGAGAGCTGGAACAGTTGGTGTTGGAGAGCTGGGACACTTGGTGTTTGGAAGCTGGGACACTTGGTGTTTGAGCGCTGGGACACCTGGTGTTTGAGAGTTGGGACATTTGGTCTTTGCAAGCTGCAAGATTTGATGTTTGGAAGCTGGGACACTTGGATATAGAGAGCTGGGACAATTGCTGTTTGGCAGTTGGGACATATGTTTTTTGCATGCTGGGACTCATGGTGTTTGAGAGCTGGGACACCGGTTGGTCGTGAGCTGGGACAATTGGTGCTAGAGAGGTGGGAGACTTGGTGTTTGGAAACTGGGCACTTGGTGTTTGAGAACTGGGACTCCTGGTGTTTGACAGGTGGGAGACTTGGTCTTTGAGTGCTGGGACACTTGGTGTTTGGAATCTTGGACACTTGGTGTTAGAGAACTGGGACTCTTGGTGTTTGAGAGCTGGGACACTTGGTGTTTGGAAGATGGGACACTTGGCATTTGAGATCTGGGACACTTGGTGTCTGGCATCAGGGACACTTGGTGTTTGAGAATTGGGACACTTTGTGTTTGTTAAATGGGACACTCGGTGTTTGGAAGCTGGGGCACTTGGTGTTTGGAAGCTGGGTCACTTGGTGTTTGGAGGCTGGGGCACTTGGTGTTTGGAAGCTGGGTCACTTGCTGTTTGAGAGCTAGGACAGCTGGTGTTTGAGATCCTGAACAATTGGTTTTGGAGAGCTGGGACACTTGGCGTTTGGAAGCTGGAATACTTGGTGTTTGAGTGCTGGAACCGTTGGTGTTTGAGATCTGGGACACTTGGTTTTTGAGAGCTGGGACACTTGGTGCTTGGAAGCTGGGACACTTGGTGTTGGAGTACTGGGACTCTTGGTGTTTGGAGGCTCCGAACCTTGGTGCTGGAGAGCTGGGACTCTTGCTTATTTATAGCTGGGACACGTGGATTTTGGAAGTTGGGACTCACTGTGTTTGAGAGCTGGGACTCCGGGTGGTGGAGAGTTGGGACACTTGGTGCAAGAGAGCTGGGACAATTGGTGTTTGGAAGTTGGGAGACTTGGTGTTTGAGAGCTGGAACACGTGGTCTTTGGAAGCTTGGTCACTTGGTGTTTGAGATCAGGGACTTCTGGTGTTTGAGTGCTGGGACACTTGGTCTTTGAGCGCTGGGACACTTGGTGTTTGGAATCTTGGGCACTTGGTGTTAGAGAACTGGGACTCTTGGTGTTTGAGAGCTGGGACACTTGGTGTTTGGGAGCAGGGACATTTGGTGTTTGGAAGCTGGGACACTTGGTGTTTGAGAGCTGGGACACCTGGTGTTTGAGAGTTGGGACATTTGGTCTTTGCAAGCTGCGAGATTTGATGTTTGGAAGCTGGGACACTGGGTTATAGAGAGCTGGGACAATTGCTGTTTGGGAGTTGGGACATATGTTTTTTGCAAGCAGGGAAATTAGGCGTTTGGAAGCCAGGACGTTTAGTGTCTGGAAGCTGGGACGCTTGGTGTTTGGAGGGTAGGACACTTGGTGTTTGGAAGCTGGGACACTTGGTGTTCGAGAGCTGGAAATCCTGGTGTTTGGGAGTTGGGACATTTGATGTTTGCAAGCTGGGAAGTCTGGTTTTTGGAAGCCTGGACACTTGGTTATTGAGAGCTGGGACAATTGGTGTTTGGGACCTGGGACAAATGGTGTTTGCAAGTTGGGACATTTGGTTTTTGCAAGCTGGGTGATTTGGTGTATGCAAGCTGGGACACTTGGTTATAGAGAGCTGGGACAATTGCTGTTTGGGAGTTGGGACATATGGTTTTTGCAAGCTGGAAAATTTGGCGTTTGGAAGCCAGGACATTTAGTGTTTGGAAGCTGGGACATTTGGTGTTTGGAGGCTGGGACACTTGGTGTTTGTGAGCTGGGGCACGTGGTGTTTGGGAGAAGGGACTTTTGGTGCTTGGAAGCTGGGACATTTGGTGTTTGGAAGATGGGAAACTAGATGTTTGAGCGCTGGGACACTTGGAGTTTGAGAGCTGGGACACTCGGTGTTTGGAAGCTGGGACACTTGGTGTTTGGAAGCTGGGACACTTGCTGTTTGTGAGCAAGGGCAGTTGGTGTTTGAGAGCCTGGACACCTGGTGTTGGAGAGCTGGGGCACTTGGTGTTTGGAAGCTGAATACTTGGTGTTTGAGAGCTGGAACCGTTGGTGTTTGAGATCTGCAACAGTTGGTGTTTGAGATCTGGGAGACTTGGTTATTGAGTGCTGGGACACTTGATGTTTGGAAGCTCCGATTCTTGCTGTTGGAGAGCTGGGACTCTTGCTTCTTTATAGCTGGGACAGGTGGTGTTTGGAAGTTGGGACTCATGGTGTTTGAGAGCTGGGACACCGGGTGGTCGAGAGCTGGAACACCAGGTTCAAAAGAGCTCTGACACTGGGAGACTTGGTGTTTGAGAGCTGGGACTCTTGGTGATTGAGAGCTGGAACACGTGGTCTTTGGAAGATTGGACAATTGTTGTTTGAGAGCTGGGTCTCCTGGTGATTGAGAGCTGGGACATTTGTTGTTTGGAAGCTGGGATACTTGGTGTTTGAGAGCTGGAACAGTTGGCGTTTGAGATCTGGGACAGTTGGCTTTTGACTGCTGGGACGCTTGGTATTTCGAAGCTGGGAACCTTGGTGTTGGAGAAATGGGAAACCTGGTGTTTGGAAGCTGCGAGACTAGGTGTTGGATAGCTGGGACTCTTGTTTCTTGAGAGCTGGGACACGTGGAGTTTGGAACCTGGGACTCATGGTGTTTGAGAGCTGGGACACCGGTTGGTCGTGAGCTGGGACAATTGGTGCTAGAGAGGTGGGAGACTTGGTGTTTGGAAACTGGGCACTTGGTGTTTGAGAACTGGGACTCCTGGTGTTTGACAGGTGGGAGACTTGGTCTTTGAGTGCTGGGACACTTGGTGTTTGGAATCTTGGACACTTGGTGTTAGAGAACTGGGACTCTTGGTGTTTGAGAGCTGGGACACTTGGTGTTTGGAAGATGGGACACTTGGCATTTGAGATCTGGGACACTTGGTGTCTGGCATCAGGGACACTTGGTGTTTGAGAATTGGGACACTTTGTGTTTGTTAAATGGGACACTCGGTGTTTGGAAGCTGGGGCACTTGGTGTTTGGAAGCTGGGTCACTTGGTGTTTGGAGGCTGGGGCACTTGGTGTTTGGAAGCTGGGTCACTTGCTGTTTGAGAGCTAGGACAGCTGGTGTTTGAGATCCTGAACAATTGGTTTTGGAGAGCTGGGACACTTGGCGTTTGGAAGCTGGAATACTTGGTGTTTGAGTGCTGGAACCGTTGGTGTTTGAGATCTGGGACACTTGGTTTTTGAGAGCTGGGACACTTGGTGCTTGGAAGCTGGGACACTTGGTGTTGGAGTACTGGGACTCTTGGTGTTTGGAGGCTCCGAACCTTGGTGCTGGAGAGCTGGGACTCTTGCTTATTTATAGCTGGGACACGTGGATTTTGGAAGTTGGGACTCACTGTGTTTGAGAGCTGGGACTCCGGGTGGTGGAGAGTTGGGACACTTGGTGCAAGAGAGCTGGGACAATTGGTGTTTGGAAGTTGGGAGACTTGGTGTTTGAGAGCTGGAACACGTGGTCTTTGGAAGCTTGGTCACTTGGTGTTTGAGATCAGGGACTTCTGGTGTTTGAGTGCTGGGACACTTGGTCTTTGAGCGCTGGGACACTTGGTGTTTGGAATCTTGGGCACTTGGTGTTAGAGAACTGGGACTCTTGGTGTTTGAGAGCTGGGACACTTGGTGTTTGGGAGCAGGGACATTTGGTGTTTGGAAGCTGGGACACTTGGTGTTTGAGAGCTGGGACACCTGGTGTTTGAGAGTTGGGACATTTGGTCTTTGCAAGCTGCGAGATTTGATGTTTGGAAGCTGGGACACTGGGTTATAGAGAGCTGGGACAATTGCTGTTTGGGAGTTGGGACATATGTTTTTTGCAAGCTGGGAAATTAGGCGTTTGGAAGCCAGGACGTTTAGTGTCTGGAAGCTGGGACGCTTGGTGTTTGGAGGGTAGGACACTTGGTGTTTGGAAGCTGGGACACTTGGTGTTCGAGAGCTGGAAATCCTGGTGTTTGGGAGTTGGGACATTTGATGTTTGCGAGCTGGGAAGTCTGGTTTTTGGAAGCCTGGACACTTGGTTATTGAGAGCTGGGACAATTGGTGTTTGGGACCTGGGACAAATGGTGTTTGCAAGTTGGGACATTTGGTTTTTGCAAGCTGGGTGATTTGGTGTATGCAAGCTGGGACACTTGGTTATAGAGAGCTGGGACAATTGCTGTTTGGGAGTTGGGACATATGGTTTTTGCAAGCTGGAAAATTTGGCGTTTGGAAGCCAGGACATTTAGTGTTTGGAAGCTGGGACACTTGGTTTTTGGAGGCTGGGACACTTGGTGTTTGTGAGCTGGGGCACGTGGTGTTTGGGAGAAGGGACTTTTGGTGCTTGGAAGCTGGGACATTTGGTGTTTGGAAGATGGGAAACTAGATGTTTGAGCGCTGGGACACTTGGAGTTTGAGAGCTGGGACACTCGGTGTTTGGAAGCTGGGACACTTGGTGTTTGGAAGCTGGGACACTTGCTGTTTGTGAGCAAGGGCAGTTGGTGTTTGAGAGCCTGGACACCTGGTGTTGGAGAGCTGGGGCACTTGGTGTTTGGAAGCTGAATACTTGGTGTTTGAGAGCTGGAACCGTTGGTGTTTGAGATCTGCAACAGTTGGTGTTTGAGATCTGGGAGACTTGGTTATTGAGTGCTGGGACACTTGATGTTTGGAAGCTCCGATTCTTGCTGTTGGAGAGCTGGGACTCTTGCTTCTTTATAGCTGGGACAGGTGGTGTTTGGAAGTTGGGACTCATGGTGTTTGAGAGCTGGGACACCGGGTGGTCGAGAGCTGGAACACTTGGTTCAAAAGAGCTCTGACACTGGGAGACTTGGTGTTTGAGAGCTGGGACTCTTGGTGATTGAGAGCTGGAACACGTGGTCTTTGGAAGCTTGGACAATTGTTGTTTGAGAGCTGGGTCTCCTGGTGATTGAGAGCTGGGACACTTGGTGTTTGGAAGCTGGGACACTTGGAAATTGTGAGCTGGAACAGTTGGTGTTTGAGAGCTGGGACACTTGGTGTTGAGAACTAGGACACTAGGTGTTTGGACGCTGGGACACGTGGTGTTTGAGAGCTGGGACTCTTGGTGTTTGAGAGCTGGGAAACCTGCTGTTGGGAAGCTGGGACATTTGGTGTTTTTGAGTGCAAGAACACTTGGTCTTTGAGAGCTGCGGCAGTTGGTATTTGGAAGTTGGGACACTTGGCATTTGAGATCTGGGACACTTGGTGTCTGGAATCAGGGACACTTGGTGTTTGAGAATTGGGACACTTTGTGTTTGTTAAATGGGACACTCGGTGTTTGGAAGCTGGGGCACTTGGTGTTTGGAAGCTGGGTCACTTGGTGTTTGGAAGCTGGGGCACTTGGTGTTTGGAAGCTGGGTCACTTGCTGTTTGAGAGCTAGGACAGCTGGTGTTTGAGATCCTGAACAATTGGTTTTGGAGAGCTGGGACACTTGGCGTTTGGAAGCTGGAATACTTCCTGTTTGAGTGCTGGAACCGTTGGTGTTTGAGATCTGGGACACTTGGTTTTTGAGAGCTGGGACACTTGGTGTTTGGAAGCTGGGACACTTCGTGTTGGAGAGCTGGGACTCTTGCTTCTTTATAGCTGGGACACGTGGATTTTGGAAGTTGGGACTCACTGTGTTTGAGAGCTGGGACTCCGGGTGGTGGAGAGCTGGGACACTTGGTGCAAGAGAGCTGGGACAATTGGTGTTTGGAAGTTGGGAGACTTGGTGTTTGAGAGCTGGAACACGTGGTCTTAGGAAGCTTGGTCACTTGGTGTTTGAGAGCAGGGACTCCTGGTGTTTGAGAGCTGGGACACTTGGTGTTTGAGAGCTGGGACACTTGGTGTTTGGGCGCTGGGACACTTGGTGTTTGAGAGCTGGGACTCTTGGTGTTTGAGAGCAGGGACACTTGGCGTTTGGAAGCAGGGGCACTTGCTGTTTGTGAGCAAGGGCAGTTGGTGTTTGAGAGCCTGGACACCTGGTGTTGGAGAGCTGGGGCACTTGGTGTTTGGAAGCTGAATACTTGGTGTTTGAGAGCTGGAACCGTTGGTGTTTGAGATCTGCAACAGTTGGTGTTTGAGATCTGGGAGACTTGGTTATTGAGTGCTGGGACACTTGATGTTTGGAAGCTCCGATTCTTGCTGTCGGAGAGCTGGGACTCTTGCTTCTTTATAGCTGGGACAGGTGGTGTTTGGAAGTTGGGACTCATGGTGTTTGAGAGCTGGGACACCGGGTGGTCGAGAGCTGGAACACTTGGTTCAAAAGAGCTCTGACACTGGGAGACTTGGTGTTTGAGAGCTGGGACTCTTGGTGATTGAGAGCTGGAACACGTGGTCTTTGGAAGCTTGGACAATTGTTGTTTGAGAGCTGGGTCTCCTGGTGATTGAGAGCTGGGACACTTGGTGTTTGGAAGCTGGGACACTTGGAAATTGTGAGCTGGAACAGTTGGTGTTTGAGAGCTGGGACACTTGGTGTTGAGAACTAGGACACTAGGTGTTTGGACGCTGGGACACGTGGTGTTTGAGAGCTGGGACTCTTGGTGTTTGAGAGCTGGGAAACCTGCTGTTGGGAAGCTGGGACATTTGGTGTTTTTGAGTGCAAGAACACTTGGTCTTTGAGAGCTGCGGCAGTTGGTATTTGGAAGTTGGGACACTTGGCATTTGAGATCTGGGACACTTGGTGTCTGGAATCAGGGACACTTGGTGTTTGAGAATTGGGACACTTTGTGTTTGTTAAATGGGACACTCGGTGTTTGGAAGCTGGGGCACTTGGTGTTTGGAAGCTGGGTCACTTGGTGTTTGGAAGCTGGGGCACTTGGTGTTTGGAAGCTGGGTCACTTGCTGTTTGAGAGCTAGGACAGCTGGTGTTTGAGATCCTGAACAATTGGTTTTGGAGAGCTGGGACACTTGGCGTTTGGAAGCTGGAATACTTCCTGTTTGAGTGCTGGAACCGTTGGTGTTTGAGATCTGGGACACTTGGTTTTTGAGAGCTGGGACACTTGGTGTTTGGAAGCTGGGACACTTCGTGTTGGAGAGCTGGGACTCTTGCTTCTTTATAGCTGGGACACGTGGATTTTGGAAGTTGGGACTCACTGTGTTTGAGAGCTGGGACTCCGGGTGGTGGAGAGCTGGGACACTTGGTGCAAGAGAGCTGGGACAATTGGTGTTTGGATGTTGGGAGACTTGGTGTTTGAGAGCTGGAACACGTGGTCTTAGGAAGCTTGGTCACTTGGTGTTTGAGAGCAGGGACTCCTGGTGTTTGAGAGCTGGGACACTTGGTGTTTGGTAGCTGGGACACTTGGTGTTTGAGAGTTGGGACATTTGGTGTTTGAGAGCTGGGACTCTTGGTGTTTGAGAGCAGGGACACTTGGCGTTTGGAAGCAGGGGCACTTGGTGTTTGAGAGTTGGGACATTTGGTGTTGGAGAGCTGGGACACTTGGTGTTTGGACGCTGGGACGCTTGGAGTTTGAGAGCTGGGAATCTTGGTGTTTGGAAGCTGGGACATCTGCTGTTTGAGTGCAAGAACACTTGGTGTTTGAGAGCTGGGACACTTGGTGTTTGGAAGCAGGGACACTTGGTGTTTGAGAGTTGGGACATTTGGTGTTGGAGAGCTGGGACACTTGGTTTTGGAAGCTGGGACACTTGCTTATAGAGAGCTGCGACAATTGCTGTTTGGGAGTTGGGACATATGCTTTTTGCAAGCTGGGAAAATTGGCGTTTGGAAGCAAGGACATTAAGTGTTTGTAAGCTGGGACACTTGGTGTTTGGTGGCTGGGACACTTGGTTTTTGGGAGCTGGGACACGTGGTGTTTGGGAGACGGGACATTTCGTGCTTGGAAGCTGGGACACCAGTAGATTGGATTCTGGGACACTTGGTGTTTGGAAGCTGGGACACTTGGTGTTTGAGAGCTGGAACAGTTGGTGTTTGAGAGATGGGAGACTTGGTGTTTGGAAGCTGGGACACTTGCTGTTTGAGAGCTGGAACAGTTGGATTTGAGAGCTGGGACACTTGGTGTTTGAGAGCTGTGACTCTTGGTGTTTGTAGAGCTGGGATTCTTGGTGTTTGTGAGCTGGGACACTTGGTGTTTGGACGCTGGGACACTTGGTGTTTGATAACTGGGACTCTTGGTGTTTCTAGAGCTGGGACACTTGGCTTTTGGAAGCTGGGACTCTTGGTGTTTGAGAGCTGGGTCTCTTTGTGTTGGACAGCTAGGAAACCTTGTGTTTGGAAGCTGGGACTTTTGCTGTTTGAGTGCAAGAAAACCTGGTCTTTGAGAGTGGGACACTTCGTGTCTGGAAGCTGGGACACTTGGTGTTTGAGAACTGGGACACTTGGTGTTTGGAAGCAGGGACACTTGGTGTTTGAGAATTGGGACATTTGGTGTTTGGAAGCTGGGACATTTGGTGCTTGGAAGCAGGGACATTTGGTGTTTGGAAGCAAGGCCACTTCGTCTTTCAGAGCTGGGACATTTGGTGTATGAAAGCTGTGAATCTTCGTATTTCTATGCTGGGAAATTTGGTCTTTGGACTCTGGGACACTTGGTTTTCGAGCACTGGGACACTTGTTGCTTGGGAGCCGGGACATTTTGTGTTTGGAAGCTGGGACACTTCGTTTTTGTGTGCTTTGACACTTGGCGTTTTAGCGTTGGGACATTTGGTGTTTGGAAGCTGGGACACTTGGTTTTTGGAAGCTGGGACATTTGGTGTTTGAGACCTGGGACACTTAGTGTTTGAGAGCTGAGACACTTGGTGTTTGGAAGCTGGGACACCTGATGTTCGAGAGCTTGTCACCTGGTGTTTGTGATTTGGGACATTTTGGGACAATTTTGGAAATCGGGTTTTTGGAAGCCTGTACACTTGGTTATTGAGAGCTGGGGCAATTGGTGTTTGGGAGCTGGGACATATGGTGTTTGCGAGTTGGGACATTTGGTCTTTGCAAGCTGGGTGATTTGGTGATTGGAAGCTGGGACTCTTGGTTATAGAGAGCTGGGACAATTGTTGTTTGCGAGTTGGGACATATGGTATTTGCAAGCTTGGAAATTAGGCGTTTGGAAGCCGGGACATTTAGTGTTTGGAAGTTGGGACACTTGGTGTTTGGAGGCTGGGACACTTGGTGTTTGAGAGCTGGGACTCTTGGTGTTTCGAGAGCAGGGACACTTGGTATTTGGAAGCTGGGACACTTGGTGTTTGAGAGCTAGGACTCTTGGTGTTTGAGAGCTGGGACTCTTGGTGTTTCTAGAGCTGGGACACTTGGTGCTTGGAAGCTGGGACTCTTGGTGTTTGAGAGCTGGGTCTCTTTGTGTTTGACAGCTGGGAAACTTGGTGTTTGGAAGGTGGAACTTTTGGTGTTTGAGTGCAAGAAAACTTGGTCTTTGAGAACTGGGACACTTGGCGTTTGGAAGCTGGGACACTTGGTGTTTGAGATCTGGGACACTTGGTGTTTGGAAGCAGGGACACTTGGTGTTTGAGAATTGGGACAGTTGGTGTTCGGAAGCTGGGACATTTGGTGTTTGGAGCTGGGACATTTGGTGTTTGGAAGCAAGGCCACTTCATCTTTTAGAGCTTGGACATTTGGTGTATGAAAGCTGTGAATCTTCGTTTTTCTATGCTGGGAAATTTGGTCTTTGGACTCTGGGACAGTTGGTTTTCGAGCGCTGGGACACTTGTTGACTTTGAGCCGGGACATTTTGTGTTTGGAAGCTGGGACACTTCGTTTTTGTGTGCTTTGACACTTGGCATTTTAGCCCTGGGACATTTGGTGTTTGGAAGCTGGGACATTTGGTCTTTGAGACCTGGGACACTTCGTGTTTGGAAGCAGGGACTCTTGCTGACTGGAACCTGGGACACTTAGTTTTTGAGACCTGAGACACTTGGTGGTTGGAAGCTGGTTCACTTCGTGTTTGTTTATTGAGAAACTTTGTGCTTGAGAGTTGGGACTCTTGGTGTTTGAGAATTGGGACACTTGGTTTTTGAGAATTGGGACACTTGGTGTTTGTTAGCTGGGACACTCGGTGTTTGGAAGCTGGGGCACTTGGTCTTTGGAAGCTGGGACACTTGCTGTTTGAGAGCTAGGACAGTTGGTGTTTGAGAGCCTGGACACTTGGTGTTGGAGAGCTGGGACACTTGGTGTTTGGAAGCTGGAATACCTGGTGTTTGAGTGCTGGAACCGTTGGTGTTTGAGATCTGGGACACTTGGTTTTTGACAGCTGGGACACTTGGTGTTTGGAAGCTGGGTCACTTGGTGCTGGAGTGCTGGGACACTTGGTGTTTGGAAGCTCCGAACCTTGGTGCTGGAGAGCTGGGACTCTTGCTTTTTATAGCTGGGACACGTGGATTTTGGAAGTTGGGACTCATGGTGTTTGAGAGCTGGGGCTCCGGGTGGTCGAGAGCTGGGACACTTGGTGCAAGAGAGCTGGGACACTTGGTGTTTGGAAGCTGGGAGACTTGGTGTTTGAGAGCTGGAACACGTGGTCTTTGGAAGCTTGGTCACTTGGTGTTTGAGAGCAGGGACTCCTGGTGTTTGAGAGCTGGGACGCTTGGTCTTTGAGAGCTGGGTCACTTGGTGTTTGGTAGCTGGGACACTTGGTGTTTGAGACTTGGGACACTTGGTGTTTGAGAGCTGCGACACTTGGTGTTTGAGAGCTGGGAATCTTGGTGTTTCTAGAGCTGGGACACTTGGTGTTTGGACGCTGAGACACTTGGTGTTTGAGAGCTGGGACTCTTGGTGTTTCGAGAGCAGGGACACTTGGTATTTGGAAGCTGGGACCCTTGGTGTTTGAGAGCTAGGACTCTTGGTGTTTGAGAGCTGGGACACTTGGTGTTTGGACGCTGGGACACTTGGAGTTTGAGAGCTGGGAATCTTGGTGTTTGGAAGCTGGGACATCTGCTGTTTGAGTGCAAGAACACTTGGTGTTTGAGAGCTGGGACACTTGGTGTTTGGAAGCTGGGACACTTGGTGTTTGAGATCTGGGACACTCGGCGTTTGGAAGCAGGGGCACTTGGTGTTTGAGAGTTGGGACATTTGGTGTTGGAGAGCTGGGACACTTGGTTTTGGAAGCTGGAACACTTGGTGTTTGAGAGCTGCAACAGTTGGTGTTTGAGATCTGGGAGAATTGGTTATTGAGAGCTGGGACCCTTGGTGTTTGGAAGCTGGGACACTTCGTCTTTGTTTGTATTAGAAACTTGGTGCTTGAGAGTTGGGACTTTTGGTGTTTGGAGGCTGGGACACATCGTGCGTGAGAGCTGGGACACTTGGTGTTTGAGAGCTGGGACACCTGGTCTTTGAGAACTGGGACACGTGGTGTTTGGGAGCCGGTACATTTGGTGTTTGGAAGCTGGGACACCTGATGTTCGAGAGCTTGGACACCTGGTGTTTGTGATTTGGGACATTTGGTGTTTGCAATTTTGGAAATCGGGTTTTTGGAAGCCTGTGCACTTGGTTATTGAGAGCTGGGGCAATTGGTGTTTGGGAGCTGGGACATATGGTGTTTGCGAGTTGGGACATTTGGTCTTTGCAAGCTGGGTGATTTGGTGATTGGAAGCAGGGACACTTGGTTATAGAGAGCTGGGACAATTGCTGTTTGCGAGTTGGGACATATGGCCTTTGCAAGCTTGGAAATTAGCCGTTTGGAAGCCGGGACATTTAGTGTTTGGAAGTTGGGACACTTGGTGTTTGGAGGCTGGGACACTTGGTGTTTGAGAGCTGGGACTCTTGGTGTTTCAAGAGCAGGGACACTTGGTATTTGGAAGCTGGGACCCTTGGTGTTTGAGAGCTAGGACTCTTGGTGTTTGAGAGCTGGGACACTTGGTGTTTGGACGCTGGGACACTTGGTGTTGGAGTGCTGGGACACCTGGTGTTTGGAAGCTACGAACCTTGGTGCTGGAGAGCTGGGACTCTTGCTTTTTATAGCTGGGACACGTGGATTTTGGAAGTTGGGACTCATGGTGTTTGAGAGCTGGGACTCCGGGTGGTCGAGAGCTGGGACACTTGTGCAAGAGAGCTGGGACACTTGGTGTCTGGAAGCTGGGAGACTTGGTGTTTGAGAGCTGGAACACGTGGTCTTTGGAAGCTTGGTCACTTGGTGTTTGAGAGCAGGGACTCCTGGTGTTTGAGAGCTGGGACGCTTGGTCTTTGAGAGCTGGGTCACTTGGTGTTTGGAAGCTGGGAAACTTGGTGTTGGAGAGCTGGGACTCTTGTTTCTTGAGAGCTGGGACACGTGGAGTTTGGAAGCTGGGACTCATGGTGTTTGAGAACTGGGACTCTTGGTGTTTGCGAGCTGGGACAACTGTTCTTTGACAGCTGGGACACCTGGTGTTTAGGAGCGGGGACATTTGTTGTTTGGAAGCCGGAACATTTAGTGTTTGGAAGCTGGGACACTTGCTGTTTGAGAGCTGGGACACGTGGTGTTTGGGAGTCGGGACATTTAGTGCTTGGAAGCTGGGACATTTGGTGTTTGGAAGCTGGGACACTTGTTGTTTGGAAGCTGGGACGCTTGTTCTTTGAGAGCTGGGACACTTGGTGTTTGTGAGCTGAGAAACGTGGTTTTTGGGAGCCGGGGCATTTGGTGCTTGGAAGCTGGGACATTTGGTGTTTGGAAGTTGGGACACTTAGTGTTTGAGACCTGGGACACATGGTGTTTATGAGCTGGGAAGCTTGGTGTTTGGAAGTTGGGCGACATGGTTTTTGGAAGCTGGGACACTTGGCGTTTGAGAGCTGGAACAGCTGGTGTTTGGAAGCTGGGACACTTGGTGCTTGAGAGCTGGGACACTTGGTGTTTGACAGCTGGGACACCTGGTCTTTGAGAGCTGGGACACTTGGTGTTTGGGAGCCGGGACATTTGGTGTTTGGAAGCTGGGACACTTGGTGTTTGAGAGCAGGGACACCTGGTGTTTGAGATTTGGGACATTTGGTCTTTGCAAGCTGGCAGATTTGGTGTTTGGAAGCTGGGACACTTGGTTATAGAGAGCTGAGACAATTGCTGTTTGGGAGTTGGGACATATGCTTTTTGCAAGCTGGGAAATGTGGCGTTTGGAAGCCGGGACATTTAGTGTTTGGAAGCTGGGACACTTGGTGTTTGGAGGCTGAAACACTTGGTGTTTGTGAGCTGGGACACGTGGTGTTTGGGAGTCGGGACATTTAGTGCTTGGAAGCTGGGACATTTGGTGTTTGGAAGGTGGGACACTACGTGTTTGACACTAGGTGTTTGTGAGCTGGGACAGTTGGTATTTGAGAGTCTGGGCACTTGGTGTTTGGAAGCGGGTACACTTGGTGTTTGAGAGGTGGAACAGTTGGTTTTTGAGAGCTGGGACAGTTGATATTTGAGAGCTGGGTCACTTGGTGTTTGGAAGCTGGGACACGTGGTGTTTGAGATCTGGAACTGTTGGTGTTTGAGAGCTGGGGCAGTTGATGTTTAAGACCTGGGACACTTAGTGTTTGGAAGCAGGGACTCTTGGTGTTTGGAACCTGGGACATTTAGTGTTTGAGAGCTGAGACACTTGGTGCTTTGAAGCTGGGACACTTCGTGATCGTTTGTTGAGAAACTTGGTGCTTGAGAGTTCGGATTCTTGGTGTTTTAGAGCTGGGACTCTTGGTGATTGAGAGCTGGAACACGTGGTCTTTGGAAGCTTGGACAATTGTTGTTTGAGAGCTGGGTCTCCTGGTGATTGAGAGCTGGGACACTTGGTGTTTGGAAGCTGGGACACTTGGAAATTGTGAGCTGGAACAGTTGGTGTTTGAGAGCTGGGACACTTGGTGTTGAGAACTAGGACACTTGGTGTTTGGACGCTGGGACACGTGGTCTTTGAGAGCTGGGACTCTTGGTGTTT
Organism: Isurus oxyrinchus; assembly: GCA_026770705.1. Lineage (NCBI taxonomy): Eukaryota > Metazoa > Chordata > Chondrichthyes > Lamniformes > Lamnidae > Isurus > Isurus oxyrinchus. The sequence goes on from JANJGN010000066.1 coordinate 2,286,556, forward strand.
GAGAGCTGGGAAACCTGCTGTTGGGAAGCTGGGACATTTGGTGTTTGAGTGCAACAACACTTGGTCTTTGAGAGCTGCGGCAGTTGGTATTTGGAAGTTGGGACACTTGGCATTTGAGATCTGGGACACTTGGTGTCTGGAATCAGGGACACTTGGTGTTTGAGAATTGGGACACTTTGTGTTTGTTAAATGGGACACTCGGTGTTTGGAAGCTGGGGCACTTGGTGTTTGGAAGCTGGGTCACTTGGTGTTTGGAAGCTGGGGCACTTGGTGTTTGGAAGCTGGGTCACTTGCTGTTTGAGAGCTAGGACAGCTGGTGTTTGAGATCCTGAACAATTGGTTTTGGAGAGCTGGGACACTTGGCGTTTGGAAGCTGGAATACTTCCTGTTTGAGTGCTGGAACCGTTGGTGTTTGAGATCTGGGACACTTGGTTTTTGAAAGCTGGGACACTTGGTGTTTGGAAGCTGAGACACTTGGTGTTGGAGAGCTGGGACTCTTGCTTCTTTATAGCTGGGACACGTGGATTTTGGAAGTTGGGACTCACTGTGTTTGAGAGCTGGGACTCCGGGTGGTGGAGAGCTGGGACACTTGGTGCAAGAGAGCTGGGACAATTGGTGTTTGGATGTTGGGAGACTTGGTGTTTGAGAGCTGGAACACGTGGTCTTAGGAAGCTTGGTTACTTGGTGTTTGAGAGCAGGGACTCCTGGTGTTTGAGAGCTGGGACACTTGGTGTTTGGTAGCTGGGACACTTGGTGTTTGAGAGCTGGGACACTTGGTGTTTGAGAGCTTCGACACTTGGTGTTTGAGAGCTGGGAATCTTGGTGTTTCTAGAGCTGGAACACTTGGTGTTTGGGCGCTGGGACACTTGGTGTTTGAGAGCTGGGACTCTTGGTGTTTGAGAGCAGGGACACTTGGTGTTTGGACGCTGGGACGCTTGGAGTTTGAGAGCTGGGAAACTTGGTGTTTGGAAGCTGGGACATCAGCTATCTGATTGCAAGAACACTTGGTGTTTGAGAGCTGGGACACTTGGTGTTTGAGATTTGGGACACTTGGTGTTTAGAAGCAGGGACACTTCGTGTTTGAGAGTTGGGACATTTGGTGTTGGAGAGCTGGGACACTTGGTTTTGGAAGCTGGAACACTTGGTGTTTGAGAGCTGCAGCAGTTGGTGTTTGAGATCTGGGAGACTTGGTTATTGAGAGCTGGGACCCTTGGTGTTTGGAAGCTGGGACACTTGCTTATAGAGAGCTGCGACAATTGCTGTTTGGGATTTGGGACATATGCTTTTTGCAAGCTGGGAAAATTGGCGTTTGGAAGCCATGACATTAAGTGTTTGTAAGCTGGGACACTTGGTGTTTGGAGGCTGTGACACTTGGTTTTTGGGAGCTGGGACACGTGGTGTTTGGGAGACGGGACATTTCGTGCTTGGAAGCTGGGACAATAGGAGTTTGGAATCTGGGACACTTGGTGTTTGGAAGCTGGGACACTTGGTGTTTGAGAGCTGGAACAGTTGTTGTTTGAGAGACGGGAGACTTGGTGTTTGGAAGCTGGGACACTTGGTGTTTGAGAGCTGAAACATTTGTATTTGAGAGCTGGGACACTTGGTGTTTGAGAGCTGTGACTCTTGGTGTTTCTAGAGCTGGGACACTTGGTGTTGGAGAGCTGGGACTCTTGGTGTTTGAGAGCTGGGATTCTTGGTGTTTGAGAGCTGGGACACTTGGTGTTTGGACGCTGGGACACTTGGTGTTTGAGAGCTGGGACTCTTGGTGTTTCTAGAGCTGGGACACTTGGTGCTTGGAAGCTGGGACTCTTGGTGTTTGAGAGCTGGGTCTCTTTGTGTTTGACAGCTGGGAAACTTGGTGTTTGGAAGCTGGAACTTTTGGTGTTTGAGTGCAAGAAAACTTGATCTTTGAGAACTGGGACACTTGGCGTTTGGAAGCTGGGACACTTGGTGTTTGAGATCTGGGACACTTGGTGTTTGAGAATTGGGACAGTTGGTGTTCAGAAGCTGGGACATTTGGTGTTTGGAGCTGGGACATTTGGTATTTGGAAGCAAGGCCACTTCATCTTTTAGAGCTTGGACATTTGGTGTATGAAAGCTGTGAATCTTCGTTTTTCTATGCTGGGAAATTTGGTCCTTGGACTCTGGGACAGTTGGTTTTCGAGCGCTGGGACACTTGTTGACTTTGAGCCGGGACATTTTGTGTTTGGAAGCTGGGACACTTCGTTTTTGTGTGCTTTGACACTTGGCATTTTAGCCCTGGGAGATTTGGTGTTTGGAAGCTGGGACATTTGGTCTTTGAGACCTGGGACACTTCGTGTTTGGAAGCAGGGACTCTTGCTGACTGGAACCTGGGACACTTAGTTTTTGAGACCTGAGACACTTGGTGGTTGGAAGCTGGTTCACTTCGTGTTTGTTTGTTGAGAAACTTTGTGCTTGAGAGTTGGGACTCTTGGTGTTTGAGAATTGGGACACTTGGTGTTTGAGAATTGGGACACTTGGTGTTTGTTAGCTGGGACACTCGGTGTTTGGAAGCTGGGGCACTTGGTCTTTGGAAGCTGGGACACTTGCTGTTTGAGAGCTAGGACAGTTGGTGTTTGAGAGCCTGGACACTTGGTGTTGGAGAGCTGGGACACTTGGTGTTTGGAAGCTGGAATACCTGGTGTTTGAGTGCTGGAACCGTTAGTGTTTGAGATCTGGGACACTTGGTTTTTGACAGCTGGGACACTTGGTGTTTGGAAGCTGGGACACTTGGTGTTGGAGTGCCGGGACACTTGGTGTTTGGAAGCTCCGAACCTTGGTGCTGGAGAGCTGGGACTCTTGCTTTTTATAGCTGGGACACGTGGATTTTGGAAGTTGGGTCTCATGGTGTTTGAGAGCTGGGGCTCCGGGTGGTCGAGAGCTGGGACACTTGGTGCAAGAGAGCTGGGACACTTGGTGTTTGGAAGCTGGGAGACTTGGTGTTTGAGAGCTGGAACACGTGGTCTTTGGAAGCTTGGTCACTTGGTGTTTGAGAGCAGGGACTCCTGGTGTTTGAGAGCTGGGACGCTTGGTCTTTGAGAGCTGGGTCACTTGGTGTTTGGTAGCTGGGACACTTGGTGTTTGAGAGCTGGGACACTTGGTGTTTGAGAGCTGCGACACTTGGTGTTTGAGAGCTAGGAATCTTGGTGTTTCTAGAGCTGGGACACTTGGTGTTTGGACGCTGGGACACTTGGTGTTTGAGAGCTGGGACTCTTGGTGTTTCGAGAGCAGGGACACTTGGTATTTGGAAGCTGGGACCCTTGGTGTTTGAGAGCTAGGACTCTTGGTGTTTGAGAGCTGGGACACTTGGTGTTTGGACGCTGGGACACTTGGAGTTTGAGAGCTGGGAATCTTGGTGTTTGGAAGCTGGGACATCTGCTGCTTGAGTGCAAGAACACTTGGTGTTTGAGAGCTGGGACACTTGGTGTTTGGAAGCTGGGACACTTGGTGTTTGGAAGCAGGGACACTTGGTGTTTGAGAGTTGGGACATTTGGTGTTGGAGAGCTGGGACACTTGGTTTTGGAAGCTGGAACACTTGGTGTTTGAGAGCTGCAACAGTTGGTGTTTGAGATCTGGGAGACTTGGTTATTGAGAGCTGGGACCCTTGGTGTTTGGAAGCTGGGACACTTCGTTTTTGTTTGTTTAGAAACTTGGTGCTTGAGAGTTGGGACACCTGGTCTTTGAGAACTGGGACACGTGGTGTTTGGGAGCCGGTACATTTGGTTTTTGGAAGCTGGGACACCTGATGTTCGAGAGCTTAGACACCTGGTGTTTGTGATTTGGGACATTTGGTGTTTGCAATTTTGGAAATCGGGTTTTTGGAAGCCTGTGCACTTGGTTATTGAGAGCTGGGGCAATTGGTGTTTGGGAGCTGGGACATATGGTGTTTGCGAGTTGGGACATTTGGTCTTTGCAAGCTGGGTAATTTGGTGATTGGAAGCTGGGACACTTGGTTATAGGGAGCTGGGACAATTGCTGTTTGCGGGTTGGGACATATGGTCTTTGCAAGCTTGGAAATTAGGCGTTTGGAAGCCGGGACATTTAGTGTTTGGAAGTTGGGACACTTGGTGTTTGGAGGCTGGGACACTTGGTGTTTGAGAGCTGGGACTCTTGGTGTTTCGAGAGCAGGGACACTTGGTATTTGGAAGCTGGGACCCTTGGTGTTTGAGAGCTAGGACTCTTGGTGTTTGAGAGCTGGGGCACTTGGTGTTTGGACGCTGGGACACTTGGTGTTGGAGTGCTGGGACACATGGTGTTTGGAAGCTCCGAACCTTGGTGCTGGAGACCTGGGACTCTTGCTTTTTATAGCTGGGACACGTGGATTTTGGAAGTTGGGACTCATGGTGTTTGAGAGCTGGGCCTCCGGGTGGTCGAGAGCTGGGACACTTGGTGCAAGAGAGCTGGGACACTTGGTGTTTGGAAGCTGGGAGACTTGGTGTTTGAGAGCTGGAACACGTGGTCTTTGGAAGCTTGGTCACTTGGTGTTTGAGAGCAGGGACTCCTGGTGTTTGAGAGCTGGGACACTTGGTCTTTGAGAGCTGGGTCACTTGGTGTCTGGTAGCTGGGACACTTGGTGTTTCAGAGCTGGGACACTTGGTGTTTGAGAGCTGCGACACCTGGTGTTTGAGAGCTGGGAATCTTGGTGTTTCTAGAGCTGGGACACTTGGTGTTTGGACGCTGGGACACTTGGTGTTTGAGAGCTGGGACTCTTGGTGTTTCGAGAGCAGGGACTCTTGGTATTTGGAAGCTGGGACCCGTGGTGTTTGGGAGCTAGGACTCTTGGTGTTTGAGAGCTGGGACACTTGGTGTTTGGACGCTGGGACACTTGGAGTTTGAGAGCTGGGAATCTTGGTGTTTGGAAGCTGGGACATCTGCTGTTTGAGTGCAAGAACACTTGGTGTTTGAGAGCTGGGACACTTGGTGTTTGGAAGCAGGGACACTTGGTGTTTGAGAGTTGGGACATTTGGTGTTGGAGAGCTGGGACACTTGGTTTTGGAAGCTGGAACACTTGGTGTTTGAGAGCTGCAACAGTTGGTGTTTGAGATCTGGGAGACTTGGTTATTGAGAGCTGGGACCCTTGGGAGTTTGGAAGCTGGGAGACTTGCTTATAGAGAGCTGCGACAATTGCTGTTTGGGAGTTGGGACATATGCTTTTTGCAAGCTGGGAAAATTGGCGTTTGGAAGCAAGGACATTAAGTGTTTGTAAGCTGGGACACTTGGTGTTTGGAGGCTGGGACACTTGGTTTTTGGGAGCTGGGACACGTGGTGTTTTGGAGACGGGACATTTCGTGCTTGGAAGCTGGGACACCAGTAGATTGGAATCTGGGACACTTGGTGTTTGGAAGCTGGGACACTTGGTGTTTGAGAGCTGGAACAGTTGGTGTTTGAGAGATGGGAGACTTGGTGTTTGGAAGCTGGAACACTTGCTGTTTGAGAGCTGGAACAGTTGGATTTGAGAGCTGGGACACTTGGTGTTTGAGAGCTGTGACTCTTGGTGTTTGTAGAGCTTGGATTCTTGGTGTTTGTGAGCTGGGACACTTGGTGTTTGGACGCTGGGACACTTGGTGTTTGAGAACTGGGACTCCTGGTGTTTCTAGAGCTGGGACACTTGGCTTTTGGAAGCTGGGACTCTTGGTGTTTGAGAGCTGGGTCTCTTTGTGTTGGACAGCTAGGAAACCTTGTGTTTGGAAGCTGGGACTTTTGGTGTTTGAGTGCAAGAAAACCTGGTCTTTGAGAGTGGGACACTTCGTGTTTGGAAGCTGGGAGACTTGGTGTTTGAGAACTGGGACACGTGGTGTTTGGAAGCAGGGACACTTGGTGTTTGGAAGGTGGGACACTTAGTTTATAAGACCTGGGACACATGGTGTTTATGAGCTGGGAAGCTTGGTGTTTGGAAGTTGGGCGACATGGTTTTTGGAAGCTGGGACACTTGGCGTTTGAGAGCTGGAACAGCTGGTGTTTGGAAGCTGGGACACTTGGTGCTTGAGAGCTGGGACACTTGGTGTTTGACAGCTGGGACACCTGGTGTTTGGGAGCCGGGACATTTGGTGTTTGGAAGCCGGGACATTTAGTGTTTGGAAGCTGGGACACTTGCTGTTTGTGAGCTGGGACACGTGGTGTTTGGGAGTCGGGACATTTAGTGCTTGGAAGCTGGGACATTTGGTTTTTGGAAGCTGGGACACTTGTTGTTTGGAAACTGGGACACTTGTTCTTTGAGAGCTGGGACACCTGGTGTTTGTGAGCTGAGAAACGTGGTGTTTGGGAGCCGGGGCATTTGGTGCTTGGAAGCTGGGACATTTGGTGTTTGGAAGGTGGGAAACTTAGTGTTTGAGACCTGGGACACATGGTGTTTATGAGCTGGAAAGCTTGGTGTTTGGAAGTTGGGCGACATGGTTTTTGGAAGCTGGGACACTTGGCGTTTGAGAGCTGGAACAGCTGGTGTTTGGAAGCTGGGACACTTGGTGCTTGAGAGCTGGGACACTTGGTGTTTGAGAGCTGGGACACCTGGTCTTTGAGAGCTGGGACACTTGGTGTTTGGGAGCCGGGACATTTGGTGTTTGGAAGCTGGGACACTTGGTGTTTGAGAGCAGGGACACCTGGTGTTTGAGGTTTGGGACATTTGGTCTTTGCAAGCTGGCAGATTTGGTGTTTGGAAGCTGGGACACTTGGTTATAGAGAGCTGAGACAATTGCTGTTTGGGAGTTGGGACATATGCTTTTTGCAAGCTGGGAAATGTGGCGTTTGGAAGCCGGGACATTTAGTGTTTGGAAGCTGGGACACTTGGTGTTTGGAGGCTGGAACACTTGGTGTTTGTGAGCTGGGACACGTGGTGTTTGGGAGTCGGGACATTTAGTGCTTGGAAGCTGGGACATTTGGTGTTTGGAAGGTGGGACACTACGTGTTTGACACTAGGTGTTTGTGAGCTGGGACAGTTGGTATTTGAGAGCCTGGGCACTTGGTGTTTGGAAGCGGGTACACTTGGTGTTTGAGAGGTGGAACAGTTGGTTTTTGAGAGCTGGGACAGTTGATATTTGAGAGCTGGGTCACTTGGTGTTTGGAAGCTGGGACACGTGGTGTTTGAGATCTGGAACTGTTGGTGTTTGAGAGCTGGGGCAGTTGATGTTTAAGACCTGGGACACTTAGTGTTTGGAAGCAGGGACTCTTGGTGTTTGGAACCTGGGACATTTAGTGTTTGAGAGCTGAGACACTTGGTGCTTTGAAGCTGGGACACTTCGTGATCGTTTGTTGAGAAACTTGGTGCGTGAGAGTTGGGATTCTTGGTGTTTTAGAGCTGGGACTCTTGGCGTTTGGAAGCTGGGACACTTGGTGTTTGGAGGCTGGGACATTTCGTGTTTGAGAGCTGGGACACTTGGTGTTTGACAGCTGGGACACCTGGTCTTTGAGAGCTGGGACACTTGGTATTTGGGAGTCGGGACATTTGGTGTTTGGAAGCTGGGGCACTTGGTGTTTGAGAACTGGGCTACCTGGAATTTGAGAGTTGGGACATTTGGTCTTTGCAAGCTGGGAAATCTGGTTTTTGGAAGCCTGGACACTTCGTTATTGAGAGCTGGGACAATTGGTGTTTGGGAGCTGGGAAACGGGGTGTTTGGGAGCAAGGGCATTTGGTGCTTGGAAGCTGGGACATTTGGTGTTTGGACGCTGGGACACTTGATGCTTGAGAGATGGAACAGCTGGTATTTGAGAGCTGGGACACTTGGTTTTTGAGAGCTGAACTCTTGGTGTTTGAGAGGTAGGACAGTTGGTGTCAGAGAGCCTGGACAATGATGTTGGAGAGCTGGGAAAATTGGTTTTGGAAGCTGGAACACATGGTGTTTGAGAGCTGGAACAGTTGGTGTTTGAGATCGGGGACACTTGGTTCTTGAGAGCTGGGACACTTGGTGTTTGGAAGCTGGGAAACTTGTTGTTGGACAAATGGGACATTCGGTGTTGGAGAGCTGGGACTCTTGGTTCTTGAGAGCTGGGACACGTGGTGTTTGGAATCTGGGACTCTTGGTTTTTGAGAGCTGGGACACCGGGTGGTCGAGAGCTGGGACATTTGGTTTTTGGAAGCTGCGAGTCTTGGTGTTTGAGAACTGGGTCTCATTGTGTTTTAGAGCTGGAACACGTGGTGTCGGGATGCTGGGACACTTGGTGTTTGAGAGCTGGGACTCTTGGTGTTTGAGAGCTGGAACACGTGGTGTTTGGAAGCTGCGACAGTTGGTGTTTGAGATGTGGGACTCCTGGTGTCTGAGAGCAGGGACACTTGGTTTCTGAGAGCTGGGACACTTGTTGTTTGAGAGCTGGGACAGTTGGTGTTTGAGATCTGGGACAATTGGTTTTTGAGAGCCGGGACTCTTGGTGTTTGGAAGCTGGGAAACTTGTTGTTGCAGAAATGGGACACTTTGTGTTTGGAACCTGGGAGACTTGGTGTTGGAGATCTGGGACTCTTGGTTTTTCAGAGCTGGGACACTTGGTGTTTGGGAGGTGGGACACTTGGTGTTTGAGAGCTGGGACTCTTGGCGTTTGAGAGCTGGGTCTATAGGTCTTTGAGAGCTGGGAGACTTGGTGTTTGGAAGCTGGGACACTTGGTGTTTCTGAGCTGGGACACTTGGTGTTTGGAAGCTGGGACACTTGGTGTTTGAGAGCTTGGACTCCTGGTGTTTGAGAGATGGGACACTTGGTGTTTGAGAGCTGGGACACTTATTGTTTGAGAGCTGGGACAGTTGGTGTTTGAGATCTGGGACACTTGGTTTTTGAGAGCCGGGACTCTTGGTGTTTGGAAGCTGGGAATCCTGTTGTTGCAGAAATGGGACACTTGGTGTTTGGAACCTGGGAGACTTGGTGTTGGAGATCTGGGACTCTTGGTTTTTCAGAGCTGGGACACTTGGTGTTTTGAAGCTGGGAAACTTGGTGTTGGAGAGCTGGGACTCTTGTTTCTTGAGAGCTGGGACACGTGGAGTTTGGAAGCCGGGACTCATGGTGTTTGAGAGCCTGGACACCAGGTGGTTGAGAGCTGGGACACTTGGTGCAAGAGAGCTGGGGCACTTGGTGTTTGGAACCTGGGACACTTGGTGTGTGAGAGCTGGGAGACTTGGTGTTTGAGAGCTGGGAGAGTTGGTGTTTGGAATCTGGGACACTTGGTGTTTGAGAGCTGGGACTCTTGGTGTTTGCGAGCTGGGACAACTGTTCTTTGACAGCTGGGACACCTGGTGTTTAGGAGCGGGGACATTTGTTGTTTGGAAGCCGGGACATTTAGTGTTTGGAAGCTGGGACACTTGCTGTTTGTGAGCTGGGACACGTGGTGTTTGGGAGTCGGGACATTTAGTGCTTGGAAGCTGGGACATTTGGTGTTTGGAAGCTGGGACACTTGTTGTTTGGAAACTGGGACACTTGTTCTTTGAGAGCTGGGACACCTGGTGTTTGTGAGCTGAGAAACGTGGTGTTTGGGAGCCGGGGCATTTGGTGCTTGGAAGCTGGGACATTTGGTGTTTGGAAGGTGGGAAACTTAGTGTTTGAGACCTGGGACACATGGTGTTTATGAGCTGGAAAGCTTGGTGTTTGGAAGTTGGGCGACATGGTTTTTGGAAGCTGGGACACTTGGCGTTTGAGAGCTGGAACAGCTGGTGTTTGGAAGCTGGGACACTTGGTGCTTGAGAGCTGGGACACTTGGTGTTTGAGAGCTGGGACACCTGGTCTTTGAGAGCTGGGACACTTGGTGTTTGGGAGCCGGGACATTTGGTGTTTGGAAGCTGGGACACTTGGTGTTTGAGAGCAGGGACACCTGGTGTTTGAGGTTTGGGACATTTGGTCTTTGCAAGCTGGCAGATTTGGTGTTTGGAAGCTGGGACACTTGGTTATAGAGAGCTGAGACAATTGCTGTTTGGGAGTTGGGACATATGCTTTTTGCAAGCTGGGAAATGTGGCGTTTGGAAGCCGGGACATTTAGTGTTTGGAAGCTGGGACACTTGGTGTTTGGAGGCTGGAACACTTGGTGTTTGTGAGCTGGGACACGTGGTGTTTGGGAGTCGGGACATTTAGTGCTTGGAAGCTGGGACATTTGGTGTTTGGAAGGTGGGACACTACGTGTTTGACACTAGGTGTTTGTGAGCTGGGACAGTTGGTATTTGAGAGCCTGGGCACTTGGTGTTTGGAAGCGGGTACACTTGGTGTTTGAGAGGTGGAACAGTTGGTTTTTGAGAGCTGGGACAGTTGATATTTGAGAGCTGGGTCACTTGGTGTTTGGAAGCTGGGACACGTGGTGTTTGAGATCTGGAACTGTTGGTGTTTGAGAGCTGGGGCAGTTGATGTTTAAGACCTGGGACACTTAGTGTTTGGAAGCAGGGACTCTTGGTGTTTGGAACCTGGGACATTTAGTGTTTGAGAGCTGAGACACTTGGTGCTTTGAAGCTGGGACACTTCGTGATCGTTTGTTGAGAAACTTGGTGCGTGAGAGTTGGGATTCTTGGTGTTTTAGAGCTGGGACTCTTGGCGTTTGGAAGCTGGGACACTTGGTGTTTGGAGGCTGGGACATTTCGTGTTTGAGAGCTGGGACACTTGGTGTTTGACAGCTGGGACACCTGGTCTTTGAGAGCTGGGACACTTGGTATTTGGGAGTCGGGACATTTGGTGTTTGGAAGCTGGGGCACTTGGTGTTTGAGAACTGGGCTACCTGGAATTTGAGAGTTGGGACATTTGGTCTTTGCAAGCTGGGAAATCTGGTTTTTGGAAGCCTGGACACTTCGTTATTGAGAGCTGGGACAATTGGTGTTTGGGAGCTGGGAAACGGGGTGTTTGGGAGCAAGGGCATTTGGTGCTTGGAAGCTGGGACATTTGGTGTTTGGACGCTGGGACACTTGATGCTTGAGAGATGGAACAGCTGGTATTTGAGAGCTGGGACACTTGGTTTTTGAGAGCTGAACTCTTGGTGTTTGAGAGGTAGGACAGTTGGTGTCAGAGAGCCTGGACAATGATGTTGGAGAGCTGGGAAAATTGGTTTTGGAAGCTGGAACACATGGTGTTTGAGAGCTGGAACAGTTGGTGTTTGAGATCGGGGACACTTGGTTCTTGAGAGCTGGGACACTTGGTGTTTGGAAGCTGGGAAACTTGTTGTTGGACAAATGGGACACTCGGTGTTGGAGAGCTGGGACTCTTGGTTCTTGAGAGCTGGGACACGTGGTGTTTGGAATCTGGGACTCTTGGTTTTTGAGAGCTGGGACACCGGGTGGTCGAGAGCTGGGACATTTGGTTTTTGGAAGCTGCGAGTCTTGGTGTTTGAGAACTGGGTCTCATTGTGTTTTAGAGCTGGAACACGTGGTGTCGGGATGCTGGGACACTTGGTGTTTGAGAGCTGGGACTCTTGGTGTTTGAGAGCTGGAACACGTGGTGTTTGGAAGCTGCGACAGTTGGTGTTTGAGATGTGGGACTCCTGGTGTCTGAGAGCAGGGACACTTGGTTTCTGAGAGCTGGGACACTTGTTGTTTGAGAGCTGGGACAGTTGGTGTTTGAGATCTGGGACAATTGGTTTTTGAGAGCCGGGACTCTTGGTGTTTGGAAGCTGGGAAACTTGTTGTTGCAGAAATGGGACACTTTGTGTTTGGAACCTGGGAGACTTGGTGTTGGAGATCTGGGACTCTTGGTTTTTCAGAGCTGGGACACTTGGTGTTTGGGAGGTGGGACACTTGGTGTTTGAGAGCTGGGACTCTTGGCGTTTGAGAGCTGGGTCTATAGGTCTTTGAGAGCTGGGAGACTTGGTGTTTGGAAGCTGGGACACTTGGTGTTTCTGAGCTGGGACACTTGGTGTTTGGAAGCTGGGACACTTGGTGTTTGAGAGCTTGGACTCCTGGTGTTTGAGAGATGGGACACTTGGTGTTTGAGAGCTGGGACACTTATTGTTTGAGAGCTGGGACAGTTGGTGTTTGAGATCTGGGACACTTGGTTTTTGAGAGCCGGGACTCTTGGTGTTTGGAAGCTGGGAATCCTGTTGTTGCAGAAATGGGACACTTGGTGTTTGGAACCTGGGAGACTTGGTGTTGGAGATCTGGGACTCTTGGTTTTTCAGAGCTGGGACACTTGGTGTTTTGAAGCTGGGAAACTTGGTGTTGGAGAGCTGGGACTCTTGTTTCTTGAGAGCTGGGACACGTGGAGTTTGGAAGCCGGGACTCATGGTGTTTGAGAGCCTGGACACCAGGTGGTTGAGAGCTGGGACACTTGGTGCAAGAGAGCTGGGGCACTTGGTGTTTGGAACCTGGGACACTTGGTGTGTGAGAGCTGGGAGACTTGGTGTTTGAGAGCTGGGAGACTTGGTGTTTGGAATCTGGGACACTTGGTGTTTGAGAGCTGGGACTCTTGGTGTTTGCGAGCTGGGACAACTGTTCTTTGACAGCTGGGACACCTGGTGTTTAGGAGCGGGGACATTTGTTGTTTGGAAGCCGGGACATTTAGTGTTTGGAAGCTGGGACACTTGCTGTTTGTGAGCTGGGACACGTGGTGTTTGGGAGTCGGGACATTAAGTGCTTGGAAGCTAGAACATTTGGTGTTTGGAAGCTGGGACACTTGTTGTTTGGAAGCTGGGACACTTGTTCTTTGAGAGCTGGACCACTTGGTGTTTGTGAGCTGAGAAACGTGGTGTTTGGGAGCCGGGGCATTTGGTGCTTGGAAGCTGGGACATTTGGTGTTTGGAAGGTGGGACAATTAGTGTTTGAGACCTGGGACACATGGTGTTTATGAGCAGGGAAGCTTGGTGTTTGGAAGTTGGGCGACATGGTTTTTGGAAGCTGGGACACTTGGCGTTTGAGAGCTGGAACAGCTGGTGTTTGGAAGCTGGGACACTTGGTGCTTGAGAGCTGGGACACTTGGTGTTTTTGAGAGCTGGGACACCTGGTCTTTGAGAGCTGGGACACTTGGTGTTTGGGAGCCGGGACATTTGGTGTTTGGAAGCTGGGACACTTGGTGTTTGAGAGCAGGGACACCTGGTGTTTGAGATTTGGGACATTTGGTCTTTGCAAGCTGGCAGATTTGGTGTTTGGAAGCTGGGACACTTGGTTATAGAGAGCTGAGACAATTGCTGTTTGGGAGTTGGGACATATGCTTTTTGCAAGCTGGGAAATGTGGCGTTTTGAATCTGGGACTATTAGTGTTTGGAAGCTGGGACACTTGGTCTTTGAGAGCTGGGACACTTGGTGTTTGAGAGCTGGAACAGTTGGTGTTTGAGAGCTGTGACTGTTGATGTTTGAGAGCTGGGACACTTGGTGTTTGGAAGCTGGGACCCTTGGCGTTTGAGAGCTGGAACAGTTGGTGTTTGAGAGCTGGGAAACTTGGTATTTGAGTACTGGGAAACTTGGTTTTTGGAAACAGGGGGACTTGGTGTTTGAGAGCTGGGACTCTTCGTGTTTGAGAGCACGGACACTTGCTGTTTGGACGCTGGTACCCTTGGTTTTTGAGAGCTGGGTCACTTGGCGTTTGGAAGTTGGGACACATGGTGTTTGGAAGCTGGGACACTTGGTGTTTGAGAGCTGGAACAGCTGGTGTTTGACAGCTGGGGAACTTGGTGTTTGAGAGCTGGGACACCTGGTGTTTGAGAGCTAGGACTGTTGGTGTTTGAGAGCCTGGATACTTGGTGTTGCAGAGCTGGGACACTTGTTTTTGGAAGCTGGGAGACATGGTGTTGGAGAGCTGAGACTCTTGTTTCTATAGAGCTGGGACACGTGGAGTTTGGAAGCTGGGACTCTTGGTGTTTGAGAGCTGGGACACCTGGTCTTTGAGAGCTGGGACACTTGGTGTTTGGGAGCCGGGACATTTGGTGTTTGGAAGCTGGGACACTTGGTCTTTGAGAGCAGGGACACCTGGTGTTTGAGAGTTGGGACATTTGGTCTTTGCAAGCTGGCAGATTTGGTGGTTGGAAGCTGGGACACTTGGTTATAGAGAGCTGGGACAATTGCTGTTTGGGAGTTGGGACATATGCTTTTTGCAAGCTGGGAAATGTGGCGTTTTGAATCTGGGACAATTAGTGTTTGGAAGCTGGGACACCTGGTGTTTGGAAGCTGGGACACTTGGTGTTTGAGAGCTGGAACAGTTGGTGCTTGAGAGCTGTGACTGTTGATGTTTGAGAGCTGGGACACTTGGTGTTTGGAAGCTGCGACACTTGGTGTTTGAGTACTGGGACAGTTGGTTTTTGGAAGCAGGGACACTTGGTGTTTGAGAGCTGGGACTCTTCGTGTTTGAGAACTCGGGCACTTGGTGTTTGGACGCTGGGACCCTTGGTTTTTGAGAGCTGGGAATCTTGGCGTTTGGAAGTTGGGACACATGGTGTTTGGAAGCTGGGACACTTGGTGTTTGAGAGCTGGAACAGCTGGTGTTTGACAACTGGGGACCTTGGTGTTTGAGAGCTGGGACACCTGGTGTTTGAGAGCTAGGACTGTTGGTGTTTGAGAGCCTGGACACTTGGTGTTGCAGAGCTGGGACATTTGTTTTTGGAAGCTGGGAGACATGGTGTTGGAGAGCTGAGACTCTTGTTTCTATAGAGCTGGGACACGTGGAGTTTGGAAGCTGGGACTCTTGGTGTTTGAGAGCTGGGACAGCGGGTGGTCGAGAGCTGGGACACTTGGTGCAAGAGAGCTTGGACACTTGGTGTTTGGAAGCTGCGGCACTTGGTGTTTGAGAGCTGGAGCAGGTGGTGTTTGGAAGCTGGGAGACTTCGTGTTTGAGAGCTGGGACACTTGGTGTTTGGGAGCTGGGACACTTGGTGTTTGAGAGCTGGGACACTTGGTGTTTGTGACCTGGCACACTTGGTGTTTGGAATCTGGGAGACTTGGTCTTGAGAGCTGCGTCTCTTGTTTCTATAGAGCTGTGACACGTGGAGTTTGGCAGCTGGGACTCTTGGTGTTTGAGAGCTGGGACACTTGGTGCAAGAGAGCTGGGACACTTGGTGTTTGGAAGCTGGGACACTTGCTGTTTGTGAGCTGGGACACGTGGTGTTTGGGAGCCGGGACATTTAGTGCTTGGAAGCTGGGACATTTGGTGTTTGGAAGGTGCGACACGAGGTGTTTGAGACCTGGGACACTTGGTGTTTGTGAGCTGGGACAGTTGGTTATTGATTGCTGGGACAATTGGTTCTTTGGAGCTGGGACATATGGTGCTTGCAAGCTGCGAAATGTGGTCTTTGTAAGCCGGGACATTTGGTGTTTGGAAGCTGGGACACTTGTTGTTTGGAAGCTGGGACACTTGTTCTTTGAGAGCTGGACCACTTGGTGTTTGTGAGCTGAGAAACGTGGTGTTTGGGAGCCGGGGCATTTGGTGCTTGGAAGCTGGGACATTTGGTGTTTGGAATTAGGGACACTTATTGTTTGAGACCTGGGACACATGGTGTTTATGAGCTGGGAAGCTTGGTGTTTGGAAGTTGGGCGACATGGTTTTGGGAAGCTGGGACACTTGGCGTTTGAGACCTGGAACAGCTGGTGTTTGGAAGCTGGGACACTTGGTGCTTGAGAGCTGGGACACTTGGTGTTTGAGAGCTGGGACACCTGGTCTTTGAGAGCTGGGACACTTGGTGTTTGGGAGCCGGGACATTTGGTGTTTGGAAGCTGGGACACTTGGTGTTTGAGAGCAGGGACACCTGGTGTTTGAGATTTGGGACATTTGGTCTTTGCAAGCTGGCAGATTTGGTGTTTGGAAGCTGGGACACTTGGTTATAGAGAGCTGAGACAATTGCTGTTTGGGAGTTTGGACATATGCTTTTTGCAAGCTGGGAAATGTGGCGTTTGGAAGCCGGGACATTTAGTGTTTGGAAGCTGGGACACTTGGTGTTTGGAGGCTGGAACACTTGGTGTTTGTGAGCTGGGACACGTGGTGTTTGGGAGTCGGGACATTTAGTGCTTGGAAGCTGGGACATTTGGTGTTTGGAAGGTGGGACACTACGTGTTTGACACTAGGTGTTTGTGAGCTGGGACAGTTGGTATTTGAGAGCCTGGACACTTGGTGTTTGGAAGCGGGTACACTTGGTGTTTGAGAGGTGGAACAGTTGGTTTTTGAGAGCTGGGACAGTTGATATTTGAGAGCTGGGTCACTTGGTGTTTGGAAGCTGGGACACGTGGTGTTTGAGATCTGGAACTGTTGGTGTTTGAGAGCTGGGGCAGTTGATGTTTAAGACCTGGGACACTTAGTGTTTGGAAGCAGGGACTCTTGGTGTTTGGAACCTGGGACATTTAGTGTTTGAGAGCTGAGACACTTGGTGCTTGGAAGCTGGGACACTTCGTGTTCGTTTGTTGAGAAACTTGGTGCTTGAGAGTTGGGACTCTTGGTGTTTAAGAGCTGGGACTCTTGGCGTTTGGAAGCTGGGACACTTGGTGTTTGGAGGCTGGGACATTTCGTGTTTGACAGCTGGGACACCTGGTCTTTGAGAGCTGGGACACTTGGTGTTTGGGAGTCGGGACATTTGGTGTTTGGAAGCTGGGACACTTGGTGTTTGAGAGCTGGGCCACCTGGAATTTGAGAGTTGGGACATTTGGTTTTTGAAAGCTGGTAAATCTGGTGTTTGGAAGCTTGGGCACTTGGTTGATTGCTGGGACAATTGGTGCTTGGGAGCTGGGACATATGGTGTTTGCAAGCTGAGAAATTTGGTCTTTGTAAGCCGGGACATTTGGCGTTTATAAGCTGGGACACTTGTTGTTTGGAAGCTGGGACACTTGTTCTTTGAGATCTGGACCACTTGGTGTTTGTGAGCTGAGAAACGTGGTGTTTGGGAGCCGGGGCATTTGGTGCTTGGAAGCTGGGACATTTGGTGTTTGGAAGGTGGGACACTTAGTGTTTAAGACCTGGGACACATGGTGTTTATGAGCTGGGAAGCTTGGTGTTTGGTAGTTGGGCGACATGGTTTTTGGAAGCTGGGACACTTGGCGTTTGAGAGCTTGAACAGCTGGTGTTTGGAAGCTGGGACACTTGGTGCTTGAGAGCTGGGACACTTGGTGTTTGAGAGCTGGGACACCTGGTCTTTGAGAGCTGGGACACTTGGTGTTTGGGAGCCGGGACATTTGGTGTTTGGAAGCTGGGACACTTGGTCTTTGAGAGCAGGGACACCTGGTGTTTGAGAGTTGGCACATTTGGTCTTTGCAAGCTGGCAGATTTGGTGTTTGGAAGCTGGGACACTTGGTTATAGAGAGCTGGGACAATTGCTGTTTGGGAGTTGGGACATATGCTTTTTGCAAGCTGGGAAATGTGGCGTTTTGAATCTGGGACAATTAGTGTTTGGAAGCTGGGACACTTGGTGTTTGAGAGCTGGAACAGTTGGTGCTTGAGAGCTGTGACTGTTGATGTTTGAGAGCTGGGACACTTGGTGTTTGGAAGCTGCGACACTTGGTGTTTGAGAGCTGGGACACTTGGTGTTTGGAAGCTGCGACACTTGGTGTTTGAGTACTGGGACAGTTGGTTTTTGGAAGCAGGGACACTTGGTGTTTGAGAGCTGGGACTCTTCGTGTTTGAGAACTCGGGCACTTGGTGTTTGGACGCTGGGACCCTTGGTTTTTGAGAGCTGGGAATCTTGGCGTTTGGAAGTTGGGACACATGGTGTTTGGAAGCTGGGACACTTGGTGTTTGAGAGCTGGAACAGCTGGTGTTTGACAGCTGGGGACCTTGGTTTTTGAGAGCTGGGACACCTGGTGTTTGAGAGCTAGGACTGTTGGTGTTTGAGAGCCTGGACACTTGGTGTTGCAGAGCTGGGACATTTGTTTTTCGAAGCTGGGAGACATGGTGTTGGAGAGCTGAGACTCTTGTTTCTATAGAGCTGGGACACGTGCAGTTTGGAAGCTGGGACTCTTGGTGTTTGAGAGCTGGGACAGCGGGTGGTCGAGAGCTGGGACACTTGGTGCAAGAGAGCTTGGACACTTGGTGTTTGGAAGCTGCGGGACTTGGTTTTGAGAGCTGGGACTCTTGGTGTTTGAGAGCTGGAACAGGTGGTGTTTGGAAGCTGGGACACTTCGTGTTTGAGAGCTGGGACACTTGGTGTTTGGGAGCTGGGACACTTGGTGTTTGTGACCTGGCACACTTGGTGTTTGGAAGCTGGGAGACTTGGTCTTGAGAGCTGCGTCTCTTGTTTCTATAGAGCTGTGACACGTGGAGTTTGGAAGCTGGGACTCTTGGTGTTTGAGAGCTGGGACACTTGGTGTTTGACAGTTGGGACACCTGGTCTTTGAGAGCTGGCACACTTGGTGTTTGGGAGCTGGGCCACCTGCAATTTGAGAGTTGGGACATTTGGTTTTTGAAAGCTGGGAAATCTGGTGTTTCGAAGCTTGGACACTTGGTTATTGATTGCTGGGACAATTGGTTCTTTGGAGCTGGGACATATGGTGTTTGCAAGCTGCGAAATGTGGTCTTTGTAAGCCGGGACATTTGGTGTTTGGAAGCTGGGACACTTGTTGTTTGGAAGCTGGGACACTTGTTCTTTGAGAGCTGGGACACTTGGTGTTTGTGAGCTGAGAAACGTGGTGTTTGGGAGCTGGGGCATTTGGTGCTTGGAAGCTGGGACATTTGGTGTTTGGAAGGTGGGACACTTGGTGTTTGAGACCTGGGACACATGGTGTTTATGAGCTGGGAAGCTTGCTGTTTGGAAGTTGGGCGATATGGTTTTTGGAAGCTGGGATACTGGGCGGTTGAGAGCTGGAACAGCTGGTGTTTTAGAGCTGGGACACTTGGTGTTTCGGAGCTGGTACACTTGGTGTTTGGAAGCAGGGACACTTGGTGCTTGAGAGCTGGGACTCTTGGTGTTTGAGAGCAGGGACACCTGGTCTTTGAAAGCTGGGACACTTAGTATTTGGGTGCCGGGATATTTGGTGTTTGGAAGCTGGGACACTTGGTGTTTGAGACCTGGGGCACTTCGTGTTTGGAAGCAGGGACTCTTGGTGTTTCGAACCTGGGACATCTAGTGTTTGAGAGCTGAGACACTTGGTGCTTGGAAGCTGGGACACTTCGTGTTTGTTTGTTGAGAAAGTTGGTGCTTGAGATTTGGGACACTTGGTGTTTGAGAGCTGGGACACTTGGTGTTTGAGAACTGGGACACTTGGTGTTTGTGAGCTGGCACACTTGGTGTTTCAGAGCTGGAACAGTTGGTGTTTGAGAGCTGGGACACTTGGTGTTTGAGAGCTGGGACACTTGGTGTTTCGGAGCTGGTACACTTGGTGTTTGGAAGCAGGGACACTTGGTGCTTGAGAGCTGGGACTCTTGGTGTTTGAGAGCAGGGACACCTGGTCTTTGAAAGCTGGGACAGTTAGTATTTGGGTGCCGGGATATTTGGTGTTTGGAAGCTGGGACACTTGGTTTTTGAGACCTGGGGCACTTCGTGTTTGGAAGCAGGGACTCTTGGTGTTTCGAACCTGGGACATCTAGTGTTTGAGAGCTGAGACACTTGGTGCTTGGAAGCTGGGACACTTCGTGTTTGTTTATTGAGAAACTTGGTGCTTGAGATTTGGGACACTTGGTGTTTGAGAGCTGGGACACTTGGTGTTTGAGAACTGGGACACTTGGTGTTTGTGAGCTGGCACACTTGGTGTTTCAGAGCTGGGACACTTGGTGTTTGAGAGCTGGGACACTTGGTGTTTGAGAGCTGGGACACTTGGTGTTTGAGATCTTGGACACTTGGTTTTTGAGAGCTGGGACACTTGGTGTTTGGAGGCTGGGACACTTGGTGCTGGAGATTTGGGACTATTGGTGTTTGGAAGATGGGAGACGTGGTTTTGGAGAGCTGGGACTCTTGGTGTTTGGAATCTGGGACACTTGGTGTTTGGAATTTGGGACACTAGGTGTTTGAGACCTGGGACAATTGGTGTTTGTGAGCTCGGACACTTGGTGTTTGGAAGCTGGGACACTTGGTGTTGGAGACCTGCGTCTCTTGTTTCTATAGAGCTGGGACACGTGGAGTTTGGAAGCTGGGACTCTTGGTGTTTGAGAGCTGGGACACCGGTTGGTCGAGAGCTGGGACACTTGGCGCATGAAAGCTGGGACACTTGGTGTTTGGATTTTGCGAGCCATGGTGTTTGAGAGCTGGGACTATTGGTGTTTGAGAGCTGGAACACGTGTGTTTGGGAGCTGGGACACTTGGTGTTTGAGAGCTGGGACTCTTGGTGTTTGGGAGCTGGGACACCTGTCTTTGAGAGCTGGGACACTTGGCTTTTGGGAGCTGGGACACTTGGTGTTTGAGAGCTGGAACAGTTGGTGTTTGAGAGATGCGACACTTGGTGTTTGAGAGCTGGAACAGTTGGTGTTTGAGAGATGCGACACTTGGTGTTTGAGAACTGGGACATTTGGTGTTTGGAAGCTGGGACACTTGGTGTTTGAGAGCAGGGACATTTGGTCTCTGCAAGCTGACAGATTTGGTGTTTGGAAGCTGGGACACTTGGTTATAGAGAACTGGGATAATTGCTGTTTGGCAGCTTGGGACATATGCTTTTTGCAAGCTGGGAAATTTGGCGTTTTGAATCTGGGACTATTAGTGTTTGGAAGCTGGGACACTTGGTCTTTGAGAGCTGGGACACTTGGTGTTTGGAAGCTGGGACACGTGGCGTTTGAGAGCTGGAACAGTTGGTGTTTGAGAGCTGGGAAGCTTGGTATTTGAGTACTGGGACACTTGGTTTTTGGAAACAGGGGGACTTGGTGTTTGAGAGCTGGGACTCTTCGTGTTTGAGTGCTGGGACGCTTGGTGTTGGGACGCTGGGATCCTTGGTTTTTGAGAGCTGGGAAGCTTGGTGTTTGGAAGTTGGGACACATGGTGCTTGGAAGCTGGGATATTTGGTGTTTGAGAGCTGGGACACCGGGTGTTTGAGAGCTAGGACAGTTGGTGTTTGAGAGCCTGGACACTTGGTGTTGCAGAGCAGGGACATTTGTTTTTGGAAGCTGGGAGACATGTTGTTGGAGAGCTGAGACTCTTGTTTCTATAGAGCTGGGACACGTGGAGTTTGGAAGCTGGGACTCTTGGTGTTTGAGAGCTGGGACACCGGGTGGTCGAGAGCTGGGACACTTGGTGCAAGAGAGCTCGGACACTTGGATTTTGGAAGCTGCGAGACTTGGTGTTTGAGAGTTGGAACAAGTGGTGTTTGGAAGCTGGGACACTTGGTGTTTGAGAGCTGGGACACTTCGTGTTTGTGAGCTGGCACACTTGGTGTTTGAGATCTTGGACACTTGGTTTTTGAGAGCCTGGACACTTGGTGTTTGGAAGCTGGTACACTTGGTGTTTGAGAGGTGGAACAGTTGGTTTTTGAGAGCTGGGACAGTTGATATTTGAGAGCTGGGTCACTTGGTGTTTGGAAGCTGGGACACTTGGTGTTTGAGAGCTGGAACAGTTGGTGTTTGAGAGCTGGGACCGTTGATGTTTGAGACCTGGGACACTTCGTGTTTGGAAGCAGGGACTCTTGGTGTTTGGAACCTGGGACATTTAGTGTTTGAGAGCTGAGACACTTGGTGCTTGGAAGCTGGGACACTTCGTGTTCGTTTGTTGAGAAACTTGGTGCTTGAGGGTTGGGACTCTTGGTGTTTAAGAGCTGGGACTCTTGGCGTTTAGAAGCTGGGACACTAGGTGTTTGGAGGCTGGGACATTTCGTGTTTGAGAGCTGGGACACTTGGTGTTTGACAGCTGGGACACCTGGTCTTTGAGAGCTGGGACACTTGGCGTTTGGGAGCTGGGCCACCTGGAATTTGAGAGTTGGGACATTTGGTTTTTGAAAGCTGGGAAATCTGGTGTTTGGAAGCCTGGACACTTGGTTATTGATTGCTGGGACAATTGGTTCTTTGGAGCTGGGACATATGGTGTTTGCAGCTGCGAAATGTGGTCTTTGTAAGCCGGGACATTTGGTGTTTGGAAGCTGGGACACTTGTTGTTTGGAAGCTGGGACACTTGTTCTTTGAGAGCTGGACCACTTGGTGTTTGTGAGCTGAGAAACGTGGTGTTTGGGAGCCGGGGCATTTGGTGCTTGGAAGCTGGGACATTTGGTGTTTGGAAGGTGGGACACTTGGTGTTTGAGACCTGGGACACATGGTGTTTATGAGCTGGGAAGCTTGCTGTTTGGAAGTTGGGCGATATGGTTTTTGGAAGCTGGGATACTGGGCGGTTGAGAGCTGGAACAGCTGGTGTTTGAGAGCTGGGACACTTGGTGTTTCGGAGCTGGTACACTTGGTGTTTGGAAGCAGGGACACTTGGTGCTTGAGAGCTGGGACTCTTGGTGTTTAAGAGCAGGGACACCTGGTCTTTGAAAGCTGGGACACTTAGTATTTGGGTGCCGGGATATTTGTTGTTTGGAAGCTGGGACACTCGGTGTTTGAGACCTGGGGCACTTCGTGTTTGGAAGCAGGGACTCTTCGTGTTTCGAACCTGGGACATCTAGTGTTTGAGAGCTGAGACACTTGGTGCTTGGAAGCTGGGACACTTCGTGTTTGTTTGTTGAGAAACTTGGTGCTTGAGATTTGGGACACTTGGTGTTTGAGAGCTGGGACACTTGGTGTTTGAGAACTGGGACACTTGGTGTTTGTGAGCTGGCACACTTGGTGTTTCAGAGCTGGAACAGTTGGTGTTTGAGAGCTGGGACACTTGGTGTTTGAGAGTTGGGACACTTGGTGTTTGGGAGTCGGGACATTTGGTGTTTGGAAGCTGGGACACTTGGTGTTTGAGAGCTGGGCCACCTGGAATTTGAGAGTTGGGACATTTGGTTTTTGAAAGCTGGGAAATCTGGTGTTTGGAAGCTTGGGCACTTGGTTGATTGCTGGGACAATTGGTGCTTGGGAGCTGGGACATATGGTGTTTGCAAGCTGAGAAATTTGGTCTTTGTAAGCCGGGACATTTGGCGTTTGGAAGCCTGGACACTTGTTGTTTGGAAGCTGGGACACTTGTTCTTTGAGAGCTGGGACACTTGGTGTTTGTGAGCTGAGAAACGTGGTGTTTGGGAGCCGGGGCATTTGGTGTTTGGAAGCTGGGACACTTGGTCTTTGAGAGCAGGGACACCTGGTGTTTGAGAGTTGGGACATTTGGTCTTTGCAAGCTGGCAGATTTGGTGTTTGGAAGCTGGGACACTTGGTTATAGAGAGCTGGGACAATTGCTGTTTGGGAGTTGGGACATATGCTTTTTGCAAGCTGGGAAATGTGGCGTTTTGAATCTGGGACAATTAGTGTTTGGAAGCTGGGAGACTTGGTGTTTGAGAGCTGGAACAGTTGGTGCTTGAGAGCTGTGACTGTTGATGTTTGAGAGCTGGGACACTTGGTGTTTGGAAGCTGCGACACTTGGTGTTTGAGTACTGGGACAGTTGGTTTTTGGAAGCAGGGACACTTGGTGTTTGAGAGCTGGGACTCTTCGTGTTTGAGAACTCGGGTACTTGGTGTTTGGACGCTGGGACCCTTGGTTTTTGAGAGCTGGGAATCTTGGCGTTTGGAAGTTGGGACACATGGTGTTTGGAAGCTGGGACACTTGGTGTTTGAGAGCTGGAACAGCTGGTGTTTGACAGCTGGGGACCTTGGTGTTTGAGAGCTGGGACACCTGGTGTTTGAGAGCTAGGACTGTTGGTGTTTGAGAGCCTGGACACTTGGTGTTGCAGAGCTGGGACATTTGTTTTTCGAAGCTGGGAGACATGGTGTTGGAGAGCTGAGACTCTTGTTTCTATAGAGCTGGGACACGTGCAGTTTGGAAGCTGGGACTCTTGGTGTTTGAGAGCTGGGACAGCGGGTTTTCGAGAGCTGGGACACTTGGTGCAAGAGAGCTTGGACACTTGGTGTTTGGAAGCTGCGGGACTTGGTGTTTGAGAGCTGGGACTCTTGGTGTTTGAGAGCTGGAACAGGTGGTGTTTGGAAGCTGGGACACTTCGTGTTTGAGAGCTGGGACACTTGGTGTTTGGGAGCTGGGACACTTGGTGTTTGAGAGCTGGGACACTTGGTGTTTGTGACCTGGCACACTTGGTATTTGGAAGCTGGGAGACTTGGTCTTGAGAGCTGCGTCTCTTGTTTCTATAGAGCTGTGACACGTGGAGTTTGGAAGCTGGGACTCTTGGTGTTTGAGAGCTGGGACACTTGGTGCAAGAGAGCTGGGACACTTGGTGTTTGGAAGCTGGGACACTTGCTGTTTGTGAGCTGGGACACGTGGTGTTTGGGAGCCGGGACATTTAGTGCTTGGAAGCTGGGACATTTGGTGTTTGGAAGGTGCGACACGAGGTGTGTGAGACCTGGGACACTAGGTGTTTGTGAGCTGGGACAGTTGGTGTTTGAGAGCCTGGACACTTGGTGTTTGGAAGCTGGTATACTTGGTGTTTGAGAGGTGGAACAGTTGGTTTTTGAGAGCTGGGACAGTTGATATTTGAGAGCTGGGTCACTTGGTGTTTGGAAGCTGGGACACTTGGTTTTTGAGAGCTGGAACAGTTGGTGTTTGAGAGCTGGGACCGTTGATGTTTGAGACCTGGGACACTTCGTGTTTGGATGCAGGGACTCTTGGTGTTTGGAACCTGGGACATTTAGTGTTTGAGAGCTGAGACACTTGGTGCTTGGAAGCTGGGACACTTCGTGTTCGTTTGTTGAGAAACTTGGTGCTTGAGAGTTGGGACTCTTGGTGTTTAAGAGCTGGGACTCTTGGCGTTTAGAAGCTGGGACACTAGGTGTTTGGAGGCTGGGACATTTCGTGTTTGAGAGCTGGGACACTTGGTGTTTGACAGTTGGGACACCTGGTCTTTGAGAGCTGGGAGACTTGGTGTTTGGGAGCTGGGCCACCTGGAATTTGAGAGTTGGGACATTTGGTTTTTGAAAGCTGGGAAATCTGGTGTTTCGAAGCTTGGACACTTGGTTATTGATTGCTGGGACAATTGGTTCTTTGGAGCTGGGACATATGGTGTTTGCAAGCTGCGAAATGTGGTCTTTGTAAGCCGGGACATTTGGTGTTTGGAAGCTGGGACACTTGTTGTTTGGAAGCTGGGGCACTTGTTCTTTGAGAGCTGGGACACTTGGTGTTTGTGAGCTGAGAAACGTGGTGTTTGGGAGCTGGGGCATTTGGTGCTTGGAAGCTGGGACATTTGGTGTTTGGAAGGTGGGACACTTGGTGTTTGAGACCTGGGACACATGGTGTTTATGAGCTGGGAAGCTTGCTGTTTGGAAGTTGGGCGATATGGTTTTTGGAAGCTGGGATACTGGGCGGTTGAGAGCTGGAACAGCTGGTGTTTGAGAGCTGGGACACTTGGTGTTTCGGAGCTGGTACACTTGGTGTTTGGAAGCAGGGACACTTGGTGCTTGAGAGCTGGGACTCTTGGTGTTTGAGAGCAGGGACACCTGGTCTTTGAAAGCTGGGACACTTAGTATTTGGGTGCCGGGATATTTGGTGTTTGGAAGCTGGGACACTTGGTGTTTGAGACCTGGGGCACTTCGTGTTTGGAAGCAGGGACTCTTGGTGTTTCGAACCTGGGACATCTAGTGTTTGAGAGCTGAGACACTTGGTGCTTGGAAGCTGGGACACTTCGTGTTTGTTTGTTGAGAAAGTTGGTGCTTGAGATTTGGGACACTTGGTGTTTGAGAGCTGGGACACTTGGTGTTTGAGAACTGGGACACTTGGTGTTTGTGAGCTGGCACACTTGGTGTTTCAGAGCTGGAACAGTTGGTGTTTGAGAGCTGGGACACTTGGTGTTTGAGAGCTGGGACACTTGGTGTTTCGGAGCTGGTACACTTGGTGTTTGGAAGCAGGGACACTTGGTGCTTGAGAGCTGGGACTCTTGGTGTTTGAGAGCAGGGACACCTGGTCTTTGAAAGCTGGGACAGTTAGTATTTGGGTGCCGGGATATTTGGTGTTTGGAAGCTGGGACACTTGGTTTTTGAGACCTGGGGCACTTCGTGTTTGGAAGCAGGGACTCTTGGTGTTTCGAACCTGGGACATCTAGTGTTTGAGAGCTGAGACACTTGGTGCTTGGAAGCTGGGACACTTCGTGTTTGTTTATTGAGAAACTTGGTGCTTGAGATTTGGGACACTTGGTGTTTGAGAGCTGGGACACTTGGTGTTTGAGAACTGGGACACTTGGTGTTTGTGAGCTGGCACACTTGGTGTTTCAGAGCTGGGACACTTGGTGTTTGAGAGCTGGGACACTTGGTGTTTGAGAGCTGGGACACTTGGTGTTTGGAGGCTGGGACACTTGGTGCTGGAGATTTGGGACTATTGGTGTTTGGAAGATGGGAGACGTGGTTTTGGAGAGCTGGGACTCTTGGTGTTTGGAATCTGGGACACTTGGTGTTTGGAATTTGGGACACTAGGTGTTTGAGACCTGGGACAATTGGTGTTTGTGAGCTCGGACACTTGGTGTTTGGAAGCTGGGACACTTGGTGTTGGAGACCTGCGTCTCTTGTTTCTATAGAGCTGGGACACGTGGAGTTTGGAAGCTGGGACTCTTGGTGTTTGAGAGCTGGGACACCGGTTGGTCGAGAGCTGGGACACTTGGCGCATGAAAGCTGGGACACTTGGTGTTTGGATTTTGCGAGCCATGGTGTTTGAGAGCTGGGACTATTGGTGTTTGAGAGCTGGAACACGTGTGTTTGGAAGCTGGGACACTTGGTGTTTGAGAGCTGGGACTCTTGGTGTTTGGGAGCTGGGACACCTGTCTTTGAGAGCTGGGACACTTGGCTTTTGGGAGCTGGGACACTTGGTGTTTGAGAGCTGGAACAGTTGGTGTTTGAGAGATGCGACACTTGGTGTTTGAGAACTGGGACATTTGGTGTTTGGAAGCTGGGACACTTGGTGTTTGAGAGCAGGGACATTTGGTCTCTGCAAGCTGACAGATTTGGTGTTTGGAAGCTGGGACACTTGGTTATAGAGAACTGGGATAATTGCTGTTTGGCAGCTGGGACATATGCTTTTTGCAAGCTGGGAAATTTGGCGTTTTGAATCTGGGACTATTAGTGTTTGGAAGCTGGGACACTTGGTCTTTGAGAGCTGGGACACTTGGTGTTTGGAAGCTGGGACACTTGGCGTTTGAGAGCTGGAACAGTTGGTGTTTGAGACCTGGGAAACTTGGTATTTGAGTACTGAGACACTTGGTTTTTGGAAACAGGGGGACTTGGTGTTTGAGAGCTGGGACTCTTCGTGTTTGAGTGCTGGGACGCTTGGTGTTGGGACGCTGGGATCCTTGGTTTTTGAGAGCTGGGAAGCTTGGTGTTTGGAAGTTGGGACACATGGTGCTTGGAAGCTGGGACATTTGGTGTTTGAGAGCTGAGAAACTTGGTGTTTGAGAGCTGGGACACTTGGTGTTTGGACGCTGGGACGCTTGGTTTTTGAAAGCTGGGAAGCTTGGCGTTTGGAAGTTGAGACACATGGTGTTTGGAAGCTGGGACACATGGTGTTTGAGAGCTGGAACAGCTGGTGTTTGAGAGCGGGGTAACTTGGTGTTTGAGAGCTGGGACACCGGGTGTTTGAGAGCTAGGACAGTTGGTGTTTGAGAGCCTGGATACTTGGTGTTGCAGAGCTGGGACACTTGTTTTTGGAAGCTGGGAGACATGGTGTTGGAGAGCTGAGACTCTTGTTTCTATAGAGCTGGGACACGTGGAGTTTGGAAGCTGGGACTCTTGGTGTTTGAGAGCTGGGACACCGGGTGGTCGAGAGCTGGGACACTTGATTCAAGAGAGCTTGGACACTTGGATTTTGGAAGCTGCGAGACTTGGTGTTTGAGAGCTGGAACAGGTGGTGTTTGGAAGCTGGGGCACTTGGTGTTTGAGAGCTGGGACACTTCGTGTTTGTGAGCTGGCACACTTGGTGTTTGAGATCTTGGACACTTGGTTTTTGAGAGCTGGGACACTTGGTATTTGTGAGCTGGCACACTTGGTGTTTCAGAGCTGGAACAGTTGATGTTTGTGAGCTGGGACACTTGGTGTTTCAGTGCTGGGACACTTGGTGTTTGAGATCTTGGACACTTGGTTGTTGAGAGCTGGGACACTTGGTGTTTGGAAGCTGGGACACTTGGTGCTGGAGAGCTGGGACTCTTGGTGTTTGGAATCTGGGACACTTGGTGTTTGGGAGCTGGGACACCTTATGTTTGAGAGTTGGGACATTTGGTCTTTGCAAGCTGGGAAATCTGCGGTTTGGTAGCCTGGACACTTGGTTATAGAGAGCTGGGACAGTTGGTGTTTGGGAGCGGGGAGATATGGTGTTTGCAAGCTGGGAAATCTGGTCTTTGGAAGCCGGGACATTTGGTGTTTGGAAGCTGGGACACTTGGTGTTTGGAAGCTATGACACTTGGCGTTAGTGAGCTGGGAAACGGGGTGTTTGGGAGCCGGGAAATTTGGTGCTTGGAAGCTGGGACATTTGGTGTTTGCAAGGTGGGACACTTGGTGTTTGAGACCTGGTACACGTGGTGTTTAGGAGCTGGGACACTTGGAGTTTGGAAACTGGGACACTTGGTGTTTGAGAGCTGGAACAGCTGGTGTTTGAGAGCTGGGACACTTGGTGTTTGAGAGCTGGGATACTTGGTGTTTGAGAGCTAGGAGAGTTGGTATTTGAGAGCATGAACACTTAGTGTGGGAGTGCTGGGACTCTTCGTTTTGGAAGCTTGGACACTTGGTTTTTGAGCGCTGGAACATTTGGTGTTTGAGATCTGGGACACTTGGTTCTGGAGAGCTGGGAGACATGGTGTTGGAGAGCTGGGACTTTTGTTTCTATAGAGCTGGGACACGTGTAGTTTGGAAGCTGGGACACTTGGTTTTTGAGAGCCGGGACACCGGGTGGTCGAGAGCTGTTACACTTGGTGCAAGAGAGCTGGGACATTTGGTGTTTCGAAGCTGGGAGACTTGGTGTTTGAGAGCTGGGACTCTTGGTTATTGAGAGCTGGAACATGTGGTGTTTGGAAGCTGGGACACTTGGTGTTTGAGAGCTGGGACTCCTGGCGTTTGAGAGCTGGAACACTTGGTGTTTCAGAGCTGGGACACTTGGTGTTTGGAAGCTGGGACACTTGGTGTTTGAAAGCTGGAACTGTCGGTGTTTGAGAGCTGGGACTATTGGTGTTTGAGAGCTGGGACACTTGGCGTTTTGAAGCTGGGACACTTGGTGTTTCAGAGCTGGAACATTTGGTGTTTGAGATCTGGGACCCTTTGTTTTTGAGTGCTCGGACACTTGCTGTTTGGAAGCTGGGAGACTTGGTGTTGGAGAAATGGGACACTTGGTTTTTGGAACCTGGGAGACTTGGTGTTGGAGAGCTGGGACTCTTGTTTCTTGAGAGCAGGGACACGTGGAGTTTGGAAGCTGGGACTTATGGTTTTTGAGAGCTGGGACACCGGGTGGTCGAGAGCTGGGGCACTTGGTGCAAGAGAGCTGGGACACTTGGTGTTTGGAAGCTGGGACACTTGGAGTTTGAGAGCTGTGACTCCTGGTGTTTGAGAGGTGGGAGACTTGGTGTTTGTGAGCTGGGACACTTGGTGTTTGGAATCTGGGACACTTGGTGTTTGAGAGCTGGGACACCTGTTGTTTGTGAGTTGGGACATTTGGCATTTGCAAGCTGGGAGATTTGGTGTTTGGAAGCTGGGACACTTGGTGTGTGTAAGCTGGGACACGTGGTATTTGGGCGCAGGGTCTCTTGGTGTTTGGAACCTGGGACATTTAGTGTTTGAGAGCGGAGACACTTGGTGCTTGGAGGCTGGTTCACTTCGTGTTTGTTTGTTGAGAAACTTTGTGCTTGAGAGTTGGGACTCTTGGTGTTTTAGATTTTGGACTCTTGGCGTTTTGAAGCTGGGACACTTGGTGATTGCAGTTTGGGACACTTCGTGTTTGAGAGCTGGGACACATGGTGTTTGAGAGCTAGGACAGTTGGTGTTTGAGAGCCTGGGCACTTGGTGTTGGAGAGCTGGGACATTTGGTGTTTGAGAGCAAGAACACGTGGTGTTTGGAAGCTGGGACACTTGGTATTTGAGAGCTGGGACATTAGGTTCTTGAGAGCTGGGACACTTGGTGTTTGGAAGCTGGGACACTTGGTGTTGGAGTGCTGGTACACTTGGTGTTTGGAAGCTGGGAGACTTGGTGTTGGAGAGCTGGGACGTTTGTTTCTATAGCGCTGGGACACGTGGAGTTTGGAAGCTGGGACTCTTGGTGTTGGAGAGCTGGGACACCCGGTGCTCGAGAGCTGGGACACTTGGTGCAAGAGAGCTGGGACACTTGGTGTTTGGAAGCTGGGAGACTTGGTGTTTGAGAGCTGGGACTCTTGGTGTTTGTTGGCAAGAACACGTGGTGTTTGGAAGCTGGGACACTTGGTATTTGAGGTCTGGGACTCCTGGTGTTTGAGAGCTGGGACACTTGGTGTTTGAGAGCTGGGACACATGATTTTTGAGAGCCGGGACACCGGGTGGTCGAGAGCTGGGACACTTGGTGCAAGAGAGCTGGGACAGTTGGTGTTTCGAAGCTGGGAGACTTGGTGTTTGAGAGCTCGGACTCTTGGTTTTTGACAGCTGGAACATGTGCTGTTTGGAAGCTGGGACACTTGGTGTTTGGAAGCTGGGACACTTGGTGTTTGAGAGCTGGGACACTTGGTGTTTGTGAGCTGGCACACTTGGTGTTTCAGAGCTGGAATAGTTGGTGTTTGAGAGCTGGGACACCTGGTGTTTGAGAGCTGGGACACTTGGTGTTTGAGATCTTGGACACTTGGTTTTTGAGAGCTGGGACACTTGGTGTTTGGAAGCTGGGACACTTCGTGCTGGAGATTTGGGACTCCTGGTGTTTGGAAGCTGGGAGACGTGGTTTTGGAGAGCTGGGACTCTTGGTGTTTGGAATCTGGGACACTTGGTGTTTGAGAGCTGGGACACCTGGTGTTTGAGAGTTGGGACATTTGGTCTTTGCATTCTGGGAAATCTGCGGTTTGGTAGCCTGGACACTTGGTTATAGAAAGCTGGGACAGTTGGTGTTTGGGAGTGGGGACATATGGTGTTTGCAAGCTGGGAAATCTGGTCTTTGGAAGGCGGGACATTTGGTGTTTGGAAGCTGGGACACTTGGTGTTTGGAAGCTGTGGCACTTGGTGTTAGTGAGCTGGGAAACGGGGTGTTTGGGAGCCGGGACATTTGGTGCTTGGAAGCTGGGACATTTGGTGTTTGGAAGGTGGGACACTTGGTGTTTGAGACCTGGCACACGTGGTGTTTAGGAGCTGGGACACTTGGAGTTTGGAAACTGTGACACTTGGCGTTTGAGAGCTGGAACAGCTCGTGTTTGAGAGCTGGGACACTTGGTGTTTGAGAGCTGGGATACTTTGTGTTTGAGAGCTAGGAGAGTTGGTATTTGAGAGCATGAACACTTGGTGTGGGAGCGCTGGGACTCTTCGTTTTGGAAGCTTGGACACTTGGTGTTTCGAGGCTGGGACACTTGGTGTTTGGAAGCTTGGACACTTGGTGTTTCGAAGCTGGGACACTTGGTGTTTGGAAGCTTGGACACTTGGCGTTTTGAAGCTGGGACACTTGGTGTTTGAAGCTGGAAAATTTGGTGTTTGAGATCTGGGACACTTTGTTTTTGAGTGCTCGGACACTTGGTGTTTGGAAGCTGGGAAACTACATGTTGGAGAAATGGGACACTTGGTTTTTGGAACCTGGGAGACTTGGTGTTGGAGAGCTGTGACTCTTGTTTCTTGAGAGCTGGGACACGTGGAGTTTGGAAGCTGGGACTTATGGTTTTTGAGAGCTGGGACACCGGGTGGTCGTGAGCTGGGGCACTTGGTGCAAGAGAGCTGGGACACTTGGTGTTTGGAATCTGGGACACTTGGTGTTTGAGAGCTGGGACTCTTGGTGTTTGGGAGCAGGGACATTTGATGTTTGGAAGCTGGGACACTTGGTGTTTGAGAGCTGGGACACCTGTTGTTTGTGAGTTGGGACATTTGGCCTTTGCAAGCTGGGAGATTTGGTGTTTGGAAGCTGGGACACTTGGTGTTTGTGAGCTGGGACACGTGGTGTTTGGGAGCAGGAGCTCTTGCTGTTTGGAACCTGGGACATTTAGTGTTTGAGAGCGGAGACACTTGGTGCTTGGAGGCTGGTTCACTTCGTGTTTGTTTGTTGAGAAACTTTGTGCTTGAGAGTTGGGACTCTTGGTGTTTTAGAGCTTGGACGCTTGGCGTATTGAAGCTGGGACACTTGGTGTTTGCAGTTTGGGACACTTCGTGTTTGAGAGCTGGGACACATGGTGTTTGAGAGCTGGGACACTTGGTGTTTGAGAGCTAGGACAGTTGGTGTTTGAGAGCCTGGACACTTGGTGTTGGAGAGCTGGGAGATTTGGCTTTGGAAGCTGGAACAGTTGGTGTTGGCGATCTGGGACATTTGGTTCTTGAGAGCTGGGACACCTGGTGTTTGGAAGCTGGGACACATGGTGTTGGAGTGCTGGTACACTTGGTGTTTGGAAGCTGGGACACTTGGTGTTGGAGTGCTGGTACACTTGGTGTTTGGAAGCTGGGAGACTTGGTGTTGGAGACCTGGGACGTTTGTTTCTATAGCGCTGGGACAGGTGGAGTTTGGAAGCTGGGACTCTTGGTGTTGGAGAGCTGGGACACCCGGTGCTCGAGAGCTGGGACACTTGGTGCAAGAGAGCTGGGATACTTGGTGTTTGGAAGCTGGGAGACTTGGTGTTTGAGAGCTGGGACTCTTGGTGTTTGAGAGCAAGAACACGTGGTGCTTGGAAGCTGGGACACTTGGTGTTTGAGAGCTGGGACACTTGGTGTTTGAGAGCTGGGACACTTGGTGTTTGAGACCTGGGACACATGGTGTTTTTGAGCTGGGAAGCTTGGTGTTTGGAAGTTGGGCGACATGGTTTTTGGAAGTTGGGACACTTGGTGCTTGAGAGCTGGGACACCTGGTCTTTGAGAGCTGGGACACTTGGTGTTTGGGAGGCGGGACATTTGGTGTTTGGAAGCTGGGACACTTGGTGTTTGAGAGCCGGGACATTTGGTGTTTGGAAGCTGGGACTCTTGGTGTTTGAGAGCAGGTACACCTGGTGTTTGAGAGTTGGGACATTTGGTCTTTGCAAGCTGGCAGATTTGGTGTTTGGAAGCTGGGACACTTGGTTATAGAGAGCTGGGACAATTGCTGTTTGGGAGTTGGGACATATGCTTTTTGCAAGCTGGGAAATGTGGCGTTTGGAAGCCGGGACATTTAGTGTTTGGAAGCTGGGACACTTGGTGTTTGGAGGCTGGGACACTTTATGCTTGTGAGCTGGGACACGTGGTGTTTGGGAGTCGGGACATTTAGTGCTTGGAAGCTGGGACATTTGGTGTTTGGAAGGTGGGACACTACGTGTTTGACACTAGGTGTTTGTGAGCTGGGACAGTTGGTTTTTGAGAGCTGGGACAGTTGATATTTCAGAGCTGGTTCACTAGGTGTTTGGAAGCTGGGACACGTGGTGTTTGAGATCTGGAACTGTTGGTGTTTGAGAGCTGGGGCAGTTGATGTTTAAGACCTGGGACACTTGGTGTTTGGAAGCAGGGACTCTTGGTGTTTGGAACCTGAGACATTTAGTGTTTGAGAGCTGAGACACTTGGTGCTTGGAAGCTGGGACACTTCGTGTTCGTTTGTTGAGAAACTTGGTGCTGGAGAGTTGGGACTCTTGGTGTTTAAGACCTGGGACTCTTGGCGTTTGGAGGCTGGGACACTTGGTGTTTGGAGGCTGGGACACTTCGTGTTTGAGAGCTGGGACACTTGGTGTTTGACAGCTGGGACACCTGGTCTTTGAGAGCTGGGACACTTGGTGTTTGGGAGTCGGGACATTTGGTGTTTGGAAGCTGGGACACTTGGTGTTTGAGAGCTGGGCCACCTGGAATTTGAGAGTTGGGACATTTGGTATTTGAAAGCTGGGAAATCTGGTGTTTGGAAGCTTGGACACTTGGTTATTGATTGCGGGACAATTGGTGCTTGGGAGCTGGGACATATGGTGTTTGCAACCTGCGAAATTTGGTCTTTGTAAGCCGGGACATTTGGTGTTTGGAAGCTGGGACACTTGTTGTTTGGAAGCTGGGACACTTGTTCTTTGAGAGCTGGGACACCTGGTGTTTGTGAGCTGAGAAACGTGGTGTTTGGGAGCCGGGCCATTTGGTGCTTGGAAGCTGGGACATTTGGTGTTTGGAAGGTGGGACACTTAGTGTTTAAGACCTGAGACACATGGTGTTTATGAACTGGGAAGCTTGGTGTTTGGAAGTTGGGCGACATGGTTTTTGGAAGCTGGGACACTTGGTGTTTGAGAGCAAGAACACGTGGTGTTTGGAAGCTGGGACACATGGTATTTGAGAGCTGGGGCTCCTGGTGTTTGAGAGCTGGGACACTTGGTGTTTGAGAGCTGGGACACTTGGTGTTTGAGAGCTGGGACTCTTGGTGTTTGAGAGCAAGAACACGTGGTGTTTGGAAGCTGGGACACTTGGTATTTGAGAGCTGGGACTCCTGGTGTTTGAGAGCTGGGACACTTGGTGTTTGAGAGCTGGGACACTTGGTGTTTGAGAGCTGGGACACTTGGTGTTTGGAAGCTGGGAGACTTGGTGTTGGAGAGCTGGGACTCTTGTTTCTTCAGAGCCGGGACTCCTGGTGCAAGAGAGCTGGAACACTTGTTGTTTGAGAGCTGGGACACTTGGTGTTCGGAAGCTGGGACACTTGGTGTTTGAAAGCTGGAACAGTTGGTGTTTGAGAGCTGGGACACTTGGTGTTTGAGAACTGGGACACTTGGTGTTTGAGAGCTGGGACACTTGGTCTTTGCAAGCTGCGAGATTTGTTGTTTGGAAGCCGGGACATTTAGTGCTTGGAAGCTGGGACACTTGGTGTTTGGAGGCTGGGACACTTGCTGTTTGTGAGCTGGGACCCGTGGTGTTTGGGAGCCGGGACATTTGGTGCTTGGAAGCTGGGACATTTGTTGTTTGGAAGCTGGGACAGTAGTTGTTTGAGACCTTGGACACTTGGTGTTTCTGAGCTGGGACACTAGGTGTTTGGAAGCTGGGAAACTTGGTGTTGGAGATCTGGGACTCTTGGTTTTTTAGAGCTGGGACACATGGTTTTTGGAAGCTGGGAAACTTGGAGTTGGAGAGCTGGGACTCTTGTTTCTTGAGAGCTGGGACACGTGGAGTTTGGAAGCTGGGACTCATGGTGTTTGAGAGCCTGGACACCAGGTGGTTGAGAGCTGGGACACTTGGTGCAATAGAGCTGGGGCACTTGGTGTTTGGAACCTGGGACACTTGATTTTTGAGAGCTGGGAGACTTGGTGTTTGAGAGCTGGGAGACTTCGTGTTTGGAATCTGGGACACTTTGTGTTTGAGAGCTGGGACTCTTGGTGTTTGCGAGCTGGGACACCTGTTCTTTGACAGCTGGGACACCTGGCGTTTGGAAGCCGGGACATTTAGTGTTTGGAAGCTGGGACACTAGGTGTTTGGAGGCTGGGACACTTGGTGTTTGTGAGCTGGGACACGTGGTGTTTGGGAGTCGGC
This sequence comes from Isurus oxyrinchus, assembly GCA_026770705.1. Lineage (NCBI taxonomy): Eukaryota > Metazoa > Chordata > Chondrichthyes > Lamniformes > Lamnidae > Isurus > Isurus oxyrinchus. Next base: position 2,321,969 of record JANJGN010000066.1, read on the forward strand.
ACATTTAGTGCTTGGAAGCTGGGACATTTGTTGTTTGGAAGGTGGGGCACTACGTGTTTGACACAAGGTGTTTGAGAGCTGGGACAGTAGGTATTTGAGAGCCCGGACACTTGGTGTTTGGAAGCTGGTACACTTGGTGTTTGAGAGGTGGAACAGTTGGTTTTTGAGAGCTGGGAGAGTTGATATTTGAGAGCTGAGTCACTTGGTGTTTGGAAGCTGGGACACTTGGTGTTTGAGATCTGGAACAGTTGGTGTTTGAGAGCTGGGGCAGTTGATTTTTAAGACCTGGGACACTTGGTGTTTGGAATCAGGGACTCTTGGTGTTTGGAACCTGGGACATTTAGTGTTTGAGAGCTGAGACACTTGGTGCTTGGAAGCTGGGACACTTCGTGTTCGTTTGGTGAGAAACTTGGTGCTTGAGAGTTGGGACTCTTGGTGTTTAAGACCTGGGACTCTTGGCGTTTGGAAGCTGGGACACTAGGTGTTTGGAGGCTGTGACACTTCGTGTTTGAGAGCTGGGACACTTGGTGTTTGGGAGTCGGGACATTTGGTGTTTGGAAGCTGGGACACTTGGTGTTTGAGAGCTGGGCCACCTGGAATTTGAGAGTTGGGACATTTGGTTTTTGAAAGCTGGGAAATCTGGTGTTTGGAAGCTTGGACACTTGGTTATTGATTGCTGGGACAATTGGTGCTTGGGAGCTGGGACATATGGTGTTTGCAAGCTGCGAAATTTGGTCTTTGTAAGCCGGGACATTTGGTGTTTGGAAGCTGGGACACTTGTTGTTTGGAAGCTGGGACAGTTGTTCTTTGAGAGCTGGGACACTTGGTGTTTGTGAGCTGAGAAACGTGGTGTTTGGGAGCCGGGGCATTTGGTGCTTGGAAGCTGGGACATTTGGTGTTTGGAAGGTGGAAAACCTAGTGTTTGAGACCTGGGACACATGGTGTTTATGAGCTGGGATCTTGGTGTTTGGAAGTTGGGCGACATGGTTTTTGGAAGCTGGGACACTTGGCCTTTGAGAGCTGGAACAGCTGGTGTTTGGAAGCTGGGACACGTGGTGCTTGAGAGCTGGGACACCTGGTCTTTGAGAGCTGGGACACTTGGTGTTTGGGAGCCGGGACATTTGGTGTTTGGAAGCTTGGACTCTTGGTGTTTGAGAGCAGGGACACCTGGTGTTTGAGAGTTGGGACATTTGGTCTCTGCAAGCTGACAGATTTGGTGTTTGGAAGCTGGGACACTTGGTTATAGAGAGCTGGGACAATTGCTGTTTGGGAGTTGGGACATATGCTGTTTGCAAGCTGGGAAATGTGGCGTTTTGAATCTGGGACAATTAGTGTTTGGAAGCTGGGAGACTTGGTGTTTGAGAGCTGGAACAGTTGGTGCTTGAGAGCTGTGACTGTTGATGTTTGAGAGCTGGGACACTTGGTGTTTGGAAGCTGGGACACTTGGTGTTTGAGAGGTGGAACAGTTGGTTTTTGAGAGCTGGGAGAGTTGATATTTGAGAGCTGAGTCACTTGGTGTTTGGAAGCTGGGACACTTGGTGTTTGAGATCTGGAACAGTTGGTGTTTGAGAGCTGGGGCAGTTGATTTTTAAGACCTGGGACACTTGGTGTTTGGAATCAGGGACTCTTGGTGTTTGGAACCTGGGACATTTAGTGTTTGAGAGCTGAGACACTTGGTGCTTGGAAGCTGGGACACTTCGTGTTCGTTTGGTGAGAAACTTGGTGCTTGAGAGTTGGGACTCTTGGTGTTTAAGACCTGGGACTCTTGGCGTTTGGAAGCTGGGACACTAGGTGTTTGGAGGCTGTGACACTTCGTGTTTGAGAGCTGGGACACTTGGTGTTTGGGAGTCGGGACATTTGGTGTTTGGAAGCTGGGACACTTGGTGTTTGAGAGCTGGGCCACCTGGAATTTGAGAGTTGGGACATTTGGTTTTTGAAAGCTGGGAAATCTGGTGTTTGGAAGCTTGGACACTTGGTTATTGATTGCTGGGACAATTGGTGCTTGGGAGCTGGGACATATGGTGTTTGCAACCTGCGAAATTTGGTCTTTGTAAGCCGGGACATTTGGTGTTTGGAAGCTGGGACACTTGTTGTTTGGAAGCTGGGACAGTTGTTCTTTGAGAGCTGGGACACTTGGTGTTTGTGAGCTGAGAAACGTGGTGTTTGGGAGCCGGGGCATTTGGTGCTTGGAAGCTGGGACATTTGGTGTTTGGAAGGTGGAAAACTTAGTGTTTGAGACCTGGGACACATGGTGTTTATGAGCTGCGATCTTGGTGTTTGGAAGTTGGGCGACATGGTTTTTGGAAGCTGGGACACTTGGCCTTTGAGAGCTGGAACAGCTGGTGTTTGGAAGCTGGGACACGTGGTGCTTGAGAGCTGGGACACCTGGTCTTTGAGAGCTGGGACACTTGGTGTTTGGGAGCCGGGACATTTGGTGTTTGGAAGCTGGGACTCTTGGTGTTTGAGAGCAGGGACACCTGGTGTTTGAGAGTTGGGACATTTGGTCTCTGCAAGCTGACAGATTTGGTGTTTGGAAGCTGGGACACTTGGTTATAGAGAGCTGGGACAATTGCTGTTTGGGAGTTGGGACATATGCTGTTTGCAAGCTGGGAAATGTGGCGTTTTGAATCTGGGACAATTAGTGTTTGGAAGCTGGGAGACTTGGTGTTTGAGAGCTGGAACAGTTGGTGCTTGAGAGCTGTGACTGTTGATGTTTGAGAGCTGGGACACTTGGTGTTTGGAAGCTGGGACACTTGGTGTTTGAGAGCTAGAACATTTGCTGTTTGAGAGCTGGGACTCCTGGTGTTTGAGTACTGGGACAGTTGGTTTTTGGAAGCAGGGACACTTGGTGTTTGAGAGCTGGGACTCTTCGTGTTTGAGAGCACGGACACTTGCTGTTTGGACGCTGGTACCCTTGGTTTTTGAGAGCTGGGTCACTTGGCGTTTGGAAGTTGGGACACATGGTGTTTGGAAGCTGGGACACTTGGTGTTTGAGAGCTGGAACAGCTGGTGTTTGACAGCTGGGGAACTTGGTGTTTGAGAGCTGGGACACCTGGTGTTTGAGAGCTAGGACTGTTGGTGTTTGAGAGCCTGGATACTTGGTGTTGCAGAGCTGGGACACTTGTTTTTGGAAGCTGGGAGACATGGTGTTGGAGAGCTGAGACTCTTGTTTCTATAGAGCTGGGACACGTGGAGTTTGGAAGCTGGGACTCTTGGTGTTTGAGAGCTGGGACACCGGGTGGTCGAGAGCTGGGACACTTGGTGCAAGAGAGCTTGGACACTTGGATTTTGGAAGCTGCGAGACTTGGTGTTTGGGAGTTGGGACTCTTGGTGTTTGAGAGCTGGGACACTTGCTGTTTGGAAGCTGGGAGGCTTGGTGTTGGAGACCTGGGACTCTTGTTTCTTCAGAGCCGGGACTCCTGGTGCAAGAGAGCTGGAACACTTGTTTGAGAGCTGGGACACTTGGTGTTTGGAAGCTGGGACACTTGGTGTTTGAACGCTGGAACAGTTGGTGTTTGAGAGCAGGGCCACATGGTGTTTGCAAGCTGGGGGATTTGGTGTTTGGAAGCCGGGACATTTAGTGCTTGGAAGCTGGGACACTTGGTGTATGGAGGCTGGGACACTTGCTGTTTGTGAGCTGGGACCCGTGGTGTTTGGGAGCCGGGACATTTGGTGCTTGGAAGCTGGGACATTTGTTGTTTGGAAGCTGGGACAGTAGGTGTTTGAGACCTTGGACACTTGGTGTTTCTGAGCTGGGACACTTGGTGTTCGGGTGCCGGGACATTTGGTGTTTGAGAGCTTGGACTCCTCGTGTTTGAGAGCTGGGACAGTTGGTGTTTGAGATCTGGGACACTTGGTTTTTGAGAGCTGGGACATTTGGTGTTTGGAAGCTGGGACACTTGGTGTTGGAGATTTGGGACTCTTGGTTCTTGGAAGCTGGGAAACTTGGTGTTGGAGAGCTGGGACTCTTGTTTCTTGAGAGCATGGACTCGTGGACTTTGGAAGCTGGGACTCTTGGTGTTTGAGAGCTGGGACAGCGGGTGGTCGAGAGCTGGGACACTTGATGCAAGAGAGCTGGGACACTTGGTGTTTGGAAGCTGGGACATTTGGTGTTTGGGAGCCGGGACTCCTGGTGTTTGAGAGCTGGGAGACTTGGTGTTTGAGAGCTGGCACACTTTGTGTTTGGAATCTGGAACACTTGGTTAGAGAGAGCTGGGACAATTGCTGTTTGGGTGTTGGGACATAAGGTTTTTGCTCGCTGGGAAATTTGGCGTTTGGAAACCTGGACAGTTAGTGTTAGGGAGCTGGGACACTTGGTGTTTGGGAGCTGGGACAGTTGGCGTTTGAGAGCGGGGACACTTGGTGTTTGAGAGCTGGGACACTTGGTGTTTGAGAGCTGGGACATTTGGTGTTTGAGAGCCTGGACACTTGGTGTTGGAGAGCTGGGACACTTGTACTTGGAAGCTGGAACACTTGGTGTTTGAGAGCTGGAACAGTTGGCGTTTGAGATCTGGGACACTTGGTTTTTAACACCTGGGACACTTGTTGTTTCAAAGCTCGGACACTTGGTGTTGGAGTGCTGGGACACTTGGTGTTTGGAAGCTGGGAGACTTGCTGTTGCAGAACTGCGACTCTTTTATCTATTGGGCTGGGACACGTGGAGATTGGAAGCTGGGACTCTTGGTATTTGAGAGCTGGGACACTTGGTGTTTGGAAACTGGGACACTTGGCGTTTGGGAGCCGGGAGTCTTGGTATTTCGGATTTGGAACACGTGGTGTTTGGAAGCTGGGACACTTGGTGTTTGAGAGCTGGGACTCTTGGTGTTTGAGAGCTGGGACACCTGGTCATTGAGAGCTGGGACACTTTGCGTTTGGGAGCTGGGACACATGGTGTTTGAAAGTTGGGACACCTGATGTTTGAGAGCTGGGACAGTTGGTATTTGAGAGCCTGGACACTTGGTGTTTGGAAGCTGGGACACTTGATGTTTGGAAGCTGCAACACTTGGTGTTTTAGAGCTGGAACATTTGGTGTTTGTGATCTTGGACACTTGTTTTTTGAGAGCTGGGACATTTGCTGTTTGGAAGCTGGGACACTTGGTGTTGGAGATTTGGGACTCTTGGTTCTTGGAAGCTGGGAAACTTGGTGTTGGAGAGCTGGGACTCTTGTTTCTTGAGAGCTGGGACACGTGGACTTTGGAAGCTGGGACTCTTGGTGTTTGAGAGCTGGGACACCGGGTGGTCGAGAGCTGGGACACTTGATGCAAGAGAGCTGGGACACTTGGTGTTTGGAAGCTGGGACACTTGGTGTTTGGGAGCTGGGACTCCTGGTGTTTGAGAGCTGGGAGACTTCGTGTTTGACAGCTGTCACACTTTGTGTTTGGAATCTGGCAAACTTGGTTAGAGATAGCTGGGACAATTGCTGTTTGGGTGTTGGGACATAAGGTTTTTGCAAGCTGGGAAATTTGGCGTTTGGAAACCGGGACATTTAGTGTTTGAGAGCTGGGACACTTGGTGTTTGGGAGCTGGGACACTTGGTGTTTGAGAGCTGAAACTGTTGGTGTCTGAGAGCTGGGACACTTGGTGTTTGAGAGCTGGGACACTTGGTGTTTGAGAGCTGGGACAGTTGGCGTTTGAGAGCCTGGACACTTGGTGTTTGGAAGCTCGGACACTTGGTGTTAGGAAGCTGCAACACTTGGTGTTTTAGAGCTGGAACATTTGGTGTTTGTGATCTTGGACACTTGGTTTTTGAGAGCTGGGACACTTGGTGTTTGGAAGATGGGACACTTGCTGTTGGAGATTTGAGTCACTTGGTGCTTGGAAGCTGGGAGGCTTGGTGTTGGAGAGATGGGACTCTTGTTTCTTGAGCGCTGGGACACGTGGACTTTGGAAGCTGGGACTCTTGGTGTTTGAGAGCTGGGTCACCGGGTGGTCGAGAGCTGGGACACTTGATGCAAGAGAGCTGGGATACTTGGTGTTTGGAAGCTGGGACACTTGGTGTTTGGGAGCTGGGACTCCTGGTGTTTGAGAGCTGGGCGACTTGGTGTTTGAGAGCTGGGACACTTGGTGTTTGGAATCTGGGACACTTGGTTATAGAGAGATGGGACAATTGCTGTTTGGGTCTTGGGACATAATGTTTTTGCAAGCTGGTAAATTTGGCGTTTGGAAACCGGAAAATTTAGTGTTTGGAAGCTGGGACACTTGGTGTTTGAGAGCTGGAACTGTTGGTGTTGGAGACCTGGGACACTTGTACTTGGAAGCTGGAGCACTTGGTGTTTGAGAGCTGGAACAGTTGGCGTTTGAGATCTGCGACATTTGGTTTTTAACACCTGGGACACTTGTTGTTTCAAAGCTGGGACACTTGGTGTTGGACTGCTGGGACACTTGGTGTTTGGAAGCTGGGAGACTTGCTGTTGGAGAACTGCGACTCTTTTTTCTATAGGGCTGGGACACGTGGAGATTGGAAGCTGGGACTCTTGGTGTTTGAGAGCTGGGACACTTGGTGTTTGGAAATTGGGACACTTGGCGTTTGGGAGCCGGGAGACTTGCTGTTTCGGAGTTGGAACACGAGGTGTTTGGAGGTTGGGACACTTGGTGTTTGAGAGCTGGGACTCTTGGTGTTTGAGAGCTGGGACACCTGGTCATTGAGAGCTGGGACACTTTCTGTTTGGGAGCTGGGACCCATGGTGTTTGACAGTTGGGACACCTGGTGTTTGATAGCTGGGACGGTTGGTATCTGAGAGCCTGGACACTTGGTGTTTGGAAGCTGGGACACTTGATGTTTGGAAGCTGCAACACTTGGTGTTTTAGAGCTGGAACATTTGTTGTTTTTGATCTTGGACACTTGGTTTTTGAGAGCTGGGACACTTGGTGTTTGGAAGCTGGGACACTTGGTGTTGGAGATTTGGGACTCTTGGTTCTTGGAAGCATGAGGCTTGGTGTTGGAGAGCTGGGACTCTTGTTTCTTGAGAGCTGGGACACGTGGACTTTGGAAGCTGGGACTCTTGGTGTTTGAGAGCTGGGACACCGGGTGGTCGAGAGCTGGGACACTTGATGCAAGAGAGCTGGGACACTTGGTGTTTGGAAGCTGGGACACTTGGTGTTTGGGAGCTGGGACTCCTGGTTAGAGAGAGCTGCGACAATTGCTGTTTGGGTGTTGGGACATAAGGTTTTTGCAAGCTGGTAAATTTGGCATTTGGAAACCGGGACATTTAGTGTTTGAGAGCTGGGACACTTGGTGTTTGGGAGCTGGGATATTTGGTGTTTGAGTGCTGAAACTGTTGGTGTTTGAGAGCTGGGACACTTGGTGTTTGGAAGCTCGGACACTTGGTGTTAGGAAGCTGCAACACTTGGTGTTTTAGAGCTGGAACATTTGGTGTTTGTGATCTTGGACACTTGGTTTTTGAGAGCTGGGACACTTGGTGTTTGGAAGATGGGACACTTGCTGTTGGAGATTTGAGTCACTTGGTGCTTGGAAGCTGGGAGGCTTGGTGTTGGAGAGATGGGACTCTTGTTTCTTGAGCGCTGGGACACGTGGACTTTGGAAGCTGGGACTCTTGGTGTTTGAGAGCTGGGTCACCGGGTGGTCGAGAGCTGGGACACTTGATGCAAGAGAGCTGGGATACTTGGTGTTTGGAAGCTGGGACACTTGGTGTTTGGGAGCTGGGACTCCTGGTGTTTGAGAGCTGGGCGACTTGGTGTTTGAGAGCTGGGACACTTGGTGTTTGGAATCTGGGACACTTGGTTATAGAGAGATGGGACAATTGCTGTTTGGGTCTTGGGACATAATGTTTTTGCAAGCTGGTAAATTTGGCGTTTGGAAACCGGAAAATTTAGTGTTTGGAAGCTGGGACACTTGGTGTTTGAGAGCTGGAACTGTTGGTGTTGGAGACCTGGGACACTTGTACTTGGAAGCTGGAGCACTTGGTGTTTGAGAGCTGGAACAGTTGGCGTTTGAGATCTGCGACATTTGGTTTTTAACACCTGGGACACTTGTTGTTTCAAAGCTGGGACACTTGGTGTTGGACTGCTGGGACACTTGGTGTTTGGAAGCTGGGAGACTTGCTGTTGGAGAACTGCGACTCTTTTTTCTATAGGGCTGGGACACGTGGAGATTGGAAGCTGGGACTCTTGGTGTTTGAGAGCTGGGACACTTGGTGTTTGGAAATTGGGACACTTGGCGTTTGGGAGCCGGGAGACTTGCTGTTTCGGAGTTGGAACACGAGGTGTTTGGAGGTTGGGACACTTGGTGTTTGAGAGCTGGGACTCTTGGTGTTTGAGAGCTGGGACACCTGGTCATTGAGAGCTGGGACACTTTCTGTTTGGGAGCTGGGACCCATGGTGTTTGACAGTTGGGACACCTGGTGTTTGATAGCTGGGACGGTTGGTATCTGAGAGCCTGGACACTTGGTGTTTGGAAGCTGGGACACTTGATGTTTGGAAGCTGCAACACTTGGTGTTTTAGAGCTGGAACATTTGTTGTTTTTGATCTTGGACACTTGGTTTTTGAGAGCTGGGACACTTGGTGTTTGGAAGCTGGGACACTTGGTGTTGGAGATTTGGGACTCTTGGTTCTTGGAAGCATGAGGCTTGGTGTTGGAGAGCTGGGACTCTTGTTTCTTGAGAGCTGGGACACGTGGACTTTGGAAGCTGGGACTCTTGGTGTTTGAGAGCTGGGACACCGGGTGGTCGAGAGCTGGGACACTTGATGCAAGAGAGCTGGGACACTTGGTGTTTGGAAGCTGGGACACTTGGTGTTTGGGAGCTGGGACTCCTGGTTAGAGAGAGCTGCGACAATTGCTGTTTGGGTGTTGGGACATAAGGTTTTTGCAAGCTGGTAAATTTGGCATTTGGAAACCGGGACATTTAGTGTTTGAGAGCTGGGACACTTGGTGTTTGGGAGCTGGGATATTTGGTGTTTGAGTGCTGAAACTGTTGGTGTTTGAGAGCTGGGACACTTGGTGTTTGAGAGCTGGGACAGTTGGCTTTTGAGAGCCTGGACACTTGGTGTTTGGAAGTTCGGACACTTGGTGTTTGGAAGCTGCAACACTTGGTGTTTTAGAGCTGGAACATTTGGTGTTTGTGATCTTGGACACTTGGTTTTTGAGAGCTGGGACACTTGGTGTTTGGAAGATGGGTCACTTGCTGTTGGAGATTTGAGTCACTTGGTGCTTGGAAGCTGGGAGGCTTGGTGTTTGAGAGCTGGGACTCTTGTTTCTTGAGAGCTGGGACACGTGGACTTTGGAAGCTGGGACTATTGGTATTTGAGAGCTGGGTCACCGGGTGGTCGAGAGCTGGGACACTTGATGCAAGAGAGCTGGGATACTTGGTGTTTGGAAGCTGGGACACTTGGTGTTTGGGAGCTGGGACTCCTGGTGTTTGAGAGCTGGGCGACTTGGTGTTTGAGAGCTGGGACACTTGGTGTTTGGAATCTGGGACACTTGGTTATAGAGAGATGGGACAATTGCTGTTTGGGTCTTGGGACATAATGTTTTTGCAAGCTGGTAAATTTGGCGTTTGGAAACCGGAAAATTTAGTGTTTGGAAGCTGGGACACTTGGTGTTTGAGAGCTGGAACTGTTGGTGTTGGAGACCTGGGACACTTGTACTTGGAAGCTGGAGCACTTGGTGTTTGAGAGCTGGAACAGTTGGCGTTTGAGATCTGCGACATTTGGTTTTTAACACCTGGGACACTTGTTGTTTCAAAGCTGGGACACTTGGTGTTGGACTGCTGGGACACTTGGTGTTTGGAAGCTGGGAGACTTGCTGTTGGAGAACTGCGACTCTTTTTTCTATAGGGCTGGGACACGTGGAGATTGGAAGCTGGGACTCTTGGTGTTTGAGAGCTGGGACACTTGGTGTTTGGAAATTGGGACACTTGGCGTTTGGGAGCCGGGAGACTTGCTGTTTCGGAGTTGGAACACGAGGTGTTTGGAGGTTGGGACACTTGGTGTTTGAGAGCTGGGACTCTTGGTGTTTGAGAGCTGGGACACCTGGTCATTGAGAGCTGGGACACTTTCTGTTTGGGAGCTGGGACCCATGGTGTTTGACAGTTGGGACACCTGGTGTTTGATAGCTGGGACGGTTGGTATCTGAGAGCCTGGACACTTGGTGTTTGGAAGCTGGGACACTTGATGTTTGGAAGCTGCAACACTTGGTGTTTTAGAGCTGGAACATTTGTTGTTTTTGATCTTGGACACTTGGTTTTTGAGAGCTGGGACACTTGGTGTTTGGAAGCTGGGACACTTGGTGTTGGAGATTTGGGACTCTTGGTTCTTGGAAGCATGAGGCTTGGTGTTGGAGAGCTGGGACTCTTGTTTCTTGAGAGCTGGGACACGTGGACTTTGGAAGCTGGGACTCTTGGTGTTTGAGAGCTGGGACACCGGGTGGTCGAGAGCTGGGACACTTGATGCAAGAGAGCTGGGACACTTGGTGTTTGGAAGCTGGGACACTTGGTGTTTGGGAGCTGGGACTCCTGGTTAGAGAGAGCTGCGACAATTGCTGTTTGGGTGTTGGGACATAAGGTTTTTGCAAGCTGGTAAATTTGGCATTTGGAAACCGGGACATTTAGTGTTTGAGAGCTGGGACACTTGGTGTTTGGGAGCTGGGATATTTGGTGTTTGAGTGCTGAAACTGTTGGTGTTTGAGAGCTGGGACACTTGGTGTTTGAGAGCTGGGACAGTTGGCTTTTGAGAGCCTGGACACTTGGTGTTTGGAAGTTCGGACACTTGGTGTTTGGAAGCTGCAACACTTGGTGTTTTAGAGCTGGAACATTTGGTGTTTGTGATCTTGGACACTTGGTTTTTGAGAGCTGGGACACTTGGTGTTTGGAAGATGGGTCACTTGCTGTTGGAGATTTGAGTCACTTGGTGCTTGGAAGCTGGGAGGCTTGGTGTTTGAGAGCTGGGACTCTTGTTTCTTGAGAGCTGGGACACGTGGACTTTGGAAGCTGGGACTATTGGTATTTGAGAGCTGGGACACCAGGTGGTCGAGAGCCGGGACACTTGATGCAAGAGAGCTGGGATACTTGGTGTTTGGAAGCTGGGAGACTTGGTGTTTGGGAGCTGGGTCTCCTGGTGTTTGAGAGATGGGAGACTTGGTGTTTGAGAGCCTGGACACTTGGTGTTTGGAAGTTCGGACACTTGGTGTTTGGAAGCTGCAACACTTGGTGTTTTAGAGCTGGAACATTTGGTGTTTGTGATCTTGGACACTTGGTTTTTGAGAGCTGGGACACTTGGTGTTTGGAAGATGGGTCACTTGCTGTTGGAGATTTGAATCATTTGGTTCTTGGAAGCTGGGAGGCTTGGTGTTTGAGAGCTGGGACTCTTGTTTCTTGAGAGCTGGGACACGTGGACTTTGGAAGCTGGGACTATTGGTATTTGAGAGCTGGGACACCAGGTGGTCGAGAGCTGGGACACTTGATGCAAGAGAGCTGGGATACTTGGTGTTTGGAAGCTGGGACACTTGGTGTATGGGAGCTGGGACTCCTGGTGTTTGAGAGATGGGAGACTTGGTGTTTGAGATCTGGGACACTTGGTGTTTGGAATCTGGGACACTTGGTTATAGAGAGATGGGACAATTGCTGTTTGGGTGTTGGGACATAATGTTTTTGCAAGCTGGTAAATTTGGCGTTTGGAAACCTGTACATTTAGTGTTTGGAAGCTGGGACACTTGGTGTTTGAGAGCTGGAACAGTTGGTGTTTGAGAGCTAGGACACTTGGTGTTTGAGAGCTGGGACACTTGGTGTTTGAGAGCTGGGACACTTGGTGTTTGAAAGCTGGGACAGTTGGTGTTTGAGAGCCTGGACACTTGGTGTTGGAGAGCTGGGACAGTTGGTGTTTGGAAGCTGGGACACTTGGTGCATGAGAGCTGGAACAGTTGGTGTTTGAGATCTCGGTCACTTGGTTTTTGAGAACTGATACACTTGGAGTTTGGAAGCTGGGAATCTTCGTGTTGGAGAAATGGGACACTTGGTGTTTGGTAGCTGGGAGACTTGGTGTTGGAGAGCTGGGACTCTTGCTTCTTGAGAGCTGGGACACGTGGTTTTTGGAAGCTGGGACTCTTGCTGTTTGAGAGCTGGGACACCGGCTGTTCGAGAGCTGGGACGCTTGGTGCAAGAGAGCTGGGACTCATAGTGTTTTGGAGCTGGAACACGTGGTGTTGGGAAGCTGGGAGAGTTTGCGTTTGAGAGCTTGGACTCTTGGTGTTGGAGAGCCGGTTCACGTGCTGTTTGGAAGCTGGGACACTTGGTGTTTGAGAGCTGGAACAGCTGGTGTTTGAGAGCTGGGACACTTGGTGTTTGAGATCTGGGACACTTGGTGTTTGAGAGCTAGGACATTTGGTGTGTGAGAGCCTGGACACTTGGTGTTGGAGAGCTGTGACACTTGTATTTGGAAGCTGGAACACTTGGTGTTTGAGAGCTGGAACATTTGGTGTTTGAGAGCCTGGACACTTGGTGCTTGAGAGCTGGAACAGTTGGTGTTTGAGATCTCGGTCACTTGGTTTTTGAGAACTGATACACTTGGAGATTGGAAGCTGGGAATCTTCGTGTTGGAGAAATGGGACCCTTGGCGTTTGGAATCTGGGACACTTGGTGTTGGAGAACTGGGACTCTTGCTTCTTGAGAGCTGGGACACGTGGTGTTTGGAAGCTGGGACTCTAGCTGTTTGAGAGCTGGGTCACCGGCTGGTCGAGAGCAGGGTCACTTGGTGCAAGAGAGCTGGGACTCTTGCTGTTTGGACGCTTCTCATCCTGGTGTTTGAGAGCTGGGTCTCATGGTGTTTTTGAGCTGGAAGACGTTTGTGTTGGGAAGCTGGGAGACTTTGCGTTTGAGAGCTGGGACTCTTGGTGTTTGAGGGCTGGAACAAGTGGTGTTTGGAAGCTGGGACACTTGGTGTTTGAGAGCTGGGACACTTGGTGTTTGAGAGCTAGGACATTTGGTGTTTGAGAGCCTGGACACTTGGTGTTGGAGAGCTGAGACACTTGTATTTGGAAGCTGGAACACTTGGTGTTTGAGAGCTGGAACAGTTGGTGTTTGAGATCTGGGACACTTGGTTTTTAACACCTGGGACACTTTTTGTTTGGAAGCTGGGACACTTGGTGTTGGAATGCTGGGGCACTTGGTGTTTGGAAGTTGGGAGACTTGCTGTTGGAGAACTGCGACTCTTTTTTCTGTAGAGCTGGGACACGTGGAGTTTGGAAGCTGGGGCTCTTGGTGTTTGAGAGCTGGGACACTTTGTGTTTGGAAGCTGGGAGACTTGGTGTTTGAGAGCCGGGACTCTTGGTGTTTGGGAGCTGGGACTCTTGTTGTTTGGACGCTGGGACACTTGGTGTTTGAGAGCTGGGACTCTTGGTGTTTCTGAGCTGGGACACCTGGTCATTGAGAGCTGGGACACCTGGTGTTTGAGAGCTGGGACAGTTGGTGTTTGTGATCTTGGACACTTGGTTTTTGAGAGCTGGGACACTTGGTGTTTGGAAGCTGGGACACTTGGTGTTGGAGATTTGGGACTCTTGGTGCTGGAAGCTGGGAGACTTGGCGTTGGAGAGCTGGGATTCTTGTTTCTAGAAAGCTGGGAGACGTGGACTTTGGAAGCTGGGACTCTTGGTGTTTGAGAGCTGGAACAGTTGTTGTTTGGAAGCTGGGACACTTGGTGTTGGAGTGCAGGGACAATTGGTATTTGAAATCTGGGATACGTGATGTTGGATAGCTGTGACTCTTTTTTCAATAGAGCTGGGACAGGTGGAGTTTGAAAGCTGGGTCTCTTGGTTTTTGAGAGCTGGCACACCTGGTCATTGAGAGCTGGGACACTTGGTGTTTGGGAGCTGGGACACTTGGTGTTTGAGAGCTGGGACACCTGGTGTTTGTGAGCTGAGAAACGTGGAGTTTGCGAGCCAGGACGTTTGGTGCATGGAAGCTGGGACAGTTGGTATTGGGAAGGTGGGACACTTGGTGTTTGAGACCTGGGAAACTTGGTGATTATGAGCTGGGAAGCTTGGTGTTTGGAAGTTGGAACACATGGTGTTTGGATGCTGGGACACTTGGTGTTTGAGAGCTGGAACAGCTGGTGTTTGAGAGCTGGGACATTTGGTGTTTGAGAGCTAGGACAGTTGGTGTTTGAGAGCCTGGACACTTGGTTTTTGAGAGCTGGGACACTTGGTGTTTGGAAGCTGGAACACTTCGTGTTGGAGTGCAGGGACACTTGGTTTTTGAAACCTGGGAGACTTGCTGTTGGAGAGCTGCGACTCTTTTTTCTATAGAGCTGGGACACGTGGAGTTTGAAAGCTGGGTCTCTTGGTTTTTGAGAGCTGGCACACCTGGTCATTGAGAGCTGGGACACTTGGTGTTTGGGCGCTGGGACACTTGGTGTTTGAGAGCTGGGACACCTGGTGTTTGACAGCTGGGACAGTTGGTGTTTGACAGCCTGGGCACTTGGTGTTTGGAAGCTGAGACACTTGGTGTTTTAGAGCTGGAATATTTGGTGTTTGAGATCAAGGACATTTGGTTTTTGAGAGCTGGGACACTTGGTGTTTGGAAGCTGGGACACTTGGTGTTTGGAAGCTGGGAGACTTGGTGTTGGAGAGCTGGGACTCTTGTTTCTTGAGAGCTGTGACACGTGGACTTTGGAAGCTGGGACTCTTGGTGTTTGAGAGCTGGGACACCGGATGGTCGAGAGCAGGGACACTTGATGCAAGAGAGCTGGGACACTTGGTGTTTGGAAGCTGGGACACTTGGTGTTTGGGAGCTGGGACTCCTGGTGTTTGAGAGCTGGGAGACTTGGTGTTTGAGAGCTGGTACACTTGGTGTTTGGATTTTGGGACACTTGGTGTTTGAGAGCTGGGACTCTTAGTGTTTGAGAGCTGGGACACCTGGTCTTTGGGAGCTGGGAAACTTGGTGTTTGGGAGCCGGGACATTTGGTGTTTGGAAGCTGGGACACTTGGTGTTTGAGAGCAGGGACACCTGGTGTTTGAGAGTTGGGTCATTTGGTCTTTGCAAGCTGGAAGATTTGGTGTTTGGAAGACGGGACACCTGGTTATAGAGAGCTGGGACAATTGCTTTTTGGCAATTGGGACATATGGTTTTGGCATGCTGGGAAATTTGGCGTTTGGAATCTGGGACATTTAGTGTTTGGAAGCTGGGACTCTTGGAGTTTGAGAGCTGGAACAGTTGATGCTTGAGAGCTGGGACATTTGCTGTTTGAGAGCTGGGACACTTGGTGTTTGAGAGCTGGAACAGTTGTTGTTTGAGAGCTGGGACAGTTAATGTTTGAGACCTGGGACACTTCGTGTTTGGAAGCAGGGACTCTTGGTGTTTGGGACCTGGGACATTTAGTGTTTGCGAGGTGAGACACTTGGTGCTTGGAAGCTGGGACACTTCGTGTTTGTTTGTTGAGAACCTTCGTGCTTGAGAGTTGGGGCTGTTGGTGTTTAACAGCTGGGACTCTTGGCGTTTGGACGCTGGGCGACTTGGTGTTTGGAGGCTGGACACCTGGTCTTTGAGAGCTGGGACACATGGTGTTTGGGAGCCGGGACATTTGGTGTTTGGAAGCTGGGACACTTGGTGTTTGAGAGCTGGGACTCTTATTGTTTGGGAGCTGGCACACTTGGTGTTTGTTACCTGGAACAGTTGGTGTTTTAAGAGCTGGGACACTTGGTGTTTGAGAGCTGGGACACTTGGTGTTTGAGAGCTGGGACACTTGCTGTTTGAGAGCCAGGACACGTGGTGTTTGGAAGCTGGGACACTTCGTGTTTGGAAGCAGGTACACTTGGTCTTTGAGAGCTGGAACACTTGGTGTTTGAGAGCTAGGAGAGTTGATGTTTGAGAGCTGGGACACTTGGTTTTTGGAAACTGGGACACTTGTCGTTTGGAAGATGGGACGCTTATTGTTTGGATGCTCGGACACTTGGTTTTTAGAAGCAGGGACTCTTGGTGTTTGGAACCTGGGACATTTGTTGTTTGAGAGCTGAGACACTTGGTGTTTGGATGCTGGGACACTTAGTGTTTAAAAGGTGGCACACTTGGTTTTTGAGTGCTGGGACTCTTAGTGTTTGAGAGCTGGGACTCTTGGTGTTTGGGAGCTGGGACACTTGGTGTTTGAAAGTTGGGACACTTCGTGTTTGAGATCTGGGAACTTGGTTTTGAGAGATGGAACACTAGGTGGTTGGAAGCTGGGACAGTTCGTGTTGGAGAGCTGGGACACTTGGTCCTTGGAAGCTGGGAGACTTGGTGTTGGAGAGCTGGGACTCTTGTTTCTTGAGAGATGCGACAATGGAGTTTGGATGCTGGGACTCTTGGTGTTTCAGACCTCGGACACTTGGTGTTTGGGAGCCGGGACATTTGGTTTTTGAGAGTTGGGACACTTGGTGTTTGGGAGCAGGGACACCTGTTGTTTGGGAGTTGGGACATTTGGTCTTTGCAAGCTTGGAGATTTGCTGTTTGGAAGCTGGGAGACTTGGTTATACAGAGCTGGTACAATTGCTGTTTGGGAGTTGGGACATATGGTTTTTGAAAGCTAGGAAATTTGGCGTTTGGAATCTGGGACATTTAGTGTTTGGAAGCTGGGACACTTGGTGTTGGAGTGCAGGGACACTTGGTTTTTGAAACCTGGGAGACTTGCTGTTGGAGAGCTGCGACTCTTTTTTCTATAGAGCTGGGACACGTGGAGTTTGAAAGCTGGGTCTCTTGGTTTTTGAGAGTTGGCACACCTGGTCATTGAGAGCTGGGACACTTGGTGTTTGGGAGCTGGGACACTTGGTGTTTGAGAGCTGGGACACCTGGTGTTTGACAGCTGGGACAGTTGGTGTTTGACAGCCTGGGCACTTGGTGTTTGGAAGCTGGGACACTTGGTGTTTTAGAGCTGGAATATTTGGTGTTTGAGATCTAGGACACTTGGTTTTTGAGAGCTGGGACACTTGGTTTTTGGAAGCTGGGACACTTGGTGTTTGGAAGCTGGGAGACTTGGTGTTGGAGAGCTGGGACTCTTGTTTCTTGAGAGCTGTGACACGTGGACTTTGGAAGCTGGGACTCTTGGTGTTTGAGAGCTGGGACACCGGGTGGTCGAGAGCTGGGACACTTGATGCAAGAGAGCTGGGACACTTGGTGTTTGGAAGGTGGGACACTTGGTGTTTGGGAGCTGGGAATCCTGGTGTTTGAGAGCTGGGACAGTTAATGTTTGAGACCTGGGACACTTCGTGTTTGGAAGCAGGGACTCTTGGTGTTTGGGACCTGGGGACATTTAGTGTTTGAGAGGTGAGACACTTGGTGCTTGGAAGCTGGGACACTTCGTGTTTGTTTTTGAGAACCTTCGTGCTTGAGAGTTGGGACTCTTGGCGTTTGGACGCTGGGCGACGTGGTGTTTGGAGACTGGAGAGCTGGTCTTTGAGAGCTGGGACACATGGTATTTGGGAGCCGGGACATTTGGTGTTTGGAAGCTGGGACACTTGGTGTTTGAGAGCTGGGACTCTTGCTGTTTGGGAGCTGGCACACATGGTGTTTGAGACCTGGAACAGTTGGTGTTTGAGAGCTGGGACACTTGGTGTTTGAGAGCTGGGACACTTGCTGTTTGAGAGCCGGGACATTTGGTGTTTGGAAGCTGCGGCACTTGGTGTTTTAGGAGCTGGAACAGTTGGTGTTTGAGAGCTGGGACAGTTGATGTTTGAGACCTGGGACACTTCGTGTTTGGAAGCAGGAACTCTTGGTGTTTAGGACCTGGGACATTTAGTGTTTGAGAGCTGAGACACTTGGTGCTTGGAAGCTGGGACACTTCGTGTTTGTTTGTTGAGAAACTTCGTGCTTGAGTTTTAGGACTCTTGGTTTTTAAGAGCTGGGACTCTTGGCGTTTGGACGCTGGGGCACCTGGTCTTTTAGAGCTGGGACACTTGGTGTTTGGGAGCCGGGACATTTGGTATTTGGAAGCTGGGACACTTGGTGTTTGAGGGTTGGAACACTTGTTGCTTGAGAGCTGGGACACTTGGTCTTTGAGAGCTGGGACACTTGGTGTTTGTGAGCTGAGAAACGTGCAGTTTGCGAGCCAGGACATTTGCTGTTTGGAAGCTGGGACATTGGTTATACAGAGCTGGGACAATTGCTGTTTGGGAGTTGGGACATATGGTTTTTGCAAGCTAGGAAATTTGGCGTTTGGAATCTGGGACATTTAGTGTTTGGAAGCTGGGACACTTGGTGTTTGAGAGCTGGAACACTTGTTGCTTGAGAGCTGGGACACTTGGTGTTTGAGAGCTGGGGCACTTGGTGTTTGAGAGCTGGAACTGTTGATCTTTGAAAGCTCGGACAGTTGATGTTTGATAGCTGGGACACTTGGTGTTTGGAAGCTGGGACACTTGGTGCTTTAAGAGCTGGAACAGTTGGTGTTTGAGAGCTGGGACAGTTGATGTTTGAGACCTGGGACACTTCGTGTTTGGAAGCAGGAACTCTTGGTGTTTGGGACCTGGGACATTGAGAGTTTGAGAGCTGAGACACTTGGTGCTTGGAAGCTGGGACACTTCGTGTTTGTTTGTTGAGAAACGTCGTGCTTGAGTGTTGGGAACCTTGGTTTTTATGAGCTGGGACTCCTGGCGTTAGGACGCTGGGACTCTTGGTGTTTGGAGGCTGGGACACCTTGTCTTTTATAGCTGGGACACTTGGTGTTTGAGGGTTGGAACATTTGGTTTATGCAAGCTGGGAAATCTGGTGTTTGGAAGCCTGGACACTTGGTTATTGAGAGCTGGGACAATTGGTGCTTGGGAACTGGACATTTGGTGTTTGCAAGCTGGGAAATTTGGTCTTTGAAAGCCGGGACATTTGGTGTTTGGAAGCTGGGACACTTGGTCTTTGAGAGCTGGGACACTTGGTGTTTGTGAGATGAGAAACGTTGAGTTTGCGAGCCGGGGCATTTGGTGCTTGGAAGCTGGGACATTTGGTGTTTGGATGGAGGGACACTTGGTGCTTGAGACCTGGGAACCTTGGTGTTTATGAGCTGGGAAGCTTGGTGTTTGGAAGATGGGACACATGGTGTTTGGAAGATGGCACACTTGGTGTTTGAGAACTGGAACAGTTGGAGTTTGAGAGCTGGGACACTTGGTGTTTGAGAGCCTGGACACTTGGTGTTGGAGAGCTGGGACACTTGTTTTTGGAAGCTGGATCACTTGGTGTTTGAGAGCTGGGACACGTGGTCTTTGAGAGCTGGGACAATTTGTGTTTGGAAGCTGGGACATTTGGTGTTTGGAAGCTGGGACACTTGGTGTTTGAGAGCAGGGACACCTGGTGGTTGAGAGTTGGGTCATTTGGTCTTTGCAAGCTGGAAGATTTGGTGTTTGGAAGACGGGACACCTGGTTATAGAGAGCTGGGACAATTGCTTTTTGGCAATTGGGACATATGGTTTTTGCAAGCTGGGAAATTTGGCGTTTGGAATCTGGGACATTTAGTGTTTGGAAGCTGGGACTCTTGGAGTTTGAGAGCTGGAACAGTTGATGCTTGAGAGCTGGGACATTTGCTGTTTGAGAGCTGGGACACTTGGTGTTTGAGAGCTGGAACAGTTGTTGTTTGAGAGCTGGGACAGTTAATGTTTGAGACCTGGGACACTTCGTGTTTGGAAGCAGGGACTCTTGGTGTTTGGGACCTGGGACATTTAGTGTTTGCGAGGTGAGACACTTGGTGCTTGGAAGCTGGGACACTTCGTGTTTGTTTGTTGAGAACCTTCGTGCTTGAGAGTTGGGGCTGTTGGTGTTTAACAGCTGGGACTCTTGGCGTTTGGACGCTGGGCGACTTGGTGTTTGGAGGCTGGACACCTGGTCTTTGAGAGCTGGGACACATGGTGTTTGGGAGCCGGGACATTTGGTGTTTGGAAGCTGGGACACTTGGTGTTTGAGAGCTGGGACTCTTATTGTTTGGGAGCTGGCACACTTGGTGTTTGTTACCTGGAACAGTTGGTGTTTTAAGAGCTGGGACACTTGGTGTTTGAGAGCTGGGACACTTGGTGTTTGAGAGCTGGGACACTTGCTGTTTGAGAGCCAGGACACGTGGTGTTTGGAAGCTGGGACACTTCGTGTTTGGAAGCAGGTACACTTGGTCTTTGAGAGCTGGAACACTTGGTGTTTGAGAGCTAGGAGAGTTGATGTTTGAGAGCTGGGACACTTGGTTTTTGGAAACTGGGACACTTGTCGTTTGGAAGATGGGACGCTTATTTTTTGGATGCTCGGACACTTGGTTTTTAGAAGCAGGGACTCTTGGTGTTTGGAACCTGGGACATTTTTTGTTTGAGAGCTGAGACACTTGGTGTTTGGATGCTGGGACACTTAGTGTTTAAAAGGTGGCACACTTGGTTTTTGAGTGCTGGGACTCTTAGTGTTTGAGAGCTGGGACTCTTGGTGTTTGGGAGCTGGGACACTTGGTGTTTGAAAGTTGGGACACTTCGTGTTTGAGATCTGGGAACTTGGTTTTGAGAGATGGAACACTAGGTGGTTGGAAGCTGGGACAGTTCGTGTTGGAGAGCTGGGACACTTGGTCCTTGGAAGCTGGGAGACTTGGTGTTGGAGAGCTGGGACTCTTGTTTCTTGAGAGATGCGACAATGGAGTTTGGATGCTGGGACTCTTGGTGTTTCAGACCTCGGACACTTGGTGTTTGGGAGCCGGGACATTTGGTTTTTGAGAGTTGGGACACTTGGTGTTTGGGAGCAGGGACACCTGTTGTTTGGGAGTTGGGACATTTGGTCTTTGCAAGCTTGGAGATTTGCTGTTTGGAAGCTGGGAGACTTGGTTATACAGAGCTGGTACAATTGCTGTTTGGGAGTTGGGTCATATGGTTTTTGAAAGCAAGGAAATTTGGCGTTTGGAATCTGGGACATTTAGTGTTTGGAAGCTGGGACACTTGGTGTTGGAGTGCAAGGACACTTGGTTTTTGAAACCTGGGAGACTTGCTGTTGGAGAGCTGCGACTCTTTTTTCTATAGAGCTGGGACACGTGGAGTTTGAAAGCTGGGTCTCTTGGTTTTTGAGAGCTGGCACACCTGGTCATTGAGAGCTGGGACACTTGGTGTTTGGGAGCTGGGACACTTGGTGTTTGAGAGCTGGGACACCTGGTGTTTGACAGCTGGGACAGTTGGTGTTTGACAGCCTGGGCACTTGGTGTTTGGAAGCTGGGACACTTGGTGTTTTAGAGCTGGAATATTTGGTGTTTGAGATCTAGGACACTTGGTTTTTGAGAGCTGGGACACTTGGTGTTTGGAAGCTGGGACACTTGGTGTTTGGAAGCTGGGAGACTTGGTGTTGGAGAGCTGGGACTCTTGTTTCTTGAGAGCTGTGACACGTGGACTTTGGAAGCTGGGACTCTTGGTGTTTGAGAGCTGGGACACCGGGTGGTCGAGAGCTGGGACACTTGATGCAAGAGAGCTGGGACACTTGGTGTTTGGAAGGTGGGACACTTGGTGTTTGGGAGCTGGAAATCCTGGTGTTTGAGAGCTGGGACAGTTAATGTTTGAGACCTGGGACACTTCGTGTTTGGAAGCAGGGACTCTTGGTGTTTGGGACCTGGGGACATTTAGTGTTTGAGAGGTGAGACACTTGGTGCTTGGAAGCTGGGACACTTCGTGTTTGTTTTTGAGAACCTTCGTGCTTGAGAGTTGGGACTCTTGGCGTTTGGACGCTGGGCGACGTGGTGTTTGGAGACTGGAGAGCTGGTCTTTGAGAGCTGGGACACATGGTATTTGGGAGCCGGGACATTTGGTGTTTGGAAGCTGGGACACTTGGTGTTTGAGAGCTGGGACTCTTGCTGTTTGGGAGCTGGCACACATGGTGTTTGAGACCTGGAACAGTTGGTGTTTGAGAGCTGGGACACTTGGTGTTTGAGAGCTGGGACACTTGCTGTTTGAGAGCCGGGACATTTGGTGTTTGGAAGCTGCGGCACTTGGTGTTTTAGGAGCTGGAACAGTTGGTGTTTGAGAGCTGGGACAGTTGATGTTTGAGACCTGGGACACTTCGTGTTTGGAAGCAGGAACTCTTGGTGTTTAGGACCTGGGACATTTAGTGTTTGAGAGCTGAGACACTTGGTGCTTGGAAGCTGGGACACTTCGTGTTTGTTTGTTGAGAAACTTCGTGCTTGAGTTTTAGGACTCTTGGTTTTTAAGAGCTGGGACTCTTGGCGTTTGGACGCTGGGGCACCTGGTCTTTTAGAGCTGGGACACTTGGTGTTTGGGAGCCGGGACATTTGGTATTTGGAAGCTGGGACACTTGGTGTTTGAGGGTTGGAACACTTGTTGCTTGAGAGCTGGGACACTTGGTCTTTGAGAGCTGGGACACTTGGTGTTTGTGAGCTGAGAAACGTGCAGTTTGCGAGCCAGGACATTTGCTGTTTGGAAGCTGGGACATTGGTTATACAGAGCTGGGACAATTGCTGTTTGGGAGTTGGGACATATGGTTTTTGCAAGCTAGGAAATTTGGCGTTTGGAATCTGGGACATTTAGTGTTTGGAAGCTGGGACACTTGGTGTTTGAGAGCTGGAACACTTGTTGCTTGAGAGCTGGGACACTTGGTGTTTGAGAGCTGGGGCACTTGGTGTTTGAGAGCTGGAACTGTTGATCTTTGAAAGCTCGGACAGTTGATGTTTGATAGCTGGGACACTTGGTGTTTGGAAGCTGGGACACTTGGTGCTTTAAGAGCTGGAACAGTTGGTGTTTGGATTTTGGGACACTTGGTGTTTGAGAGCTGGGACTCTTAGTGTTTGAGAGCTGGGACACCTGGTCTTTGGGAGCTGGGAAACTTGGTGTTTGGGAGCCGGGACATTTGGTGTTTGGAAGCTGGGACACTTGGTGTTTGAGAGCAGGGACACCTGGTGGTTGAGAGTTGGGTCATTTGGTCTTTGCAAGCTGGAAGATTTGGTGTTTGGAAGACGGGACACCTGGTTATAGAGAGCTGGGACAATTGCTTTTTGGCAATTGGGACATATAGTTTTTGCAAGCTGGGAAATTTGGCGTTTGGAATCTGGGACATTTAGTGTTTGGAAGCTGGGACACTTGGAGTTTGAGAGCTGGAACAGTTGGTGCTTGATAGCTGGGACATTTGCTGTTTGAGAGCTGGGACACTTGGTGTTTGAGAGCTAGAACAGTTGGTGTTTGAGAGCTGGGACAGTTGATGTTTGAGACCTGGGACACTTCGTGTTTGGAAGCAGGAACTCTTGGTGTTTGGGACCTGGGACATTGAGAGTTTGAGAGCTGAGACACTTGGTGCTTGGAAGCTGGGACACTTCGTGTTTGTTTGTTGAGAAACGTCGTGCTTGAGTGTTGGGAACCTTGGTTTTTATGAGCTGGGACTCCTGGCGTTAGGACGCTGGGACTCTTGGTGTTTGGAGGCTGGGACACCTTGTCTTTTATAGCGGGGACACTTGGTGTTTGGGAGCCGGGATATTTGGTGTTTGGAAGCTGGGACACTTGGTGTTTGAGGGTTGGAACATTTGGTTTATGCAAGCTGGGAAATCTGGTGTTTGGAAGCCTGGACACTTGGTTATTGAGAGCTGGGACAATTGGTGCTTGGGAACTGGACATTTGGTGTTTGCAAGCTGGGAAATTTGGTCTTTGAAAGCCGGGACATTTGGTGTTTGGAAGCTGGGACACTTGGTCTTTGAGAGCTGGGACACTTGGTGTTTGTGAGATGAGAAACGTTGAGTTTGCGAGCCGGGACATTTGGTGCTTGGAAGCTGGGACATTTGGTGTTTGGATGGAGGGACACTTGGTGTTTGAGACCTGGGAACCTTGGTGTTTATGAGCTGGGAAGCTTGGTGTTTGGAAGATGGGACACATGGTGTTTGGAAGATGGCACACTTGGTGTTTGAGAGCTGGAACAGTTGGAGTTTGAGTGCTGGGACACTTGGTGTTTGAGAGTCTGGACACTTGGTGTTGGAGAGCTGGGACACTTGTTTTTGGAAGCTGGATCACTTGGTGTTTGAGAGCTGGGACACGTGGTCTTTGAGAGCTGGGACAATTTGTGTTTGGAAGCTGGGACACTTGGTGTTGGAGTGCTGGGACACTTGGTATTTGGAACCTGGGAGGCTTGCAGTTGGAGAGCTGCGACTCTTTTTTCTATAGAGCTGGGACACGTGGAGTTTGGAAGCTGGGAAGCTTGGTGTTTGAGAGCTTGGACACCGGGTGATCGAGAGCTGGGACACTTGGTGCAAGATAGCTGGGACACTTCATGTTTGGAAGCTGGGAGACTTGGTGTTTGAGAGCCGGGAATCTTGGTGTTTGAGAGTTGGAACACGTGGTGTTTGGAAGCTGGGACACTTGGTGTTTGAGAGCTGGGAATCTTGGTGTTTGAGAGCTGGGGCACCTGGTCATTGAGAGCTCGGACACTTGGTGTTTGAGAGCTGGGACACCTGGTGTTTGACAGCTGGGACAGTTGGTGTTTGAGCCTGGAAATCTGGTGTTTTGGAAGCTGGGACACATGGTGTTCGGACGCTGCAACACTTGGTGTTTTAGAGCTGGAACATTAGGTGTTTGAGATCTTGGACACTTGGTTTTTGAGAACTGGGACACTTGGTGTTTGGAAGCTGGGACACTTGGTGTCGGAGATTTGGGACACTTGGTTTTTGGAAGCTGGGAGACTTGGTGTAGGAGAGCTGGGACTCTTATTTCTTGAGAGCTGGGACACTGGGTAGTGGAGAGCTGGGACACTTGATGCAAGAGAGCTGGCACACTTGGCGTTTGGAAGCTGGGACACTTGGTGTTTGGCAGCTGGTACTCCTGGTGTTTGAGAGCTGGGGGATTTGGTGTTTGAGAGCTGGCACACTTGGTGTTTGGAAGCTGGGACACTTGTTCGATGAGAGCTGGAACTGTTGGTGTTTGAGAGCTGGGACACCGGGCGGTCAAGAGCTGGGACACTTGGTGCAACAGAGCTGGGATACTTGGTGTTTGGAAGTTGGGACACTTGGTGTTTGAGAGCTGGGACTCTTGGTGTTTGGGAGCCGGTACATTTGCTGTTTGGAAGCTGGGACACCTGGTGTTTGAGAGCTGGGACACCTGGTGTCTGAGAGTTGGGACATTTGGTCTTTGCAAGCTGGGCGATTTGCTGTTTGGAAGCTGGGACACTTGGTGTTTGGAAGCTGGGACACTTGGTGTTTGGAAGCTGGGACAGTTGGTGTTTGAGAGCTGGAACAGTTGGTGTTAGAGAGATGCGACACTTGGTGTTTGAGAGCTAGGGCAGTTGGTGTTTGAAAGCCTGGACACTAGGTGTTGCAGACCTGGGACGCTTGCTGTTTGGAAGCTGGGACACTTGCTGTTTGAGAGCAGGAACAGTTGGTGCTTGAGATCTGGGACACTTGGTTTTTGAGAGATGGGACACTTTGTGTTTGGAAGCTGGGAATCTTCGTGTTGGAGAAATGGGACACTTGGTGTTTGGAAGGGGGCACTTGGTGTTGGAGAACTGGGACTCTTGTTTCTTGAGAGCTGAGGTGCGTGGAGGTTGGAAGCTGGGACTCATGGCGTTTGAGTTCTGGGACACCGGGTGGTCGAGAGCTGGGACACTTGGTGCAAGAGAGCTGGCACACTTGGTGTATGGAAGCTGGGACAATTGGTGTTTGAGAGCTGGGACACCTTGGGTTTGAGAGCTGGGAGACTTGGTGTTTGAGAGCTGGTACACTTGGTGTTTGGATTTTGGGACACTTGGTGTTTGAGAGCTGGGACTCTTAGTGTTTGAGAGCTGGGACACCTGGTCTTTGGGAGCTGGGAAACTTGGTGTTTGGGAGCCGGGACATTTGGTGTTTGGAAGCTGGGACACTTGGTGTTTGAGAGCAGGGACACCTGGTGGTTGAGAGTTGGGTCATTTGGTCTTTGCAAGCTGGAAGATTTGGTGTTTGGAAGACGGGACACCTGGTTATAGAGAGCTGGGACAATTGCTTTTTGGCAATTGGGACATGTGGTTTTTGCAAGCTGGGAAATTTGGCGTTTGGAATCTGGGACATTTAGTGTTTGGAAGCTGGGACACTTGGAGTTTGAGAGATGGAACAGTTGGTGCTTGAGAGCTGGGACATTTGCTGTTTGAGAGCTGGGACACTTGGTGTTTGAGAGCTGGAACAGTTGGTGTTTGAGAGCTGGGACACTTCGTGTTTGGAAGCAGGGACTCTTGGTGTTTGGGACCTGGGACATTTAGTGTTTGAGAGGTGAGACACTTGGTGCTTGGAAGCTGGGACACTTCGTGTTTGTTTGTTGAGAACCTTCGTGCTTGAGAGTTGGGGCTGTTGGTGTTTAACAGCTGGGACTCTTGGCGTTTGGACGCTGGGCGACTTGGTGTTTGGAGGCTGGACACCTGGTCTTTGAGAGCTGGGACACATGGTGTTTGGGAGCCGGGACATTTGGTGTTTGGAAGCTGGGACACTTGGTGTTTGAGAGCTGGGACTCTTATTGTTTGGGAGCTGGCACACTTGGTGTTTGTTACCTGGAACAGTTGGTGTTTTAAGAGCTGGGACACTTGGTGTTTGAGAGCTGGGACACTTGGTGTTTGAGAGCTGGGACACTTGCTGTTTGAGAGCCAGGACACGTGGTGTTTGGAAGCTGGGACACTTCGTGTTTGGAAGCAGGTACACTTGGTCTTTGAGAGCTGGAACACTTGGTGTTTGAGAGCTAGGAGAGTTGATGTTTGAGAGCTGGGACACTTGGTTTTTGGAAACTGGGACACTTGTCGTTTGGAAGATGGGACGCTTATTGTTTGGATGCTCGGACACTTGGTTTTTAGAAGCAGGGACTCTTGGTGTTTGGAACCTGGGACATTTTTTGTTTGAGAGCTGAGACACTTGGTGTTTGGATGCTGGGACACTTAGTGTTTAAAAGGTGGCACACTTGGTTTTTGAGTGCTGGGACTCTTAGTGTTTGAGAGCTGGGACTCTTGGTGTTTGGGAGCTGGGACACTTGGTGTTTGAAAGTTGGGACACTTCGTGTTTGAGATCTGGGAACTTGGTTTTGAGAGATGGTACACTAGGTGGTTGGAAGCTGGGACAGTTCGTGTTGGAGAGCTGGGACACTTGGTCCTTGGAAGCTGGGAGACTTGGTGTTGGAGAGCTGGGACTCTTGTTTCTTGAGAGATGCGACAATGGAGTTTGGATGCTGGGACTCTTGGTGTTTCAGACCTCGGACACTTGGTGTTTGGGAGCCGGGACATTTGGTTTTTGAGAGTTGGGACACTTGGTGTTTGGGAGCAGGGACACCTGTTGTTTGGGAGTTGGGACATTTGGTCTTTGCAAGCTTGGAGATTTGCTGTTTGGAAGCTGGGAGACTTGGTTATACAGAGCTGGTACAATTGCTGTTTGGGAGTTGGGACATATGGTTTTTGAAAGCTAGGAAATTTGGCGTTTGGAATCTGGGACATTTAGTGTTTGGAAGCTGGGACACTTGGTGTTGGAGTGCAGGGACACTTGGTTTTTGAAACCTGGGAGACTTGCTGTTGGAGAGCTGCGACTCTTTTTTCTATAGAGCTGGGACACGTGGAGTTTGAAAGCTGGGTCTCTTGGTTTTTGAGAGCTGGCACACCTGGTCACTGAGAGCTGGGACACTTGGTGTTTGGGAGCTGGGACACTTGGTGTTTGAGAGCTGGGACACCTGGTGTTTGACAGCTGGGACAGTTGGTGTTTGACAGCCTGGGTACTTGGTGTTTGGAAGCTGGGACACTTGGTGTTTTAGAGCTGGAATATTTGGTGTTTGAGATCTAGGACACTTGGTTTTTGAGAGCTGGGACACTTGGTGTTTGGAAGCTGGGACACTTGGTGTTTGGAAGCTGGGAGACTTGGTGTTGGGGAGCTGGGACTCTTGTTTCTTGAGAGCTGTGACACGTGGACTTTGGAAGCTGGGACTCTTGGTGTTTGAGAGCTGGGACACCGGGTGGTCGAGAGCTGGGACACTTGATGCAAGAGAGCTGGGACACTTGGTGTTTGGAAGGTGGGACACTTGGTGTTTGGGAGCTGGGAATCCTGGTGTTTGAGAGCTGGGAGACTTGGTGTTTGAGAGCTGGTACACTTGGTGTTTGGATTTTGGGACACTTGGTGTTTGAGAGCTGGGATTTTTCGTTTTGAGAGCTGGGACACCTGGTCTTTGAAAGCTGGGAAACTTGGTGTTTGGGAGCCGGGACATTTGGTGTTTGAGAGTTGGGTCATTTGGTCTTTGCAAGCTGGAAGATTTCGTGTTTGGAAGCTGGGACACCTGGCTATAGAGAGCTGGGACAATTGCTGTTTGGCAATTGGGACATATGGTTTTTGCAAGCGGGGAAATTTGGCGTTTGGAATCTGGGACATTTAGTTTTTGGAAGCTGGGACACTTGGAGTTTGAGAGCTGGAAGAGTTGGTGCTTGAGAGCTGGGACATTTGCTGTTTGAGAGCTGGGACACTTGGTGTTTGAGAGCTGGAACAGTGGGTGCTTGAGAGTTGTGACAGTTGATGTTTGAGAGCTGGAAAAGTTGGTGTTTGGAAGCTGCGACTCTTGGTGTTTGAGAGCTGGGACAGTTAATGTTTGAGACCTGGGACACTTCGTGTTTGGAAGCAGGGACTCTTGGTGTTTGGGACCTGGGACATTTAGTGTTTGAGAGGTGAGACACTTGGTGCTTGGAAGCTGGGACACTTCGTGTTTGTTTTTTGAGAACCTTCGTGCTTGAGAGTTGGGACTCTTGGCGTTTGGACGCTGGGCGACGTGGTGTTTGGAGACTGGAGAGCTGGTCTTTGAGAGCTGGGACACATGGTATTTGGGAGCCGGGACATTTGGTGTTTGGAAGCTGGGACACTTGGTGTTTGAGAGCTGGGACTCTTGGTGTTTGGGAGCTGGCACACATGGTGTTTGAGACCTGGAACAGTTGGTGTTTGAGAGCTGGGACACTTGGTGTTTGAGAGCTGGGACACTTGGTGTTTGAGAGCTGGGACACTTGCTGTTTGAGAGCCGGGACGTTTGGTGTTTGGAAGCTGCGGCACTTGGTGTTTTAGGAGCTGGAACAGTTGGTGTTTGAGAGCTGGGACAGTTGATGTTTGAGACCTGGGACACTTCGTGTTTGGAAGCAGGAACTCTTGGTGTTTAGGACCTGGGACATTTAGTGTTTGAGAGCTGAGACACTTGGTGCTTGGAAGCTGGGACACTTCGTGTTTGTTTGTTGAGAAACTTCGTGCTTGAGTTTTAGGACTCTTGGTTTTTAAGAGCTGGGACTCTTGGCGTTTGGACGCTGGGGCACCTGGTCTTTTAGAGCTGGGACACTTGGTGTTTGGGAGCCGGAACATTTGGTGTTTGGAAGCTGGGACACTTGGTGTTTGAGGGTTGGAACACTTGTTGCTTGAGAGCTGGGACACTTGGTCTTTGAGAGCTGGGACACTTGGTGTTTGTGAGCTGAGAAACGTGCAGTTTGCGAGCCAGGACATTTGCTGTTTGGAAGCTGGGACATTGGTTATACAGAGCTGGGACAATTGCTGTTTGGGAGTTGGGACATATGGTTTTTGCAAGCTAGGAAATTTGGCGTTTGGAATCTGGGACATTCAGTGTTTGGAAGCTGGGACACTTGGTGTTTGAGAGCTGGAACACTTGTTGCTTGAGAGCTGGGACACTTGGTGTTTGAGAGCTGGGGCACTTGGTGTTTGAGAGCTGGAACTGTTGATCTTTGAAAGCTCGGACAGTTGATGTTTGATAGCTGGGACACTTGGTGTTTGGAAGCTGGGACACTTGGTGCTTTAAGAGCTGGAACAGTTGGTGTTTGAGAGCTGGGACAGTTGATGTTTGAGACCTGGGACACTTCGTGTTTGGAAGCAGGAACTCTTGGTGCTTGGGACCTGGGATATTAAGAGTTTGAGAGCTGAGACACTTGGTGCTTGGAAGCTGGGACACTTCGTGTTTGTTTGTTGAGAAACGTCGTGCTTGAGTGTTGGGAACCTTGGTTTTTATGAGCTGGGACTCTTGGCGTTAGGACGCTGGGACTCTTGGTGTTTGGAGGCTGGGACACCTTGTCTTTTATAGCTGGGACACTTGGTGTTTGGGAGCCGGGATATTTGGTGTTTGGAAGCTGGGACACTTGGTGTTTGAGGGTTGGAACATTTGGTTTATGCAAGCTGGGAAATCTGGTGTTTGGAAGCCTGGACAGTTGGTTATTGAAAGCTGGGACAATTGGTGCTTGGGAACTGGACATTTGGTGTTTGCAAGCTGGGAAATTTGGTCTTTGAAAGCCGGGACATTTGGTGTTTGGAAGCTGGGACACTTGGTGTTTGGAAGCTGGGACACTCGGTGTTTGAGAACTGGGAGATTGGTGTTTGGAAGGTTGGACACTTGATGTTTGAGAGCTGGGACACTTGGTGTTTGGAGGCTGGGTCACGTGGTGTTTGAGAGCTGGGAGTCTTCTGTCTGAGAGCTGGCCCACTTGGATTTGGACGCTCGGATTCCTGATTTTTGAGAGCCGGGACACCAGCTTTTGTTTGTGAGCCGGGGCACTAGGTGTTTGGGAACCGGGACATTTGGTGTTTGGAAGCTGGGAAACATGGTGCAACAGGGCTGGGACACTTGGTGTTTGGAAGCTAGGACATTTAGTGTTTGGAAGCTGGGCCACTTGGTGTTTGGAAGATGGGCCTCATGGTGTTTGAGCGCTGGGAATCCTGGTGTTTGGAAGCTGGGACAATCAATGTTTGAGCACTGAGACACTTGGTGTTTGGAAGCTGGGACTCTTCGTGTTTCGAACCTGGGACATTTAGTGTTTGAGAGCTGAGACACTTGGTGTTTGGAAGGCCGGGACATTTGGTGTTTGGAAGCTGGGACATATGGTGTTTGGAAGCCGGGACACTTGGTGTTTGGAAGCTGGGACACTTCGTGTTTGAGATCTGGGACACTTGGTATTTGGAAGCTGGGACACCTGGTGTTTGAGAGCTGGAAAAAATGGTTTATGAGATGTGGGACACTTGGTGGTTGGAGTCTGGGACACTTGGTGTTTGAGGCCTGGAACAGTTGGAGTTTGAGAGCTGGGACACTTGGAATTTGAGATCTGGGACACTTGGTGTTTGACAGCTGGAACAGTTGGTTTTTGAGATGTGGGACACTTGGTGTTTGTAGTCTGGTACACTTGGTGTTTGAGACCTGGAACAGTTGGAGTTTGAGAGCTGGGACACTTGGTTTTTGAGATCTGGGACACTTGGTGTTTGGAAGCTGGGACACTTGGTGTTTGACAGCTGGAACAGTTGGTTTATGAGATGTGGGACACTTGGTGTTTGTAGTCTGGGGCACTTGGTGTTTGAGACCTGGAACAGTTGGAGTTTGAGAGCTGGGACCCTTTGTGTTTGAGACCTGGAACAGTTGGAGTTTGAGAGCTGGGACACTTGGTGTTTGAGACCTGGAACAGTTGGAGTTTGAGAGCTGGGACACTTGGTGTTTGGAAGCTGGGACACTTGGTGTTTGACAGCTGGAACAGTTGGTGTTTGAGAGCTGGAACCGTTGGTGTTTGAGTTCTGGGACACTAGGTGTTTGGAAGTTGGGACACTTGGTGTTTGAGAGCTGGAACAGTTGGTTTATGAGATGTGGGTCACTTGGTGTTTGTGGTCTGGGACACTTGATGTTTGAGACCTGGAACAATTGGAGTTTGAGAGCTGGGACACTTGGTTTTTGAGAGCTGGGACACTTGGTGTTTGAGAGCTGGGACACTTGGTGTTTGAGAGCTAGGACTCTTGTTTCTAGAGAGCAGGGACACGTGGAGTTTGGAAGCTGGGACTCTTGGTGTTTGAGAGCTGGGACACCGTGTGGTCGAGAGCAGGAAAACTTGGTGCAAGTGCGCTGGGACACTTGTTTTTGGAAGCTGGGAGACTTGATGTTTGAGAGCTGGAAAAATTGGTTTATGAGATGTGGGACACTTGATGTTTGGAGTCTGGGACACTTGGTGTTTGAGAGCTGGGACACTTGGTGTTTTAAGAGCTGGGAACCTTGGTGTTTGGAAGCCGGGACATTTGGTGTTTGGAAGGCGGGACATTTGGTGTTTGGTAGCTGGGACACTTCGTGTTTGAGATCTGGGACACTTGGTGTTTGGAAGCTAGGACACTTGGTGTTTGAGAGCTGGGACTCCTGGTGTTTGAGAGCTGGGACATATGGTGTTTGGAAGGCGGGACATTTGGTGCTTGGAAGCTGGGACACTTCGTGTTTGAGATCTGGGACACTTGGTGTTTGAGAGATGGAACAGTTGGTTATGAGATGTGGGACACTTGGTGTTTGTAGTCTGGGACAATTGGTGTTTGAGACCTGGAACAGTTGGAGTTTGAGAGCTGGGACACTTGGTGTTTGAGACCTGGAACAGTTGGAGTTTGAGAGCTGGGACTCTTGGTGTTTGAGAGCAGGAACACGTGGTGTTTGGAAGCTGGGACACTTGGTGTTTGAGAGCTGGGACTCCTGGTGTTTGAGAGCTGAGACACTTGGTGTTTGGAAGGCTGGGACATTTGGTGTTTGGAAGCTGGGACATATGGTGTTTGGAAGCCGGGACACTTGGTGTTTGGAAGCTGGGACACTTCGTGTTTGAGATCTGGGACACTTGGTATTTGGAAGCTGGGACACCTGGTGTTTGAGAGCTGGAAAAATTGGTTTATGAGATGTGGGACACTTGGTGGTTGGAGTCTGGGACACTTGGTGTTTGAGGCCTGGAACAGTTGGAGTTTGAGAGCTGGGACACTTGGAATTTGAGATCTGGGACACTTGGTGTTTGACAGCTGGAACAGTTGGTTTTTGAGATGTGGGACACTTGGTGTTTGTAGTCTGGTACACTTGGTGTTTGAGACCTGGAACAGTTGGAGTTTGAGAGCTGGGACACTTGGTTTTTGAGATCTGGGACACTTGGTGTTTGGAAGCTGGGACACTTGGTGTTTGACAGCTGGAACAGTTGGTTTATGAGATGTGGGACACTTGGTGTTTGTAGTCTGGGGCACTTGGTGTTTGAGACCTGGAACAGTTGGAGTTTGAGAGCTGGGACCCTTTGTGTTTGAGACCTGGAACAGTTGGAGTTTGAGAGCTGGGACACTTGGTGTTTGAGACCTGGGACAGTTGGAGTTTGAGAGCTGGGACACTTGGTGTTTGTAGTCTGGGACACTTGGTGTTTGACAGCTGGAACAGTTGGTGTTTGAGAGCTGGAACCGTTGGTGTTTGAAAGCTGAGACACTTGGTGTTTCAGAGCTGGAACATTTGGTGTTTGAACTCTGAGACACTTGGTGTGTGAGAGCTTGGACATTTGGTGTTTGGAAGCTTGGACATTTTGTGTTTGGAAGCTGGGACATTTCGTGTTTGGAAGCTGGGGCACTTGGTTTTTGGACGCTGGGACTCCACGTCTTTGCGAGCAGGACACTTGGTCTTTGGAAGCTGGGAAACTTGCTCTTTGGAAGCTGGGTCACTTGGTGTTTGAGAGCTGGGACTCTTGGTGTTTGGAGTCTGGGACACTGGGTGTTTGAGACCTGGAACAGTTGGAGTTTGAGAGCTGGGACACTTGTTGTTTGAGATTTGGGACACTTGGTGTTTGAGAGCTGGGACTCTTGGTGTTTGGAGTCAGGGACACTTGGTGTTTGAGTCTTGGAACAGATGGAGTTTGAGAGCTGGGACCCTTGGTGTTTGAGATCTGGGACACTTGGTGTTTGAGATCTGGGACACTTGGTGCTTGAGAGCTGGGACACTTGGTGTTTGGAAGCTGGGACACTTGGTGTTTGGAAGCTGAGACACTTGGTGTTTGACAGCTGGAACAGTTGCGGTTTCAGAGCTGGAACCGTTGGTGTTTGAGATCTCGGACACTTGGTGTTTGGAAGCTGGGACACTTGGTGTTTGACAGCTGGAACAGTTGGTTTATGAGATGTGGGACACTTGGTGTTTGTAGTCTGGGGCACTTGGTGTTTGAGACCTGGAACAGTTGGAGTTTGAGAGCTGGGACCCTTTGTGTTTGAGACCTGGAACAGTTGGAGTTTGAGAGCTGGGACACTTGGTGTTTGAGACCTGGAACAGTTGGAGTTTGAGAGCTGGGACTCTTGGTGTTTGTAGTCTGGGACACTTGGTGTTTGACAGCTGCAACAGTTGGTGTTTGAGAGCTGGAACCGTTGGTGTTTGAAAGCTGAGACACTTGGTGTTTCAGAGCTGGAACATTTGGTGTTTGAACTCTGAGACACTTGGTGTGTGAGAGCTTGGACATTTGGTGTTTGGAAGCTTGGACATTGTGTGTTTGGAAGCTGGGACATTTCGTGTTTGGAAGCTGGGGCACTTGGTTTTTGGACGCTGGGACTCCACGTCTTTGCGAGCAGGACACTTGGTCTTTGGAAGCTGGGAAACTTGCTCTTTGGAAGCTGGGTCACTTGGTGTTTGAGAGCTGGGACTCTTGGTGTTTGGAGTCTGGGACACTGGGTGTTTGAGACCTGGAACAGTTGGAGTTTGAGAGCTGGGACACTTGTTGTTTGAGATTTGGGACACTTGGTGTTTGAGAGCTGGGACTCTTGGTGTTTGGAGTCAGGGACACTTGGTGTTTGAGTCCTGGAACAGATGGAGTTTGAGAGCTGGGACCCTTGGTGTTTGAGATCTGGGACACTTGGTGTTTGAGATCTGGGACACTTGGTGTTTGAGAGCTGGGACACTTGGTGTTTGGAAGCTGGGACACTTGGTGTTTGGAAGCTGAGACACTTGGTGTTTGACAGCTGGAACAGTTGCGGTTTCAGAGCTGGAACCGTTGGTGTTTGAGATCTCGGACACTTGGTGTTTGGAAGCTGGGACACTTGGTGTTTGAGAGCTGGAACAGTTGGTTTATGAGATGTGGGTCACTTGGTGTTTGTGGACTGGGACACTTGATGTTTGAGACCTGGAACAGTTGGAGTTTGAGAGCTGGGACACTTGGTGTTTGAGATCTGGGACACTTGGTTTTTGAGAGCTGGGGCACTTGGTTTTTGAGAGCTGGGACACTTGGTGTTTGAGAGCTGGGACACTTGGTGTTTGAGAGCTGGGACACTTGGTGTTTGGAAGCTGGGACACTTGGTGTTTGGAATCTGGGACACTTGGTGTTTGACAGTTGGAACAGTTGGCGTTTGAGAGCTGGAACCGTTGGTGTTTGACATCTCGGACACTTGGTGTTTGGAAGCTGGGACACTTGGTGTTTGACAGTTGGAACAGTTGATTTATGAGATCTGGGACGCTTGGTGTTTGGAAGCTGAGACACTTGGTGTTTCAGAGCTGGAACATTTGGTGTTTGAGATCTGAGACACTTGGTGTTTGGAAGCTTGGACATTTTGTGTTTGGAAGCTGGGACATTTCGTTTTTGCAAGCTGGGGCACTTGGTTTTTGGACGCTGGGACTCTACGTCTTTGAGAGCAGGACACTTGGTCTTTGGAAGCTGGGAAACTTGCTCTTTGGAAGCTGGGTCACTTGGTGTTTGAGAGCTGGGACTCTTGGTGTTTGGAGTCTGGGACACTTGGTGATTGAGACCTGGAACAGTTGGAGTTTGAGAGCTGGGACACTTGGTGTTTGAGATCTGGGACACTTGGTGTTTGAGATCTGGGACACTTGGAGTTTGGAAGCTGGGACACTTGGTGTTTGAGAGCTGGAAACGTTGGTTTATGAGATGTGGGTCACTTGGTGTTTGTTGTCTGGGACACTTGGTGTTTGAGACCTGGAACAGTTCGAGTTTGATAGCTGGGACACTTGGTGTTTGAGAGCTGGGACACTTGGCGTTTGACAGCTGGAACAGTTGGTGTTTGAGAGCTGGAACAATTGGTGTTTGAGATCTGGGACACTTGGTGTTTGGGAGCTGGGACACTTCGTTTTTGTGGGCTGGGACACTTGCTATTTGAGTGCTAAGACAATTGGTGCTTGGAAGCCGGTCATTTGGTGTTTGAGATTTGGGAGATAAGTGTTTGGAAGTTTGGACACTTGATGTTTCAGAGCTGGGATACTTGGTTTTTGGAGGCTGGGTCACGTGGTGTTTGAGAGCTGGGAGTCTTCTGTTTGAGAGCTGGCCACTTGGTGTTTGGAAGCTCTGATTCCTGGTGTTTGAGAGCTGTGACACCTTTTGTCTGTGAGCCGGGGCACTTGGTGTTTGGAAGCTGGGACACATGGTGCAACAGGGCTGGGACACTTGGTGTTTGGAAGCTGGGCCACTTGGTGCTGGAAGCTGGTCCTCATGGTGTTTGAGCGCTGGGAATCTTGGTGTTTGGAAGCTGGGACATTCACTGTTTGAGCGCTGAGACACTTGGTGTTTGGAAGCTGGGAATCTTCGTGTTTCGAACCGGGGACATTTAGTGTTTGAGAGCTGAGACACTTGGTGTTTGGAAGCAGCGACACTTGGTGTTTGGGAGGTGGGACACTTGGTGTTTGGAAGCTGGGACACTTGGTGTTTGGAAGCTGGGACACTTCGTGTTTGAGATTTGGGACAGTTGGTGTTTGGAAGCTGGGACACTTGGTGTTGAGAGCTGGAACAGTTGGTTTATGAGATGTGGGACACTTGGTGTTTGCAATCTTGGACACCTGGTGTTTGAGAGCTGGGAGATGGGTGTTTGGAATCTTGGACACTTGGTGTTTGAGAGCTGGAACATTTGGTGTTTGAGATCTGGGACACTAAGTGTTTGAGAGCTGGGATATTTGGTGTTTGGAAGCTTGGACATTTTGTGTTTGGAAGCTGGGACATTTCGTGTTTGGATGCTGGGGCACTTGGTTTTTGGATGCTGGGACTCTACGTCCTTGAGAGCAGGGACACTTGATGTTTGGAAGATGGGAATCGTGCTGTTTGGAAGCTGGGACACTTGGTGTTTGAGAGCTGGGACTCTTGGTGTTTGGAGTCTGGGTCACTTGGTGTTTGAGTCCTGGAACAGGTGGAGTTTGAGAGCTGGGTCACTTGGTGTTTGAGATCTGGGACACTTGGTGTTTGAGAGCTGGGACACTTGGTGTTTGAGAGCTGGGACACTTGGTGTTTGAGAGCTGGGACACTTGGTGTTTGAGAACTGGGACATTTGGTGTTTGGAAGCTGGGACACTTGGTGTTTGGAAGCTGAGACACTTGGTGTTTGAGAGCTGGGACTCCTGGTGTTTGAGAGCTGAGACACTTGGTGTTTGGAAGGCCGGGACATTTGGTGTTTGGAAGCTGGGACATATGGTGTTTGGAAGCCGGGACACTTGGTGTTTGGAAGCTGGGACACTTCGTGTTTGAGATCTGGGACACTTGGTATTTGGAAGCTGGGACACCTGGTGTTTGAGAGCTGGAAAAATTGGTTTATGAGATGTGGGACACTTGGTGGTTGGAGTCTGGGACACTTGGTGTTTGAGGCCTGGAACAGTTGGAGTTTGAGAGCTGGGACACTTGGAATTTGAGATCTGGGACACTTGGTGTTTGACAGCTGGAACAGTTAGTTTTTGAGATGTGGGACACTTGGTGTTTGTAGTCTGGTACACTTGGTGTTTGAGACCTGGAACAGTTGGAGTTTGAGAGCTGGGACACTTGGTTTTTGAGATCTGGGACACTTGGTGTTTGGAAGCTGGGACACTTGGTGTTTGACAGCTGGAACAGTTGGTTTATGAGATGTGGGACACTTGGTGTTTGTAGTCTGGGGCACTTGGTGTTTGAGACCTGGAACAGTTGGAGTTTGAGAGCTGGGACCCTTTGTGTTTGAGACCTGGAACAGTTGGAGTTTGAGAGCTGGGACACTTGGTGTTTGACAGCTGGAACAGTTGGTGTTTGAGAGCTGGAACCGTTGGTGTTTGAGATCTGGGACACTAGGTGTTTGGAAGCTGGGACACTTGGTGTTTGACAGCTGCAACAGTTGATTTATGAGATCTGGGACGCTTGGTGTTTGAAAGCTGAGACACTTGGTGTTTCAGAGCTGGAACATTTGGTGTTTGAACTCTGAGACACTTGGTGTTTGAGAGCTTGGACATTTGGTGTTTGGAAGCTTGGACATTTTGTGTTTGGAAGCTGGGACATTTCGTGTTTGGAAGCTGGGGCACTTGGTTTTTGGACGCTGGGACTCCGCGTCTTTGCGAGCAGGACACTTGGTCTTTGGAAGCTGGGAAACTTGCTCTTTGGAAGCTGGGTCACTTGGTGTTTGAGAGCTGGGACTCTTGGTGTTTGGAGTCTGGGACACTGGGTGTTTGAGACCTGGAACAGTTGGAGTTTGAGAGCTGGGACACTTGTTGTTTGAGATTTGGGACACTTGGTGTTTGAGAGCTGGGACTCTTGGTGTTTGGAGTCAGGGACACTTGGTGTTTGAGTCCTGGAACAGATGGAGTTTGAGAGCTGGGACACTTGGTGTTTGAGATCTGGGACACTTGGTGTTTGAGATCTGGGACACTTGGTGTTTGGAAGCTGGGACACTTGGTGTTTGGAAGCTGAGACACTTGGTGTTTGACAGCTGGAACAGTTGCGGTTTCAGAGCTGGAACCGTTGGTGTTTGAGATCTCGGACACTTGGTGTTTGGAAGCTGGGACACTTCGTGTTTGAGAGCTGGAACAGTTGGTTTATGAGATGTGGGTCACTTGGTGTTTGTGGACTGGGACACTTGATGTTTGAGACCTGGAACAGTGGGAGTTTGAGAGCTGGGACACTTGGTGTTTGAGATCTGGGACACTTGGTTTTTGAGAGCTAGGGCACTTGGTTTTTGAGAGCTGGGACTCTTGGTGTTTGGAGTCTGGGTCACTTGGTGTTTGAGACCTGGAACAGTTGGAGTTTGAGAGCTGGGACACTTGGTGTTTGAGACCTGGAACAGTTGGAGTTTGAGAGCTGGGACACTTGGTGTTTGGAAGTTGGGACACTTGGTGTTTGACAGCTGGAACAGTTGGTGTTTGAGAGCTGGAACCGTTGGTGTTTGAGATCTGGGACACTAGGTGTTTGGAAGTTGGGACACTTGGTGTTTGAGAGCTGGAACAGTTGGTTTATGAGATGTGGGTCACTTGGTGTTTGTGGTCTGGGACACTTGATGTTTGAGACCTGGAACAATTGGAGTTTGAGAGCTGGGACACTTGGTGTTTGAGATCTGGGACACTTGGTTTTTCAGAGCTGGGACACTTGGTGTTTGAGAGCTGGGACACTTGGTGTTTGAGAGCTAGGACTCTTGTTTCTCGGGAGCAGGGACACGTGGAGTTTGGAAGCTGGGACTCTTGGTGTTTGAGAGCTGGGACACCGTGTGGTCGAGAGCAGGAAAACTTGGTGCAAGAGCGCTGGGACACTTGTTTTTGGAAGCTGGGAGACTTGATGTTTGAGAGCTGGGACTCTTGGTGTTTGGAAGCTGGGACACTTGGTGTTTGAGAGCTGGAAAAATTGGTTTATGAGATGTGGGACACTTGATGTTT
Organism: Isurus oxyrinchus; assembly: GCA_026770705.1. Taxonomy (NCBI): domain Eukaryota; kingdom Metazoa; phylum Chordata; class Chondrichthyes; order Lamniformes; family Lamnidae; genus Isurus; species Isurus oxyrinchus. Next base: position 2,361,214 of record JANJGN010000066.1, read on the forward strand.
GGAGTCTGGGACAATTGGTGTTTGAGAGCTGGGACACTTGGTGTTTTAAGAGCTGGGAACCTTGGTGTTTGGAAGCCGGGACATTTGGTGTTTGGAAGGCGGGACATTTGGTGTTTGGTAGCTGGGACACTTCGTGTTTGAGATCTGGGACACTTGGTGTTTGGAAGCTAGGACACTTGGTGTTTGAGAGCTGGGACTCCTGGTGTTTGAGAGCTGGGACATATGGTGTTTGGAAGGCGGGACATTTGGTGCTTGGAAGCTGGGACACTTCGTGTTTGAGATCTGGGACACTTGGTGTTTGAGAGATGGAACAGTTGGTTATGAGATGTGGGACACTTGGTGTTTGTAGTCTGGGACAATTGGTGTTTGAGACTGGAACAGTTGGAGTTTGAGAGCTGGGACACTTGGTGTTTGAGACCTGGAACAGTTGGAGTTTGAGAGCTGGGACTCTTGGTGTTTGAGTGCAGGAACACGTGGTGTTTGGAAGCTGGGACACTTGGTGTTTGAGAGCTGGGACTCCTGGTGTTTGAGAGCTGAGACACTTGGTGTTTGGAAGGCCGGGACATTTGGTGTTTGGAAGCTGGGACATATGGTGTTTGGAAGCCGGGACACTTGGTGTTTGGAAGCTGGGACACTTCGTGTTTGAGATCTGGGACACTTGGTATTTGGAAGCTGGGACACCTGGTGTTTGAGAGCTGGAAAAATTGGTTTATGAGATGTGGGACACTTGGTGGTTGGAGTCTGGGACACTTGGTGTTTGAGGCCTGGAACAGTTGGAGTTTGAGAGCTGGGACACTTGGAATTTGAGATCTGGGACACTTGGTGTTTGACAGCTGGAACAGTTGGTTTTTGAGATGTGGGACACTTGGTGTTTGTAGTCTGGTACACTTGGTGTTTGAGACCTGGAACAGTTGGAGTTTGAGAGCTGGGACACTTGGTTTTTGAGATCTGGGACACTTGGTGTTTGGAAGCTGGGACACTTGGTGTTTGACAGCTGGAACAGTTGGTTTATGAGATGTGGGACACTTGGTGTTTGTAGTCTGGGGCACTTGGTGTTTGAGACCTGGAACAGTTGGAGTTTGAGAGCTGGGACCCTTTGTGTTTGAGACCTGGAACAGTTGGAGTTTGAGAGCTGGGACACTTGGTGTTTGAGACCTGGAACAGTTGGAGTTTGAGAGCTGGGACACTTGGTGTTTGGAAGCTGGGACACTTGGTGTTTGACAGCTGGAACAGTTGGTGTTTGAGAGCTGGAACCGTTGGTGTTTGAGTTCTGGGACACTAGGTGTTTGGAAGTTGGGACACTTGGTGTTTGAGAGCTGGAACAGTTGGTTTATGAGATGTGGGTCACTTGGTGTTTGTGGTCTGGGACACTTGATGTTTGAGACCTGGAACAATTGGAGTTTGAGAGCTGGGACACTTGGTGTTTGAGATCTGGGACACTTGGTTTTTCAGAGCTGGGACACTTGGTGTTTGAGAGCTGGGACACTTGGTGTTTGAGAGCTAGGACTCTTGTTTCTCGGGAGCAGGGACACGTGGAGTTTGGAAGCTGGGACTCTTGGTGTTTGAGAGCTGGGACACCGTGTGGTCGAGAGCAGGAAAACTTGGTGCAAGAGCGCTGGGACACTTGTTTTTGGAAGCTGGGAGACTTGATGTTTGAGAGCTGGGACTCTTGGTGTTTGGAAGCTGGGACACTTGGTGTTTGAGAGCTGGAAAAATTGGTTTATGAGATGTTGGACACTTGATGTTTGGAGTCTGGGACAATTGGTGTTTGAGAGCTGGGACACTTGGTGTTTTAAGAGCTGGGAACCTTGGTGTTTGGAAGCCGGGACATTTGGTGTTTGGAAGGCGGGACATTTGGTGTTTGGTAGCTGGGACACTTCGTGTTTGAGATCTGGGACACTTGGTGTTTGGAAGCTAGGACACTTGGTGTTTGAGAGCTGGGACTCCTGGTGTTTGAGAGCTGGGACATATGGTGTTTGGAAGGCGGGACATTTGGTGCTTGGAAGCTGGGACACTTCGTGTTTGAGATCTGGGACACTTGGTGTTTGAGAGATGGAACAGTTGGTTATGAGATGTGGGACACTTGGTGTTTGTAGTCTGGGACAATTGGTGTTTGAGACTGGAACAGTTGGAGTTTGAGAGCTGGGACACTTGGTGTTTGAGACCTGGAACAGTTGGAGTTTGAGAGCTGGGACTCTTGGTGTTTGAGTGCAGGAACACGTGGTGTTTGGAAGCTGGGACACTTGGTGTTTGAGAGCTGGGACTCCTGGTGTTTGAGAGCTGAGACACTTGGTGTTTGGAAGGCCGGGACATTTGGTGTTTGGAAGCTGGGACATATGGTGTTTGGAAGCCGGGACACTTGGTGTTTGGAAGCTGGGACACTTCGTGTTTGAGATCTGGGACACTTGGTATTTGGAAGCTGGGACACCTGGTGTTTGAGAGCTGGAAAAATTGGTTTATGAGATGTGGGACACTTGGTGGTTGGAGTCTGGGACACTTGGTGTTTGAGGCCTGGAACAGTTGGAGTTTGAGAGCTGGGACACTTGGAATTTGAGATCTGGGACACTTGGTGTTTGACAGCTGGAACAGTTGGTTTTTGAGATGTGGGACACTTGGTGTTTGTAGTCTGGTACACTTGGTGTTTGAGACCTGGAACAGTTGGAGTTTGAGAGCTGGGACACTTGGTTTTTGAGATCTGGGACACTTGGTGTTTGGAAGCTGGGACACTTGGTGTTTGACAGCTGGAACAGTTGGTTTATGAGATGTGGGACACTTGGTGTTTGTAGTCTGGGGCACTTGGTGTTTGAGACCTGGAACAGTTGGAGTTTGAGAGCTGGGACCCCTTGTGTTTGAGACCTGGAACAGTTGGAGTTTGAGAGCTGGGACACTTGGTGTTTGAGACCTGGAACAGTTGGAGTTTGAGAGCTGGGACACTTGGTGTTTGGAAGCTGGGACACTTGGTGTTTGACAGCTGGAACAGTTGGTGTTTGAGAGCTGGAACCGTTGGTGTTTGAGATCTGGGACACTAGGTGTTTGGAAGCTGGGACACTTGGTGTTTGACAGCTGCAACAGTTGATTTATGAGATCTGGGACGCTTGGTGTTTGAAAGCTGAGACACTTGGTGTTTCAGAGCTGGAACATTTGGTGTTTGAACTCTGAGACACTTGGTGTTTGAGAGCTTGGACATTTGGTGTTTGGAAGCTTGGACATTTTGTGTTTGGAAGCTGGGACATTTCGTGTTTGGAAGCTGGGGCACTTGGTTTTTGGACGCTGGGACTCCACGTCTTTGCGAGCAGGACACTTGGTCTTTGGAAGCTGGGAAACTTGCTCTTTGGAAGCTGGGTCACTTGGTGTTTGAGAGCTGGGACTCTTGGTGTTTGGAGTCTGGGACACTGGGTGTTTGAGACCTGGAACAGTTGGAGTTTGAGAGCTGGGACACTTGTTGTTTGAGATTTGGGACACTTGGTGTTTGAGAGCTGGGACTCTTGGTGTTTGGAGTCAGGGACACTTGGTGTTTGAGTCCTGGAACAGATGGAGTTTGAGAGCTGGGACACTTGGTGTTTGAGATCTGGGACACTTGGTGTTTGAGATCTGGGACACTTGGTGTTTGAGAGCTGGGACACTTGGTGTTTGGAAGCTGGGACACTTGGTGTTTGGAAGCTGAGACACTTGGTGTTTGACAGCTGGAACAGTTGCGGTTTCAGAGCTGGAACCGTTGGTGTTTGAGATCTCGGACACTTGGTGTTTGGAAGCTGGGACACTTGGTGTTTGAGAGCTGGAACAGTTGGTTTATGAGATGTGGGTCACTTGGTGTTTGTGGCCTGGGACACTTGATGTTTGAGACCTGGAACAGTTGGAGTTTGAGAGCTGGGACACTTGGTGTTTGAGATCTGGGACACTTGGATTTTGAGAGCTGGGGCACTTGGTTTTTGAGAGCTGGGACACTTGGTGTTTGACAGCTGGGACACTTGGTGTTTGAGAGCTGGGACACTTGGTGTTTGGAAGCTGGGACACTTGGTGTTTGGAATCTGGGACACTTGGTGTTTGACAGTTGGAACAGTTGGCGTTTGAGAGCTGGAACCGTTGGTGTTTGACATCTCGGACACTTGGTGTTTGGAAGCTGGGACACTTGGTGTTTGACAGTTGGAACAGTTGATTTATGAGATCTGGGACGCTTGGTGTTTGGAAGCTGAGACACTTGGTGTTTCAGAGCTGGAACATTTGGTGTTTGAGATCTGAGACACTTGGTGTTTGGAAGCTTGGACATTTTGTGTTTGGAAGCTGGGACATTTCGTTTTTGCAAGCTGGGGCACTTGGTCTTTGGACGCTGGGACTCTACGTCTTTGAGAGCAGGACACTTGGTCTTTGGAAGCTGGGAAACTTGCTCTTTGGAAGCTGGGTCACTTGGTGTTTGAGAGCTGGGACTCTTGGTGTTTGAGACCTGGAACAGTTGGAGTTTGAGAGCTGGGACACCTGGTGTTTGGAAGCTGGGACACTTGGTGTTTGACAGCTGGAACAGTTGGTGTTTGAGAGCTGGAACAGTTGGTGTTTGAGATCTGGGACACTAGGTGTTTGGAAGTTGGGACACTTGGTGTTTGAGAGCTGGAACAGTTGGTTTATGAGATGTGGGTCACTTGGTGTTTTTGGTCTGGGACACTTGATGTTTGAGACCTGGAACAATTGGAGTTTGAGAGCTGGGACACTTGGTGTTTGAGATCTGGGACACTTGGTTTTTCAGAGCTGGGACACTTGGTGTTTGAGAGCTGGGACACTTGGTGTTTGAGAGCTAGGACTCTTGTTTCTAGGGAGCAGGGACACGTGGAGTTTGGAAGCTGGGACTCTTGGTGTTTGAGAGCTGGGACACCGTGTGGTCGAGAGCAGGAAAACTTGGTGCAAGAGCGCTGGGACACTTGTTTTTGGAAGCTGGGAGACTTGATGTTTGAGAGCTGGGACTCTTGGTGTTTGGAAGCTGGGACACTTGGTGTTTGAGAGCTGGAAAAATTGGTTTATGAGATGTGGGACACTTGAAGTTTGGAGTCTGGGACAATTGGTGTTTGAGAGCTGGGACACTTGGTGTTTTAAGAGCTGGGAACCTTGGTGTTTAGAAGCCGGGACATTTGGTGTTTGGAAGGCGGGACATTTGGTGTTTGGTAGCTGGGACACTTCGTGTTTGAGATCTGGGACACTTGGTGTTTGGAAGCTAGGACACTTGGTGTTTGAGAGCTGGGACTCCTGGTGTTTGAGAGCTGGGACATATGGTGTTTGGAAGGCGGGACATTTGGTGCTTGGAAGCTGGGACACTTCGTGTTTGAGATCTGGGACACTTGGTGTTTGAGAGATGGAACAGTTGGTTATGAGATGTGGGACACTTGGTGTTTGTAGTCTGGGACAATTGGTGTTTGAGACTGGAACAGTTGGAGTTTGAGAGCTGGGACACTTGGTGTTTGAGACCTGGAACAGTTGGAGTTTGAGAGCTGGGACTCTTGGTGTTTGAGTGCAGGAACACGTGGTGTTTGGAAGCTGGGACACTTGGTGTTTGAGAGCTGGGACTCCTGGTGTTTGAGAGCTGAGACACTTGGTGTTTGGAAGGCCGGGACATTTGGTGTTTGGAAGCTGGGACATATGGTGTTTGGAAGCCGGGACACTTGGTGTTTGGAAGCTGGGACACTTCGTGTTTGAGATCTGGGACACTTGGTATTTGGAACCTGGGACACCTGGTGTTTGAGAGCTGGAAAAATTGGTTTATGAGATGTGGGACGCTTGGTGGTTGGAGTCTGGGACACTTGGTGTTTGAGGCCTGGAACAGTTGGAGTTTGAGAGCTGGGACACTTGGAATTTGAGATCTGGGACACTTGGTGTTTGACAGCTGGAACAGTTGGTTTTTGAGATGTGGGACACTTGGTGTTTGTAGTCTGGTACACTTGGTGTTTGAGACCTGGAACAGTTGGAGTTTGAGAGCTGGGACACTTGGTTTTTGAGATCTGGGACACTTGGTGTTTGGAAGCTGGGACACTTGGTGTTTGACAGCTGGAACAGTTGGTTTATGAGATGTGGGACACTTGGTGTTTGTAGTCTGGGGCACTTGGTGTTTGAGACCTGGAACAGTTGGAGTTTGAGAGCTGGGACCCCTTGTGTTTGAGACCTGGAACAGTTGGAGTTTGAGAGCTGGGACACTTGGTGTTTGAGACCTGGAACAGTTGGAGTTTGAGAGCTGGGACACTTGGTGTTTGGAAGCTGGGACACTTGGTGTTTGACAGCTGGAACAGTTGGTGTTTGAGAGCTGGAAGCGTTGGTGTTTGAGATCTGGGACACTAGGTGTTTGGAAGCTGGGACACTTGGTGTTTGACAGCTGCAACAGTTGATTTATGAGATCTGGGACGCTTGGTGTTTGAAAGCTGAGACACTTGGTGTTTCAGAGCTGGAACATTTGGTGTTTGAACTCTGAGACACTTGGTGTTTGAGAGCTTGGACATTTGGTGTTTGGAAGCTTGGACATTTTGTGTTTGGAAGCTGGGACATTTCGTGTTTGGAAGCTGGGGCACTTGGTTTTTGGACGCTGGGACTCCACGTCTTTGCGAGCAGGACACTTGGTCTTTGGAAGCTGGGAAACTTGCTCTTTGGAAGCTGGGTCACTTGGTGTTTGAGAGCTGGGACTCTTGGTGTTTGGAGTCTGGGACACTGGGTGTTTGAGACCTGGAACAGTTGGAGTTTGAGAGCTGGGACACTTGTTGTTTGAGATTTGGGACACTTGGTGTTTGAGAGCTGGGACTCTTGGTGTTTGACAGCTGCAACATTTGGTGTTTGAGAGCTGGAACCGTTGGTGTTTGAGATCTGGGACACTAGGTGTTTGGAAGCTGGGACACTTGGTGTTTGACAGCTGCAACAGTTGATTTATGAGATCTGGGACGCTTGGTGTTTGAAAGCTGAGACACTTGGTGTTTCAGAGCTGGAACATTTGGTGTTTGAACTCTGAGACACTTGGTGTTTGAGAGCTTGGACATTTGGTGTTTGGAAGCTTGGACATTTTGTGTTTGGAAGCTGGGACATTTCGTGTTTGGAAGCTGGGGCACTTGGTTTTTGGACGCTGGGACTCCACGTCTTTGCGAGCAGGACACTTGGTCTTTGGAAGCTGGGAAACTTGCTCTTTGGAAGCTGGGTCACTTGGTGTTTGAGAGCTGGGACTCTTGGTGTTTGGAGTCTGGGACACTGGGTGTTTGAGACCTGGAACAGTTGGAGTTTGAGAGCTGGGACACTTGTTGTTTGAGATTTGGGACACTTGGTGTTTGAGAGCTGGGACTCTTGGTGTTTGGAGTCAGGGACAGTTGGTGTTTGAGTCCTGGAACAGATGGAGTTTGAGAGCTGGGACACTTGGTGTTTGAGATCTGGGACACTTGGTGTTTGAGATCTGGGACACTTGGTGTTTGAGAGCTGGGACACTTGGTGTTTGGAAGCTGGGACACTTGGTGTTTGGAAGCTGGGACACTTGGTGTTTGGAAGCTGAGACACTTGGTGTTTGACAGCTGGAACATTTGCGGTTTCAGAGCTGGAACCGTTGGTGTTTGAGATCTCGGACACTTGGTGTTTGGAAGCTGGGACACTTGGTGTTTGAGAGCTGGAACAGTTGGTTTATGAGATGTGGGTCACTTGGTGTTTGTGGACTGGGACACTTGATGTTTGAGACCTGGAACAGTTGGAGTTTGAGAGCTGGGACACTTGGTGTTTGAGATCTGGGACACTTGGTTTTTGAGAGCTGGGGCACTTGGTTTTTGAGAGCTGGGACACTTGGTGTTTGAGAGCTGGGACACTTGGTGTTTGAGAGCTGGGACACTTGGTGTTTGGAAGCTTGGACACTTGGTGTTTGGAATCTGGGACACTTGGTGTTTGACAGTTGGAACAGTTGGCGTTTGAGAGCTGGAACCGTTGGTGTTTGACATCTCGGACACTTGGTGTTTGGAAGCTGGGACACTTGGTGTTTGACAGTTGGAACAGTTGATTTATGAGATCTGGGACGCTTGGTGTTTGGAAGCTGAGACACTTGGTGTTTCAGAGCTGGAACATTTGGTGTTTGAGATCTGAGACACTTGGTGTTTGGAAGCTTGGACATTTTGTGTTTGGAAGCTGGGACATTTCGTTTTTGCAAGCTGGGGCACTTGGTTTTTGGACGCTGGGACTCTACGTCTTTGAGAGCAGGACACTTGGTCTTTGGAAGCTGGGAAACTTGCTCTTTGGAAGCTGGGTCACTAGGTGTTTGAGAGCTGGGACTCTTGGTGTTTGAGACCTGGAACAGTTGGAGTTTGAGAGCTGGGACACTTGGTGTTTGGAAGCTGGGACACTTGGTGTTTGACAGCTGGAACAGTTGGTGTTTGAGAGCTGGAACCGTTGGTTTTTGAGATCTGGGACACTAGGTGTTTGGAAGTTGGGACACTTGGTGTTTGAGAGCTGGAACAGTTGGTTTATGAGATGTGGGTCACTTGGTGTTTGTGGTCTGGGACACTTGATGTTTGAGACCTGGAACAATTGGAGTTTGAGAGCTGGGACACTTGGTGTTTGAGATCTGGGACACTTGGTTTTTCAGAGCTGGGACACTTGGTGTTTGAGAGCTGGGACACTTGGTGTTTGAGAGCTAGGACTCTTGTTTCTAGGGAGCAGGGACACGTGGAGTTTGGAAGCTGGGACTCTTGGTGTTTGAGAGCTGGGACACCGTGTGGTCGAGAGCAGGAAAACTTGCTGCAAGAGCGCTGGGACACTTGTTTTTGGAAGCTGGGAGACTTGATGTTTGAGAGCTGGGACTCTTGGTGTTTGGAAGCTGGGACACTTGGTGGTTGAGAGCTGGAAAAATTGGTTTATGAGATGTGGGACACTTGATGTTTGGAGTCTGGGACAATTGGTGTTTGAGAGCTGGGACACTTGGTGTTTTAAGAGCTGGGAACCTTGGTGTTTGGAAGCCGGGACATTTGGTGTTTGGAAGGCGGGACATTTGGTGTTTGGTAGCTGGGACACTTCGTGTTTGAGATCTGGGACACTTGGTGTTTGGAAGCTAGGACACTTGGTGTTTGAGAGCTGGGACTCCTGGTGTTTGAGAGCTGGGACATATGGTGTTTGGAAGGCGGGACATTTGGTGCTTGGAAGCTGGGACACTTCGTGTTTGAGATCTGGGACACTTGGTGTTTGAGAGATGGAACAGTTGGTTATGAGATGTGGGACACTTGGTGTTTGTAGTCTGGGACAATTGGTGTTTGAGACTGGAACAGTTGGAGTTTGAGAGCTGGGACACTTGGTGTTTGAGACCTGGAACAGTTGGAGTTTGAGAGCTGGGACTCTTGGTGTTTGAGTGCAGGAACACGTGGTGTTTGGAAGCTGGGACACTTGGTGTTTGAGAGCTGGGACTCCTGGTGTTTGAGAGCTGAGACACTTGGTGTTTGGAAGGCCGGGACATTTGGTGTTTGGAAGCTGGGACATATGGTGTTTGGAAGCCGGGACACTTGGTGTTTGGAAGCTGGGACACTTCGTGTTTGAGATCTGGGACACTTGGTATTTGGAAGCTGGGACACCTGGTGTTTGAGAGCTGGAAAAATTGGTTTATGAGACGTGGGACACTTGGTGGTTGGAGTCTGGGACACTTGGTGTTTGAGGCCTGGAACAGTTGGAGTTTGTGAGCTGGGACACTTGGAATTTGAGATCTGGGACACTTGGTGTTTGACAGCTGGAACAGTTGGTTTTTGAGATGTGGGACACTTGGTGTTTGTAGTCTGGTACACTTGGTGTTTGAGACCTGGAACAGTTGGAGTTTGAGAGCTGGGACACTTGGTTTTTGAGATCTGGGACACTTGGTGTTTGGAAGCTGGGACACTTGGTGTTTGACAGCTGGAACAGTTGGTTTATGAGATGTGGGACACTTGGTGTTTGTAGTCTGGGGCACTTGGTGTTTGAGACCTGGAACAGTTGGAGTTTGAGAGCTGGGACCCCTTGTGTTTGAGACCTGGAACAGTTGGAGTTTGAGAGCTGGGACACTTGGTGTTTGAGACCTGGAACAGTTGGAGTTTGAGAGCTGGGACACTTGGTGTTTGGAAGCTGGAACACTTGGTGTTTGAGAGCTGGAACCGTTGGTGTTTGAGAGCTGGAACCGTTGGTGTTTGAGATCTGGGACACTAGGTGTTTGGAAGCTGGGACACTTGGTGTTTGACAGCTGCAACAGTTGATTTATGAGATCTGGGACGCTTGGTGTTTGAAAGCTGAGACACTTGGTGTTTCAGAGCTGGAACATTTGGTGTTTGAACTCTGAGACACTTGGTGTTTGAGAGCTTGGACATTTGGTGTTTGGAAGCTTGGACATTTTGTGTTTGGAAGCTGGGACATTTCGTGTTTGGAAGCTGGGGCACTTGGTTTTTGGACGCTGGGACTCCACGTCTTTGCGAGCAGGACACTTGGTCTTTGGAAGCTGGGAAACTTGCTCTTTGGAAGCTGGGTCACTTGGTGTTTGAGAGCTGGGACTCTTGGTGTTTGGAGTCTGGGACACTGGGTGTTTGAGACCTGGAACAGTTGGAGTTTGAGAGCTGGGACACTTGTTGTTTGAGATTTGGGACACTTGGTGTTTGAGAGCTGGGACTCTTGGTGTTTGGAGTCAGGGACACTTGGTGTTTGAGTCCTGGAACAGATGGAGTTTGAGAGCTGGGACACTTGGTGTTTGAGATCTGGGACACTTGGTGTTTGAGATCTGGGACACTTGGTGTTTGAGAGCTGGGACACTTGGTGTTTGGAAGCTGGGACACTTGGTGTTTGGAAGCTGAGACACTTGGTGTTTGACAGCTGGAACAGTTGCGGTTTCAGAGCTGGAACCGTTGGTGTTTGAGATCTCGGACACTTGGTGTTTGGAAGCTGGTACACTTGGTGTTTGAGAGCTGGAACAGTTGGTTTATGAGATGTGGGTCACTTGGTGTTTGTGGACTGGGACACTTGATGTTTGAGACCTGGAACAGTTGGAGTTTGAGAGCTGGGACACTTGGTGTTTGAGATCTGGGACACTTGGTTTTTGAGAGCTGGGGCACTTGGTTTTTGAGAGCTGGGACACTTGGTGTTTGAGAGCTGGGACACTTGGTGTTTGAGAGCTGGGACACTTGGTGTTTGGAAGCTGGGACACTTGGTGTTTGGAAGCTGGTCCTCATGGTGTTTGAGCGCTGGGAATCTTGGTGTTTGGAAGCTGGGACATTCACTGTTTGAGCGCTGAGACACTTGGTGTTTGGAAGCTGGGAATCTTCGTGTTTCGAACCGGGGACATTTAGTGTTTGAGAGCTGAGACCCTTGGTGTTTGGAAGCAGCGACACTTGGTGTTTGGGAGGTGGGACACTTGATGTTTGGAAGCTGGGACACTTGGTGTTTGGAAGCTGGGACACTTCGTGTTTGAGATTTGGGACAGTTGGTGTTTGGAAGCTGGGACACTTGGTGTTTGAGAGCTGGGAAATTGGTGTTTGGAATCTTGGACACTTGGTGTTTGAGAGCTGGAACATTTGGTGTTTGAGATCTGGGACACTTAGTGTTTGAGAGCTGGGATATTTGGTGTTTGGAAGCTTGGACATTTTGTGTTTGGAAGCTGGGACATTTCGTGTTTGGATGCTGGGGCACTTGGTTTTTGGATGCTGGGACTCTACGTCCTTGAGAGCTGGGACACTTGATGTTTGGAAGATAGGAATCGTGCTGTTTGGAAGCTAGGACACTTGGTGTTTGAGAGCTGGGACTCTTGGTGTTTGGAGTCTCGGTCACTTGGTGTTTGAGTCCTGGAACAGGTGGAGTTTGAGAGCTGGGTCACTTGGTGTTTGAGATCTGGGACACTTGGTGTTTGAGAGCTGGGACACTTGGTGTTTGAGAGCTGGGACACTTGGTGTTTGAGAGCTGGGACATTTGGTGTTTGGAAGCTGGGACACTTGGTGTTTGGAAGCTGAGACACTTGGTGTTTGACAGCTGGAACAGTTGCGGTTTGAGAGCTGGAACCGTCGGTGTTTGAGATCTCGGACACTTGGTGTTTGGAAGTGGGACACTTGGTGTTTGAGAGCTGGAACAGTTGGTTTATGAGTTGTGGGTCACTTGGTGTTTGTAGTCTGGGACACTTGATGTTTGAGACCTGGAACAGTTGGAGTTTGAGAGCTGGGACACTTGGTGTTTGAGATCTGGGACACTTGGTGTTGAGAGCTGGGACACTTGGTGTTTGAGAGCTGGGACACTTGGTGTTTGAGAGCTTGGACACTTGGTCTTTGGAATCTGGGACACTTGGTGTTTGAGAGCTGGAACCGTTGGTTTTTGAGATCTCGGACACTTGGTCTTTGGAAGCTGGGACACTTGGTGTTTGACAATTGGAACAGTTGATTTAAGAGATCTGTGACGCTTGGTGTTTGGAAGCTGGGACACTTGGTGTTTCAGAGCTGGAACATGTGGTGTTTGAGATCTGAGACACTTGGTATTTGAGAGCCTGGACATTTGGTGTTTGGAGTCTGGGGCACTTGGTGTTTGAGCCTTAGAACAGGTGGAGTTTGAGAGCTGGGACACTTGGTGTTTGACATCTGGGACACTTGGTGTTTGAGATCTGGAACCGTTGGTCTACGAGATGTGGGACACTTGTTTTTTGTATTCTGGGACACTTGGTGTTTGAGACCTGGAACAGTTGGAGTTTGTGAGATCGGACACTTGGTGTTTGAGAGCTGGGACTCCTGGTGTTTGAGAGCTGGGACACTTGGTGTTTTAAGAGTGGGAACCTTGGTGTTTGGGCGCTGGGACCTTTTGTGTTCGGAAGCTGGGAGATTTGGTGTTTGGAAGCTGGGGCACTTGGTTTTTGGACGCTGGGATTCTACGTCTTTGAGAGCTGGGACACTTGATGTTTGGAAGCAGGGAAACGTGCTGTTTGGAAGCTGGGACACTTGGTTTTTTGAGAGCTGCAACTCTTGGTGTTTGGAGTCTGGGACTCTTGGTGTTTGAGTCTTAGAACAGGTGGAGTTTGAGAGCTGGAACACTTGGTGTTTGAGATCTGGGACAATTGGTGTTTGAGATCTGGGACACTTGGAGTTTGGAAGCTGGGACACTTGGTGTTTGAGAGTTGGAACAGTTGGTTTATGAGATGTGGGACACTTGGTGTTTGTATTCTGGGACACTTGGTGTTTGAGACCTGGAGCAGTTGGAGTTTGAGAGCTCGGACACTTGGTGTTTGAGATCTGGGACACTTGTTGTTTGAGAGCTGGGACACTTGGAGTTTGAGAGCTGGGACACTTGGTGTTTGAGAGCTGGGACACTTGGTGTTTGGAAGCTGGGACACTTGGTGTTTGGAAGCTGGGACACTTGGTGTTTGGAAGCTGGGACACTTGGTGTTTGACAGCTGGAACAGTTGGTGTTTGAGAGCTGGAACCGTTGGTGATTGAGATCTGGGACACTTGGTGTTTGACAGCTGGAACAGTTGATTTATGCTGCTTGAGAGCTGGGTCACTTGGTGTTTGGAATCTGGGACACTAGGCTTTTGAGACCTGGGAGACTTGGTGTTTGTGAGCTGGTAACCAAGTTGTTTGGAAGCTGGGACACATGGTGTTTGGAAGCTGGGACGCTTGGTGTTTGAGAGCTGGAACAGTTGGTGTTTGAGAGTTGGGACACTTGGTGTTTGAATGCTGGGACAGTTGGTGTTTGAGAGCTCGGACACTTGGTGTTTGAGATCTAGGACACTTGTTGTTTGGAAGCTGGGACACTTGGTGTTTGAGAGCTGGGACACTTGGTGTTTGAGAGCTGGGACACTTGGTGTTTGGAAGCTGGGACACTTGGTGTTTGGAAGCTGGGACACTTGGTGTTTGACAGCTGGAACAGTTGGTGTTTGAGAGCTGGAACCGTTGGTGATTGAGATCTGGGACACTTGGTGTTTGACAGCTGGAACAGTTGATTTATGCTGCTTGAGAGCTGGGCCACTTGGTGTTTGGAATCTGGGACACTAGGTGTTTGAGACCTGGGACACTTGGTGTTTGTGAGCTGGTACACAAGGTGTTTGGAAGCTGGGACACATGGTGTTTGGAAGCTGGGACGCTTGGTGTTTGAGAGCTGGAACAGTTGGTGTTTGAGAGTTGGGACACTTGGTGTTTGAATGCTGGGACAGTTGGTGTTTGAGAGCCTGGACACCTGGTGTTGGAGAGCTGGGACACTTGTTGTTTGGAAGCTGGAACATTTGGCGTTTGAGTGATGGAACACTTGGTGTTGGAAAGCTTGGACACTTGGTATTTGGAAGCTGGGAGACTTGGTGTTTGAGAGCTAGGACTCTTGTTTCTTGAGAGCAGGGACACGTGGAGTTTGGAAGCTGGGACTCTTGGTGTTTGAGACCTGGGACACTTGGTGTTTGTGAGCTGGTACACAAGGTGTTTGGAAGCTGGGACACATGGTGTTTGGAAGCTGGGAACCTTGGTGTTTGAGAGCTGGAACAGTTGGCGTTTGAGAGTTGGGACACTTGGTTTCTGAGATCTGGGACACTTGGAATTTGGAAGCTGGGACACTTGGTGTTTGAGAGCTGGGACACTTGGTGTTTGAGAGCTGGGACACTTGGTGTTTGGAAGCTGGGACACTTGGTGTTTGGACGCTGGGACACTTGGTGTTTGACAGCTGGAACAGTTGGTGTTTGAGTGCTGGAGCCGTTGGTGTTTGAGATCTGGGACACTTGGTGTTTGGAAGCTGGGACACTTGCTGTTTGACAGCTGGAACAGTTGATTTATAAGATCTGGGACGCTTGGTGTTTGGAAGCTGGGACACTTGGTGTTTGGGAGCTGCGAGATTGTGTTTGGAATCTTGGACACTTGTTGTTTCGGAGCTGGAACATTTGGTGTTTGAGATCTGAGACACTTGGTGTTTGAGAGCTGGGACATTTGGTGTTTGGAATCTTGGACATTTTGTGTTTGGATGCTGGGACACTTGGTGTTTGAGAGGTGGAAGAGTTGGTATTTGAGAGCTGGGACATTTTGTGTTCGGAAGCTGGGACACGGGGTGTTTGGAAGCTGGAACAAATGGTGTTTGGAAGCCGGGTCATTTGGTGTTTGGAACCTGGGATACTTCGTGTTTGAGACCTGGGACGCTTGGTATTTGAGAGCTGGGACACTTGGTGTTTGGAAGCTGGGACACTTGGTGATTGGAAGCTGGGACACTAGTTGTTTGGAAGCTGGGACACGTCGTTTTTGTGGGCTGGGGCACTTGGTGTTTGAGAGCTGGGACACAAGTTGTTTCGAAGCTGGGACACTTCCTTTTTGTGGGCTGGGACAGATGGTATTTCACAGCTGGGACACCTGGTATTTGCAGGCTGGTACACTTGGTGTTTGGAAGCAGGGAATCTTCGTGTTATGAAGCTGGGACACTTGGTGTTTGAGAGCTGAGACACCATGTTTGAGATCTGGGACACTTGGTGTTTGGAAGCTTGGAGACTTGGTGTTTGAGACCTGGAACTCATGCTGCTTGAGAGCTGGGTCACTTGGTGTTTGGAAGCTGGGACACTAGGTGTTTGAGACCTGGGACACTTGGTGTTTGTGAGCTGGTACACAAGGTGTTTGGAAGCTGGGACACATGGTGTTTGGCAGCTGGGACGCTTGGTGTTTGAGAGCTGGAGCAGTTGGTGTTTGAGAGTTGGGACACTTGGTGTTTGAATGCTGGGACAGTTGGTGTTTGAGAGCCTGGACACCTGGTGTTGGAGAGCTGGGAAACTTGTTGTTTGGAAGCTGGAACATTTGGCTTTTGAGAGCTGGAACACTTGGTGTTGGAAAGCCTGGACACTTGGTATTTGGAAGCTGGGAGACTTGGTGTTTGAGAGCTAGGACTCTTGTTTCTTGAGTGCAGGGACACGTGGAGTTTGGAAGCTGGGACTCTTGGTGTTTGAGACCTGGGACACTTGGTGTTTGTGAGCAGGTACACAAGGTGTTTGGAAGCTGGGACACATGGTGTTTGGAAGCTGGGAACCTTGGTGTTTGAGAGCTGGAATAGTTGGCGTTTGAGAGTTGGGACACTTGGTTTTTGAGATCTGGGACACTTGGAGTTTGGAAGCTGGGAAACTTGGTGTTTGAGAGCTGAAACAGTTGGTTTATGAGATGTGGGACACTTGGTGTTTGTAGTCTTGGGACACTTGGTGTTTGAGACCTGGAACACTTGGAGTTTGAGAGCTGGGACATTTGGTGTTTGAGATCTGGGACACTTGGTGTTTGAGAGCTCGGACACTTGGTGTATGGAGTCTGGGACTCTTGGTGTTTGAGTCTTAGAACAGGTGGAGTTTGAGAGCTGGGACACTTGGTGTTTGAGATCTGGGACACTTGGTGTTTGAGATCTGGGACACTTGGAGTTTGGAAGCTGGGACACTTGGTGTTTGAGAGTTGGAACAGTTGGTTTATGAGATGTGGGACACTTGGTGTTTGTATTCTGGGACACTTGGTGTTTGAGACCTGGAGCAGTTGGAGTTTGAGAGCTCGGACACTTGGTGTTTGAGATCTGGGACACTTGTTGTTTGAGAGCTGGGACACTTGGTGTTTGAGAGCTGGGACACTTGGTGTTTGAGAGCTGGGACACTTGGTGTTTGGAAGCTGGGACACTTGGTGTTTGGAAGCTGGGACACTTGGTGTTTGACAGCTGGAACAGTTGGTGGTTGAGAGCTGGAACCGTTGGTGATTGAGATCTGGGACACTTGGTGTTTGACAGCTGGAACAGTTGATTTATGCTGCTTGAGAGCTGGGTCACTTGTTGTTTGGAATCTGGGACACTAGGTGTTTGAGACCTGGGACACTTGGTGTTTGTGAGCTGGTAAACAAGGTGTTTGGAAGCTGGGACACATGGTGTTTGGAAGCTGGGACGCTTGGTGTTTGAGAGCTGGAACAGTTGGTGTTTGAGAGTTGGGACACTTGGTGTTTGAATGTTGGGACAGTTGGTGTTTGAGAGCTCGGACACTTGGTGTTTGAGATCTGGGACACTTGTTGTTTGGAAGCTGGGACACTTGGTGTTTGAGAGCTGGGACACTTGGTGTTTGAGAGCTGGGACACTTGGTGTTTGGAAGCTGGGACACTTGGTGTTTGGAAGCTGGGACACTTGGTGTTTGACAGCTGGAACAGTTGGTGTTTGAGAGCTGGAACCGTTGGTGATTGAGATCTGGGACACTTGGTGTTTGACAGCTGGAACAGTTGATTTATGCTGCTTGAGAGCTGGGCCACTTGGTGTTTGGAATCTGGGACACTAGGTGTTTGAGACCTGGGACACTTGGTGTTTGAGAGCTGGTAAACAAGGTGTTTGGAAGCTGGGACACATGGTGTTTGGAAGCTGGGACGCTTGGTGTTTGAGAGCTGGAACAGTTGGTGTTTGAGAGTTGGGACACTTGGTGTTTGAATGCTGGGACAGTTGGTGTTTGAGAGCCTGGACACCTGGTGTTGGAGAGCTGGGACACTTGTTGTTTGGAAGCTGGAACATTTGGCGTTTGAGTGATGGAACACTTGGTGTTGGAAAGCTTGGACACTTGGTATTTGGAAGCTGGGAGACTTGGTGTTTGAGAGCTAGGACTCTTGTTTCTTGAGAGCAGGGACACGTGGAGTTTGGAAGCTGGGACTCTTGGTGTTTGAGACCTGGGACACTTGGTGTTTGTGAGCTGGTACACAAGGTGTTTGGAAGCTGGGACACATGGTGTTTGGAAGCTGGGAACCTTGGTGTTTGAGAGCTGGAACAGTTGGCGTTTGAGAGTTGGGACACTTGGTTTCTGAGATCTGGGACACTTGGAATTTGGAAGCTGGGACACTTGGTGTTTGAGAGCTGGGACACTTGGTGTTTGAGAGCTGGGACACTTGGTGTTTGGAAGCTGGGACACTTGGTGTTTGGACGCTGGGACACTTGGTGTTTGACAGCTGGAACAGTTGGTGTTTGAATGCTGGAGCCGTTGGTGTTTGAGATCTGGGACACTTGGTGTTTGGAAGCTGGGACACTTGCTGTTTGACAGCTGGAACAGTTAATTTATAAGATCTGGGACGCTTGGTGTTTGGAAGCTGGGACACTTGGTGTTTGGGAGCTGCGAGATTGTGTTTGGAATCTTGGACACTTGTTGTTTCGGAGCTGGAACATTTGGTGTTTGAGATCTGAGACACTTGGTGTTTGAGAGCTGGGACATTTGGTGTTTGGAATCTTGGACATTTTGTGTTTGGATGCTGGGACACTTGGTGTTTGAGAGGTGGAAGAGTTGGTATTTGAGAGCTGGGACATTTTGTGTTCGGAAGCTGGGACACGGGGTGTTTGGAAGCTGGAACAAATGGTGTTTGGAAGCCGGGTCATTTGGTGTTTGGAACCTGGGATACTTCGTGTTTGAGACCTGGGACGCTTGGTATTTGAGAGCTGGGACACTTGGTGTTTGGAAGCTGGGACACTTGGTGATTGGAAGCTGGGACACTAGTTGTTTGGAAGCTGGGACACGTCGTTTTTGTGGGCTGGGGCACTTGGTGTTTGAGAGCTGGGACACAAGTTGTTTCGAAGCTGGGACACTTCCTTTTTGTGGGCTGGGACAGATGGTATTTCACAGCTGGGACACCTGGTATTTGCAGGCTGGTACACTTGGTGTTTGGAAGCAGGGAATCTTCGTGTTATGAAGCTGGGACACTTGGTGTTTGAGAGCTGAGACACCATGTTTGAGATCTGGGACACTTGGTGTTTGGAAGCTTGGAGACTTGGTGTTTGAGACCTGGAACTCATGCTGCTTGAGAGCTGGGTCACTTGGTGTTTGGAAGCTGGGACACTAGGTGTTTGAGACCTGGGACACTTGGTGTTTGTGAGCTGGTACACAAGGTGTTTGGAAGCTGGGACACATGGTGTTTGGCAGCTGGGACGCTTGGTGTTTGAGAGCTGGAACAGTTGGTGTTTGAGAGTTGGGACACTTGGTGTTTGAATGCTGGGACAGTTGGTGTTTGAGAGCCTGGACACCTGGTGTTGGAGAGCTGGGAAACTTGTTGTTTGGAAGCTGGAACATTTGGCTTTTGAGAGCTGGAACACTTGGTGTTGGAAAGCCTGGACACTTGGTATTTGGAAGCTGGGAGACTTGGTGTTTGAGAGCTAGGACTCTTGTTTCTTGAGTGCAGGGACACGTGGAGTTTGGAAGCTGGGACTCTTGGTGTTTGAGACCTGGGACACTTGGTGTTTGTGAGCAGGTACACAAGGTGTTTGGAAGCTGGGACACATGGTGTTTGGAAGCTGGGAACCTTGGTGTTTGAGAGCTGGAATAGTTGGCGTTTGAGAGTTGGGACACTTGGTTTTTGAGATCTGGGACACTTGGAGTTTGGAAGCTGGGAAACTTGGTGTTTGAGAGCTGAAACAGTTGGTTTATGAGATGTGGGACACTTGGTGTTTGTAGTCTTGGGACACTTGGTGTTTGAGACCTGGAACACTTGGAGTTTGAGAGCTGGGACATTTGGTGTTTGAGATCTGGGACACTTGGTGTTTGAGAGCTCGGACACTTGGTGTATGGAGTCTGGGACTCTTGGTGTTTGAGTCTTAGAACAGGTGGAGTTTGAGAGCTGGGACACTTGGTGTTTGAGATCTGGGACACTTGGTGTTTGAGATCTGGGACACTTGGAGTTTGGAAGCTGGGACACTTGGTGTTTGAGAGTTGGAACAGTTGGTTTATGAGATGTGGGACACTTGGTGTTTGTATTCTGGGACACTTGGTGTTTGAGACCTGGAGCAGTTGGAGTTTGAGAGCTCGGACACTTGGTGTTTGAGATCTGGGACACTTGTTGTTTGAGAGCTGGGACACTTGGTGTTTGAGAGCTGGGACACTTGGTGTTTGAGAGCTGGGACACTTGGTGTTTGGAAGCTGGGACACTTGGTGTTTGGAAGCTGGGACACTTGGTGTTTGACAGCTGGAACAGTTGGTGGTTGAGAGCTGGAACCGTTGGTGATTGAGATCTGGGACACTTGGTGTTTGACAGCTGGAACAGTTGATTTATGCTGCTTGAGAGCTGGGTCACTTGTTGTTTGGAATCTGGGACACTAGGTGTTTGAGACCTGGGACACTTGGTGTTTGTGAGCTGGTAAACAAGGTGTTTGGAAGCTGGGACACATGGTGTTTGGAAGCTGGGACGCTTGTTGTTTGAGAGCTGGAACAGTTGGTGTTTGAGAGTTGGGACACTTGGTGTTTGAATGCTGGGACAGTTGGTGTTTGAGAGCTCGGACACTTGGTGTTTGAGATCTGGGACACTTGTTGTTTGGAAGCTGGGACACTTGGTGTTTGAGAGCTGGGACACTTGGTGTTTGAGAGTTGGGACACTTGGTGTTTGGAAGCTGGGACACTTGGTGTTTGGAAGCTGGGACACTTGGTGTTTGACAGCTGGAACAGTTGGTGTTTGAGAGCTGGAACCGTTGGTGATTGAGATCTGGGACACTTGGTGTTTGACAGCTGGAACAGTTGATTTATGCTGCTTGAGAGCTGGGCCACTTGGTGTTTGGAATCTGGGACACTAGGTGTTTGAGACCTGGGACACTTGGTGTTTGAGAGCTGGTAAACAAGGTGTTTGGAAGCTGGGACACATGGTGTTTGGAAGCTGGGACGCTTGGTGTTTGAGAGCTGGAACAGTTGGTGTTTGAGAGTTGGGACACTTGGTGTTTGAATGCTGGGACAGTTGGTGTTTGAGAGCCTGGACACCTGGTGTTGGAGAGCTGGGACACTTGTTGTTTGGAAGCTGGAACATTTGGCGTTTGAGTGCTGGAACACTTGGTGTTGGAAAGCTTGGACACTTGGTATTTGGAAGCTGGGAGACTTGATGTTTGAGCGCTAGGACTCTTGTTTCTTGAGAGCAGGGACACGTGGAGTTTGGAAGCTGGGACTCTTGGTGTTTGAGACCTGGGACACTTGGTGTTTGTGAGCTGGTACACAAGGTGTTTGGAAGCTGGGACACATGGTGTTTGGAAGCTGGGAACCTTGGTGTTTGAGAGCTGGAACAGTTGGCGTTTGAGAGTTGGGACACTTGGTTTCTGAGATCTGGGACACTTGGAGTTTGGAAGCTGGGACACTTGGTGTTTGAGAGCTGGGACACTTGGTGTTTGAGAGCTGGGACACTTGGTGTTTGGAAGCTGGGACACTTGGTGTTTGGAGGCTGGGACACTTGGTGTTTGACAGCTGGAACAGTTGGTGTTTGAGTGCTGGAGCCGGTGGTGTTTGAGATCTGGGACACTTGGTGTTTGGAAGCTGGGACACTTGCTGTTTAACAGCTGGAACAGTTGATTTATAAGATCTGGGACGCTTGGTGTTTGGAAGCTGGGACACTTGGTGTTTGGGAGCTGCGAGATTGTGTTTGGAATCTTGGACACTTGTTGTTTCGGAGCTGGAACATTTGGTGTTTGAGATCTGAGACACTTGGTGTTTGAGAGCTGGGACATTTGGTGTTTGGAATCTTGGACATTTTGTGTTTGGATGCTGGGACACTTGGTGTTTGAGAGGTGGAAGAGTTGGTATTTGAGAGCTGGGACATTTTGTGTTAGGAAGCTGGGACACGGGGTGTTTGGAAGCTGGAACAAATGCTGTTTGGAAGCCGGGTCATTTGGTGTTTGGAATCTGGGATACTTCGTGTTTGAGACCTGGGACGCTTGGTATTTGAGAGCTGGGACACTTGGTGTTTGGAAGCTGGGACACTTGGTGATTGGAAGCTGGGACACTAGTTGTTTGGAAGCTGGGACACGTCGTTTTTGTGGGCTGGGGCACTTGGTGTTTGAGAGCTGGGACACAAGTTGTTTCGAAGCTGGGACACTTCCTTTTTGTGGGCTGGGACAGATGGTGTTTCACAGCTGGGACACCTGGTATTTGCAGGCTGGTACATTTGGTGTTTGGAAGCAGGGAATCTTCGTGTTATGAAGCTGGGACACTTGGTGTTTGAGAGCTGAGACACCATGTTTGAGATCTGGGACACTTGGTGTTTGGAAGCTTGGAGACTTGGTGTTTGAGACCTGGAACTCATGCTGCTTGAGAGCTGGGTCACTTGGTGTTTGGAAGCTGGGACACTAGGTGTTTGAGACCTGGGACACTTGGTGTTTGTGAGCTGGTACACAAGGTGTTTGGAAGCTGGGACACATGTTGTTTGGAAGCTGGGACGCTTGGTGTTTGAGAGCTGGAACAGTTGGTGTTTGAGAGTTGGGACACTTGGTGTTTGAATGCTGGGACAGTTGGTGTTTGAGAGCCTGGACACCTGGTGTTGGAGAGCTGGGACACTTGTTGTTTGGAAGCTGGAACATTTGGCTTTTGAGAGCTGGAACACTTGGTGTTGGAAAGCCTGGACACTTGGTATTTGGAAGCTGGGAGAATTGGTGTTTGAGAGCTAGGACTCTTGTTTCTTGAGAGCAGGGACACGTGGAGTTTGGAAGCTGGGACTCTTGGTGTTTGAGACCTGGGACACTTGGTGTTTGTGAGCTGGTACACAAGGTGTTTGGAAGCTGGGACACATGGTGTTTGGAAGCTGGGGACCTTGGTGTTTGAGAGCTGGAACAGTTGGCGTTTGAGAGTTGGGACACTTGGTTTTTGAGATCTGGGACACTTGGAGTTTGGAAGCTGGAACACTTGGTGTTTGAGAGCTGAAACAGTTGGTTTATGAGATGTGGGACACTTGATGTTTGTAGTCTTGGGACACTTGGTGTTTGAGACCTGGAACACTTGGAATTTGAGAGCTGGGACATTTGGTGTTTGAGATCTGGGACACTTGGTTTTTGAGAGCTGGGGCACTTGGTTTTTGAGAGCTGGGACACTTTGTGTTTGAGAGCTGGGACACTTGGTGTTTGAGAGCTGGGACACTTGGTGTTTGGAAGCTGGGACACTTGGTGTTTGGAATCTGGGACACTTGGTGTTTGACAGTTGGAACAGTTGGCGTTTGAGAGCTGGAACCGTTGGTGTTTGACATCTCGGACACTTGGTGTTTGGAAGCTGGGACACTTGGTGTTTGAGAGCTGGAACAGTTGGTGTTTGAGAGTTGGGACACTTGGTGTTTGAATGCTGGGACAGTTGGTGTTTGAGAGCCTGGACACCTGGTGTTGGAGAGCTGGGAAACTTGTTGTTTGGAAGCTGGAACATTTGGCTTTTGAGAGCTGGAACACTTGGTGTTGGAAAGCCTGGACACTTGGTATTTGGAAGCTGGGAGACTTGGTGTTTGAGAGCTAGGACTCTTGTTTCTTGAGTGCAGGGACACGTGGAGTTTGGAAGCTGGGACTCTTGGTGTTTGAGACCTGGGACACTTGGTGTTTGTGAGCAGGTACACAAGGTGTTTGGAAGCTGGGACACATGGTGTTTGGAAGCTGGGAACCTTGGTGTTTGAGAGCTGGAATAGTTGGCGTTTGAGAGTTGGGACACTTGGTTTTTGAGATCTGGGACACTTGGAGTTTGGAAGCTGGGACACTTGGTGTTTGAGAGCTGAAACAGTTGGTTTATGAGATGTGGGACACTTGGTGTTTGTAGTCTTGGGACACTTGGTGTTTGAGACCTGGAACACTTGGAGTTTGAGAGCTGGGACATTTGGTGTTTGAGATCTGGGACACTTGGTGTTTGAGAGCTCGGACACTTGGTGTATGGAGTCTGGGACTCTTGGTGTTTGAGTCTTAGAACAGGTGGAGTTTGAGAGCTGGGACACTTGGTGTTTGAGATCTGGGACACTTGGTGTTTGAGATCTGGGACACTTGGAGTTTGGAAGCTGGGACACTTGGTGTTTGAGAGTTGGAACAGTTGGTTTATGAGATGTGGGACACTTGGTGTTTGTATTCTGGGACACTTGGTGTTTGAGACCTGGAGCAGTTGGAGTTTGAGAGCTCGGACACTTGGTGTTTGAGATCTGGGACACTTGTTGTTTGAGAGCTGGGACACTTGGTGTTTGAGAGCTGGGACACTTGGTGTTTGAGAGCTGGGACACTTGGTGTTTGGAAGCTGGGACACTTGGTGTTTGGAAGCTGGGACACTTGGTGTTTGACAGCTGGAACAGTTGGTGGTTGAGAGCTGGAACCGTTGGTGATTGAGATCTGGGACACTTGGTGTTTGACAGCTGGAACAGTTGATTTATGCTGCTTGAGAGCTGGGTCACTTGTTGTTTGGAATCTGGGACACTAGGTGTTTGAGACCTGGGACACTTGGTGTTTGTGAGCTGGTAAACAAGGTGTTTGGAAGCTGGGACACATGGTGTTTGGAAGCTGGGACGCTTGGTGTTTGAGAGCTGGAACAGTTGGTGTTTGAGAGTTGGGACACTTGGTGTTTGAATGCTGGGACAGTTGGTGTTTGAGAGCTCGGACACTTGGTGTTTGAGATCTGGGACACTTGTTGTTTGAGAGCTGGGACACTTGGTGTTTGGAAGCTGGGACACTTGGTGTTTGGAAGCTGGGACACTTGGTGTTTGACAGCTGGAACAGTTGGTGTTTGAGAGCTGGAACCGTTGGTGATTGAGATCTGGGACACTTGGTGTTTGACAGCTGGAACAGTTGATTTATGCTGCTTGAGAGCTGGGCCACTTGGTGTTTGGAATCTGGGACACTAGGTGTTTGAGACCTGGGACACTTGGTGTTTGAGAGCTGGTAAACAAGGTGTTTGGAAGCTGGGACACATGGTGTTTGGAAGCTGGGACGCTTGGTGTTTGAGAGCTGGAACAGTTGGTGTTTGAGAGTTGGGACACTTGGTGTTTGAATGCTGGGACAGTTGGTGTTTGAGAGCCTGGGCACCTGGTGTTGGAGAGCTGGGACACTTGTTGTTTGGAAGCTGGAACATTTGGCGTTTGAGTGCTGGAACACTTGGTGTTGGAAAGCTTGGACACTTGGTATTTGGAAGCTGGGAGACTTGATGTTTGAGAGCTAGGACTCTTGTTTCTTGAGAGCAGGGACACGTGGAGTTTGGAAGCTGGGACTCTTGGTGTTTGAGACCTGGGACACTTGGTGTTTGTGAGCTGGTACACAAGGTGTTTGGAAGCTGGGACACATGGTGTTTGGAAGCTGGGAACCTTGGTGTTTGAGAGCTGGAACAGTTGGCGTTTGAGAGTTGGGACACTTGGTTTCTGAGATCTGGGACACTTGGAGTTTGGAAGCTGGGACACTTGGTGTTTGAGAGCTGGGACACTTGGTGTTTGAGAGCTGGGACACTTGGTGTTTGGAAGCTGGGACACTTGGTGTTTGGAGGCTGGGACACTTGGTGTTTGACAGCTGGAACAGTTGGTGTTTGAGTGCTGGAGCCGGTGGTGTTTGAGATCTGGGACACTTGGTGTTTGGAAGCTGGGACACTTGCTGTTTAACAGCTGGAACAGTTGATTTATAAGATCTGGGACGCTTGGTGTCTGGAAGCTGGGACACTTGGTGTTTGGGAGCTGCGAGATTGTGTTTGGAATCTTGGACACTTGTTGTTTCGGAGCTGGAACATTTGGTGTTTGAGATCTGAGACACTTGGTGTTTGAGAGCTGGGACATTTGGTGTTTGGAATCTTGGACATTTTGTGTTTGGATGCTGGGACACTTGGTGTTTGAGAGGTGGAAGAGTTGGTATTTGAGAGCTGGGACATTTTGTGTTAGGAAGCTGGGACACGGGGTGTTTGGAAGCTGGAACAAATGCTGTTTGGAAGCCGGGTCATTTGGTGTTTGGAATCTGGGATACTTCGTGTTTGAGACCTGGGATGCTTGGTATTTGAGAGCTGGGACACTTGGTGTTTGGAAGCTGGGACACTTGGTGATTGGAAGCTGGGACACAAGTTGTTTCGAAGCTGGGACACTTCCTTTTTGTGGGCTGGGACAGATGGTGTTTCACAGCTGGGACACCTGGTATTTGCAGGCTGGTACATTTGGTGTTTGGAAGCAGGGAATCTTCGTGTTATGAAGCTGGGACACTTGGTGTTTGAGAGCTGAGACACCATGTTTGAGATCTGGGACACTTGGTGTTTGGAAGCTTGGAGACTTGGTGTTTGAGACCTGGAACTCATGCTGCTTGAGAGCTGGGTCACTTGGTGTTTGGAAGCTGGGACACTAGGTGTTTGAGACCTGGGACACTTGGTGTTTGTGAGCTGGTACACAAGGTGTTTGGAAGCTGGGACACATGTTGTTTGGAAGCTGGGACGCTTGGTGTTTGAGAGCTGGAACAGTTGGTGTTTGAGAGTTGGGACACTTGGTGTTTGAATGCTGGGACAGTTGGTGTTTGAGAGCCTGGACACCTGGCGTTGGAGAGCTGGGACACTTGTTGTTTGGAAGCTGGAACATTTGGCTTTTGAGAGCTGGAACACTTGGTGTTGGAAAGCCTGGACACTTGGTATTTGGAAGCTGGGAGAATTGGTGTTTGAGAGCTAGGA